>JAUMJL010000209.1:0-1200000 GCA_033558185.1 Dromococcyx pavoninus
CATGAGCCGCACCCCTCCCCACGACCCCCACGACAAGCCCCGCCCCCGGCTCTGGTCCCGCCTCGGCTCTAGGCTCTACCCCTGCTCCGGCTCTGGCCCCGCCCCCTGCTCTGACTCCGGCTCCGCCCCGGCTCGGACTCCTGCACTGGACCCTACCCCAGCCCCAGCTCCGGCTCTGGCCCCGCCCCTGCCTCCGTCCTCGGCTCTGAAGCTGGCCCCGCCCCCTCCCGGCACGACCGCGCCCTCCCATTGGCCGCCGGCGGTCACGTGACGCGGTGCTGCCGGGCAGGTCGGTTGGGGCGCTGAGGTGCGTGGGGAGGGGGCAGGGGGCGGTGGGGACAAAAGGCCCTGAGCTGGCAGTGGCTTTCGCGCCCGGGCATGGAGGCCGAGGAGCTTGGCAGGTACCGGCGGGGTCCGTAGCCGCGTTCGGGCCTGGCGCGTTAGGCATTGCCGTTGTCCTTCCTCTCCTTTCCATAGCCGCTCGGGGAGCCGGGGTTGGGCCGGGCCCGCCTGGGGCACAAAGGCGGGGGTGGGAGGGGGCAAGGTGGACCCAGGCCGTGGGGCGGCCCTGTTCCCCCCCCCAGTTCTTCTTCACCGCATGCGTGAACAGAGGTGTTTGGCCGCGGGGAGCTGGGTGGGGATGTACGTGGGATCGGGGGTCGTGGGACAGGGATGGGTAAAGCGGGGTTGACGTGCGGCTTTTAGCATGAGCTGAACTTTAAATCACTGCCTTTGGAACCGAAAATATTTATTTACGTGTTCCATAATATATACTTCAGTACCAAAATACTGTGTTTCTGACCAATACAAGAAAGCTATCAAAAAAAATGCATATGAAGTGAGGGTAAAACCTCTCTTTCATCTCATTACCTTGTGGTTAGAGGACTTGTCCATAGGATGGTGCAAATTTTCCTCTACAAAGAGAGTTTTATTCCCTTTATAAGGAGCCTTTATAGATGCATAAAATGAGAAGACATGTTATAAGGAGACTTCTTTATAGAGACTGTTCTTGGGTTAGATGCTTGCATGTCTTTCTTACTCTGTTTGGCCCTGTATAATTAAGCATTTATTACATTATGAGTTGTATTCTACATAGAATCACAGAATCATAGAATGGTTTGGATTGGAAAGGACCTTACAGATTATCCAGTTCCAACCCCCCTGCCATGGGCAGAGATATCTCCCACATGTCTCACTAGTGTTTCCTAATACAAATCTGAGCATCAGTCTTGTAACTGCACACTCTTCCAGCAGGGGGTGAGGTGTTTAATGTACCCTGAAAATCAGCAGTGACTTTGTCAGGCAACTTCCCTTGGAATCTGACAGACCTATGCTCAAACTTATTCTCCTTGATTCAGAGCAGATATTTGGTTCAAAATCAGTGCCCTGATCACAAGACTGTGGATTGTTCTGGCATCATTTTGATTTACTGTGGGGTTCATAAATACCCATTGCTTAACAGAAAATGATCCCTTCTTTTGAGGTATTTCTATATATCTAAAAATATTTGATGTTTTTACAAATAGCTTTGAGATGTTAAAATTGTTTCCTGAAAATTTACTGTTCATGAAATCTTCCACATATTTGTATGGCAGTAAAATCTATGGACAAGAAGGCGTCTGCATAGGTAGAAGGGAATGACTGTAGGAAGCAGAAGCTTGTGTTGCAGTGCAAGGGCTATGTGTGACTAATAAATGTGTGGAGTAAAAGAGCTGTGTATGGGAAAATGCCTTTGCATGTGGAAGGGGACTGATCACGGTGTATGTGAATGCTTTATGTAGAATGCTTTGTGCAATATTTGGTCCATTGCTAAATTTCGAAATTGCTCTTAAATTATAACTCCTTTTTTCTCCCTTTCTAAGATACTACGCGTACCTTCAGCAAGGACAAGCTTTTTACACATTTCCATTCCATCAAATGATGACTGCAGCCCCTAACGTCGAAATCATGAGTGAGCAGCCGCCTCTAGAGGGCATTCCAGAGCCAAACATTGCTGAGGAGCCTCCAAAAGGTAGCGTAGCTGGGCTGTGCTAAGTAAGCTAAAATGTTGGTTATCAATTGGGGGAAAAAACTATTGATCTTAAACTGCTTCTTTGGACCTATTGGTTTTCTTGATTGTCCTTGAGGAAGTATTGATTAATTGTCTTAAGTAATGTTTTTTACCAGAAAATTAAAGAGATGAGTAGTAAACCCAGGGGATAGTATTCATGTTGTTCAGTCTCAGAAAATCATCTTGTTGCAGAAAAAGTTGACTTTTGTTTCAATAGATAAATCCATCATTTTTAGCTCACCATTTTTAATACTACAATAGATAAGTTTTCTTTTTTCAGTCTGAGTTAAAATATTTTTAATTTCAACAAAAGTACAGTATAATACTGTTTATTTGAAATATTTTTGTTTAAATGATGTTTTAGTGTGTTGTAGTAATCACAGTTAATTGCCTATATACAATAAGGATTGTCTTGTTTTGTGAGGCTTATTTAAATACAGAATACTTTCTAGCATTGTTCATATGTGACACAAGTAAAAGTGCATAAAGTACAAAACATTACCTTTCTTTTCTCCCTAGGATTTTGTACACTTATGGTTTACACTAACCAAGCCAAGAGAAGATGCTTGTTTTGTTACTCTTACTCTTGCTCTTTACCACATAAAAAAGGCAGTGATCTCTGCCGTGCTTAAGTTCTGATTCTGATTCTATAGCAAGTATTCACACACTGAGTTTCATTTGTTTGTAATGTATAGATGGAAGTCAGAGCTCTCTGTAGCAAGGTAACCTATCAGTGAGTTCATTGCTTGTTTAAGTGCATCCTTTTATAAGCTTCAGTTTTTCTTTTTCTATTGTAATGCTTGGCCACAGGAAGAAAACCTCCAGTTTAAAACAGTGGCAACAGCTCTGTTCATTCACTGTAGTAATCACTGCAGTTAGGATGCATCTGAAGTGCTATACAGTTAGGCTTCTTTTGAAGCTTTATTATTTGATAACATGTCAGCATGAGCACACTGTTTGACTGCACTTCCGGGTGTTTTCAGACAAACTTAATCTAATGTTATGAAGCTCTTCCTTAATATTTTGGCAAGAACTGGAAGTTCAGTAAAGGCTTTGAAAGGCAAGGCTTGAAGATTTACCAAATGTAAGTGAAATTTACAGGAATGTTTAGGAAAGGCAAAGGTTTGGAGTCCATCTACCTGTGGTGATGAAAAAGTAAACTTTTTAGGGTTACCATCTGAAAGGCTGTCCTGGCATTGTTCATCTTTCATGACAGTGCTTGGTTGGTAGGAACCTGATTGGCATGAGAGTTAGAAGAACATTATCCTGCTTCATTTGAAATACATCCACCTAGGAACAGTATCTGTGCCATTTTGGCATCACATGAAAAACCTCTTAGTTCTTCAAGGGGGTAAGAAAGAAAAGCTGCCTGCGTGCCTCATCAAATCTGTGCCTTTCTAGTATCTTCTTCATTGTCACTAGACTATAGCTTGAGTAGTGTTACTTACAGCTTTCCTAAGCAGTTGCTTCAGTGACACAGTGAGAATATGAGTGCGGGGAAAAAAAAAATCCCCAAAGAAGTTTGCAGATTTAGGGCAGCACCCTGGTATGCACAGTATTTATTTCTTATCTGAGAGAGTTTCACCTAGAAATTTTGAAAATAAGATGAAGTCTCAAATTGAAAGTAATAGATTACCTTGGCTCTTTGCTCGTTGCTGCTAAATGTGTTTTCGTACTTTTGAAGTTGTTCTGCAACTTCATGTTATTAATGAACAAGGATAGAGAGTAATCTCTGGATGGTCATATCATGACCAGTAGCTGTGCTGATTAAATCCCTATGCTTTAGGGGCCTAAAGATGAAGTTTCAAATGAGTGAACAGGGACTACTTGAAGTTTGCATTTTGTAAATAAAAATTAATGTTTGGTGTCACTCATTCCAAATGAATGAAGCTCTTATACATTACCTTGCTGTACAGTGCACTGGACAGTATCCTGTGAACAATAAACTGTAAATAGCTTATGCGGTGTTCACTCCGTGCCTGTGTTCCTGACAAGCTTATATCTTACACTGAGGTAATCTTTGTGACTTTTAGCTTTTGACATGCTGTTAAGTTTCTTCAATATTTTATGTAATCTGTGACAATCAATTTCATATTTAGAAGTGAAGTCTGGGTAGTAGACTAGAACATGCTGTTGCGTTCCTTGGAACCTAAACTTTGATGGTTCTGTCATGTCCTCCGATAGAAGTGAAGCTGTTTCCAAAGCACTGTTGCATACAGCATTTAAACAATATAGCTCGCTCATGGTTATTCTTGGTTTGTATTTTAAGTCAGAATAGTTGCCTGTTAGATACACCCAACATAGCTCTCTGTTGAGCCTTTAGAAACAAGATTCATCTGATAATTGTTTAATAAATTTACATTCAAAATTAATTATATCTGCCTGATTTCTTTTTGTATCCATATATCTAGCTCAGGCTTTTTGAATAGCCCTACTGCAATATTAGAAATATACAAAAAGGATATTTGCTGTGTGTTTCAGAAGTTAAAAAAGGAGGAAGGAAAAGAAAAGCCAAAGCAACTGAGCCAAAGCAACCCAAAAAGCCTGCTGCTAAAAAGGAAAAAACAGCCAAGTCAAAAGGCAAACAAGAAAAGATCACGGATAGTTTTAAAGTCAAAAGAAAAGTGGACCGTTTTAATGGTGTATCTGAAGCAGAACTTCTGACCAAGACTTTACCTGATATTTTGACCTTTGATCTGGACATTGTAATAGTAAGTAACTTACAGTTAAAAGATCAGGTGGAAAAGTGAACAGTCTGTACTCACTGGTTATGATTTACATTCCTTCTGCTTGCTTATCTATATCGCTTATATGGCAAGACCTTGCAAGATAAAGTACATAAACTGTTTCCTGTGTATAGAGCTGCTTTGCATTTCTGTTAAAAATTGTAGTAACATAGCTCTAATTTCTGAGAAGTCTAAGGCTTAGGTATAATATGTACTCATGAGAGACTGTTACTTCACACTTTATTTGCTGGAAGCTCTGCACCAGTGACTGTAAACCGCACTGTGAGCTGCTCTTCTGATGTTGCACACGTAAATGAGACTGTCAATTTTTTAAATGGCGATGAAAGGTGCTATTAACACAGGTTTTTTTGCTGACAGTAACTTTAAGAGAATTAAATGAGCTTCCTTACTGGAACTTGATTAAATTCTTGACTGGCAAGCCATGCTCTCATCCTTAAAATGGACTGGTATCTTGGTTTGTAGATTGGCATAAACCCTGGCTTGATGGCAGCTTACAAAGGACATCATTACCCTGGACCTGGAAACCATTTTTGTATGTCTTTGTTTTCCTATTCTATTTGTAGAATTTACAGGACTCTGTTAGAAATTGTGGCATTGTAATTAAACTAGGGTGGATTTTGGTTTTTTGCTTTTAACCATCCAAGAGTGATTCAAATCCTATAACTATTTCTGTCAAGTACTGTACATAGAAAGGAATGTAAGAGACTCATCAGTGACTTTCAGTGCAAGTTTAGAATTGTTGTGTAAGCTCTATTTACCAGATCGTATGACCAAGTAACTTTGTGGTGCATTAGTGTGCAAGATAAGGTATAAAAACTAAGTCTCTGATACTGGAGTTATCAAGAATAAGTCAATAGGCATCAATTTCTGATATAAAATAAAATTACACACATTTTCCAAAAAAATACATTTCAGCCACCCCTCTTCTGTTTGCACTTATTCATCTCCTCTAAACAAGTATTCTAACTGATGAAAAAGCAGAAACCACTGCCCTTTCCCAGCAGACATATGCATCTGGCATACCTGATTCTCCAAACAGATGTTTTTTCTAGGTATTTTTCCATTTTATGTAACATTTTCTGCCGCATCTTGTAAAGAAAGATCATACCTGAACTCTGTTGAAATGCTCTGGTTTGTGTACTGTGAGCTGTTCCAGCTGTCGTAGTAGGGAGGTCCACGTGGGCTAATTTTCAGCCCTGTGATGATCCAGGTAAAATGATTCTGGTGTCCAGGGGATTTTTCAGTCAAGCTCCAGTGTTCTGCAGACTGTCCAGACTCATAGCCTCCTTTAGTGAGAAGCAGACCCGATGTGTGTGCTCTGATGAATCCAGGTTTTTGTAACCTTCCTGGATCATTAGGAGCTAGCTCTGGTTAATTTGTGCTTAAGAGGTGGGCAGTGCACATCACCCAGACTGTAGTTTTGTAGGCTAAATATGAGTGCAAGATATCAACAGGTTCTGTCAGAAAGGCCCAGTTGCAAGGAGAAACCATGGCAAGTTAGTAAAAGAAAACTCATACTTATTTGCCACATTTTTTCCCACAAAATCCATATTGATCACATTCACTCCCTGCTTAAGTGAATCACAAAATCCTTTCCTGAACTTTTATTCTAAAGTCTGATTTCCATGCATAGGATCATAGTGAGGAATTCCTGTTGTACACTAGAGGTTTTCTATCTGCTTGCAGTAGATAATTTGTCTATTTTAAAATTTTCTAGATAGGGTTATAGTATTCCCAAATTAACTGATATTCTGTTAACTTAGAGTCTCCTTTTAGCATTCCAGTACTCTCATAGTTGAGTTTTTTGGGGGTTGCTTTCTTTTCCTTAGAAAAAGGCAAATGCATACCTTACTACTTCGCAGGGAAGTGTCTGTTCATGTCTGGTCTGAGTAAAGAGCAGCTGAACCATATGGATGACCACACCTTGCCACATAAATACGGGATTGGATTTACAAATATGGTTGAAAGGACAACACCTGGAAGCAAAGACCTCTCCAGGTAGGATAACAACAGGGAACACTGTGCTTCTAAATTAATTAATAGCTGTGATTATAACTTTGAGTACTTTCTCTTTTAGCAAAGAGTTTCGGGAAGGAGGACGTATTCTGATGCAGAAGTTGCAAAAGTATAAACCTCGTATAGCAGCTTTCAATGGAAAATGTGAGAAACTTGATTTTAAATTAATTTGTTCTGTCATAGCTTTTTTTTTGTCCACTTACCATATCTTCTTGTCATTATAGGTATTTATGAAATCTTTAGTAAAGAAGTTTTTGGAATAAAAGTTAAGAACTTGGAATTTGGACTGCAGCCACACAAGGTGCCAGATACAGAAACTGTAAGTATGTATACTGAGAAGGAAAAACAGGGCACTCTATTTTGGTTATTTCAAAACCAATGAAGTCTCAGGATGTGCACACTCTTGTGATAACGTGAAAGTTTGCCCAAAGTACAAGGGATGTGAAAGGCTTTTACTTAAACAGAGGAAGTGGGGTCATGCAATTTTCAGGACATGCCTTTAATTGCAGCTTCCTGCAGACTTGATTTGGGAGATGGTGTGCTATGTTTAGTAGGTTGGTGCATTCTATGAAGACTTTCTAAAATACAAATAAAATGCTTTTACGATAACTGTCAACTACTTTCATCTGATTCTCTGTGTCCAGTTCCCTGTATGTTTTTTGTATGACTTAATTTTCATACTGAACACTGTCATGGTGCTAATTCTGCCACTGTTGGGGAGAAAGAAGTAAGTCCGTCATTGTGCTGTTGCACACTACAGCTGTAGCATTGCTGGATCTGGGCATGCCCAAGCACTTCCATCAGACTCAGTCTTCTTAAGCTGATTTGCAGCTTGAAATTAAATTGGATACTTAAGATAAAATAAACAGTCTCAGGAGTGCATTAGTCATAGACATCTAGCGCTGGAATATATCTCAGGAGACCAGCTATGTATCATTACAACTAGGTTTGTTTTAATGTGTTTATAAGTATGGGTTAAGCAAAGGCAATGATGCTACCTGCCGAGGTAGCTTATTCCAAAGCTTCAGTACCTTGTCAGTTCAAATATTTGGGTTGTGTGTTTTTTCCTTTCTGTCTATCCCAAATTACTAGTGCTGCAAGTTTGTCCTCTAATGGTGGACTGTTGCCATTAGAGCCTGAAGAAGTGTTTGCTTCTTAAGTAGCTCTTGAACATTTCTGCAGTAGTTGTCTTTGTAAGGAAGATAAATAGTCCGATTTACAAGTACTTGTTCATAAATACTGCATAGTAATAAAGTATTGGTACAGTTCCTTTTCCTGAATTAAATTTATGTCTTTAGGGCTGTTGAAAGAAATACAAACACTGAAGTTGGCTTCAGCTACAGTACTTCCAGAGTTTCAAACGC
This sequence comes from Dromococcyx pavoninus, assembly GCA_033558185.1. Lineage (NCBI taxonomy): Eukaryota > Metazoa > Chordata > Aves > Cuculiformes > Neomorphidae > Dromococcyx > Dromococcyx pavoninus. The sequence continues at coordinate 8,178 of JAUMJL010000209.1, forward strand.
TGGCAAGTGTGATGCAGGCACACTTGACCAAGAAGGCAGGCTAATTAACCTGTGATGCCCCTTCACTGGTTTGGGGTGTTTGCATGCTATCACATACTCCTCCGAGGACTTCCTGGCTCAGAGCCCAACTTGCTGAGGGGACTCTGGAGTGCTTGACTCTCTGGCATACACTTGTAAATTGTACTTCTGTAACACCTACTGGTAGTGCTTCTCCTGCAGCACAGAAACAAATGGTGAGAATCGTCCTTGCTTCAGCAGCTGGTAATCAGCCCCTCTCTTTGGGGTAAGACATCTAGCTGGCCAAAAAAAAAAAGACACTCCTTTATCCTCTCCCACAGCCACCTGTGGCATTTCTTGAAACTTGTACAAGGGTTAAAACTGGGCTTAACTGTAATTTATTCTAGATGCACTAAATATTAACTCGTAGTTCACAAACCAGTAATGCTGGTTTTCTTTCTCTTTCTCAAGCTCTGCTATGTTATGCCGTCATCCAGTGCAAGATGCGCTCAGTTTCCTCGTGCACAAGATAAAGTTCATTATTATATAAAGCTGAAAGACTTAAGGGATCAGCTGAAAGGCATCACACCAAACACAGAGGTGCAGGAGGTGCAGTACACGTTTGACTTGCAACTTGCACAAGGTATAGTGGCTGTTTTCTTAGTCCTTTATCAAAGCGTAGTGTAATGTACAACTAGCAGTTTCCCAAGCAAAAAAAGAAATAAAGAATTTAAGGGGAGGGAAGAGATGTGCCATCTTCTCTAAATCATGGGGTGTAGGATTATGGATTCCACTCCTGTTAGTACAGTCTTAATTATCTAAGGGAGCAGAAATTATCTTGTAAAATATGTGACTTTTTTTAATTGTTCTCAGATAAAAGTGCTTTTTGATCATTTTTGTTCTGAATATTAATACTTGGTCTTCTCTTTCGGCAGAGGATGCCAAAAAGATGGCTGTCAAAGAAGAAAAATACGATCCAGGTTATGAAGCAGCATATGGAGGCGCTTACTGTGATCGTGCACCATATGAAAGTGAACAGTGCAATTTCTCTTCAAATGGAAATGGTAAGGTGTGGTGCTTGGGGCATTCAGTCTGTAAACCACTCCTTATGAACAAATACTTAAATTTCTACCCTTTTAGCAACTTGCACAATTCATACAATATATTTGAAATATATAAAAGTTTAACTGCTGCTGTAATTGAGGGAATGTATAGTTTTTTGAAAGAGCAAATAAATAAGGCAAATTACTTTTCTTTAAAGTTGTCTGCAACTTCAAACTGTTTTCCCAAACTTTGACTTGCTCCCAAGATCTGGCAAACAGACACAATTAGTGATTTGCACAGTAAAGCTCTTCAGTTCCAGTTACTTGTATAACTGCATCATGGTTTTCAGAGCAAAAGAGAGGGTTGGTACTTCCTTTTTTTCCATTCCTGAGGAAAGCAAAGCCAGAGAATAGTAGAACAGATACATTAACAGTGCAATTGAGGTCGTTCTGTTGCTGGTGGGCCACTTGACAAGCAGCATTGGAAGAATCAGTCTAATAATCTAACTGTAATTAAAAAGCTGGGAATTCAGAATTTTACTTCGCAAAATACCACCAACAGTAATTAAATATATGAAAAGCAATGGCAGAAACAGTAACTTTGGAATAACCACCTTCTTCTGCAGTCTTAGATTTTCAGTCCTAATCTTGCTTACATTGTGAATTGAAATTTGCATTCTGTCTGCCCTGCTTTGTTGAAGAATCTTTACATTTATATATGCAGTCACCCTTGAAGAGCTGACGAAATTACAACTTGAGGAGATTACCTGGATCTACAAAAGTAGATGCTCAAAAGAATTAAGCCTGAATTGCAGCCTGAGTAGGTGGCTGCAAAATAGAGAGGAAAGATGGAAAATGCAAATATCTTTTTTTCTTTTCTTTTAGGGATTGTTTTGGGGGAAGTTGGGCTTTGTTTTGTGGTTAGAACTTTTTGCTTGTGGCATCATCTATATACTAATTGTTTAGTTTTGCTTAGTGGTATCAACTGCATTTTTTTAAAGTGTGCTTTATTATTTTTGTTTTAGCAGCAGGGAACCCACAGTACTGTGAGGGGTCATCCTTTGGTGAAGTTCCTAATGGACAATGGATGACACAATCCTTTGCAGACCAGATTCCAGAGTTCAATGCTGGTATGATAAGGGAAGAAGAGGGAAGCAGTGCGTAAGCTGTTTCTTCTCAGCTAAGCATACATGCTGCAGTTTTAATGCAGTGAGCAAGACTGGTACCTCGGTTCTCCAACTGAAGCGTTTTAGTAGTATTTTATCTCTGCTAGTTATTTTATTATAGTCCAAAGTAAGTGTGTGGTAGGCGCAAATCAATGAACTAGATAATTTTAAGGAACTGTCCGAGCTTTTAAAAAAAAAAAGGTTAGCCCTTTTTTTGTATGAGTTTTATATTTAATGTATACCATTTCTTGCAGGTTTTGACAAATTGCTTTCTCGTGTGAGGATTTCTTTGGGATGTTAATTTTATTCCATAAACTGTACTGTAGTAGTAACAGCAGCAGTAGACTTTTTACTGATGCCTCGATATTTGGATAATCTTATAATCCTTTTATATCCAGAGGGGACAATGGGAGTGTACCCTTATCTTACATGAAGTGGTGTTTTTTAATCATGCACAGTTAAGCGAATTGTGCTTCTGAAGTCTGCTTTTACTTTCTTAAAAAGTGCAGAAAGTTGTGCTTTGCAGCTGTGAGTGCTGAGTATTTTCTGGGTGGGACAAGAGAGCCCTGTCTGTTCAGTTCTCGGACCATATTCAGGGTTAAGGGAATGGAAACATCTCAAGTCACAACACTACGGAGGAAAATGTGTTGCATAGGACAGGGCCCAAATATTCTAGCTGAACTGTCTTAGGGTAAGGTGTCCCTACCACTCCCCATCTCTTTCCCTCTTAAATTCCAATGTAAGGAACTGGAATTCCTTAAAGGGGATGATAAAAACCCAGCCCAACAACAGTGGTTCTTGAAATCTGTGGCATTTAAACTCTCAGTCATTTCTGTATGAAGAGTCTCCTCACCTGACCTTTACTAGGTGAAAATCCCTTTGAACAGATTGCATTGCCCAGAATTGAAAGACCACATTCCCTATAAAAATCATGTACAACTATGTTGTTTACATCAGATTCAATTAGCACAGGGTGAAAGAGGCTTGCAATTTAGCAGATTTTAACATCAAGTTCTCTTCAATGTGTAAAACCTTAAGAGTGTGCTCTCATTCCTCTTATAAGTGAAAAGTACTACGTTAAATGTAAGGGCAGCTGTTCCATGAATGAGAATTCAGCTGTAGAAACTGCAGCACTTTTCCGAGGAACTTGCTTAAACAATGCACTTGTGGCTAATATTAGTGACTGAGAAAAAGCTGAGATTCTGTGCTTGTGCCTAACCATCATCTTTCCCTCTTTCATCGTGTGAGGAAGAGATGAAGTAAAAGCAATAAGCTGATCAAAACATTAAAGTTTTGATGATCTTATGACAGTAGGTGCTTCACATACTTGAAAAATAGATACAAACAGTATCTCCACAATCCACGCTGGTCAGATTCCTGTACCAGTGTATGTTATCCTTTCCTCACAACCAGTGACAGTTGTCATGCTTTGAGTGTAACTATTTAGTGTAGATCCTAATCCTGCTGTAACAGCTCTTGCTAAGATCACACACTGTCAGCCTGTTGTGAGGCAGGCATGATGTTTACAGTTTTCTTCCCAGATTATGTGGCTTAATTCTGAGCGTCTTAAATCAAGAAGTGTGCATTATGGTTGTGTTTATTAGCTCCAGCACAAAGCTGTTCAGTATATTGTCAAAAAGATAGAGGATTTGTCTTGTCTGTTTATTTAAAGTGTACTGTATCATGTATTGCTGTTTACATGGACGTTTTCCTGCAGGTGCTCAAAGTATCTTGCGTCAGGGATTTGTTACAATTCAGTTTTATTTTTCAACAAAATCAGAAGGATGTATTTATCACTGCTGAGTCGGTATCACAGTAGAATGTAACTACTGTAAGGCTATCCTGGTTGGTGGGAAGGGAAAGGTCTCTCTTTAACAGAGTCACCTACTAGGTTCTCTAGGTATAAAATACAGTTAAGTGTACAATGACCGTTTCACTAAATATTGCAATTCAATGTGTACTCCCTCAGAACTGGTGCTCTTTTTGTTACACAAGTTCTTACTCTGTCTTAAATCTATCAATGATGTTTCACAATAAAATCGGGAATTATATTGCAGTGTCTTAGAATGTGCTTTCGCAGGGATCTAAATGCCTTACAGGACACAATGCACAGAAACACTGCAAAACAGAGTCATCATGCAACAGAACTCTGCTCATTAAAATGCTGCATAAGCCTTTATTTTGAGCTGTTTAACATGGGCTGGACAACTAAAGACACCATGTGTGTAATAGTGCAAGTATTTCCTGTGTAGATTTCTCTACCAGCAGATATTGGAGTCTTATTTAGAAGGGCCTTAAATTAAAACACGCTGTCTGGCACTGAGTATCACCTCTGTACCTGTTTAATGAAAACACTTAATTGTCAAGTAAACATATTTCCTCCCCTCACGTGAAAGTCCAGATAATCTGAGCTACATAACTGTCACTCCAGCTTCCCTCTCTAGCCATAAGTACACAAAACTGATGGTCATTTATTCATATAATTCACAAATACTTAGGTTTCTAAAATCAGATAATTAACGTGTTGCATTTCCAACTATCACATACTGCAAAACCTAGTGTGAGGATGCATTTAAGTGTTTTCACTATCAGCTCTCGGGATGAGTTAATTTGAACTTCCCTGAAGGGTCAGGAATAAACCAGTTTTCCCACAGATCGGTGTGAACACTAGGATAGTCCCAGGGTTTATATCTCCCATTCCAATGAAGTAATTTAGCTTCTTGAAGAAAATGCTCTGAGTAACGAGTATCAGGACTCCAACCTGCAGGGGGAGATTTAAAATAAATAAATGCAGTTTTTAATAATGGCAGACACAATGGAGTGAGGTAAATTCAGCTGTGTTTTTTAAGAATTTTGATTAGTGTGGTTTCACCTGTTAACAGACAACTAGATAGATAGCGTAGCTTTTTTTCAGCTTCATGCCTCTTATTCTACATCACCAAAACATCTGTGTAAGTTTCATGTCTCAATGGTTTTAACATTTTGACATAGTTGGGGTTAAAAAAAAAAAATTCATCTTAGATAATGGCTTGGCTGGTATAGTTTTTCCCACGATAATTTACCATTCCCAGGTGAAAGTTAACTACATCCTTCAGAATGTTGAATAGACAAATGCTGCCAGGCATCCCATCATCTTCCACTGTGCCTACTAGAAGTGTCTGATTTTTCTTTCAGTCTGTTACTATATTCAGATCTTTGATATATCTTTTCCATAGTTTATGACAATAGAGGTTTGCTGGTCTTCAAACATTTAACTTTGCCCTTGGTATTTGGTTTTTTTCCCCTTTTTTTAAATGACCATTAGGGTTTGGGGTTTTTTTTGTTTTGTCAAGGTGCAACTATTTTGTTTGCTTGACCTGTTAAGATTTTGTGCAGCACCACCCACGGGTTGTTACACACAAACCCTCACATTCTGACCTACCCTGAGGAAAGCAGGACTAAAGAGTGTTGGGGGAAGCAGGGATTACATTCTGTGAATCCAAGATATAAATTAATGCATTGCAGTAAAGTAACATAAGGTCCTGTACAGGAATCCTACAAACCTCTCGCTTTGTTTAGTTCCATCTGCAAATGATGGGAAATTAAACTTACCAAGATGCCTTATGTGCCACATAGGATTAATAGTAGAATACTTTTTATGAAATACAATCAGCATTGGTGAGGTGGCCACACCTCCCCCAAGGGTGCTGCTGTAGAGGTTTTCCCTGCAAAAGGGGGAAGAAAAAAAAGAGAAAGACAAGGCAGAAGTGTTCAAAACATGAACTGACAAAGTTTACAGCAGAAAAAAGTTGTTAACATAAAGTAAATTTTATTAAGAAATCAGACTAAAATGTTTGATTCCATGTTTCCGTGTGTTTCATTCTTTCTGTCTTTCTCTCCCCTCCCCACCTTTTAGACCCATAAATTAATTCCAAATTAGATTTGCCAAAGTCTAGTTGGTACAAACTAACATGTAAAGGATCTCTATTTGCTATGATTTTGTGATAAATCCAGGGCTACATAAAGCCAAATCACTGTAAGGAGAGGCATTAGGAGGTAACAGCCAGATGTCCGGCCACAGTGTGCTTGAGGCCTGGCCAACAAGTCAGCACATGGGCAAAGCCACCCCAGCTATGGGACATGGTGCCACCTGCCAACCCAACAGGGAGGAAACCTGGGAAGTACCAAGAGATGCTTTAAGAAGCCACAGAACAACAACAAAAAAAATCATAACCTCTCCTCAAAGCTCAGTTTCAATTACTAAGCAATTTATTTCATTGTCACTTAAAATTCAACTAAAAGAAATATGAATGTGTTATTAAGGTATAAAAAATATTTTATAGATAAAAACTGCAGTAAGATTCAGGGAGTTTTCTCAAACTCTCAAAAAGTAGAGCAATAGCTTGTCAGGGTAAGAAAAAGCACCATTTGGCTTTTTATTCATTCACGTGTCTCTCCCCTGTTCATTTGTGAATCGAAGAAGTAATGCACATAGGCCCATAGCACCAGCTATTCAGCTTCTGTTTACCCTTACTAAATTTCAACTTAACCCTCTGCAGAGAAAGAAAATAAATGTCAAGTTTGAAAACACAAGTTAACAGTGAACTGACATAAAAAAAATGAACAGTGATTGTTTCACTGTGTCACAACATACAGTCAATGCCAAAAAGATATATTTCATGTCAAATTCTGCTCCTCTATATAAAAAGAAGTGTTTTCTATTGGTATTTAAGAAATATGGTGTCCAGTTACAGTTTGGCTGACACTACAATAGAAATGATCCCACACAAACAAGAAAACATTCCTCCATTTTTAAACCAGCCTTGGGTACAGGAGATGATAAGCAGCTTGATCCCAGGTGAGGTTGGTCAAGAACCATGGTCAAGAACCCTCAGGATTAAGTGTGGTTTGTGATCAAACAAAAGACTAAAATGCCAGGTGGCCATTTCTTGATACACAACTGTTCAGATTTAAGCAGATGGAAATTCTGGAATACGAGTTAATTTGTTTTATGAGATCTCAAAGAAATGCTGCTTAGAGTTAAAACAGCTTTTAAACAGAAAAACTGTAAACATTAAAAGCAAAGCACTCTACATACTCTACATTTCTTTGCATCCACTTTTCCAGCTGCTTTGTAATCCGTTGATGTTTCCATTCAGTCATGTTAGCAACAATTACTCCAGGATTAAAGGAGCAGGTGCTGGGGCTGATGCCAAGATCTCTAATTGCTTGCTTTCTGTAGTCCAGGAATCCCATGTATGTGTTCTAAGAATAAAAAAGTATGTTTATCCCCTATGAACCTCTATAGAGAGAAGTGTAAATGCATCTCTCTGCACTCACATGGAGACTGGATACACGCTCCCAAAGCTGGATTTCTAGATGATGGTTACCTGTCTTGATTTCCACGTGACACACGGCTGGAAGGCAGGATACTTTCAGTCACTGAATTACTTTTTCCCCAGTATTGCTCCACGTGAGCCTGATAAGGCTCTTCCCTCACTATGTGTTTGCCTTTCTGTAGCTTACTCTAAATCAGGGGTGTCAAACTCATGGCTTCCGGCATTCTCCTGCTCCTGCAGTGTAACGCACGTCACACCCGCTGCACACTTGACCAGCACAGGCAGGAGCGTAAGGGCAAGGAGCTCGGCACTGCCACTGAGTAGAAACAAGGTGCTGGGCTGGATAAAACAAGGTGGAGGGCTGGATTCGGCCCGTGGGCTGTGAGTTTGACACCCCTGCTCTAAATAATGTAGTATCACACTTGTACAGATGTAATGCTAGAGGGACCCACTGATGATTTTGGGAAACTCAGCTCAGGAATTAGCCTTCAAACACTATTTTCCTGAGTTTTGTTCCCATTTGACTACTACATCTGATACATTCTGCCTTCATTAGATGTTCCATTAAGTGTTCATGATCTAGAGATAGCAAAATAACAAACAGAATTTAATAGAATCCAAAGAGCAGTAGAGATTTTAATTATTACAGGAAACAACGCTACATAACACCATAGCATTCCAGAGTTACTAAAAAAAAAAACCCAGTTCTTAATTACTTGTAAAACTGTATTTTTAATTTTGTTATTTTTGTAATAACTTTCACTATGGGGAAAATGTTTAAAATCATCTTACATTTATGGATAAATACATTCCTGATAAGAATTCCAAAATGGCATTTTACCTGCATCCCTACACTTCTAACCATTTCATGCGTAGAAGGCAGATCACAATCATCTGAAAAAGCTGCAGCATGTCCAGGAGCTAACTTAGTATCGTAGAGTTCCTGTATGTCACCTGAGTACAGAAAGGTCAAAAGCATGAGGAAACCTACTGCACTGCTACAGAGTTGATAACTTGTGTTCTCATATATGTTACTTACAAACACAGCATTTTTAGGGGATAGCCTAATAGATATTGATGAAGGCTGAATTTTGTAATACTGGACAATTTTCAAACTTCAGTCTTGTACCTGGGTGTCTAAGGTCTATCCTTACATATTATCATCAGTATTCAATACATCCATATTCTGGTCTGAATGTCCAAAATCAGCTACAGCAGAAGCCTATTACACTGTTAAGAAGCCTGGTTACAGAATTACCCATTCATAGAGCCTGCCTTTGGAGAAGGAGGAGACAGCCAATATTTCTGAGCCTCTTCAAGTCCCACAAAAGTGCCACCTCAGTCTCTCGCACTGATAAGGTTTTTCATGGTGTTATTGCGTTTATACCTTCTGGTAAGATATCTGGATTCCCAGCACTAGCCAGTTGACATATGTCTGTCACACATGATCCTCCCTGCTGGCTTCACAGCTCACCTAGCTCCTTCCTGGTGGAGGGAAATAAGGTAGTGCTTGGCATCTTGCTCATCACTTGTGCCAGAACAGTTTCAGGGCAGGTGGGAAGCACAGCACTGCCACAGCAATTGTGTCTATACCCAAACGCCCTACAGCTCCCACGTTTGCTGGGCAAGGGTCAGTCACAGGTAGGATGAACTATCTTGGAAGGCCACATACGGCCCCATAGTCCGTGAGGTGAGCTCATTAAAAGACTAATACCTGAAAACATTCCCCACACTGCAAACACTGGAACTACTATTTCTAAAAAAACCAAAAAAAGCGGAGATTATTTACCACAGAATCACAGAATGACCTGAGTTGGAAGAGACCCACAAGGATTATCAAGTCCCACTGCTGTCCCTGCGCAGGACAACCCCAACATTCACACCGTGAGTCTGAGGGCATGGTCCAAATGCTTCTTGAATATTGTCAGGCTTGGTGCTATCACTGCTTCCCCAGGGAACTCTTCCAGTGCTCCACCACCCTCTGAGTGAAGAACCTTTTCCTAATACCCAGCCTAACCCTCTCCTAGCACTTCTTCCTGCCATTCCCTCAGGTCCTATCATTGGCCACCAGAGAGAGATCAGAGCCTGCTCCTCCTCCTTCCCTTGTGAGGAAGCAGTAAACTGCTATGAGGTCTCTCCTCAGTCTCCTCTAAGCTGGACAGACCAAGTGGCTTCAGCAGCTCCTCATACGGCTTCCCCTTCTAGACCCTTGTCTGAACTCTTCAGCAGTTTGGCAAACTTGGCTTAGGACTCACGTCCCACCAGGAAATAGAATTTTAATTAATGGGACACTTAATTGTTGAAAATCAACATGCCTTGCTAAGCACCTTCTCTCGAATCTAAGCAACTTCTGCTTTTCAAGAGAAAAGAAAAAAAAATCAAACCAAATACTTCTGGGCTGACACTCCAAGCTCCATATGATTCATTCCTACTGCTTTGCGCAAAGCAAAGACCAACAAACAAACAAACAATCCCAAAGTTAAACTCCCCAAATCCCATTCATTTCTAATCCTGGAAGCAGTCTTGTTCACTCCCATTGCAGACACATCTGACAGATCACAGTCTCACATTGCAACATGAGGAGCAGCTGCCAGAATAGGCTCCCACCCCTCCATCTCACTCCTATATGTCCATCTTTATTCTCATCTGGGCCCTGTGATCATGCAGCCCAAGGGTGAGCAAGACAGGCTGGCTAAAGCAAAGAAAAAACCCAAAGATTTAGACAAAAAAAGAAGGGTTGGGGTTTTTTTGTTGTTGTTGCTCCGCTAGTCTTCTGCCAGGTCAACCAGCTGAATCAGCTTATTCTGCAGCTGCACAACTGTAAATGTGACACAAGTAACAGGAACGGCCACTTCCGACGGTAGCAGCCTACCATGAGCTGTAACGTGAAACTGCACCTTCATCCTGCTGCTCCAGAAACACTACCAGCTGGCAACACCTGACACCCCCGATGATAGAGAAGGCCCTGCCTCCTCTTTTCTCCCACCACACTGCCTTGACTCCTACCAGGGAATTAATTCAGGCTGAAAGGAATCACATTTCTGGTGAATGCCTACGCAGGTGCAAAGAGGGATGCAGGGGAAGTGGTGGGCTCAACTTAGTGCTCATGAAACTGGAACTCTGAAATCTTTGATCATGACTCTGCAAATTGCTACAGATTCTGAGCCAAATTTTAACCCTCTTATCTGAGTAAATTTTGTTCTAAGAATCTTGCTCTCAAGAACAGCAATTTTGGACACGGAATTCAAATACTATTAGGAAATGTATGTCACAGTAACAATAAATATGGCAGCAACTAAGTGAAATCCACAACATCTTTGATCAATTAACTAGATTCAAATACAATTAAACCCATATAAACATTTTCAATCAAAACCAACTATTAAAAAAACACATGAAGTACTTCAGACTTTCCTTTAAATAAACAGACTATTCGTAGTTTTCCTGAGTGCAACATTCCTCGGTTTCCTTTATTGCTCAAATTTCCAAACGACTGTAAAAACTGCAAGAACTTTGCTTTTAATTCTGCTAGAAACTGCTTTTTGGATGACAGCTTACCTTGAACAATGATATCATCATCCAAATATATTACTTTCTCATGTTTCTGGATAAGCAACGGAAGATAAAATCGCACAAAGTTCAGCTATTAAAAAGAAAAAAAATAAAGACTCAATGGTAAAGTTGCTTCATGTAGTAGTCATGTTTCTGTCTGTATTAACATTCAGTTTTAATTTCTGTCTTCACTGAACACTAGACAATGATCATTTTCTTTTCCCCCCAGCTTTACTAGTATCTTGAAGCCATTATTATTATTATTAATCCCTAATTTATTTATAGCTTTAACCAAGCAGACCAAAACAGATGCCTCTTCACAGAATCACAGCATCATTTAGGTTGGAAGGGGTCTTTTGAAATCATCTTGGCCAACCCCTCTTCTCAAGCAAGGTCCACCCTAACAGACTGTTGGGGAAAATGCTCAGCTGCTTTTTGAATATCTCCACAGATGGAGACTCAACAGCCTCTCTGGGTAACTTGCTCCAGTGTTTGACCACTCAACATAAAAAAACCTAAACAAAATAGTTCTTTCATGTGCCCAGAGGAAATCGCAGGTATTTTACTCTGTGTCCATTGCCTCTGTCTTTCCCCTCAGGTATTTATACAGATGGATAAGATTTTCCTAAGCCTCCTCTTCTCCAGGCTGAACAGCCCCAATTGTCTCAACCCCTCCTCACATAAAAGATGCTCCAGTCCCTTAATCATATTTGCTGGACTCGCTTTCTTGTACTGTGGAGCTCAAAAGCGGACACAGTACTCCAGTTGCAGTCTCACGAGTGTTGAGTAAAGAGGAAGGATCACTTTTCTGGACCTGCTGGCAATGGTCTTCCTAATGCATTATTACAGCATACATCATACAAAGCTCTTCAAATTCAATAGTGTCATCATTGCACTGTATAGGGGTGATTTGACTGGTGGCATAGATTGCAATGAAGAACACAGCAGAGGGAAAGGCGACTGAGAACATAAGAATAACCATACAGACTCAGACCTTTTGACCCAGCACCTGCCTTCAGCGTGGTCCTAAGCAGATGCTCAATGAAAAAAATAGGAATGCAAAAAGCATAAAGAAAAGTTGCTCCAAGTTGCTCTCGTAGCATTTAGCTATTTTCAGCTCAAGGGATTTACTGAACCAGATGTGATGTCTAAATATAAACTTCAGTCCTCACTGAATTCTTGAAAATTGTCACATTCTACAGACCTTTCAGCAAGGAATTCTAGAGATTTAGTACTCATTGCATGAAAAACGTGCAACATTTCTTGTTTGTTCTGACTGTCACTCCTACTAACTTAATCTAAAAGCCATTAGCTCTTGCATTGAAAAGATACAGTGAGAGTAATCCACCATCCAGTTCTCCATGCCACTCAGTTCTGTAGAACTCTACTATTTTCAAGCTAAAAGTCACATTTCCAAGTTGAAACCAGTGGTTTAACCCACTGATTCCTTGCATGAAATCTTTTCCATATATTAGAACTGTCAAAGGCTCAGAGAAGGGCAGAAAGAATAAACATTCTGAAAAGACTTGAATATTTTCCAGTGGTGCTACACCTTTTTCAGATAATGGGACAAAGACTGCATGTAGTATTTAGGATGAGGGAAAGTTATGGATTTGTATTGTGGCATAATGATGTTCTCTGTTCTGATCCTTACTCCTTTCCTAGTAATTTCTAACATCTGATTTGCCTTTTCTGACAGCCAGTAATATTTAGATTAGTCATTAGCCTCTGAATTAACCCTGGATATGAGCAGAATGCAGCCAACACAGCACCATGGAGGAACAAAGAGCACTATTAGATCTACTGTGAATATATTCTTAAAGACACAACACATTCAATTTACTAAGTTTATGCCAACAAATAATGAGGTTCCAGCAAGACAGACAAGTTGCAAGGGGCTTGTTATACATGCAGCATAACATTCCTTCTTGAGTGAGAACATAGCATTTGGACCTGATGCGGCTTCTCTGGCTTACACTCTCTGGGACAGAGATCCAGGACATTTTAAAGCCTGTAATAAGTATTAAAAGCCCTGAAAAATTGTTTTGCGGTGTTCATTTACTCACAGGCTGCAGTAGCTCAGGACGCGATGCATCTTGTCTGATTTTTCCTTTTAGTACCATAGGGTTGAATTCCACAACCTTAAATTTTATTTCTTTCAATTTAGAATTTTCAATCCATCTTCTGTGATAGAAAAAGAAGCAATAAAAGACGTATTGAGTGTGTGGCAAGTACTTCCAGTATTAAATTCACAGGCTCATAAGAGAATAAGAGACTTTGGAAGCTCACTTGATCTATTTTATGCCAAGATAGAATCACTTATGTCTACAGCTATTGCACAGACATTTGTTTAACTTGTTCTTAAAAAAAACCACCACCAACAAAACAAAAAACAACACCCAGAAAACCCAACAAAGCAAGAACACCACTGCGAAAACTAGAGACACCACATGCTGCCCAGACAACCCATCTTTCACCGTTGCTAGCACTAAATGCTATTTTTTCTAGGCTTTCTTGCTATAGTTAAAGACCATTTTTCTTATCCTATCTGCTGTGCTTTAAAAGCAGAGATTAGCTGGGGGGGTTACAGTTTTATGTCCTTCAAGGTGACTGCCACATCACCTAACTATATTTTCTTTAGACTATTTTTTTCAATTTTTTGTCAGATTTCTTGACCCCATTGCTTGTTGTTCTCCTCTGACCTCTCTTCCAAACCCTTCCTGAAGGCACCTAAAACTAAACACCACACTTTTTCTGATGTGTTAATAATATCTTCAAGATCAGAAGTTTCCTCACATCTCCTGTGGTCATGTGTGTCAACATTTATATCCACTATGACACATTCCTTTTTTTTCATTGTTTTTTTGAATCAGTGTGGTCAGTTACCAGTCATAATTCATAACCTTCCAAATGAGTGCTACCAAATTTCTGATTCACCCTGAGGCACTGAAACCAGCTATTCCCAACAATTTAGGGAACTTGTCATTACCTCTACTGAATTTCATCACATATTACAGCTCATTTTTCCAAATCATAATTAATCTGTTTTCAGCTCTTTTCTTGCTCCTCGATGTATCTGCAGTCTCTCTTCCAGCTTCATGCCAGCTGTAGTTTTATAAAGAACATTCTCCACTCTATTATCTAGGTTACTAATGAACTGGATGGGAAAAATTCCCTGTGGAACCCCACATATTACATCTTTTCACTTTGGCATAAATTCTGGGTACACAGGCTACAGAACTGCTGTAGTAAGAGGTGACAACAACTAAGAAATCTGCTTTAATTTTGATTCATACCTTCCACTCCTTTAGACAATGTTTGCAAATTTTTACACCCAAACATGCTTTCATACAAGCTTCTTTGGGTCTCTATTTAGTCTCTCTAATGGACTCTCTTACTTGAAATTATCTTTAAACAGCAAGTTTTTCTACTCTGAAGCTAAAGACACAGCCCCAGATGAGAGGTAAGTGCAGTCCCACGAAGTGGGATTGTGACAAGTGAGCACATATACACATACCTTACAACAGACTCTTCTGCAGCTGATCTACATAAGGCAGAAAGGCACAGGTATGGTCACAGTCTGGCTATTTCACACCCCTTTACATCAGTGCCTTGCATAGGGCAAAATGGTCCTTTTTCCTACACAGAGAATCCTGGGGACTGCTATCAATAGCACTACTTAAATAAAAGGGAGAAACACCTCCCTTGAAGTCCACCAAAGTCTATGTCCAAGCTAAGGAGAACCTACATCTAACTACAGCATGAAAAAAAACAAAGCTGGTACATACCGAACATGCGGGATGGTAGTCTTCAGCCCAACTACATAGAACAAAACATTAGCTTCTGTGTTGCTGTAGATGCTACTGATTGCTGCTATAGCTGCACCCATTCTGCCAGCAGCAGCGCAGATTACAACCGGGATTTCTTCTTCCATTTCCTCAGTAGTCTCCAAATCAACTATAAGAATCAGAACCACGCATAATAATAGAAAATCAAGAACATTTTCTATCAGATCTGGGTCATAGGAGTGAGCACGCAGTCCCATAAGCAGTGAAATCGTATCACAATCACTGCATTTCCTTACCACATCCTATACATATCCACATCTGGCAAGGCACACAGCATGAGCTGTCGCTCATCCAGAACTACATGCAGGTTGACTGGATTGTTGGGTGCCTCCAGACAGAATATTTAACAGAATTCTCGGCATCTTCTACTCAGCAGGGGCACAATTCAGCCTGTCCTCCATGTAGCTGCTTAATCACATCAAACCTGAAGAAGTTTGAATACCTTTGAGATTTCTACTTCTCTGTTACATTTAGTACAAACTGAACAATAGATTCCAAACTTAAAAAATGCAGGAGGTAAGTGGAAGAGATGGTACAATTGCATAAGCTTCATTCCTTGGGAAGCAGGCTAGAAAGCAAAAGTGCAAAACTTTGTACCAGCAGGAAATTGCTAATGACAAAAGGAAAAAAATCTAACTATACTGAATCAGTTCACATTACTGCTAAGGAAGACTTTTATCCCTAGCACTGATTAACATACAGAACTTATATGGATATAATTATACTGGTTAAAACACAACCATTGAACTCATAACAGCCTCAACAAAAACGTACCAGGAAAAAAACGTTTATACCAAGACAGAATTTGTTTATCTTGGGAACAGTGAATAAGCTACTAGTATAAACATTTAATACCAGTCCAACCGTATCAACCCTAGCAGATTTCTGTCACTATAAAAATTCCAGCAAAAACTTCTACTGTAAATGGTATCAAGATTTGATGATCTATTTGAAATGAACAGGTAGGCCAAGCACATTCCCAAAGGGGCAAGTTCTGATTCAAGTTTGCTATCACTTGACAACTCCAATGCTGTTCAGCACAAATAGGGATATACTCCAGCATCCATCTGTATCAGTGAGATCTGGATTAAAGTTTGAATCAAAATGCCAGCTCTTAGCTGTTACTATCAATCTCCTACTATCTTGTTCAAGCAAGTCAGAAGTAAAATATTCCACATCTCGGACCATATGCAACAGTGTAAGTAGCTCATCTACTGCAAGGTAAATAGGATTCAGTAAGACAAAAAGCACTGTTCAAATGAAGAGATAACAAATATGAAACAAGCACATAAATTAAACAGAAGTACATGTCATTTACCCGTTTCATTCTTTAATGCAGATGACACTTGGTGAACTTTGTTATACAGAATGGCGCACACAGTTAAGACAAGAAGTAACAGTAAGATCTGGTTAACTGAAACAAAAGGGAGAATTTGTTAACAATCAGTGTAATAGCTAATTGTCCAAGTACCTTTTTAAAAAATATTCTAATTTGCAACCATTATATATCATAACTTGTATTTGCTCTGTTTATCAAATTGTCTTTTCCCTTGTCATTTGATTAAGTATCTCCTCCCGTTACAATAATCTCCAATTCTTTGATTTTCATTAATAAGTTGCTCACTAAATGATTAAGGTACCAAGACATATGGGCTATCCCTACTAGGAAACTCATGTTTCTGAATCTTACCAGGAGCCTGGAACCTTGTTTTGTCAGCTAGGGTTTTTTTCAGTTTATCATCACAGGATGTCATGAGTTAATTGTTTTTACCTAGCCCTTTCCTTCTCTCATTCTTCTCTGATAAAACTTCAAACATAGGAGAACTTTTTTTCAATTTCAATGCAGATATTCAAGGTTTATTTGAGCAAAACTCTAAAAATACTAGAAAAACAAACCCAACGTGCTACTGAAACTAGAAATTGTCCAATATATTTGAAAAAAATCCATAAATATTTTGACACAATTACTTTAATTGGTAAAACGAAAAACAAAGCATGCAATAACAATGACCTTAATGTGTATTCTGATTTGCAGTTACTACCAGACTGTCTTGTACAAGTCACTCAACATTAACCAACCACGAACAGGTGTGCCCGGACAGTTCACTGAGTACAATAGGGAAGGAACACGTTGCCACCATCAACAGTTACTTTGAGGATGGTAGTTTTTTTGTATTGGACTACTTCGTTGCTTTTGCACCACCATAAAAGATAATTAATGTGTAGGAAAGAGTAAAATGAACAGAATTTCAAACTATTTCAATCAAAAGGGCCAACTGGTCAGAAATGGACATGAGAATAAATTGAAATTTGTAAACATATATCACTGAATCCACACTAATTTAAACCAGCTGAGGAAACAACCCATTGACTTCTGAGAAATTTTGGGAGCATAACTGAAGGCACACACCACTCTGGTTTTGGTCACTGACCCTGACAGCTGATAAGGACCCCAGATTTCTTGGGGCCACAACTCAACTGCAAGTATGAACACCATTAATATGTAGAGACCTGTAGCAAAGCAAAATCCAATGCTTTAGGCACAACCCATACCAAACCATCAGCAACCTGCACTCTTAGTGGGAAATTCCAGACTCCTCAGTCTCATGAAGCAAAGCAGTTGGTAATTTTAAATTAATGGGATTTATGGCCACACTTACCTGACTTAGCTAACAGAAAAAGGCTTATTTGTATACTTAAAGTATAATTTAGTAAAACTAGAACTATACATTTCCATGAAACTGAGAAATTGCATTTGAAATTTCTGTCTTTTAAAAATATATATTTCATATGTTTTTAATATCTTACTTTTCTTTAAAAGAGCCATGTGTCCTGTTGGAAGAGAGCAGTGATCTGTGGTAAAATAAAAATTTAAAAAACAGAGAGAAAAATCATTAATATCAGCAGTGAATACTAGTTAATTATTTTAGGGACATTATCGGCTTTTCGTATTGACCTGGTAAAAGTAAATCTGAACTCTATCTTTGTAAATAACTTCTTTTGGAACAAATAACTAGTATGCTAGTTAATTTAAGCTACAATTTTGGGGAAAAGAACAGCATTTTAATAAATTCCATCCAATCACCTACATCAGTAATAACCGACATTCTTTAACATATTATAAAATAACGTGCAAGTAAGTTTTAAAACATCCACTGATGCAATTTATAAATACATTTACATTTATCTCTGATATCACTTAAAACATAATAACAATCACAAATACTAATTTATTGCTGGAGTATGTTCCCAAACCTATGGGAATCTTATACTGCAGCATTGTCTTTCAGACTCTCGGAAAATTTCAGAGCAATAGTGAAAATATTTTCTAACAGCAGTAAGGGGGGAGTTCGTGCAATGTAGCTTGTAGTTATGCACATTATTTGTGATGCCACAGAAAAGGAGGTAACCTTCCCTAAAACTGTACATCTAAACCAGTCCAAATTGTGGCCATGACTTTATGTTCGAGAGGACAGAACATAACCCCCAGAATACAGAATTATGGGAAATACAACGTTCGCTTTAATTCTGGACCCCAAAACTACTGTTTATCAAACAAACAAACAAGTAAAAACCAGTTAAAAACAGCACCAGCAGTTGGGGGGGGAGAATACAACTGTCTGAAAAATAGAACTGCATGATCTAACCTTTATGCTATGATAGCTGTATACAAGACAGAAGTTTTTCCTGTTTGCATACATACAGATAGGGACACACTGCAGCATAGATAAGGATATACAACAGCTTCTATGCATATATAAAAATGAAGTTTATTCCTACTCCTTGAAAAGAGACACGGAACAGCTAGAATTCTTGAAACCTGAGTCACAAAACTAACGGCCTCTCATTGGTCAATGCCGAAGTTCAGGCAGCATTCTAAATCAGTCTCTCCTTGAGCTACCAAGTTAAATGAGTATAAAACTATTTTAAAAGCTAAGATGCGGCTTTGTTTACAAACCACATATATTCACATCTATTTTAGGTCTGAACAGATGACCAAATCATAGTGAGAGGGGAATTTCTGAAAGCACTTTTTCATCCAGTGTTTATCTACATTCCAGCAGTCCAAACCCTTCATGTGGCATTGATTTACACAGAGAGGAAATCAAGCTTATTGGTCAAAAAAAAACCCAACTGCTGAGAAAGTTCTTCTGTCACGCATTATGCACCAGTATTGTCTTCTTATCTATTTAAAAAGTTTACTCATTTAGGTAAACAGAGAGACAGCAGAACTCCCTACACTCTTGGAGTAACTTTATAAACCCACTTTCGCTAATTGCAATCTTGCTTTGATTTCCATAGAGCTGACTGCCATCTTTTAATTAACATTTTTAACGATAGTCATGAACAATACTGATGATTAATACAAGATAAAAGCTGGACAGCCACTGCTTCACGATAGCTTCAGAAATGATTAAATCAACATAAACTGAACTACAGTTTAAACTTTAACATCCAAACTCGGACATATTCTCATACAAGTTTGAATTTGAAAACTACAGCATTCCTAAGCTTCAGAAAATCAGATTCATTACCTACTGACTTTTAAGGAAAGAGAGGAGTATTTGTTCTCCTGCAAATATTTACTCAAATTTTCCTGACTGTAGACATTAATTCCTGGAACCTGGCAGTCCCTAACTCAGTTGCCAAATCCTGCAACAAAATGAGGGGCTGCAGAAGGGAAAGCTCAGAAACAGTGACATTACTGCTCAGATATTTCCTGCTTAATTAGTCTTTTTACCTCTTTAAAGCAGCCCAGTATTCGGTACTCCTCTCTCCTGAAGAGGCTGTAGAGATATTTACTTGGATCCTGGATAGCCCACAGCTGTAAGCACTCTTGCCAAAGCTTCCTTGACCATCATCCTCCTTTGAAGTCCCCCACGCAAGGGCCTTACAGGGCACAGTAACAGTTTTAAGATTCAATCCCTTTTTCAAACTCTTCAAAGTTTACTTTGGAGTTGTGCTGATTTTCTTTTCTTTCTCTGCTGCTTAGGAATAGCACAGGATCCAGACGCCACACTGGAGGAATGAGAGCCCATAAACCACTTCCAGATGTGCAGAATGATGATGCAGCTCCAGATCTGGCAAACTCGCCTCAGAGCTTCAGCTAGCAGATTGCAAACAAATCCCATAAGACAAAAAGTCTTAAGGGGGTGGAGGAAAGAGAAGGAAACGAATCTTGCCAGAAGTTACTTTAACAGTCTAGTTGCAGGTTACGTTTCTAGTCATTATTTATGGTAAAAGTGAACAGATAACAAGTGTGCAAGAGCCAAACAACAACATGCCAAAGTCAAATTGAAAGCCAAAGTTTTCCCAGTATCTGCTTGCAGAGTTCTTGTGAGTTGAAAGCTAAGGGAAACGTGCAAAACTCAAATCTGAACATGCAATTTGACCTGAATCATGTCATTTCAGGATCTTTGAGCAGTTAAGAGAGTCTAAATCCACAGATGTGGACTGCACTGAAAGTCATCTTAGATCAAGGTAACCAACATATGTTGATACTCTGTCTCCTAAGCTCTCCTAGAATGCTTTTGCAGTTTTATTTCTATATCACCTCTTTTACTCTCCCTCCCTTCTAGGAGCATCCCTTCTAGATGATAAAACACTGTTTTGTCACAAGACTCGCTCAAGTACTAAAGGAAATAACAACAATGATAATAAATTCAAAATTATTTTCCATGTTTTTAGCATGAGGCAGTGCAAAACTTATGAGGAGTATTCAGTCAAAGTTTTAAAAATCTAGCTGTTTTAAATGAAGATTCTTGTCATGTTTGCAGAAACTGGAAGTGTCTCAAACACACCAAAACTGTATTATCTGTGTCTGATTTTGTACGGCAATCCATTTTCTGGAGAGCTGCTTGAAGGAAAAAAAAAAAGGAAGAGGTATAGTTATGTGCTTCATGTAGACAACTTAAGTATTACTACTTTGTCCTACAGTATTGTGTAAACCATATTAAGCTCATGTTCATCAACCCCCCTCCCATATTTTGTTCCTCTCCCTTCCATTTCTATGTGCATCCTGAACAGATCCAAGATGTACACAGCTGAATGAGCCTGCAGCATTGCAAGCCATCTGCTTCACCTGCCAGCAAATCTTGGATTCCTGGCAAGCCAGTAGCATCTTCTCTGGATTTCCCTCAGTTTTATGTGTTTGTATTCTCATGTAACACCCTCCCTCACACTGGAAAGAGAGCAGCTTCTGTCCTGCAGAATGAGACCTTCAGGCTTACTCAGATCATCCGCTTGTGCACTGTAGAACTGAAACCTCGGTTTCTAATCTCAACCCTTGGTGTTTAAACCAGCAGTTTACTGCTTGCTCAGATGTTCCAAGGCAGCATCTGCCACTTGCAAGTTGAAAAAAAACCAAAACCCTGCCACTTGCAAGTTAAAAACCCAAGACTCTGCCTCTTGCAAATTAAAAAAACACACCCGCAACACATTTCCACAGGTGTGAAGGCAGGGCTAGGGGACCCTAAACTACACAGCACACCTCACACCCGTGGTGACCCGAGCATAGAAGCACAGAATCATAGAACGGTTTCGGTTGGAAGGGACCTTAGAGCCTACCCAGTTCCAACGCCCCTGCCATGGGCAGGGACACCTCTCACCAGACCAGGCTGCTGAAGGCCCCATCCAGCCTGATCTTGAACACTTCCGGGGGGGGGGGAATGATCCACTGCTTCCGTGGGCAACTTGTGCCAGTATTTCACCCCCCTTGTCATCCCCCACCCTCAGCATCCCCAGCCCCTCCAGCAGTCGGGCTGGCGAGCGGAGCCGTCAGTCACGTGACCCTTGCGGTGGCACCCCCTCTCGGGCCGCCCGCCCCGGGCGCGTGGTGCATTGTGGGGAGCGGCGGGCAAGATGGCGGTGGCCGCCGCTGGGCTGAGCTGGAGGCGGGTGTCTTCCTTCACGGGGCCGGTGCCGCGTTCCCGCCACGGGCACCGAGCGGTCGCCATCCGCGAGCTGGTCATCATCTTCGGGGGCGGCAACGAAGGCATCGCCGACGAGCTGCACGTCTACAACACGGGTGCGCGGGGCGATGCGGGGCGGGGCCGCGCCGGGGGCTGTGGAGGCGGCGGGGCGGGGGGGTGGGGAGGGCAGTGGCGGATCTGTCACATCTCCAGCCGCCGGTGGCACCGACCTCCTCACAGCGAGGGGATCTCTCTTTTCCACCCCCGAGCTTCGGCCCCAGGCACCTTTTCCAAGTTCCTTTTCCTTAGAAAGGCGCGTTAACCCGGCAACATCAGCCAGGACACAGCGCTGCCCCGGGAAGACCCCTCACCCAGGAGCGAAGACTTCCCACACGCATTTCTTTCTGGTGACCAGTGATAGGACCCGAGGGAACGGCAGGAAGATGTGCCAGGGGAGGTTTAAGTTGGATGTTAGGAAAAGGTTCTTCGCTCGGAGGGTGGTGGAGCACTGGAACAGCTGCCCCGGGAAGCAGTGATGGCACCAAGTCTGAAAATATTCAAGAAGCATTTGGACAATGCCTTCAGACTCAGGGTGTGAATGTTGGGGTTGTCCTGTACAGGAACAGGAGTTGGACTCAGTGATCCTTGTGGGTCCTTTCGAACTCAGGTCTTTCTATTATTTCGGCTCCAGACAGCTCTGCAGCCAGGGCACAGCCTACCCACCGCCCCACAGCGCCCTGCCGAGACCCCGCCGGGAGAACAGGAGGCTCAGGGGCTCTTCCCTCGCCGAAATGGGGGGCGGAGGGGTCGGGAGGGGAGCAACGGCGGGGTTGTCACATCTCTAAGCTACCAGTGGCACCGAACTCCTCACAGCGGGGGGATCGCTCCCTTTCCCCCCCTGAATTTCAGCCCCAGGCAGCTTTGCAGCTCTGCGGCCAGGGAACAGCCCGCCCGCCGCCCCACAGCGCCCATACGAGGCCCCGCCGGGAATCCCGAGGGAAGAGCCCACGAGCCTCTTGTTCCCCTACTGGGAATCCCCGTGGGTCTCGGTTGGGTGCTGTGGGGCGGCGGGTGGGCTGTCCTCTGGCTGCAAAGTTGCCTGGGGCCGAAATGTGAGTTGCGCCTGGGTGAGTGTTTTTCCTGGGGCAGTGCTGTATCCTGGCTGGTGTTGTGGGGTTAATGCTCCTTTCTGGGGAAAGCGATCTTGGAAAAAAATCCCCTTGTGCGCCTCGCGGTCTGTTCTGCTTTGCCAGACCCTGTGCCTGGGGTGGGTAGTCTCTGCCTTGGCAGATCTCGGCGGAACGACTGGAGACTGGGTTAAGTCCCCCCTCCGCTGTCCACATCCCGCTTCTTCGTCCCTCTGGTGGCAGCTCCAGAGAGCTGAACGCGCTGAAATGGAAATGCTGGTTAGAAAAGTGAACATGTTGGCATTGGGAGAGTTTCCAAACAGGAAGCCACCAAAGACCGATTTTATTTGTGGAAGAGTAGGTGCTTAAATAGTTAGTGTACGGGATGCTTTATGAGGCTGGGAAACTTCTGTGTGATTTCAGAGCTTGGACTGAGGCGTGAGAGTTTAGTGACTGATCTGTGCTTCTTGGTCAGTTGGTGTTGGCTGCTTGTGTAAAAGACTAAAAGCAGAAAAACGAGAGCATGTAAACTAGCTTTTAATTTGCCAACTTTTAAGGATCATTCAAAAATTATTCTTACAGTGCCCTGCCTCCTCCCCCAGGAAGAAAGGTGATGGTATTTTTGCAATGTTTTTGAGTTAAGATGTGGGAGCACAAACGTATTTTGGAGGTAGTTTGTTAAGAGAGAAATGCTTACTGTTACTGTTTTTCCAAATAGATTTTTCCGTGGTAACTTAAAGATCTGCTGTACTCAGTCACATTTTTTGGGAGGCGGGGGAGGAATCTCTTAACCTTTGTGTTTTGACAAGTAATCTAAAGAAAGTTTTTAGATTGTACAGTTATGCTATCTTTCAGAACAGAGGTCCTGATGGGTGCCTTTTGAGTGAGTTTTAGCATCACTTTTTAATTTTTCTGCTGTGACTTTCTGCTGAAGGTGTTTGCCCCTTTGTAGCAGTGACGAAAACGCATCACAACTCAGTTGTTCTAGTTCCTAGATGGGTGTTTGGCTTAAACTGACCTTTTTGTTTCTTGGAGTCTAAGATGCATTTGACGTGAGCTGACTGAGTTTGGGATGCCATCCAGTGCTCTTGCTATGAGTGTGATGACTTTAGAGGAGCTGGCATACAGCAAGAGCGTCTTAATTCCCTGCAGCAACATTCACTGGAAGCTTCTAATTTCACAGTCCTCCTCCTCATGCTCATGAAAAAAAGCTTAGGAAAAAAAGGAGGCAATATCTCCCGTAATTCTTTAGTTCCAGAACAGTTTAAAGCGCAAATATGCTGCTGCTTGATCAGGCAGTCTCAGTTACTCTTTCTTGCGTCTGTGCCTCTCCTGTCCCATGTATCAGTGCAGCGCTCTGTAGATATTAACATTGGTCACAGAACAGTGTAATTAGGTTTTTAATAGGGCTCTTAGGTCCAGGCACGCTGCCATGCTGCTGTAGCTCTAATAATTCTGTTTCTAGGGCTACCTCCCTCTGAGTTAGTGTAGTTATCTCTTTTGTGTGGAACTGCACTTAAGTTCCTCATTAGCCTCTTTTTTTTGGCAGATCTATTAAATTGATGGGTGATCCTTGGTAACTGACTTAGTTACAGTGACCTCTTGTGCTCATTCGTGTATTGAGTAACATTGATTTGATAGAGGCGTTGGCTTTTCTTTTCATTAAAAAAAAGTTTTAATTCAGTTAAAACACCTTTTTTTTTTCCGCACCTGCCTATAGCTACAAATCAGTGGTTCCTTCCTGCTGTAAGGGGAGATATTCCACCAGGCTGTGCAGCACATGGATTTGTCTGTGATGGTACCAGAATACTAGTTTTTGGAGGAATGGTCGAGTATGGAAGATACAGTAATGACTTATATGAATTACAGGTAGGAAATGTATGAAGATGTTCTGGTTTTGAAGACTACTTTATTTATCTTTTTATGAACCTGTACGTTTATATTAACAGCTGCAGTGGAAAGTTAGATGGCTTTTGCTGTCATCCAGGAAGAATAAACTCTTTAAATCGATTCTGAAGATAGACAAGATCTAAATAACTTTGAAAAAGACTTCCATCTAGTCTAAATAAAGTATGAAATATTTACTGTTTTATGTAACTTAACCCTTACATACCCCTTTTAATGTATATCCAAAGAAGAGCCCAGCATTCCCTTAAAAATAATTCACAAAATATAAAAGTGTTATTATTACCTGATTTCTACTGAATATGAGTAACTGTAGATTAAGATATTTCTGAATATGTATTTCCTGTCTTTAAGGCAAGCCGATGGCTCTGGAAAAAAGTAAAACCTCAAGCTCCTTCCACTGGATCACCACCTTGTCCTCGACTTGGCCACAGCTTCTCTTTATATGGTAACAAGTGCTATTTATTTGGTGGCCTGGCAAATGAAAGTGAGGATTCAAATAATAACGTTCCCAGGTATGCTGATTTGGTTTGAATTCAATGTCTTTACAAATAAATTACTAGATACGTCATCTCTGAAGAGGAACATTCTAGGGAGGCTGCCCAGTGTACCAAGTACTTATATTTGGATTGTTTGTGCAGAGGAGGAATTTCCTGCTAATAAGCTTAAATATTTCTTCTGCTGCTCCCACAGTATGTAACACAGAGTGGCAGCTCTGGCACTTTTGCAGGGAAACTTGAGTAGATACTGGTATTTTTCTTAGTATTTTTGGGTGGTGTTTTTAAGAATGTTTTGTTTGTTAGAATTACTTAAATCAGCAAAGTCTCATGAGTCATCAGGGAAGTCACAATGGAATTTTTCTCTATAATGCTGTGGGAAACAGTTACGAATTCATCTGGATTTTTTTAAAGTAGCAGCTGAAGTTGCCTTCATTATCAGCAAATAGTGCTATAATAATTCTGAAGTTGTATATCCACATTCACCTGCAGTTCAGAGGTCTTATATCCATTGAGCTACAAATTGGCAGTTTTAAACACAGTAAACACAAGGTATCTGGTGTGAGCGCCAGGATTCAAAGACTGTTATCTAAAAATTTGCCAATAGATTCAGCAACAAATGGCTAATTGTCTGTTGGCCAGCCTGATGGCATTAGGAAAGAAAGAGCTTCTTTTCACCTTTCTTGCCTTAGAGTTGCAGAAATTAATCTCTAGTGTCTCGCATCATTGTGTATTTCTCACAGCTTTGCAGTTTATTCCAGGCTTGTCCATCGGTAGTAACTTCTGGTAAGAATGTTGTTTACTGGTTTTGAATGTTTCTTTCATGTAAATACAGTGTATCAAGTGTGATATGAAAGCATGTTTTCTTAGAGGCAACAAGTTATAATAGTTCTTTTTTTGTTGTTTTAAATCCATTTAGTTTTGGTACTGTTCACGATACCATCAAATGTTTTTAAAATTCTCCACTCTCCCAAGACTGGAGTTCGTAATACTTGGAAGTGGTCAGGGTATAAAGCTCACTTTGCTTATAAGAAAATTTTTCATACTTTGTCAATAATACCCTAGATATTTAAATGATTTCTATGAACTGGAGCTGCAACATGGTTCTGGTGTTGTCGGCTGGAGTATTCCCGTGACCAAAGGGATCTTGCCGTCTCCACGAGAATCTCACACAGCCATCGTATACTGCAGAAAAGATTTGGGAAGTCCAAAGATGTATATTTTTGGAGGCATGTGTGGCTGTCGGCTTAATGATCTCTGGGAACTTGACATAGGTGAGTTGATTTGCCCATAGAACTCACTGTAGGGGCCTGTACTGGCTAAGAGGAAAAATTATAGTATATAATGATTAAAGGCATGATGTGCAGTTATTATTGAGACTTACACCGTGGTGTTGACCTTTTGTAATTTTGGGAATTAAATAGATAGAGCACGGTTTGCGTATATTATCCTCACTGATTTTGGTTACACTGTGAGGTTTTTCTTCAGGTGCTTTAAAGACTGTCACTATGATAACTGAGTTGAATAACCGTAATGAAACCATCTTTTCAATAAACTGATGAACGATTGCTTTGTCGCTGTTTTAAAAGAAGCTTTAACTGCTTGTTATTGCGGCTGCTTTCTTAGAGTGGCCATCTTAAAAAGGTGAAATATTGCTTTGTTGAATGCTAGAGATATGTCCCCTCCTAAAATCCAATATACAGTAATAAGTTTTTAAAGAGTTTTTATTCTTTTCCTTTTAGAAACCATGACCTGGTCAAGACCTGAAACTAAAGGGACAGTACCACTTCCTCGCAGTCTGCATACGGCCAATGTAATAGGAAACAAGTATGTCTGTTGTTAAAAGCTCAACTCTAGAAAGGTACACCTAGTAGGAGAATGATGATGCTTATTCACTACTGCTCAGTATAAATCGTCACCCCCGCAGAGTACTTTTCTGCTTCTATTATCCTACCTCAGTGGAAATTTGCTATAGGAAGTACCATTGTAAATTTAAGGGTATCAAACTGTCACTGTTTTCATCCAACAGGACAATCTGTCCAACCCACAAGCAGCTTTCCGGGCTTCTTAATGCACCTTTGTGCATTCTGGGACGGTCTCAACTGGACTTAAGCTTTCTCTGTCAGGAGCCAGCTTCAGTGCCTCTGTGTCTGTGACACAGTAAATGAGCTATGCAAACAAATTGCCCAAAAAGTAGAACTAGTTCTAGGCAAAACCATTCCACATTTTTGTGGGCCAGTTTTTCTGTAGTCTGTTCCTCATTACTTTGCTTCTTGCCAGTGTGGTTTGGTTTTGGCAGATAGCATTGATTAAATGGACTTTTAAATATGTGTTTCAGTTCATTTTATATCAGTTCAGAAGCTGGCATGAGGCAAAAGAGATAAGGGGGGATGGGGGGGGAGAAGCGTGAAGGTTTTATATCTTGTGATCCAAGACCTTACCTTTCTGTTATTTGCATAAAATGTTATTAGTTTATAGGCTGCATTATGTTCTTAAGTTTTGATATCTGACTTAGATATTGGTTTTCTAAATTTTAGAATTGTTTATTGAGAGGTCCGCAGTGAGGGATTGTAGAAATTCCATGTAAATGTGTGATTACTGGAGAGTTTTAGCAGTTTGGTGGTTTGTAAAAAGGCAGTATTAACTTCTGTTTCTGGGAAGTTGTTTGAGGAGTTTAGAAGGTTTTTTGTTTGGTTGGGTTTTTTAATTAGTTGACTTACTCAAAAACTTCCGAAGATAGGTAGATGTCTGCAACAATGATTTCTAAAGGGAGTAGACAGAAATAAAATCTGTAAACCAGAACTGTAAAGCACTGGAAACTTTCTGTTTTGTCCTCGTTTGAGAGAGCACATGCAGCAGATCTGGATGTTAATTGGCTTTTCTTTTCTTTTTCCCTCTTCTCTCTTTTCCTATATTTCAGAATGTATGTTTTTGGTGGATGGGTTCCACAGTCAGCAGGAGGTGAAATTTCTGCTCATGATGGTGAATGGAAATGTACCGGTTCATTTTCTTACCTTAATTTGGGTCAGTGTTTCTGCCTTTCTGGGAGTGGGCATTTTGAACAGATACTTTCTTAACAGAGTAGAATAAACATTTTGAAGGCCCTGAGAAAAGTTTTAGGATACATGGTTGTAATCCTAGCTGACTAACGATGGTACCAGTTTATTGCATCTTTCTTAAGAAAGATTTTTTTAATTATATTATTTTTCCTTGAACATTCAGCAGATTTACTGATGTGAATGTTTTTTCATACAACTTTAATGCTAAGTAATATAGATACTCCTTCTTCATTTATAGTAGAACACAAGAGACATATCCCAAAATGAGTGTTTTCTAGACATAGGACTATATCCCTGAATCCTCAACTTTTGATCTTGTAATTTTTCTGAGGGAGACAACCAGAGGTCAGAAAATTCATCTGTACTAACTGATTGTATCTTGCAAACTAATTGGAAAGTGACTTCTCTTTGTAATACTGCAAATTGAAACGCGATTGTCTGTAAAAACAGAGGTGATTTACTTTAATTTTCTCTGAGCAGTGAAGCATATTAACATCTGTATTGCTTGTTTTGGAAAACATCTAGAAACTAAATTTTTTGAGTTTCATTTACTAGATACCACAGAATGGATAGGTCTGATCTCAGATTGCCAGGAGGACAAAAGTAACTTGTTACCAGGGCCAAGAGCAGGACACTGTGCTGTAGCAGTTGGCACTCGTCTGTATATCTGGAGTGGTAGAGATGGTTACAGAAAAGCTTGGAACAATCAAGTTTGCTGCAAAGATCTCTGGTACCTTGATACTGGTGAGTCAGAAATAAATAAGAAACTTGTACTATATGTTCCATATTTTATTAACGTACGTGAAGCTGGCATCATTGATGATCAGAACATCTAAAGCTGTAGCAAACTAAAAGATTATTTAAATTTTAAAGCTTATTTAAATAAATCACACTTCACTGTTGACTGTTTGAAGGCTACAGCTATAGCTTAAACTGAAAAAGTAGGAAGGCTTGTTTAAAGGCTCTTAAAGAGCTTTGTTGCTAGATTCTGCATTGCGTACCATAGTTAGTAGGCACAAGGTGGTAAAGGGTGTTTTGCTTAAACTCAGGGTTCCTGGTCTCTCTTCTTAGTGATCTCTTCTGCTTCTACTTAATCTTTTTTACCAAAACCCTCCTCCTCTTGGGATCGTTGCTGCTGCTGCTTCCTCATCTCTTGGACTGCAAAACGATACTCTTGAATCTGAAAAAGGGCCAAATTATTCCTGGGGCTGAGGGAATTCTGGGGCTAATCACTCATTACTAGTTGGCTTGATGTCAGGACACTGAGATGGTGTTGGGAGAGAGGGAAGTAGAATAGTACTTTTGGGAGGAAATTGTTGCCCACTCAAGTGGAAGCATGAAAATGGTTACTGTAGATCGTGAACCATTTAGGAGATAGTGTTTTCTTCTCTTTTATTTTTTTCCCTTTTCTTCTTTGTTTTACCCTTAAGGTCAGAAGATGAGAAATAGTAGTGGGGGAGGGTTATGCCTGAGAGTGCAACCTAATCAGGTACCAAGGCAAGTGAGAGGAGTAGCTCGTAGGCATGGAATCAGGCCTAGGCTTTAGCCTCTGCAGAAGTTTGAGGGGGAAAGCTTGCTTTAGCTACAGAGGGTGAGCATAAGGAAGCGCAATCTTCTGTGAATCCTTTCCTGGAATATCAAAAGTTTTAGGAGTCAAAGAGCTGTGTGCAGCCGTTTAGGAGAGGAAGAGGATCTCTTGTCTCTGTAGTTCGCATAATGATGTATATACAACCCAAAGACTTACTGGCAGCAGAAGGGCCATTAAAACCCAAAGCAACATTAAAACCCAAAGCAAGCATCAAAACAGCATTTTTGAACACTCTAGAATGACACTTTATAATTAATTGAATTAACTCACCTTTGACAACTGCTTCTTGTTGAATCCAATACGTATTGTAGATAAGTGAAAAAGGAGCTATTGATTTTGCTTGCATTATGTAGATATTTCTTAAACTGATAAAGGAGGGCAATTCCAAACTTGCCATTTCTGTTTTGTTGGTTTCCTATAGAGAAACCTCCAGCACCATCGCAGGTACAGCTGATCAGAGCTACAACCAACTCCTTTCAAGTGAAATGGGATGAAGTACCTACAGTTGAAGGATATCTTCTTCAGTTACATGCTGACTCACCAGTGCCATCAGCAGCTGGAGTTCCTGGTACTGGGGTTCCTGAGACATCTGTGCTGAGTTCACAAGGTAGTAGTCAGATCAGGTTACACTGAGCTTTGTGCAAAGGTAGAGTAGGGGACTGCATAAGGAATTAAAAAGAGTTTGTTTTTTATAAAAAAAAAAAAATTGGGAGACACCCTGTTTCTTTGGTTATTCCCAAAATGTGTGCGTCATAGTTATGGAAAACTCAGCTTTAACTTGTCTCTGTCATTTTTGGCCAGCTATCTGAATTTGAAGATATTTGTACAGTATTTGTATTTGGGCACACTTTGAGAAAGGAAACAGTGAGGAAGGGATGTTATCTGACTGTTTGGCCATGCAGTTTCATTTTGGTCTTCATAACCAAGTCTTCATTCAGGCTACTTTGGGTCTCTCCCTCTTGCTTACTGGGATAGACTCAAACCAACATAATATTAAATTTTATATAACTGATTGGAATTTACTTTTGTTTACCTGAAAGGTGGCTCTTCTCTACATCAAAGTCCACAATCATTGCCTACCATGTCTTATCCCGAAATGAAGGTGGATCATCCCAGCCAAACAAATAATGTCATTCCTAATAACGTAAGTGTAAACTGAAAAATACCTAAGTGCCAAAGCAGTGTGGGAAGCAAGAGAACTGCTAAAACACTATCGCAGTTTTAAAAATCCCTGCATACCTTTTAGGCCTTAGGAAAAAAACCCAAACAACTAGCAAACAAAAAAAAGACAGCTACTGAAGTATTTCTGTCTGTTTACTTAGATGCTGCTTACTTGTTTGATTGATAGACAGTCTCTTCCTGGTAATGTGGAAGGGAAACTATAACTGCTTTCACTTTGAGAATGCTAACTGGGAGCCCGATACCATCCTCAAAATGCTGTTGAAATTAATGTGGGAGGCAGAAATGATGAGACGTGTTCCTTCTTTGTTAGTGTCTTTGTGCTAGTGTGCTTAGTTTTAGGTTCCTACTGCAGTATAAACCTAATTATTGTCTGTTCTGGTTTACGTGTTCCACTGATTTGCCAATTTAAAACAAAGAGGGGGGAGAAACTCTAGTTAAAAATCACAGTTTTAGAAATTTAGACCTTGTCTTAATTGTGTAAGGCCTCAGGGTTGTATTGGGATCCATAATGTATTCTTGTAGAAAACACATGTAGAAGTACTATGATTTTTACTAACAGTAGAAATACCTTAGGTATGTGCCAGGATGGCAAAGGTTGAAAGCCTCTGTAATTGTGATTTTTTTTTTTTCCGTCCCCTCAAGTCCCCCCAGTAGACTAAATGTCTGCGTCAATGAAGTTTGATGTAATAACATAAGAACGTTAGCTCACTCTCAGATAAAAATTAGTATGCGTCAGGGACATTTCTAAGTCAACTTAGACTTTGATTCTTTGGTTTATAATGACTAAGATAAAGTGGATTGGGAGGTTGGTTTCTTGCTTTAATTTAAAGTGCTAGGGGGATTTGTTGGAGGATTTTTGTTTGTTATTTTTGAGGAAGCATTTTCATTTCATGTTTGCAACTGAAATTTCTGAACTTTGCAGGTAAACATTAACAAATGTATTGTTTTGGTTAGGTCCAAGTTTCCCTTTCATCCAACTCATTATTAAAAGTAGAAGGAAAAGACAAGGTTGCAGCACCTGAAAACAAGATTACACAGGAGACTATGAAAAACCATACAGATGCTACAGGATTCAAAGAATCAAATGCCCCTTCTCTTTTGCCTGTTTGTACTTCAAGTAAGATGACTATAGAATAAAAATCAATTAATAAGTGGGAGTTAAAATTCATCTCAAACATAAGATAAGATTATTCCTGTTGTGCAATTTAAAATTATTTTAGAGGTCTTCTTTGTAGTGTAAAAACAAGTAACTTGTGCCAGTTATTACTATATATATTTTTGGCAGATGCAAGGGAAAACGAAATCTTAAGTTGTATGAATAGTTGCAAGGGACATGAAATTCTCAATGTATTCGTTATTATGGTGGAAAATGTGTCTCTTTAAGCATAAATAGCCCTTTTTAACATCAAAGAACAGACTGTCACGACCAGATTCATTTTACAACATTAAGGTGATAATAACTCCAGGGTCTCTTTGATAATACTTCTGTCAGTTAATAGTGAAATGCTATTAGCTGATGTAAAATTTCAGGCGACGTAGAGAGCAGCATCTTTCTCTCTCACTGCAGAGGAAATAGAAGATGAGTAGGTGATGATGTAGGCATTTCACTGAGATTACTTAAGTTCAGTGGGGTGAATCCAGGCTCAATTATCTGATTTGCTTATATTTGACTTTCATGTAATTGCTGGATTTTCATTTTCTTCACAGTGTAATTTAAGCATTATGTGGAAATTTTGGAACGTAGTGCTAAGTGAGAAACAGACTTCACCAGCAGTTAATTTTAAAGTTGATTCTTACAAATCTGTGATATTGATCTGTTTAAATATTTTCTCTTTATATTAGGATTTTTTTCCAAGTTAAACCTTTTTTAACCAAGTGGATACAGAATAGCAAGCTTAAATGAAATTGTTGTTTTAGTATAACTGTTTATGTGCATCTATTTATGACTATGTAGACAGACTCTTACATACCTAAGGAAAGCATTAGCAGTTAATATAATTGGATCTGTTCTAACCTAAATCTGAGGTAACCTCTGGTTTTATGTGAAACTAAAGCCATTAGATAAAGTTGAGATTTTTTTTTAGGTCATATCAATATTGAATTCTGGTTAATATTTTCTTTTTTTAAGGTCCTCAGACTTCAGCAAATGTAGGTGAATTACATGACTTGGACAAAAGAACTGTAAATCCTGATGCTTCTGCGTCCAGTACTGTCTCCAGCGCACAAACTATGGTAACCCAGCAGGCTGTTAAAACTGAATCATCAAGTACAAATGGGGCAGTTGTTAAAGATGAAACTTCACTAACAACATTCAATTCAAAATCTGAAGGTTTGAAATGTGTTTCACGTACTGTATTTTGAGCCATATATATCTAAGGCCATCAGAGTTCCTCTAGTGTGGTGGGATTCCCATCTTGACTGCTACCTGTGACTGAGATAGGGCTTGGGCATTGAGGACCTTGAGCAGTCTGGATGATTTCTGCTGTGATTTAAACATCTTTTGAAATCAGGATATTCCTTTTATAAATTTGTAAACCACTTTGTTTCTTGTAAGGGAAAAGTCCTTTAAATCCTCGTTTATGCAGAAACTCGTATTTTAAATAGCAGTGGCAGCCAGTTTTGGTGCCCATAGCACATTTGCTTTCATTCAGTGATAGTTAGTCAGCAGAAGACTACAAATAGCAGCCTTAGATGGTTTTGATTTTAAACAATTGACCTTTGTAACAAACATGGCTAGCTCACAGCTAGTCGAATGTGGTGACCTCTTCACAGTCTGCTTGAAGTATCTGGAATAAGCAACAGCACAGAAACCAAATGTATTGGTAGATTTTTGAAGTTTTGTTTTTCATGAGTATCAACAGGCTGTATTTGCTATTATTTTGAGTGTAAACTAAAAAAATGTATTCTTTTATTGACGCTGTGTGAGTAGTGTAATTTTTACCGAACAGTATTATATTTTAAAAGCAAAACACACGCCCAGGTATAGAATATTAATATTCCTTTGTGTTGCTTATGTGCTTTAATTTAACTTCTTTTTTTTAAGATTCCATCTTCAATTTAATAAATGTTCTTTTCCCACTTGTTAGGATTGTTTAAAGATTGACTGCTCATGTTCAGAATTCAGACTCTATTAGTGTCAGAAACAATGCATGCAAATTAAGATTTCATGCTTAGGCAATTCATACAATGTCATTAGTATGTGCCTCAATCTGGTATTTAGATTATTTGTTCACAAATATTCCATATCGGTTTCATAATTCTGTCACTTCTTTAGGATTTTCTGAGTCCTGCCTTCTGTTTGTATTGTCTGTAGCAGACTGCAATGCCAGGCTTTTACGATTGTTCTGTGAATATGATGCAAGCCAAAATTAGTTGTTGGTGTTATATATAGAACTGCATGCAAAACAAGTCTGAACTGTGCTTTTGCAACAAATGCTTGTAAATAGCTATTGAGGTCAACTTTCATAATCTGTGTTAAACTTTTCATATCACTTAAGCTTTTAAAATACAACTTTTTGTTTCTAGCTGCTGAAACTGCTTATATCACGCCTTTGACAAGGGGCAGTACCGGACAGACGAATGATTCACTCTCCTCTGTAAGTCTAAAGAAATATAATCCAATTAGTGTATTTATTGTTCTGTTAATTAGTTGTAAGGGCTCTACTGTTCTCCTTTAATTATATCTCTGAAATAAAAGCAATGTATATTTAGGGCTTGAGGTGAATAACACCGAGGTAAACATTTCTGTTGTAAAACTAATCGCGTTGTGTGGGTTTGATTTGAGTCTAAGTAGCAGTTGTGTAGCTGGGAGGAGATCCAAGTCTGTGTTTCAGCTGTTGAATCATTTTTATCGACTGGCACAGTGGAATGGTCTCTCTGTTGCATGATGTGCAAATGTAAAATGTGTTTCTGTGTGCACAACTGAATTTACAATGAAGTATGTGTTAGATCGGGCTAGTGTTAGCTGCTGATCTATAGGTTTGACACGTAACTGAACTGACATCTTGATGTTTTTCCCTAGAGGAGATGGGGACTGGCTATGCAAGCTGTAAATACTGCCTGAAAAAGTAAATGCTTCCTGTTTCACCTGCTTACAACTTAATACACAAAACCAGGGTGCCACTGTTGCCAACAAAAGAGAGGAGCCAAGAATGGGAAGAGGCAGCTGCCGCTAGAGGGATGGGGTGCTTTCGCCAAGAGCAGCTGCCATTCCTGCCCTTTTTCTGTGCTAGCAGGATCATGGCCTATGTGTGCCGGGCATGCTGACTGTGCACGCACCCTCCCTGGTCCCTGGAGACAAGCAATAAAGACAGTTTGTCTTTCTGGGTCAGTCAGAAACAGTTCCTGTGCCCTCCACTGCCATCGCCCCATGCCACATCAGAGGCCCTGTTCTCAGCTGCATGCGAGTTCAGCAGTGGCTTGAAAGAGAGTGTGTGTGGGCTCAAGGGATGGCTGAATCCCAGGTAGAGCTACTGATGTTGGACCATGTTGTGGAAATTCTTGACCTCTGAATGAAGTTAACTCACAACTACGTGCTGCTACAGCCACCAACAAAAAAAAGTTGCTGCAGCTTTAAACTTCTTGCCATCCCTGTTTAAATTAGAATGTCAGAGGTGACATCCCAGCTGTTTGATTTAGACACAGTCCATTGTTTTAAGAAACAATATATAAGAACCAGTTGGTTTTGAACAGGATTTTAGTAATATATACATACTAATTTGAAGTATAAGAAAGTAACACTGCTATAACAGGGGTGTCCCTTACATATACTAGAGCCTTAACATTTTTTTTACAATATGTTGCATGGTCTACATAACGTGTTCTTTAAATACTAGAAAACTCCACAAAGGCAGATGGCACCAGTGAAAACAAGAGACCGGCGGTGGTATGATGTTGGAATTTTTAAGAACAACAGTGCTGTGGTGAGCCAGTTCTATTTGCTGCCAGAGGAAACACTGAACTTCTCTAACAAGGTAGCTGCTAATTCTTCCCTGACATAACTTGCTCATACGTATTTTGGAATCTGTTGCTTATGTGGTTGGCAACAAAATGTGTTTTTTTCTGATACTGCAGCAGGATTTGGTGCTTATAGGAGTTTTGCATTTTGTGTCCAGTAATTCCTCATATATTTTGCTCACCCTTTTTTACTATTTCCTAAACCAGATGAATTTTCTTCTCATTTTTTTGTATGATAATATGGAAAGTCCTATTTTGCTATTGTTACTTCTTTGTATATTTCTGCTTCTTCTAGCCTTAGGAAAGAATTTTAGACTTGATGAACTTTCAAAGCAGTAAGAAGTCTTAAACTACTGAAAAAAGCCAAGTTTTTAATATGTTAGTTCAGCATGGCATTGAAATGTTTCCATCAAAGTTTCTTTTTGTTTCCAGAATCTGCTTACAAATTGTTAAAGATACTAATGAAACACAGGCTAAGCTGTTTAAAAGACAAGATATGGAACTATAGTCAGTTTTGCATTAGATTTCTGCAACTTGACGTTGTTGCATATTTAAGTTTATATACAAAAATGCTGTAGGTGTGAAACTTGCAAAACTGCTGCAGTTTTGATGGTGAAATTGTAAATTAGTGATGTTCTAACGAACTGGGATGGGTCTGTGTTTTCTTGAGAGAGAAACAAAAGAACAGAACACTTTCTTTGAAAGCACTTCACTATAAATAATTGCACATCTTAGTTTTAAAGAATGTAGTACATGTTTCAGTGTTTACGTTGTTTGTGATTTCTTATATGTTATTCAGAAGGAAAATAGTTCCATTGGAAGTTTACAGGATTCATCAATGCGTTTCTTAAACATGGAAGTCCAGTAGCACAGAATGTTTCAGAAACATATTTGTTACTAATTTACAGTGCTTGTAGTTGAAAATATTTTGGCTACCTATGAATCAAATTGCAGCTATAGGAATAACTGGTTTTGAAAGAATAATATTTTTCCATAGAATCATTGTGTTGGAAGGGACCTTAAAGATCATCCAGTTCCAACCCCTGCTGACATGGGCAGGGACACCTCCCAGTAGACCAGGTTGCTCAACGCTCCATCTAACCTGGACAACTCTTTTAGGACAGAAGAGTTTGCTAATTAAATCATAAGCTATACAGTTGGAAATGCTGCTTTGCTCTTACTTTCCTGAGTGAAAACAGCTAAGAAGTGCAATTCAATTTAAGTGACTGAAACTTGGGGGTGGCTGATTAGAGTCTCATATTGCATCTTAACTCAGTTTTGAGGTGAGCTAGTGCCTCACTCAGAACCTTTTTGTAAATTCTGATATAAGTATAAAAGTATTAGATAGATTTTCAGTTTCAATTAAACTTATTAATCTTAGTTAATCGCAACTTTTTATTTTTATAGGTTAATTGTGTTTAGAATGTTTTAAAAATTAACCCAAATGTTGCTTTATTTTCAGACGGGAAGTACAAATGTACCAGACTACAGATTACTTAAGAAACAGGATCTTTTTCCGGGCACAGTGTACAGGTTCAGAGTTGCTGCCATTAATGGCTGTGGTGTTGGGCCTTTCAGTAAAATCAGTGAATTCAAGACGTGCATTCCAGGTTTTCCTGGAGCTCCTTCCACAGTCAAAATCACTAAGGTGAGAAATATAATTCTAGTTCTGACATATAAAATTCTGGTCACAAGCCTAATCTCAGAACTCCAGTTGTTGTGTTGTTGGGAAGGTTTTTTTCCAAGGTAAAATTGTCGTATAAAATAGCTTCAAATGCTTACTTGGTTAATTCTGCTCAGTGTAATAGTCTTGAAGAAAATTTCCATAAAGAGTTATTTTAGGATTTAATGATCATGTTACCAGATACACATCCTACTCAAATCATCTGATAGTTTCCTGTGATTTTCACTTTTTGCTTCCTTAAATCTATAGGGATGTACAATGCTTTTTTAGAAGAGGTTAAAAGACACATCCGTGCCTCCAAAGAGTGATGATGTTAGCTTAGGATTTTATCTTTAGAGGTTTTTTTGTCTTTTTATATTTTATGTATCTATATATATTTACATGAGCTGGCAATGTGTTCTCGCAACCCAGAAGGCCAACCCTATCTTGGGCCGCATCAAAAGAAGTGTGACCAGCAGGGCAAAGGAGGTGGTTCACCCCCTCTACTTGGCTCTTGTGAGACCCACCTGGAGTGCCAGTGTCCAGTTCTGGAATCCCCAGCATAAGAAGGATGTGGAACTGTGGGAATGGGTCCAGAGGAGGGCTACAAAGATGATCCAGGGGGCTGGAGCACCTCCCATAGGAGGACAGGCTGAGAGAATTGGGGTTGTTCAGCCTGGAGAAGAGAAGGCTCCAGGGAGACCTTATAGTGGCCTTTCAGTACCTGAGTAGGGCCTACAGGAAAGCTGGGGATAGACTTTTTGAGAGGCATGGAGTGATAGGACGAGGGGCAATGGGGCCTTGGGCAGCCTAGTCTGGTGGGAGTTTGCCATCCTGTGGCAGGGGGGTCAGAACTGAATATCTTTAAGGTCCCTTCCAGCCTAAACCATTCGACGATTCTATGATCTATATTAGAATATCTAATGATTACCTACACACTGTCATATTTTCTCCTTTTTCTTCAGAGCGTAGACTGTATTCATCTTTCCTGGGAGCCTCCTGCTTCACCCTCTGGAAATATTTTAGAATATTCTGCCTATTTAGCAATCCGTTCCACACAGCTACAGGAAAATCCAAGTCAGCTTGTATTTATGAGAATATACTGTGGTCTTAAAACATCGTGTATAGTGACTGCTGCCCAGCTTTCCAATGCTCATGTTGATTACACTTCCCGACCTGCTATAGTGTTCAGGATTTCTGCAAAGAATGAGAGAGGATATGGACCAGCCACACAAGTTCGATGGCTTCAAGGTAAAGTCTGTGACAGGCGCAGCATTTGAATTGGCTGTCACTGTAGCAGAGAAAGCAGCACATTGTGTCTCTAGGACCAACACTTCTTCTCAGCAGCACCTGTGAAGTTCTTGAAATGTTGTTTTGTTCTTTATAGAAAGCATTCAGAAAATTTAGTTGCTGAATTTGGCATGACATTTAGAAAAAATCTTTATATTTGTTCACAAGGAAAGACAAGCAAGTACTGAAATGCTGGTTATTGAGTCGTACCCAGTCCCTCAAATAGTAAAAGCCTAGTAAGCTTTGAATTTCTCTGGCCTTCACTTCAGCTCAGAAGCTTTTCATTCTAATAAGAAGTAATCCAGTTACATGCATGGGTGTAATCAGTAGTTTTTTCCAACCTGTTCCCCCTCCATATTATAAACATTTTTCATAAGGTGATGTAGGTACATATATACATCACAAAAATAAGTCTATATTACAGCTAGAAGAGGTTTTGTAATCTTGTCCCCGTGCTTGAATTTGTACAGGTTCATGATGAGTTGAGGATGGGCATGGATCCACTGAAAGATTAGTTTTTAGCCTGATCAATTCTGCTCGCCTTTTAAGTAAGCCAATCCAGAGGCTCAAAACAAGAAGTTTTCCTGGCTTCTCCTCTCATCTCACTGCTTCACTTTTCTGGCTTTGCTTTCTACTAGTTGGGAGCTGGCTTTGCCCAGCAAGAGGTTCTGTGAGCATGGGGGAAGGCGTTAGGAAAGGCAGAGCAAGGGGAGTGCGCCCAGCCCATCAGGGAGCCGTGAACTGTTGGATCAGTTTAACTGACCTCTCAGTTTGTGGGCTGTGATCCACGGGAAGTGGCTGAAAAACCACTGCTTGGTTTTTAACATGCCTTTTCCAGAGGTGGAGAGCAACAGTGAAGGAACTGGCTTCTGGAATCTTTAGTATTCCAGTGCTATTTTAACCCTTTAACTGGCAAGGGTTTTGACAATGATCTATATCACAGAACTTTGAAACAGTAGCTCTTTGAAAATGTTTGACCGTACACAGTGTGAAATTAAGAAATGTTTAACAGTGTCTCCTTCTTTTTGCAGATATGAAAACATCAAGCTCAAAGTAGAAACAACATAATAAATCTCAAGTTTCGAATGTAGTGTTTAATGTAACTCTTGTACTGTTTGTAAATGTTACAAATATTTTATTTTTGCATTGTTTTTATCTTAAAAATATATAACCTTTTTTATGTTTGAAACATCAGCGTTACGCAGCCTTGCTCAGGTATGAGTACCATATAGAGACTATATTGAAGATGGCAGGATGGAGGACATTGCTCTATCCGGTAGCTCTTTTTGGTAGTGATAGTTAAAGCATAAAAAAGACACAGTTTCAAATTGAATTAAAAAACTGGCACTTGCAGTAGTGTTTGAGGTAAGGTCCCTATTATTGCTACAGATCTTAAATAGGTAATTCATAAGATTTGGTATGTGAGCAAATTCTGGTTGGTTTCAGTTCCTTATACCACATTCTTCGTTGTGGTGCCTGAGTACAAGGCAAAAATTTCCAGTTATTATATAGTAACTTAAAATGTATAAATATTTTAATATATACTTTTTTGTAAAGAAATGATTTTTCTACTATTTGTAACAAATATTTCAATCTTAAAAGATATCCCCTGAAGATTTAAAAGGAAAAAGATAAACTTATTCGTTTCTCTTATTACAAAAAAAACCTAAATTCACTGTAAATGCACTACTAATATTTAGAGTTATCCTTTTGTAGTTGTACAAATCTTGAACTTGTAAATACCAATGTTTACAAGAGACCATTCTGGTCTTGTATTAAAACTTCCATGAGATTCATTCTCTTTTTTTTTTTTAAATCCATATGCTTTGCTTTTAGCATATGCTTGCTTTTTGCACTAATAATAACTTACCTCATTCCTGTGTTTGTAATCACTTGTGTTGCTTCCATAATGTTTCTGTAAAGCTTCAATCTGAAAATTTTAACCAAAGTTTAGAATACATGGTAAGCAATTTTGCACATATTATATGGCAACTTTCAACATATTTATTCCAGTTAATCATCTTCAGTGCTTGTTTGCTTTACCAGTATATTCTACCAATCAAGTTCAGTATCTCCCTGTAAAGTTCAGTATCTCCCTTTTACTATGCATCATTTTACATTAACTTAGCTAGCTGATAAATTCAACAAGCATTACTTCTAGGAATAGGTTGATCCATTCCTATGCTATAAGAAAAAAAAATGTTCACAGTAGTGAAATAAAGGTAAACATTTTAAATGCTATTTATGTATCTATATATAAACATATGTTTACCAAAGTGTAGAGGAAAATGGCTGAGTTGGACAAGGTCACTAGGTGAGTAGATTGAGGCATCTAAATAAGATATATTTTAAAATACAATCTAAATTATTTACTGTGCAATGAAGTTTATACTTTGCACTTTAATTTTGCCCCGATTGCCAAAAGACTATACATCAAGGTAGAATTTCTTGCCTCTGCCAGTTAAATTTGTCTTAAGTGGGTTTGTAAATATATGAACTAAAAGAAATGATGTGCCTGGTTTGGTGGGAGAAGTATCACAAAAATGCTAGAGATTTAGCTCAAGGAATCCAGAGCATAGTTAATAGCCAAGTTTTAGCTACCCTGAAAATCAGGACTGAAATGGAAGTGCTGATACAGCCTTAATTATCGCAACACATCACATGCTGTAATAGCATATAAATAAGTGCTGGGGACCATAAATCGTTATAATGGTGTTAATTGTGGCTCAGGAGTAATACATGTGGTTTTACTCCAGAGAAAAATCTTATGTTTATGACAATGACAGAGATCCCAGATACACTTTAAACAGTGTTTATATAGTATGAATGTATAGGACTTTTCCTGAAGTTAAATGGCTTTAAAATATTTGTGTTTTAATGGTCCATTTCATCAGGTATGATCTCACTACCAATACTGTCTGATAACTAAAATACTATACACATAAACTGTTAACTAGAGGAGTAGAACTTGGTTTTTCTTACTAGTACTGTGAAAGAAGCCTTTAGAGAAAACACTTGTGGATTTGATTTTGTTGGTCGGTAGCTGTGATTGTAGAGTTGTTATTTAAGAATAAAATCTCTTGGGTATGTCTGGGTGGAGGTTTTTTGCACTTGGTTTCACATGCTTTGCACAGTTTTTTTTTTTCAGTGGGTATGTCACAACTACCAAAGGGTAAAGCTGTGGTGTTTGCAATGAAAGTATGATTCCCTTGTAAGCGTGCTTTCTTCAGCCGACTTGATGTAGGATGTCACTTCTCTTTGTTCAAGTTGGGTGATGTTGGATAGTGATCATATGCAAGTCTTCAGTTCCTCACAGTTTTACCTTAAAATGAAATTGTGGCACACGCTGTAAAATATACTCTGTGGTCTGTTTTTAGAACTGTAGTTATAATGTCTAAATCCCACCTCTTTGCCTGTCAACTAGATATCAGACAAATATTGATTGTTTGATTTTCAGTTTGTTTGGAAGACTGTTGACATCAACTCTTTGAGAATCTGTGTTATCCATTTATTTCATATCTCGCTAAAGGACACGTAATGGAAGCTGAAATCTATCAGGTGACAGTATCCATATTGTAGAAGTGTCTAGGTTTACTAAACTCCCGGGGGAAGTTGTAACTATTGTAAGCACAGGACAGTCGTGCCAGTTCAGGCAGACACGTCTACAGCTTCCCCTTAAGAATGTTCTTGTGAAAGTGGAAATGAAGTGAACAATAACCTACACTTTGTGTTTTCCAAGTAATTATAGCAATATCTTTTGAATGTAGTTTGGAG
Organism: Dromococcyx pavoninus; assembly: GCA_033558185.1. Lineage (NCBI taxonomy): Eukaryota > Metazoa > Chordata > Aves > Cuculiformes > Neomorphidae > Dromococcyx > Dromococcyx pavoninus. Next base: position 51,054 of record JAUMJL010000209.1, read on the forward strand.
TAGAGCACATGATCATGCCATAAACTCTGAAGATATAATAAGTAGTACTGTTGTTATCTGATATTTCAGGATAGCAGATTTGACGTGAACTTAGTCTTACAGCCTGTTACTTAATGACCTCTACAAGGAAACTGACATTTTGTACAACTCAAGTTGATCAGTCTTATTTCGAAGCATTGTTTGTTCTTTGTAATAAAGTGGTTGTCCTATCAAATGCATTGTAAAGGCTGAAGTCATGTCTGTTTTTTTCAAAGGTGCATGTGCACAATCTTCTGCCCTTCTTTAGAAAAGGGGATGAAATAGAGAGGACAGTGAGTATATTTGGTGGGGGGTTGTTAATGCTAAGCGTTGTAAATACTGAGTATTACTCTTCCGTAAAAATTATTTCCCAAGTTACTTCTCAATTACCTGACAGTCATCTGTTGTTTCCTCACAAGGGAAGGAGGAGGAGGAGCAGCGGGTGCTGATCTGATCTCACTGGTGACCAAGGATAGGACTTGAGGGAATGGCAGGAAAATGTGCCAGGGGAGGTTTAGGTTGGATACGAGGAAGAGGTTCTTCACCCAGAGGGCAGGGAAGCAGTAATGGGGCCAAGCCTCACAGTATTTCAGAAGCGTTTGGACAATGCCCTCAGACACATGGTGTGTATGTGGGGGTTGTTGTATGCAGGAACAGGATTTGGTCCCTTCCAACTGAGGCCATTCTATGAGTCTCCTGCAGTTGAAGTGCTCTCACCATTACTCTGCCCCTTCCCATGCCTTTTTTCTATGCAGCTTTTGCTGGCTGTGGCCTCTGAAATGAAATTCTGAAACAGCTCCCCCTGGCTGTGCAGCAGTTGCGTTGTTGCTGTTCAAAACGAGTGACAGAGAGTTGGGTATTGCTTTGTTACAATTTAGTAAAAGGGCTATGAGCCTGAAGGCTTCTAGTAAGAATAGCAATTGTGTGTGTATCCAGCCCTGCCTGAAATGTCACAGTCAGGGCAAGTTGTTAAGCTTTTGTGGCAACTGACTGTGGGAAACTCCTGGGGAAATAAGCGATGCGTTTTTCCAGAAGCAGGGGAGCAAGGAGGAGCGAGGGAACTGAAAGGTCTACAGAATTGGGTTTAGACCTCTTTAAAAGACTTCACCTAAGAAACTGCTAAAAGCTGTTTGTTCCAAGTTGATTCCTTCCTCGTGTTCCGAGCTGTTATCATGGGGTAACTGTTGTCTTATTTGCAATTATTTGTGATCCCTGCATTGGCCAAAAAGAAACGGGAAAACCTAAACAATCAGTGAAGAACTCCCTCACTTTTTTTTTTTCTTTCTGTTGATAAGATTCTAAGAGTAGGAGTTATTTTTCTATTTAAGGGAGACCTGAATTTGTTGCATGAATTTATCTTAAAAACAACTTGGGGTTATTCGGGTTGTTTTTCTTCATAGCACTAGCTGGTTCCTGGTGTGTTTTTATAATTCTCTCAAAAAAGTTAAATGCTGGGGCTTTTATTTTGTGGCTTCCAGTTCTGACACTAAAGCATTTCTAGATTCCCAAGGCAAAGGGTGGAGCATAAACTGCTGGCATTGTGTTAGCAGTTAATGTGTTCCTCTTCATGTTAGCAGTTGTGAAAAACTTCATGCTGGTGCACTTTCCATTGATCTGAAGCTTAGCAGAGATCCCTTTCATTAGAATTTCCAAAAGTTAGTAGTAAGTAGCTGGAAAATGAGCTTAAAGTGGATCCTCTTTCTCCATGAATAAGTCTGCACTTAAGCTTCCAGTGCTTCCTCCAGAGAGGAGAAATCTGCCTGGTGTGCAGTGGGGCAGATGGGGATGGGCTTGGGTTCACAGCTCGATCCCAGCGTGAATGAACAGTGTTGGGTCTCAGCCAGGAAATGTCCTTGCCTGCACCTGCAGACCGTGATTCTGATAAAACTCACGAACAAAGCCCAGGTGTGTTGCCTGGCCTGAGGACAACACGCAGGGTCCACGAGGCTTGAATCCGCCCATCTTCCCCAAGCAAGGGGTGGTAGTTGAACCCACTTAGCCTCTGGCAAATGCTGGCCTAGTCTGGGCCTGGGGAGAGCCCTGGCTGCAAACAGTGTGGGTGCCCAGGACTGCAGGGCTTGGTGCTGGAATCACAGCCCCCTTTCTCCTTCACTTTCCTTGCCCACACATCCTCCAGTCAAGTGCAAAAGCCATCGTTTGGCCGTGCTGCTATTGACAGTAATAGAAAAAGAATGGATAATGGGAGAGTTGTGCCTGGAAGGCCCGAGGCAGCAGAATGCTGACGTGTTTTAGGCACCAAGTTTAATTTGAGGTGAGATGAGATGATATGAGTTTGCTCAACTGGGCTCATCAGCTCAGTGAAGAGGCAGAAGCAGCAAAGCAAAAGCTGAGCCGCATGGGTAGGAGAGGGGGAAAGGAAGAGGAGAGCTGGGATGGGAGGAAGGCACGAGAGATATCTGTGAGCCATTGGACCTATTTGTCTAACTCTGTCCATATGTGGCTGATGTTAGGTTATGAAGATCTGGCATCTAAACAGGCAGTAGGTGGCTCTTTGCTCTGTTCCTGAAATCCTTCAAAAGCCTGAAGTATTTCACATTAATTGTTGAACTTACAGAGCTACCATTAAGAAAAGAAAATTACCAGATTGGTGTTTGGTTTGCCGTCAATGTTTTGTTGAGGAGATTCTTGCCGCTCACAAACATCTGCTTTTAATGTGTGACATAATTGCTGAGTCAGCAGAGCAGCTCCTTTAAATGAAAATTAAGGCTTGGATATGGTAACTTCAAAGAGAAAAGAGACAAAGCGTTTCTGTGTGTGCCAAAGCATGAGTGGTGTTCACTGAGTTATTTCTGTATCATCTGGTGAAATTGTAAAATACTGTTATCCACATGTGGAAGTTATCAAGATACAGTTATTGCCAAGCGACTCTTAAAAGAGGCACCCTGGGTGTGTGCCAGCTTGGGACGTTCAAACCCACCAGTTCCTTGCATTTGTTTGCACTGATCTTTTTTGTTTGCTTTCTCTCATTTAAATGTTTTTTTCTTTGCCAGGGACTCTTAAATGCCTTTTAGGATAACCACCTCTCTCATCCGTAACAAGGCCAAGTGCTGGGTCCTGCACTTGGGTCACAACAACCCCATGCAACACTACAGGCTTGGAGAGGAGCGGCTGGAGAGCTGCCTGGAGAAGAACCTGGGGTGTTGATTGACAGCCAGCTGAATATGAGCCAGCAGTGTGCCCAGGTGACCAAGAAGGCCAATGGCATCTTGGCCTGTATCAGGAATGGTGTGGCCAGCAGGACCAGGGAAGTGATCCTTCCCCTGTACTCAGTGAGACCACACCTCGAATGCTGTGTCCCGTTTTGGGCCACTCACTACAAGGAGGACATAGACATTCTGGAGTGTGTCCAGAGAAGGGCAATGAGTCTGGTGAAGGGTCTGCAGCACAAGCCTTAAGAGGAGTGGCTGAGGGAACTGGGATTGTTTAGCCTGGGGAAGAGGAGCCTGAGGGGAGACCTTATTGCTCTCTAGAGCTACCTGAAAGGAGGTTGTAGTAAGGTGGGGGTTGGTCTCTTTTCCCTGGTAGCCAGTGACAGAACAAGGGGAAATGGCCTCAAGATGTGCCAGGGGAGATTTAAGTTGGATATTAGCAGGAATTTCTTTACTGAAAGGGTGGTCAGGCACTGGCACAGCTGCCCAGGGAGGTGGTTGAGTCACCATCCCTGGAGGTGTTTAAAATACAAGTAAACGTCGTCGTACCTGAGGACATGGTCTAACAGGGGGCTTAGCAGGGCCAGACTGATGGTTGAACTCAATGACCTTAAAGGCCTTTTCCAACCGAAACCATTCTGTGACACACAGTGCTGATGATTCAGCTTTAACAAAAAGCTATTAGGTACGAGTATATAAGTAGTAGCTCCTGAGTACCCCTACTTTTTGCTTTTTAGTAGCAGCTTTGTAATTATTTCTTCACTGCACTTTGCCTGAGTAGAGAGGAGACTTATACATATGGACTTTATATGCTATCTATCTGCTCTGGAAGGAAAACATTTGGAGCCTGGAAGCAACTCTCCGAAATGACTGTCATGAAACAAAAAGACTCAAAATTTCAATCTAACAGTTTAAGGTTTCAATTACTTAGGTTACAGCATAAATGATTTAGTATAAATAATACAGACTATTTATGTAGTTGCTAATCAAGTATCAGTTACTGAGATCCATTTCTCATATTTGTGCTGCTATTAGAAGGTTAGGAAGGTGAAGTTGCTGTAGAAAGGTGCTGCTGAGCCATCTGAAGCAACTTGGGAGCCATCAAGCCAGACAACGCCAAAATTGCCAGTTATTGTCAGTATTTGTACAGAACTCGATCTCACTGCATCCACTTGAGAGACACTTTGGACAGGTTTCAGCTGCTTGGCTTGTAAAACATGGCGGTTGCTGCTGGTTTTGCATATAGTAAGAGCGGGCTCGTCCTCCGGGGCAGCACTCCATGGGCCCTGTAGTCCACATTCTCACCCCAAAGCAAGAGCCATTTTCCCCATAGCAGAAATGCTTTCCCAGCTGGCTAGAGGTGAGATTTTGGAGTCTTTCCCTTCTCCCCCAGTGCTTGGCTTTTCCTTCTGGCTGGCTCCAGACAGCTTCCTGCTCACCAGATTGCTTCTCCCACTTGTGTTACATTACTTGGGCATCTGGATGGGTTGGGATTTCATGGCTGGGTCAAGGAATTGGATGCTGCAGAAACAAACTTTATCTGTGCTACACTTTTCTCAAACAGTGATGGGACATAAACTCTGTCTTCACAGAAGTTGCAGAGGAATAAAATTAGTACATGTTCCTCCTAATTTGCTGTTTCATAACATGGCGAGCACATTTTAGCTACATATTTCAAATGTCACAGCATTTATATATGAACTGTGAGTCTTAAGTGGGCAGCTGGAAGTTGCTTTTATTTGCTGTTCCTGGTCCCATGTCATAGAATCGTTTGGGTTGGAAGGGATCTTAAAGATCATCCAGTTCCAACTCCCCCTTGCCATAGGCAGGGTGCTTTTTTGGGTGGGAGATGCTCCCGTCATAGCAGTCGTATCATTTCAGACAGACTCCATGTCCTTATTCACTGAATTATACTGCTGATTTAAAAAGTCTTCTGTATTTTTGTCTCTCACTTCTGCTGTGCTGAAGACCCACCTGAAGAAAATACCACAAGGTTCTGTGAAGGGCCACAAAGATGATCAGAACTGGAGCACCTCCCCTATGAGGACAAGTTGAGAGAGTTGGGGTTGTTCAGCCTGGAGAAGAGAAGGCTCTGGGGAGACCTTATAGCAGCCTTCCAGTACTTAAAAGGGGCTATAGGAAAGCTGGGGAGAGGCTCTTTATCAGGGAGTGCAGGGACAGGATGAGGGGTAACAGTTTGAAGCTGAAAGGGGAACATTTAGTTTAGACATCAGGAAGAACTTTTTTACTGTCAGGGTGGTGAGACACTGGGACAGGTCGTCCAGAGAAGTCGTGGATGCCGCCTCTCTGGAAGTGCTCAAGGCCAGGCAGGACTGGGCCTTGAGCAGCCTTGTCTGGTGGGAGGTGTCCCTGCCTGTCGAAGGGGTGTGGTAGAACTGGATGGTCTTTAAGGTCCATTGTAACCCAAAACATCCTATGAAATACATCGAGGAAATCAGTTTTCTGCTGTAGTTGTCACTGGGCAAACTACAACCAGTGACTAGGTCCATGTTTCACCCTTAGTTTGGGCAGAGCCGTGTACTAAGGCAGGGAACCACTCTGAGTTGGAAACAACCCTTTTTTTTTGTTCTTTCATTGTGCAAAGGGACAACACACAGTGACAACAGCTTAGAAGCATCAGGAAAGTACTTTAGTCAGTATTACCCCAATTGCAGGGAGGCCTCACAGCAGTGCTCACTACAGGAGGGGGGGGGGTGGTTGGACTCCATGACCTTCATGGTCCCTTCCAATCCAAACCATTCTATGACTCTATGATTCTATTCTATGACTCGCACTGCATGCAGTGATCAGTGGGGAAAGGCTGTCTGCTCCCTGAACAGGACTAAAAACCTGGGCTGATTCTAACCAGGAGCTAAAATTGCTGCTAAAACTTTGGTTGCAATGCCCAGTCATTGATGCACCTTCTGGGGGTGAGCACTGAGCCATGTATTACTGCGCTTTGTTAGCCAGAAATCACACTCTTTCAGGCAGCTCCATCCTAAAAATCAGCTGCTGTCTCTGCTGTCTCAGCTGCACAGGCTGCACCACATTAAGTATCAGGCACCCAGAGATTAGATTAGCGGCCTGAAGGATGCATCTCTGCCCAGCAGATTTAAACTCTCAAACTTTCATACAAAACCAAATCAGGTGACATTGCTTCTGATGAATGGATCCTCTGGCCCAGTGTGCTGCAATAAGACATTCCAGGAAATGACCTTGGCAGTTTGCCTGGAAGATTTCCCAAACCAGTGTAGCCAACAACCTCGGAGCTGCTGTGTGCTGCCTCACCTCTATCCCTGCCTCCGCAGTCACACTTGGAGACCACAATTTAATAAACTTGGTGCAGCTGACACCACTTTGGAAACTACTGCCCATAGGAGCAAACTGCCCTCAGTCCCCAGAGCATTTGGCCTTGGAAATCAGCACAAGTTGAACTGGCACTAAGTTTCTGGAGAGCTTCCCATTAAATTTTTATGGACTGAGGGTCAGAGGTGACTTTGCAGTCCATTATGATGCCAATTTCACAAATCAATAGGTAAATAGATCAATACTCAGGTACTTAAGTATAATATTTTTCAGCCTTTTAAAGGGGGAAAACTGTGATGACACAACAACATCTCTTATTCAGAGAGAGAAATCAGCCTGTGTTCTCAACCAGGCACACTTCTTCACCTGTACCTTAGTCAAAAGGCATCCTTCTGCCACTGCTCTTTTCACCAAAACAATTTGACACGAGAATATGAGTAACCAGTGTCTGCATTATCAATGTTTAACTTCTTCCTGTAGGACTGCTTGGGTAAACAAAGTGCTGTTCTATTATTTCTACATGCGTATTTTTGGGAAGTGAAGGAGCAAGTCGGTTGCAGTTCTGGCCCTGGAGCTCCAGGAGTGAGGGGCAGGAAGAAAAGGAGAAAACCCAAGCAGTATCAGCTTGGGTAAACCAAAACTCGAAACGCTTTCACCCAAACTCACAGAAGAAACAGCAGACTGAAAAATGTAGCTGGTTTCAAGCAAATATGATGGATGACCTCAGTCCCCATTCTGGATATCCAACTGCCAAATCTCTCCTAGCTTTTTCTTAGCTGTGATCACAGCTTTTTCCATTGCAAATTTGGAACACTCAAGAACAGGGGATGACGGCCTGAAATAAATGTAATACAAACAGAAGGGGCTCATGTAGGGATTTCGTTATTCATTTAATGAAAAACTCCATTTCTTCAGTCATAGCTGCTGAAAATTGACAGACTGCTACAAACCCAGAACATCTGCCCAGATTGCCACAAAAGAACACTGGATCGCCTCCAGGGGCTCTGGCAGCACGATGCTGATTTGTAAAAAACACTGTTCAAATCTGCACATACATAAAAGTTTGGTTTGGCAAAGAGCTGGCTGTTTCAGGCTTCTGGGATGTCTTAGTTTAAGCTATTTTCTCAATTTTAAACTGTTGGGTGAAAAATGCAAGACAAATCCAGCAAGAAAGTATATGGTAACAGATTGAAAGTGTGGTTTGCTTAAATTAATGACAGGTTATGTGGGAAAGATTATATTACATTTCAGTCTACTGCAAACAGTAAAAATATCAAAAAGTCCCCAAATTCAGTCTGAGTAAGATATATTACTAAATCCACCACCCCTATCCTAACAGGCCAAGACATTGCATCTAACAAAATTACCCACCCCATATTTAAAGAAACAGCAATAGGACTAAGAACAGTTCACTAAATATGAAGAACTACATCATCTAGGTAGAGTTTATTGCAAAACCGTGAAAGTGACAGCAGACTAGAAGTCTGCCTTCCATTTCAGATTTGTATCACTTGAGTTCAAGTTTCAGGCACGCACACGTGCACACACACACACACGCAGCCTGTACATAGAAAGCCGCTAAGACAGTCGAGTTCCCACAGTCTCACAAGAAACTTTAAAACATTTCAGTAAAAAGTTAAAATGAGGTCTTTTACCACAAATACTATAAAATCCTGCTCCCTCCCTCCCCCTTCCTTGAATTTCTAAGTTTTGGATTCTAAAAACAACACACAAAAGGAAGAATTCTTTCAGTAGCAAAAAGACTACCTTTAAATATATCAAAGTCAGTCTCAGGACAGCTAATGCAACTGAAAAAAGATAATGAAGTGACGACCAGTGTCACAAGCAGTCAAGTGTTTTCATCAACAGTGTTGATAAGCTCTGAGTCTCTAAATGCAGTAGAGCATTGGTTGGTTTTGATTTACTTTTAATTCTGAAGTTACATAAAAAAAAACAAACAGGTTTAGCAATTCTTTTGAGCTGCTCATTTCATGAGGAAGAAGTCCCTTTCAAAAGTTCAATAAATATGCTGACGTGTAAAGTCAGTTGAGGTTGTCATGCAAGACAAGTTACATCATCAAGACCAACTCAATCTTTATAATAAAGGCAACTTGCATTCAAAAAAGAACTTTACCCTTACAATTTTATTCAAAGGGTAAACATGAATTAACCTAGCTGTTTACCTGAATTACAAAAGTAACATGATTCAATATGAAAATAAGAAACTGTCTACAAATCTCTGGACAGTAATAAATTGCAATATACAATGCATACAGGAGTTATACAGAGCAACAAACTCTTGTACAAAACAAAAATACTTTAATACCTTTAAAATCCAAATTTTTTTTAAAATCATCATGAAAAAAGATTTGAGTCAGAATTCACACCTCAATTAGTCAAGCCTTCTGGTAGCTACATTACAGCTATTTAATATACAAAGAGATAAATCTCTTCACCAGTCATTAAAACTGCCTCTTCGTTAGAGTTGCACAGCTTTTCCGTCTCATGTTCCCAGATCCAAAGTTTTCTTCAAATCATGAGAACTGAATTTGTTGAACACCAGAGATCTAGAGAAAGAAAATGCAAGCTTACATTCGAGTATCTTTTCTGAAACTGCATCACAGCTAGGCAGCCTCGAATCACAGTACTGGAACGTCACAACAGCCACCACCAAAGGCCTAAATAAAATTCATTCTCATCTTCCAGAACTGGGCAGTTGAATTAGCATTTGAATTTCAGCAGCAGAAGAGAGAGTAAGGGACAGGATACTGTACCTGTTGATATGATGTTGTGTAGACCATAACATTCTGCTGTTGGCCGTCTGTAGTTATTAAGCCTGCTGGCAACTGGTTAGCTAAAAGAAAGAGCATTTTAAGAAAGTTAGACAGGAACTGCAGGATACATGGAGCCTTGTTTGATCTGTCTGTCACCATTAAATAGTATTTAGTTGTAGTCCACTTGAGGGTTATGCAGCAATTCCTCTCCCGACAGCTACTATTCCATACAGTGCACAGCTGTGCCCGTTAGTGAGTGCTACAAGTAAACAAGTTTATTCCCATTAGCACTTAAGAAAAATAAATTCAAATTAACCCTGCATCAGATAACCTAAAATTAAGACTGCACCTTGTTCTTCCCCTGTACATATCTGAAGCAGAACATATACAGCTGTTCACTGGCGAATGGAGTTTGCCATCCTGACCACTGAAAAAGCCATCTCCAGAATTTAATATCCCGACAAGCCTTGAGAATTCAAGAGTTTGTTTTGTTTAGACATAAGGTTAGCACTTGAGCATACACATGCATGAGGCACTGCTTTATGAAACAGGATCCATCTGGGACTCTATAATGTGGAAGCCACATGGAAGGTAGCAGAGAGGAACAGGCAGGCAATGTCAAAAAAGGCACTGCCAGAGGCAAAGGTATCAATGGGAAGCCTGACGTTACACTGAACGACTTCAGCAGGCCCTTCATGCTAAGCACAAGAGCTCTGACTTTCATAGAGACGAGAGGCGGCCAATGAACACAGTAAAAAGTACTTCTGAGATTTAGAGAGAGAGAACACAAGGAGCGACACTCTACGATAAACGTTTACAATAATGTGTATGTCCAGCTCTGTTACAACTGTCACAACTACTATTTGGAAGCAAAGCAGAACAACTCTTAGTTCTAAGCTGTAAGTTACATCATTGCAACGTAACATTCTCTGTTACAAGAGATACAACGGGGCTTCTCTTCCTTCTGAAGCATGCCTTACTTCATAAATAAACTTCATAAACAAACTTGATAAACTTATTTATAAGAGGTATAACCCATAAAAAAAATCTCAAAATACAGTACAATCTGAAGAGTTTCCATTTCAAAGCTGATACTTATGGGTTTTTTTGTTGGGTTTTTAGTCACTGCACACCTGCTTTGTAACTTTCAAATACGTAATGCATCTTTAACTTGCAAATACAGATTGTACTGAGAAATGGCTCTGGCAGGTCCACAAGTTTACTGCACTTCCATGTGTGTGTTTCATACCCAGCACAGTTTAATGCCAGGCCTCTGACCCAGCCCTGGCATTAAAGACAAAGAGCTAAGGGCTATGCCACAGTAGTACATTTATTACAACTACTCCTGCAGCAAGACCTTCGTTCTGAATTGATCTGTAGCTGCCCCTATGGAAGAGAAATACCTACAGCACTTGACATGATCACTTATTTCACATAAATTTTGTTTTTCCTTCTTCTACTACTTCAACATCTCCTTTGCATCCTGCCAAGGTTTAATATTTGTTTCCCAAGTTGCTCTTTTCAAATCACAGCAAGCTAAGTCTTATTTTATAGAGCACAATGAGGCTCCCATGTCTGAGATATCTGAACAAGTGACTGGGAGCAGACCTTCAGCCTTCTGCCTTTTAACAGAAACCAAAACAAGATACTGGACACAAACAAAAGCAAAAGTTTCCAATTCTATATTCACCCTCAACTCTTGAGCTGCAGTTTAAATGCCTGAAGTGCAAACCAGCATATACACAACCAAAAGCTTTCAGAATAATTTCTACACATGGATTTGAAAAGCTTCCAAGACGGAGAGAGTCCCAATAGCTGCAATCCAAAAACCATTTGCAACATACCAAAGGTAAATAAGTTGGGCCTATAACTATGCTAGCATTGTACTACTTCTGAACCAACAGAGCTATTACTTAGGAGTGAGCAGGAATAAGAGTTTACTATTCGCATTACCTATATTTAACTGTAAAATTAAAATAGTACTTTTTTAAAAAAAAATAAAGCTTTCTACAAGTTCACTGCAATAATTAGGTTTAGAGTCTTCACTTCCAGCCAGTTTTACGAGCTTAACTTCCAGGCTACAAGAGACTTGAAGAGTCTGTACTGTTTTATATAGCCAAAGTCATCATACTGGGAGAAAAATGTGTTTCAGACCCTGAATAGGTCATCAGTCCTCAGTCTTCAACTTTTTGCTGGTTCAGTAGTTTACCAATGATTTTAAACAAAAGGTTTATCAGATACTTGAAAAAAAATAATCTTATCAATAGACATGACTAGAGCTGTACCTCCTAATCCAAAACCTTTAAAAGCCAAGATGAAGACTACACGCAAGAATCCAGCATCAACAAAACCAATTCAAAGTCCCAACAAGTGTCAGGCTTTAATTCACAGTATAAGGAAGAAAAACTACAGTGAATGCACATAACACTCCTTGCCCTACACCTTTTAGTTGCCAGTCTCTGCATTCTTTTGAATATAAGAAATACTAAGTGTTTTAGAATTACATGGAGATGATGTTCCTCTCCGACTCATTTCTCAAAGATGAGCTCCTGAAGCCATCAAGTGCTGTTTAGCTTTCTTTGTCCTCAACAGTCTTGCAAGTTGAACCAAAGTGGCTTAAATATGTAGCTACTGGGGGACAAAAAAAAAAAGCTTGCACTTTTCATTACAATCATTGTTTAAGTATAGAAAAAAAAATACTGGCACTAATGTAGGCATTTGAAAACATTCCACAGTTGACATTAGCTAGGATTGGTGTGTCGTCATTTCTCACTACAGTACTTCAGTCCGACCATGAATTCTACTGACTGGGAGGAACACAGGTTATCTTCCAGACACCTCAAGTGAAAATCTCAACGGATCACAGGTGTAACAGGTGGCCAGTCCAGTCAAGTAAGACTTCTGATGTCTAAAGGAACTGCTGTTTTTAGAAAAGGCATAGTAATAATGCAATAAATTTAAATGCGTTACTTACTAAATGCTTCCTCTGTGAGCTCCTCGCTTAAACCGTCTCCAGTTGTAACTGCTCCCCCAATTCCCTTTTCTCCTTTCATTGCCTGGAGACAGAAAGAAAGAAATAATTTGTGTTAGATTATAGTTTACTTGAGATTGTTTCAAGACCCAAGGAGCCCTAGCCAAGGCTTGGAACTTGCAGAAGAGTGACTATGCAGTAGCCAAGTTTCAAATCCAAGCCCTATAAAACTTTATGTGATTTAAGAACATGCATAGTACAAGAATATACAAAGGGTGTTTTTCATCTTAGCCATAGTCCTCAGAAACAACTGCAACTAGGACAGTGTATTTCTAAGAAGGGCTTTCACCTTCTGCAGAAAGTCAAAGACCTGCAGTAATCCAGAAGGAACAGTTAAAAGCATTTACAAGAAACCAAAGTCTCAGAACTACCAAGAATGCGCAACATCTGCTGGTTACCAATCACATGGAAGTGCCATCATCATGCAACTATGAGCTGACATGTAAAACTAGGATACTGGATTTCTTTTCCCAGATCAAAGACTACAGCCAGAAAGGATATCAGCACAGAAAGCCAAGGCTCCCAGTCATCTGCACGCAGTTTCACAAGTATGAATATTGATGCTCTATGCTATTACATAAGAACATCTAAGAAAATAATCATAGGATCATAATAGAATGGTTTGGGTTGGAAGGAACCTTAAAGATCATCCAGTTCCAACCCCCTGCCATGGGCAGTGACACCTCCCACCAGACCAGGCTGCTCAAGGCAACCTGTGCTAGTGCCTCACCACCCTCATCGTGAAGAATTTCTTCACAAGGTTTAATCTAAATCTTCCCCCTTTCCCTGGTTTAAAAACATCCTCCCTCGTCCTATCACTCCATGCCCTTGTAATAAGTCCCTTCCCAGCTTTCTTGCAGGTCCCCTTCAGGTATTGGAAGGCCACTATAAGGTCTCCCCAGAGCCTTCACTTCTCCAGGCTGAACAACCCCAACTCTCTCATCCTGTCCTCATAGCAGAGGTGCTCCAGCCCTCTGCAACTGTTTATTGTAGACTAAACACTAAGCTACAAACCAGAAACATATCACTCTATATGGTACTCTGAAGACAGAACTAGCTGGAATGGAGGTTCAAAACTGATGAGTAAAACCACCCGATTCATCCACTAAATGAAAACTTAATCCTGCTAGTCTGTTACTACAGCATGTGCATCTGCAAAAACAGTCACTTCAAAATGGAAGCAGAACAGACCCACATCTGACCTCTTCAGGAGGTCAGAACTACTTAGGCACTACTTGCATTTCTTAATTAAAGCACTTAGTTAGTTAGACAGTTTAGATCACATACCTAGCATCTAGCAGGTATCAAAAGCAAACTGAGGGACAGGTTAAAAAACAGATTACAAAAAAAAATGAAGTAAGCGGAATAATTATTCACATGGAAGGCTGACACAAGAAAGCCAAGCTTTTCTTTTGCAGAGCCAAAGCCCAGACAAACAACAGGCATTAGGCTACTTCCTCACAGGATGCAGTCTAGTACAGTTTTATTGATTGCACCAAAGATTGAATTAAGTATTCTTAATAGGCATCTTTAAAGAACAAAGTGACTTACTAACAACAATATATTAGAGAATTTATTCCGTTCAAAGCTTTAACTACTTGGAATCAGCAAGTTTAATCAAAATGCTTACTTACTCCTTTTTCTCTTGATATCCTCTGGAATGCTTTTAAACATTACATTAGCCCCTGAAAATAGTTGTGAGATACTATGCACATTATGCATTATACGATTACAATGACAGGGAGCTAAGAGTAAACACAACCAGGTTAAATAAATGCGGAAATACTGAAGTACATACTAACCTCTCTGAATTTTTGAAGGTATAACTTTAAAGGCTCAACATAGCTATCAAACCCCAAGGTAGACATGGCAAAGAGAATATCCTCTCCATTGATGGTCTTTCTTTTCTCTTGGTGACACCTCTCACTTGCTTCTGACGTTATGAAGCTGATGAATTCACTTACACACTCCTGCACACACTCCTTTGCATCCTTAGCAATCTAGTAAGGAAAAGGTATCATAATCTGGTTAATAACCAGAAGATTAAAAATGTGCAATTTAAATTAAAAGTGTAATTTACACTAGATAAAGGAAACATCCCAAAACCTGATGATAATACCCATTCAGGTATTATCACCTGTGAGGGAAGCCCCGGATGTCATCATTGCTCTGTGTTACATTAAAATCATATTGCAGCTGCGCAAAGTGTTACTATTTCTTGCAGCACAGCCAATCGCCAGGATCTCCCAAAGTCATAACTATGTTCTGAACATGCTTTTACATATAGATGCATCTCAGTTTTGCTTACCTACGCCTCCTCTTTAAATCTGTTCAGTACAATGTCATAGCCCACTTACATCTTCCTTTTAGTAGACTGAGCAGCTCCAGTCCTGCTGCAGTACATTTCTACAAGTCTGGCAATGACAAACATTATTTTATCCTGACCAGATTCGGGGACAAGAGTATAAGCCCAGCAGCAAGTCTCTCTAACGGTTTAATATTCTGCTATAAGTTCTCCAAATGAGAACTCAAATGAAGAAATATATGCCCTTGGCAAGAAGGAAGCAAGTAAATTCGATTGTGGTTTTCATCCAGACAAAATTAATTTACCTGACTTGAAACAACAGCAAGATTTACTCATGATCATTTAGGAAGCTGACAGGAGCCAACTAAAAGACTACAATAATTAAGATTCTTCACAAGAGAAGAACCTATCTGTATTTAAAAAAAAAAATGAAGCAGTAACCATATGTAGAATCTTCACTAGTTTCTCTGATATTTTGAGACACATAGGGTGAGATTTTCAAAAGTACCCAGCCAACAGCTTCCCCTGCAGTTTTTCACAAAACCCTCCCTAATTTTTCAGGATAACTTGACATCCCATATGCTAAATTCATGAGAAAACTCTCATCTTGATCACTGAAAATTTATGACAATATGGACTAGGGAAGAGATTTTCACAGAAATGATATAAAGTTTTCAGAAAGCCCTGAACACTATGAAAGTACAAGCAGATGCAAGTAAATTATGTCCTGCTTCTATTTAAAGTGATCTCAGAAAAAAAAAGAAAAAAAGAAATCAGATTTAGCTAGAGGAAATGTTACCAGGACAGAAATTGTATTGGAGTACAACAGAGAAACAACAAGTAATACGAGCCCTGAAAAGGTTTCAGATAAACAAGCAGAACAGTCAAACATTTATAAAATCACAAGCTCAGCAGAATGGATTAAAAGGTCTACTCTAAGAAGTAAGAAAATAAGTCTTTCAATATTTGACCTTATCTGCTACATGGCATAAGGCAGATTTCTTAGGTCATTTGGATGTGTAAAGATTCAGGTACTGGAAGACTAACCAGGATGAGGAATGGCTTTTTATTTAATCCAAAATGGTTCACTTATTCCAAATTTTATACACCTCAATAAAAGCAGATTAAATTTCATAAGAAGACAGCATTGAAAATATTCTTACTTATATGGGATTGTCACCAAGTCTGACCCATTACAACAATTTCAGAGAACACATCTTAGAAAAAGAAAGCTCCTGAAAGTCCTATGAAGAACACTGTTGTGGATACTCTAGTTACAGCAGTTACTACTAAAAGCTTTCAGAACCCTAAGGTTTTTGCTGTTTTGGTTTTTTAAAAGGCTTTTATCCAATAAACCAGGATCATTTGGAAAAACGTATTGTTCTACCAGCTCATGTTTACTCAGAGGAAGGAATAAAACTCATTAACGTAACTTTTTTACCATACAAGGGTCTTACCTTTCCTGTTTGGGGTATGGCATTTTTCATTATCCTTGCCACATTTGCAATTGGAAGATATATATCTTGTTCTCTAAAACTCTCTTTTGAGCCGTTTGTATCTTCATGATCATTCATGCTGTCTTCTGTGTCTAATAAAATAAAGTTAACAGAAATTGTATTTGATGCACAGCAGGCAATAATTAAGTCAAGTTTAAAACCTTACACTGAAGAATAAAGAACTTCAGAAAGCCCAGTGTATTAACTTTGTAGAAATAATTTAAAAAATAGATGTAACACCAGGGCACCTTTATGAGTGTTCAATATGATTTTTATATTATGCACAGAAAAGTAGGTTGGCTGTTGAACACCAAGCATTCTTAATATCATCTCAAAATATAAACTGTTTCCTAGAACATGAATATTTTTTGTCATCACCCTGAAGGATTCAGTGTCAACAATGAAAACTCCAACCCCCATCTTCAGACTGCAGAAAAAAATGTTTTATACAGTGAGGCATTATGAATATAAACAATTGCAAATTCTTAGCTTGAGAGAAGACAACAGAGAACTATACAAGAATTGGAAGCAAAGAGAGATATATACACACCCAGAGAGAAAGCAGTATTTAAGTAACATTTCTTACCCTCGTGAGGCTGTATCACATAGTGGCTGCCACCAATGTAATCTCCAGCAATTCCTAACTGAGAAGCATCCGTTGTGGAGCTATCACCATCCATCTATACACAGAAGAAGGAAACCTTTCAAGTACATTTGTCATACCATTAAGTGCAGCTACTGCTGAAAAAAAGCACTTTAATCAACTCAAAACTGTGACACCCATTTATACAAAGGATAAATATTTTGTCATTCCTGAACAGTATCCTCTCTCTCCCTACTGAGCTTTACTGACAGTGGAAACACCGAAATTGTTTTGCAAAGCTTTCCCAAAAATTCAGCTGGAAGCACAGGCCACACACAGAAACATTTGGTTCATGCAGCACATAGATAGCAACCTTGTGTCATTCCCATGAGAATCTGAACAGAAAAGGTCAAGGCACCTCCTTCTCTGAACAACCCTCAAATCCCAGCACCAGCCCACTAGTCATTGAACACTTTAACTACAGTTATTGCACAGCATGCATCCTTCACTCACCGTTACCCTCCACCCAAACAGTTTTTGTCAAGCCCACTGAAAAACTTCTCCTAGCCAGACCTCAGGACCAGCTCTGCATCCTCATCCTCCCCAAGGCACTAGTGACTCCTAGGTAGCTCCCAAGCCACATTTTCCTTCACTTTTCCTGGTCTTGCCCTGCCTCGCTCCTCTGGGCATCATTCAGTGGTTCTCTCAAAATGTTCTTCTGTGGTGGCCAACAAGAATACTTCTCCTTGGGGCTTTAGAGACAGGGTGACAGTTTAATCTGAATGTCATCAGAAAGAGAGAAGCCAAAAGAGCCAGCACTTCCGTCCCCAGCTAAGGATCTTTGTCCCTGGAGGCACTGACCACATTTCAGCTGGAGCAGTCTGGGAAAAGCCTGCCCTTCCTGCCTTCCTCTTCCAATGGGGCAAAACTACTAAAATCACCTGCATCCATTTGCCAGAAAAATCTATCTTGTGAATGAGTAAATAGGTCTTACAGTGCTGTTCAGAACAGAAGCTGTGTTTCAGAAGCTCCTCAGCAGTCTGCTGTCTCACCACTCAGAAACATGGCACGTATTGCACCTCCTCGTTCTGCAGAGATGGAAGAGGTGAAGATGCCTCCTACGCCCCTTGGAAGTTCGCACCTCTTCAGTGAGAACTTGCCACAACAACAACCCAACACATCATTGCCTTCTGCACTCACATTTTGCCACCGTACACAGCACGCAGATACGGGTGCATTCTTGCAACAGCAAATGCTCCAGCCCATGTAACCTGTTACCATACCACATTTTGCCTTTTTACAAGAATAACAAGTTTCCTTAAGCACTATCAACAGGTGCTCTGTAGAAAGCCCTGACCTATGTAGAATCACAGAAGACAATAGTTTCACTTTCAAAAGAAGGGTTATTTCAACAGCGCCAAAGCAAAGTTTCACAGCACCAGATTTCCCTTTGCCCCATTTTTCTTGGCTATGCTTAACATCAAACAACTCTGTTAGCATTTGCTTATTTACCTGTTTTCTTAAAAACCGGCTCTTCTGTTTCCATTCTACACTTCATTCAGCTCCTTCTCTGGACCAGCATTTCCTATCCTGCCCCCTTCCCACCCCAGTTGTATCCAAGCTGAGCAGCCAGCCTTACTGGCAAGCTACACATACAACCCTGCGGGAGGCAGAACCCAGCTCAGTTGACTCTGATCTACACCAGCTGAGTAGGTACCCAGGTGACTTTGGAAAACGACCTCTGTGCCAAAGGGTCACGTGGTTATTGTCAGTGAGTCCATGCAGCTCACTTCTTCCAGAACCATTACCCTGGAGAAGGAGGAAGAAGCAATCATGCTATTTTTATACCTACCCAGAAATATGAGCAATTTAACCTCTCTAATCTGCCCTCTGTCTCTGGCTGCAGAGCTGAGGTTTGCTTACAAAACTTTAGGCAGCATCTGGTGCTATGCTTGGCGGAAGACACGCATGTAACCCAAGTGCTCCTCACATTCAAGGCAATACTGCAACAGCTGGATGGAGCCTTAGGAGCTGTTTAAGACAGAAAAAAAAATCTCCACCTATTCTTTGTTGTACAGAATATTACACACATTGCTTCTTTTAAAGCACTTCTGGTCCCTTTTGATGGGCTTCTGTAAAACAGTTTCACTTCTTACGCAGCAGCAGCTCTGCTCAACAGAAAGGCAGCATTTTAAGTATTAGCCTTCCATGTGCCAACCTTCACATAAATTTGCTTAGTCTGCATTTTGCACTCTTTGTTGGGAGATTTGACTTTGTTTTTCAATTTTCCAAAGGGTCTGCTGTTTGCTTACCTCAGCTCACTGCAATGACAATGCAAGGATATCACAACCCTGCAAGTCAAGATCACCAAAACTGACATCATTGTAAGCAATTAACATTCTGGAGTCAGGTGAATCTCAAATGCTACCTCTAAAACTAAGTTAGGATTTTCTGTCAGTCTTATTCTCAGTTTCAGCTCTTTGATCCCTACTACAATTTATCTCAGAACTAGGGTCTCCACAAACTTCAAGCACTAAGTTTACTTAGCCCCAGTATTATTTTAAATGCCCTGATGTTTCTTCTCTCCCTTTTTGCAGTCTTCTATGAAACACTTTCCAAAAAGTTTCCTTCTTTCACGATTGCAATAGTCTTTAGTATTTCTGCAGTGATGTGATAATCCACTTGTGTCTGATGACCTGTCCTGGAGGCTACTCCACACAAATCTTTACTGCAAAGACCCAGCAATATTAGTTAAGAAATGACCTTGGTTTCATTAGCCCAGGTCACCTTCAAAAGACAGTTCCTGCTTGAATCTCTTTTAAACCTCTGCTGCACTTGTAGACTGTTTTGGTCCTATTAGGCCAATGCATCCTCCAGGTACTATCTTTGCTTTCGTTCTTTTCTGTGTGCTCATTTCCATATCTACTTACAGCATGTATTACTTCACAATTAGTGAGGATTTGAGTGGAAGCTTATCAACATCATGGATCTAAAATAGTGATTAGCAAAACTGACAGGAAAAGGCTTGCAAAAGAAAAAAGCAGATCTCTCTCAGATAAAGAAAACAGACACTGACAGCTTAGCATCAATTGAAATTCCTTCTGTGGGTATTACTTCAAGAAAGATCTTAGCTGCCAGAACAACCTTGGGACAGGGGATTTCAGACACCACAACACCCTTTTGTATGACACTTGGCATAACCAGGTCCTAATCCAGGATCACAAGACAATTCAGGTTGGAAGGGGCCTCAGAAGGTCTCTAATGCAACCTCTGCTCAAAGGAGGGTCAGCTCCAAGCTCAGAGCAGGTTGCTCAGTGCTTTATACAGCTGTGTACTGAAGACCTCCACAGATGGCGCCTGCCCAGCTGCTCCAGGAGCCTCTTCCACTGCTTGACTGGCCTTGTGCTGAGAAAAGGAGCAGTATCTCTACACACTACTTGAATCCAAATAAATTTGACAGAAGAATTTCAGTCAGTTTCAATTTTGTCATTTTATTTAAACCTAGATGGAGGCATCTAAATAGAACAACTATAATTAATACAGAATCTAGTCATTCTAATAGCATTTCTTTGAGCCTGATGGATGACACAAACGACTGCTGAAAAAACCTGGCCACTGCTATCCTAGGCATCTCATAACACTCAAATGAGTAACTGTGCTAACTAACTTTTAAATTTCAGATATTCAAAACAAGTCAACCACTACACATCCGATTGTGTGCCCAGTACAAGGCCTGTAATACACACAAAACAATACCGTGCTCAGAAAATGAGAAAACAGCATTCTGAATACACTGTTACTAATTAATCCCCTCCCGTCAAACAAACAAACCAACCCCCAAAAAAACAAAGACAGGAAACAAAAATAAACTTTCAATGTCCCTGAAGTTATTCTAAAAAAGGCAGCAGCCCAATGTAGCACAGAAACAAGGCCCTGCCTACAGTAACTGCAGTTACTGGGAGACTAAAAGGACAATAATTCTTAATGCTGGTAGGTTTAATAGGAAGAGCTACTTCTTTGGATGGAAGCAGATGCTCAATTTCATGAACAGGCAAAATCCTGGAAGATCCAACCCTAAAAGGCTCAGATGAGTAAAAACTCTCCTTTTGGACTGTGCTTTAGCTCCTGGAGTTACTATAACTCTATTTGCAGATTACACATCCCATTTGCATGGCAGTTTCAGCATGCAGACATTGCAATGAATATTAATACAAGACAGTGCCTCCTGCACTGGATAAACACAGAATGCAATGGGTGAACAACTGGCTGACAGGCAGGGCTCAAAGTGTCACAGTGAATAGGGTTCCATCAGGCTGGTAACCAGTCACTAGTGGGGTTCTGCAGGGATCCATCTTAGGGCCAGTACTCTTCAATATCTTCATAAATGACCTGGATGCAGGACTTGAAGGTTTACTAACCAAGTTTGCTGATGACATGAAACTGGGGGAGCTTTTGACACTCTTGAGGGCAAAAAGGCCCTCCAGAGGGATCTAGACAAACTGGAGAGCTGGGCAATCGTAAATCGCATGAAGTTGAAACAAGGGCAAATACTGGGTTTTGCATCTGGAACATGGCAAACCTGAACATACATAGAGACTGGGAATTAAGAGGCTGGAGAGCAGCTCTGCATAAAGGAATTGCAGGGGTTCTGGTTGACACCAAGTTGAACATAAGCCAACAGTGTGCCTTGGCACCCAAGAGGGCCAACCATGTCCTGGAGTGTACCAAGCATGGTATTGCTAGCCAGTCACAGGAGATGACTGGCCCACTGTACTCTGCACTAGTGAAGCCCCACCTTGAGTACTGTGGGCAGTTTTGGGTGCCACAGTATAAAAAGGATATCAAGCTACTGGAGAGGGTCCAGAGCAGGCCACAAAGTTGGTCAAGGGTTTAGATTTGGCTACCGAATCACATGAGGGAGGAGGGCTTCTAACACACTGGGTCTAGTAACATGCACTGCACTCATCTGCAAGAAGCACTTGGCTGCATGTTTTACCTTAGCCTTCAGCACTAGGAAAACACTGAAGCTCCTCCATGCATCCACATGACGACTGAACAAAGACTATGATCTAAGCCTATCAAAAGTGACAACATATCAGTCTCTATACCGACCATGCCACCATCTGATTTTTATCAAAAACTAACAACCAAGTTAAGTACAAGACACAACCCAAATATTCAGTGATACACTGCAAAAAAAAGCATCCAAATGCAGAACAGCAGCACAAAGTTTTCTGGTGGTGGTTTTCTGTTTGTTTTTTTTTATCTCTAATGAAAAAGATTATTACTAGGAATATACAAATTAATGGATCTAGGAACACTATCCTGACAAATCTGTTAAGAGAAACATTTCAGATCAAAAATCATCAAAGAAAATTCAGTGGTAAGATGCAAGTGAATGAACATGCAGGTTTACAGTGACACCTGGTAGAAAATTTTCTGGAGGATGCTTAAAACACGCTCCCGTCAGAGAAGAAGAGTCTAAAACTTAGATCAGTATAAAAGGCAAAAATAGAATCAAACAAAGAAGTTTTTGTCTTTAGAACTGGAAGTTATCTAGCAATGATCTGCAAAACTGGTGCCCTGATGGGAAACCAAAGACCTCTTGTGATGAAAGTACTTCACAACGGATTTACACACTCCGTCTGCCAAAACTGCAGCCCTGCAAGAGGGAGAGCAGAAAACGATACACACTGAACTGAAGCACTTGGTACCCTTCCCACACAGTTGTTCCTGCCACAGAAGCAGGATAGAAATGTTAACTAAAGCTGCTGATAGTAATGCCATCAGTCATTGCAGATTAATTTTGCACCACACCTTATAATGAGAGATGTAAAGCTGTAAAGCAGTATGTAACAGCAAAGACAACAAAGTTTTGTTTGAGCTTCCTGCACCCTAACTTGCTTATCCTAAACAGAAACACAAAAAGAATTTTTAATTGAAAATAAAACTCTATTTTCCTTTTATTTTTCAATGACTTCTAGAGAACCTGATTTCCCACTGAATTCTCACCTGACAGCAAAGCAGTGTCTTGTCAGCAAGAAACACCAATTGGTAAATGCATTCAGGGGACACAGGACATCGTTTCAGCAGATCCACAAAAATGTAATGTTAAAACCCCTTAGCACGTGCCTGGAACACAAACAGATGCTGCATTTTCTCTATGCCAAGTGCCTCTTAAGCTCCCACATTCTGTTCTCCCCCAAAGCAGAAAATCATTAGGACAAGCTGGCTGATGCTGACAGCATCACTAAGGCTTGTTACCATCTCAGCTGTACCAGGCTCCTTCCCTTGGACCTTTCCCTTATGAATTCCAAACAGGGCCTTTCCACTTTCCCCCTCCACATACCAGTACTGTCACCTTTACCGCACATTCTACAAGCCCTGACATCACTGGCCACAACTGCCCTTCACGTGGATCCAGCTGTGCTAGAGTATGTGGTGGCTCTTTACTAGGCTGGCTAACCATTCACAAGCATGGTTATCAAGCATCCGTTATATGGGTGGACTAACAACACATACATTTTTACATCAGGTAGGAGTACATCAGTGATACAGAGCAAGTAGGAGAAAATGAGTTACCGTGCCTTCTCTTTTTCAGCAATAAAAAAGAAGCTGGAGGGAAAAACAAGATGAACAGATGAAGGGATGTAGTTTTGTTGCTTTTGCAGAAGCTGGAAGAGGGCAGCAGTACTGAACAGACTGCACCAGCACCTCCTCCCTCCTGCAACACTGACTGAAAGCCCCATGTTACCTTTACATAATATGTATTTGATGCTTTTCTAGCATTTTTTTGCATGAAAAACTAAGATTATCTGTTCATTAATGTAGAAATCCATAAATCCTGCCTTTCTCTTTTATAACTTCGATAACATTTTTAGGTTGGTTACTTTCTTCCTTCACTGCGGTAATATGTCAAGTGTGTCAAGAAGTTTATTTCTCTCAGGAAATAGGGCAATTTAGTGTTTTACAAAGGCAGTTCAGACCAGGACAATATTTTCAGTCAAAATCATCAAATTAGCTGACACATTATTTTATTCTACTGATTTTATTTACACATCCTGTTTAGCATGTGCATATAGTCATGTTTTGTGCTTTTTACAAGCAACCTGCCAGTACAATTTCAATTTCCAAGTACCATGATTCTCTAAAGTACTATTACAAAACTTAGCACTAAAAAGTCAAAGTTTCTAAGTAAAGCTTTGAAGGTGAAGTGACACTAGAGATTTGCATTTGAAAGCACTACGGGAAGAACCTTGCAAGCTGTTTTGAAATGTTGACAAAGCAAGCTATCTAAATTCAACAGTTTCACAGTATTTAACATTTCATACCTTCACAGTGTCTTAAACAATTTTTTTAATCAATTTCTGTATACTGCCTCCCTTCATGTATTTATTACCACAAATAAAAGGTTATCTATTAAACTTTCAACTGCTGCAATTCTCAAATATTAAAGTCTACAGGTAATATCCAGTATTCTTGACTTCTTTCAAATACAACATCACAGCTGTAAATTCTAGCAGCCAAGACTATATGTAACGAGTTGCTCAATGCAGAGCATAAGCAACTCATGCAGTGCTCATAAATAATGTTTCAGACTAAACCATCTCGGGTCTCCCAGAGAATTACACAGGGATCCTCCCGTAACATTGTAACTGTCATGCCACAGGTCACTTAACCAGAAAAAAAAACCCAACCTCATCACTAAGCTTATTGTTTAGGAACACTATGCTAATGATTATGCTTAAACACTTTTTCTCCATTCCTGCAAGCCAATTAAAGCCAGACGGTGAATAATGGCCAAAGAAACTCCTTTCATTTTGCTTTTTGCTACTATTTCGCCCAAGCTTCCTTTAAGAAAGCTGCAGTATTTTTATTGACAAGAACTTCCATCTACCAGTAAGAGAGGCAAAGGTTACTACATATGATAGAGCCCATTTAAGGAACGAAACCCAGATTTCCACATCCCTCGCTGCCTAGAAATGTTTGTGTCATTGTTATCAATTGTTTTGCCCTCCTCAAAGCAATTCAAGCACAGTAGGTCACTTTCACATGACAGTTCTTTACAAAACAAAACCTTTTTGGTTAAGCCTTGAAGAAATCAGTAAAGCTAGATGTTGACATTTTCTATTGCTGACGTATTACAAAAGGACCTAGGAAGCTTTCTTTAACCACTGTATCTTAATAGCTGCAGAAACATTACCAAAAGACATCTCTGTTTTTAATTTTCCAATTTGTCTGTGAATAACCTACACAATGCTCTTCAGGATCACCAACGGATCACCAACTATGTAATTGATGTACAGAACCATGGCTGGCACACAGAAGTATGCCTGAGAACAGTTGCAAAACACACAGGAGTTGTGTACAGTGGAGAATGGCAGAGCCCTGTCTCTCTTCTACCTGCCACATGTTACAGGATAAGCTGTCGATGCTGCCTGGCTGTGCCAGCAGATCAATCTCATCCTCTCATTTCAGACCCTTCAACTGTGTAACAGCCCAAAAGTGCAGGGGTATGAGGGGGAAACTTTCTCCATCTACAAAAATAGCTTTAAAGTATTCCTTGCACCTAGCTTGCCTCTGTTCTAAGGCACCTCATCTATTGCGATTCCTTGTTTTCAAATTGAATAAGGCAATGCATCCCCAGTTATACAGCAACTTTATTGTTAATCACCTTGGTTGTGATTTCCATGCTGGACATGGCAGGCTCCCATATCTGAGAGCAGGAGAAGCTGCACACCAGTATCTCTCCACTGCCTGTGACCTTTCAGCTGGAGCCCTCCTGTAGATTTGGGACAACACTCCTGGCAGATCACTGCCTTGTATTCCCCCCACAATCGAAGCACCGTGCCCAGACTGGGCTGCCCAAATCATCACTCGGTCACTCTCAGAGAACTACAGAATCATTTGGCTGGAAAAGATCTTTGAGATCATCAAGTCCAACCATACCCGTCCACTACTAAACTATATCCCTGAGCACTTCATTTACCCATCTTTTAAACACCTCCAGGGACGGCGACTCAACCACCTCCCGGGCAGCTGTGCCAGTGCCCGATAACCCTTTTGGTGACGAAGTTTTTCCTAATGTGTAATCTAAACCTCCCCTGGCACAACTTTAAGCTATGTCCTATATTCCTTAACATTTGTTACTTGGGAGAAGAGACCTCACTACAACCTCCTGTCAAGTAGTTTTAGACAGTGCTAAGGTCTCTCCTCAGTCTCCTCTTCTCCAGGCTGAACAACCCCAGTTCCCTCAGCTGATCGCCATAACACTTGTTCTCCAGCCCCTTCATCAGCCTCGTTGCCCTCCTCAGGACGAGCTCCAGAACCTCAATGTCCTTCTTGTACTGAGGGGCGCAAAAATGAGCACAGCATTCGCGGTGCGCCCTCCTACACTCCTTATCCCTGCAAACCACGATCAGCCCTTCCAGGAAATTTCGTTCTCAGCAAAAACAACAGCAGCGGAGGGGGGGGGGGGCCGGGGGGCGGCAGCCGCTCTCCTCCCGCTGTCCAGCTGGAGCCGTGGTCACGGAGGGCCCCGGTCCCCCCCGCTCCCGCGGCGAGGGGAGGGGGCTCGGCGGGCCCACACAAAAGCGAGCGGAGCCCCCTCCGCCCGCGCTCGGCAAGGCCGCCACAAAGCCGCTTCTCCCCCGCACAAACACGCACAAACACATTCCCGCCACTCCCGCCATGCCCAGAGGGCAGCCACAGGGGCCCCGCCACAACCTCAGCGGGGGACGGGGAGCACCGGGCACCCCACTACCCCACCACCGGAGGATGGGGGACACCATGCACCCCGTCGCGACCTCAATAGGGACGGGGGGCACCAGGTACTCCACCACGATTTCAATAGGGCGACGGGGGGACAGCCCAAGTGGCCCCGCCACGACCCCAATAGGGGGCACCAGGCCCCCCGCCACGACCTCTGCGGTGCACGGGGGGCACCGGGCACCCCGTCGCGACCTCAATAAGCCACCGGGAGGGCACCGGGCTCCTCGCGGCTGCGGGACAAGGTCGCTCCGGTCCCGCCTTCGCCCCCCCTCAACCCCCAGCCCAGGCCGCAAAATGGAGCTGGAGCCGGAGCCGGGGCGGGGACGGGCGGGCACCTTCTCGCAGCCGCGGGGACTGAGACCGTGCCCACGTGAGAGGGGACACCGGTCCCGCTCTCCCCGCCACGACCCCTCCTTCCACTGCCAACACCGCCGCCGCCGCCATAGCCTCAGCCGCTGCCTCCCCGCCCGCCCGCGCCGCCGCCTCCCGGCCCCGCTCCCCCCCCGCTTCGCTCCCCGCGGCTCCGAGCGCACAAAGCGAGGAGCGGCCCGGGCACCGCCGCCGCTGCCCCCCCACTTCCTGGTCCCCGCGGCGGCGGCGCCGGGGCCCGGGGAGGGAGACGGACATTTCATTCGAGCCTGCAGTGGAACCGGTTACCAATCATTGGCCGGAGCCAGGCACAAACCTCCAGTGCGGCCCTGGTTGGCTCCCTCCGCAAATCGGCTGTTTGGTTGGACAGAAAATGGCTGCGAAGGAACCAGTCCCAGCGCGGAGCCTCGCTTCCCGCAGCTCGGCTGCCCTCCCTCCGCGCCGCCTCCCCGACCAGCGCCGCGGCTCTTCCCCTCAGTGCGCCACCTCCCTCCGGCACCAGAATCACAGAACAGTTTGGGGTGGAAGGGGCCTTAAAGCCCATCCAGTTCCACCTCCCTTGCCGTGGGCAGGGACACCTCCCACCACACCGGGCTGCTCAAGGTCTCATCCAGCCTGGGAGGGAGCATCCACAGCTTCCCTGGGCAACCTGTGCCAGTGCTTCACCACCTTCATAATTTCTTCCTAATGTCCAATCTAAATCTTCCCCCTTACAATTTAAAGTGGTTCCCCCTTGCAGAGTTAAGTTTCATCTAAGTAACTGTATTTTTTGAAAGTTATACAGAATGTCTCTCTGATAGCATGTTTTCTTTATTGCATAGTTTTCTCAAAGTGTTTTTCCAGACACTGTTTCTTTGAGAAATTATAACTTCTTCTATTAAGTATGGTATGAGCTGAACAGAGTTCCATTCCAACCTACTAAGTTTCACTAAGATAAACCTTATGCCTACTGAGATCTACTGCTAAAACAAAACATCTGTCATTGCTAACACTATCATATAATCATCTTTGTTTGCAGTCTTTCCCTACCTAAAATGCAAGGTCAGACAGAGAGCTCCAAAGCTCCAATCGGCAAGAGCTTTGGGTGTTGTGAAGTTCAGAATAATATTAAAATTAGTCCTTGGAAAGTAAAAGATTATGCATAAGATTTCTGGGAAAATTTGTACATATGCATGTAAGTGGGAAATATATTCTGTAACCAGCTCTGGTCTTGTTATACGTGATTGATGGAAATGCATCCAGTGCTGAAATAAAGGATGCTCACTTTCTAAAACTAAAAAATGAGTCTTAGAGAGCTTATTCGCTGTCACTTTCGGTATCACCTCCCTCCTCCCTTCGCCCTGCCAGGCGCTGCTACCTTCTTTGTGCGGCCAGAGGCGCCTGGCTCAGACGACCTGAGGGGATGAAGGGGACCCCATGGGTGGGTAACCCCTTCCACCCCCCTCCTGTTGGGGTGCGTCTTGCAGGTTCCTCTCAGGAAAAGGGCACTCACCTGCAGGGTGCAGGGGTGTTGTTGGTGGGGTTTGTGTCGTGGGTCACTAACCAGGCGCAGCGCTTCTCTGGGGGTGTGTTGGAGGTGGGGGACATGGGGATAGAATCATAGAATCGCTTGGTTGGAAAAGACCTTTGAGATCATTAAGTCCAACCATACCTGTCCACTACCAAGCCATATCCCTGAGCACCTCATCCACCCTTCTTTTAAACACCTCCAGGTATAGTGACTCCACCACCTCCCTGGGCAGCCTCTGCCAGTGTCTGACAGCCCTTTCAGTGGTGAAATTTTTCCTAATGTCTAATCTGAACCTCCTCTGGCACAACTTGAGGCCATTTCCTCTCAACCTATCACATGACAATTGGGAGGCTTTCCCAGGTGGCTTTCCCGCCTCTGTCCTGCTGGCCATGTCCCTGCCCTCTCCCCTGATTACTTCAGCAGCAAGGATCTACTGTCAGTAGGGCAGACACAGGTTTTGTAGAAGGTCAAGAGGTTCCTCAGCTGTCCAGCACCTGCATTTGGGTTCATCGGTTAAAAGGAAAACACATTACATCTCTCAGGTGACTTTATTTGCCTTCCAAGGTCTCACATTGACTGAGAAAGAATTATAGAATGACCTGAGTTGGAAGGGACCCACAAGGATCATGAAGCCCAACTCCTTACACTCCTGCACAGGACAACCCCAACATTCACACCCCATTGTCTGAGGGCATGGTCCAAATGCTTCTTGAATAATGTTAGGCTTGGCCCCACTACTGTTTCCCTGGGGAGCCGTTCCAGTGCTCCACCACTCTCTGAAAGAAGAACTTTTTCCTAACATCCAACCTAAACCTCCCGTAACACACCTTCCAGCCTTTCCCTTGGGTCCTATCGTTGGTCACCATAGAGAAGAGATCAGCACCTGCTGCTCCTCCTTCCCTTGTGAGGAATGAGTAAACTGCAATGAGGTCTGCCTCAGTCTCCTCCAGGATGAAGAAGAGGCTGATGAAGAAGAGGAGGTCAGTGAAGGAGGAACAACCTCATGAATGAATCTCATGAAGTTCAACAAAGTCAAGTGCAAGGTCCTGCACCTGAGCTAGGGCAATTCCAAGCACAATTACAGTCTGGGCACAGAATGGATTGAGAGAAGCCCTGGAGAGAAGGACTTGGGGGTGCTGGTGGATAAGAAGCTCAACATGAGCCGTCAATGTGCACTTGCAGCCCAGAAAGCCAACTGCATGCTGGGCTACATCAAAAGAAGTGTGACAAGCAGGTCAAGGGAGGTGATTCTGCCCTTCTACTCCGCTCTCATGAGACCTCACCTGGAGTACTGTACTCCTCAGCACAGGAAGGACATGAATCTCTTAGAGCAAGTCCAGAGCAGGGCCCCAAAGATGATCACAGGGCTCAAGCACCTCCCATACAAGGAAAGCCTGAGAGAGTCGGGCTTGTTCAGCCCAGAGAAGAGAAGGTCTCTGGGGAGACCTTATAGCAGACTTCCAGTACCTGAAAGGGGCCTAGTGGAAAGATGTGAAGGGACTCTTTATCAGGGAGTGCAGTGACAGGACAAATGGCAACAGTTTTAAGCTGAAAGAGGGCAGATATGAGCAAGACATTTTTTACTCTGAGGGCGGTGAGGCTCTGGAACAGGTTGCCCAGAGAAGTCATGGATGCCCCATCCCTGGAGGTGTTCAAGGCCAGGTTGGATGAAGCTTTGAGCAGCCTGATCCAGTGGAAGGTGTCTCTGCCTATGGCAGAGGAGTTGGAACTGAATGAGCTTTGAGGCCCCTCCCAACCCAAACCATTCTATGATTCTATGAATATGGCCCATGAGACCTAGGTCCCACCCAGCCATTTGGTGTAACAAAACTTTGAGTGAGAGGATCTGTGGTCCTGAGTTGCCCTTTCCCACTATGGAAATAAAATCTCACTGCAAACCTGAAAGGATAGTTTCCTCCTGGTGATACAGGGCCCGGAGAACACATTTTCCTTCTACTTCTAGGCTTTGTTCTGAAGAAATACAGGCTGCTGAGTGAAGATGATAGTTGGATTGACTTCTCCACTGAGATTTATAAAACTCTTTTATGAAGCATTTATATGAAACACTTCATAATACAGCAGTCCTGCCATTCACTAGAATCTGAGAGAAGGTTTTTTCCTCTAGGTGAAGGTGGACAAAGACATTCCACACAACAGTCATCAACACATATGTATGTGCTATCTCCACAATGGAGGTAACAAAAAGAATTTTGTTTTGTGCAGTTCTTAATAATCTATTGTGATTCTTACTTATTTGAGAGTCTTAAGTATTTTACCTGAACTGGTACAAAACTCATGTTTCACAATGGGTTCTGCCAGCTCTTCTGGTTAATAACCTGATAAATAGAGTACATTTGTCTCATAGCTTTCTTCTGGAATTTGGATTTAAACAAAGCAAAACTCAGTAAACCTTACGCATTTCCACTTGGTTTCACATAACAACATCAGTTTCATATGTTTTGATATATCATAAAGATTTAGATTCACTCAAAATGTCCATGTATTTGGACTGGTTTGAGTTTAAAGCGAAGCACCAAATGAGACACATTTTGCATGGCCTCAGGTTTTTACTGCAAAAGCTATATGCAGCTTGATTCTGCCTCCTGGCCGCTGTGAGCAGTAATTAGTTAACTTTTTTGAAAATGTCCTGAAGATGCAAAGTAATGCAAGAATATTCACCAACTTTGGGACCTTAGGGAATTAATTTTCCTCTTGATCTATTTTATAGCTTGTGTGCACTAAATATAATACTGTGACAACACTCTAATTACCTTGCTGTGCAGTTTTAAGATTCTTGTACGGGTTCTCTCAGCTCAGCTTGGAATTTCACAAGTGAGTAGAAAGATGAATGCTGACCAGTGTGCAGGTTCCTCAGGGCAAAGAGCAGCAGACAATGCCCTTTTTTGAGTGGCTAGTTGATATTTTGAATCTTTCCTTGAAAAGAAAGCATAGTTTTCAAACATGAAACAAAAATATTGTTTCTCCTGTGGTGTTTTTGCTGGCATTTATCAGTGTTGTATTGATGGAAAACCTACTTATTTTACTCAATGCCTTTCTTGAGGATAGCATAGTGGTAACAAGTGTTCACTGTTACGGATGACAGAACAGCATTCAGTGGTTAGACTTGTCAGCCAACTGAAGCCAGGGAATCCAAGCCAGCATTTCCACTTAAATACATTTCTGTCACACACATTTATCATGCAATCTTTAATTGGTTAATTATTTTATCCATATGCTAAGTACATTCTCAAGCTCCATTTGTTTGCAGCACAATATATATACCGTATATCCTGAAAAGGTGTATTTCAATATGTCGGTACAATATCAGGGGTGTCTTGTGTGATCCTTGATAAATCATCTTGTATGAGGCTTGCTGCTTTGTTATCTAACTGCTTATCAGTTACAGTCTCAAATTCCCCATCGTGTTATTTAGATTTTATGTTCTCCAGGTTGCATATAATTTCTCCAGTCTGCAGCGTTTATTTCAGCTCAAATTATGTCTATACAAAAGGAAGAATGGTCAAAAGCAAGTGTAGTAAGATGAAAGAGATTTTCATGAGGTTATGATCGATTTGATGAGGTTGTAATTTTGCGTCTGAAATTTTCAGAAAGTAAATAAATTCTTCTGACTTCTTCTGTTCTGCTTAGTAGCTGTTAGCTAAGAAAGCTGTCAAAGGCAAGCAAGTATGCTTCTTTAAGCCAGAACAGATATATCAGCCTGCTTGGAAATGTGCCTCACTTGTGATCTGGACCCTGTCATTTGGAAAAGTATGTGTTTGAAATAAGCAATTACCTTTTTTTTTTTGAAGAAATAGCACTGTATGGTAGTGGGGGGTTCATCTAATGTTCTCCAGAGTTTTCATTACTGTGAAATTCTGAGTGTAACAGGATGGAAATAGGTCTGTTGTCGAACTATGAACTCCATAGTGCTTCAGGAATTTATTTCCACTCTTAACAGTGATCTTTCTAATGTTATCTCTTTTTTTCTCTCTCTCTTTTTTTTTTTGGTAGGTTAGAGCATTTTTATTTGTGTTGGAAAATCCTAATTAAAAGATACTTGGAAGATGCTGCAGGGTCAGGCAATGCTATGTGAAAAATGATTGAATACAAAAATCCAGAAGAAATTATCTACAGGTAATTAACTAAGTTACCATAGGATGAGATCAGTTAGAATTAATTGAAGTTCAGAACATTTTTCATCCTTCCAAGGATCAGTAACTCTCGCTTGTGTTGAAAAATTGTCTAGCTTCTCAAGTGTACCTTGCTTTTAGACAGTACTGCCCCTCTAACAGTAAAATTTCTGCTGCACTTGGAAGGAACTAGGTGTTCAGGTGGCCTTCATGCTGTGTGGTCCCCCAGCTCTCTGAAAGGGAATCATGTATAGGGTCTCTACGGTGACAGCATGCCTGAGAGGCAGAGCTAGAATAGCAGCCAGCTTTGACATCCGCACCATGAGGACCAAAGGGTGTGTTTATTCTCAGCAGATTGGTATTCAGCCAAAGAGGGGGACTGGAGCGTGATTCTGAAATTACTACAGCTCATTTGGGAAGTATGGCCCAAAGAGCAAAGTGCAAGCTTGGATTCAATTCACAGGTCTACTGCATGCTTCTGGTATGACCTTGGGAAAATTACTGTAAATTCAGGCCATCACATGAGAAGCATAAGAGGTGCATAAATACCTTTGAGGGTCTGAATTTTAATCATATTGTGCTTCAATTCCCCATCTGTTGAATCAGTAGCAATATTACTTTCCTACTTTGAGGCGAGGTGTGAATGGTGTAAATACTAGAAGAACAGGAGGGGTCAGAATGCTACAGCTAACAAGTGACAAGTGAAGCCATTTCCTGAAGGCTTCTTTAGTCTGAAATCCTGTGTACAATCTCTAATGAGACCTGAGCTAATTTTTGAGCCTTTTCTCCACCACTGCACTGCTTAACTGCCTTTCTTTTACAACTTATACAGAAATGTGGCATGTTGAGACAGATTCCAGTAAGTAAAATTGATTTAAATTCGCTAATTTTTCAAAAGTTATTGGGGGAGCTAAGATGGATAGGCAGTGCATGGATCCTTAAGTCTTTTTCCTTTAGATAAAATGACAACCAGCTTATTGTTTTCACCAGTGAAATAGGTAGTCACGCTTGAAGTTGAGATGTGCTAGTGAATCACAGCCAGGTGGGGTTAAATGTGTCTAGCAGCAATCCCTTTGAAAAGTACCTGGGGCAGTACTGACTTGTAATCAGGTAATTTATATGTTAAAACATGTCTAAAACATCAAGTATAAACATTCCACAGGAGCAACAAAGGACTCCAAAGTGCACGTGCAAGATGATGGTCCAGATAGAATCATTTGAAGGATTAGAAGAGATCTTGGCAGAAGCCTCTAACTTGTCCATGAATAATACAGCAACAGTCGGAGGTGAAACTATAACAGTATCTTCTCTGTTTTGTTTTCAACAAAGAAATGCCACAGTTTTGAGATACAATCTGACAGGAGCCTTGCTTTGCAGTTGTGCTATTATAGCCTCCGGGATAAAAACGTTTGCATTGGTTTTGGCTCTTCTTGAAACACAGGGGAAAAAAAAATCAATGCTCATTTTAAATAGAAAAGGATGAAATCATTTTCAAACCTTATAACAAGTAATACAAAGTATAAAACGAAAAGCCTAAGTAGCTCTAGTAAAATTTTAACTTATTTTTTGTAGCTGAGTTTATGACACATTTGCAAGTGTTGTTCTTGAGGGTTTATTTGTTATCATCTGCATTCAGCTGCATTCTATGGTGATGTGTTTTGGATTTGCTCCTATTATCAGCCACACATGGGACTGAAATTTCTCAGTAGCATAAGTATGGTGAAAGATGTCTTATTTA
This sequence comes from Dromococcyx pavoninus, assembly GCA_033558185.1. Classification (NCBI taxonomy): domain Eukaryota; kingdom Metazoa; phylum Chordata; class Aves; order Cuculiformes; family Neomorphidae; genus Dromococcyx; species Dromococcyx pavoninus. Next base: position 85,255 of record JAUMJL010000209.1, read on the forward strand.
ATTCTGTGTGCAAGAAGACAAGCAGCTGCTTAATGGCTATGCAGTGAAACCCTATATTTCCCCTGGGTGGGGAAGCTGGTTCCACTACAGCTCTGTTTTGGGTACTGCAGAGGGAGCATAGAAGGCAGGTCATATGGAGACGGTAAGTGAGGAAATGTGTTCTATTGCCCAGTTCAGTTCTGACTGCAAAGTTATAGTTACAAAAGCCTTGAGGCTGCAAGTGCTCATATATTGGAGTTACAGAACAGGAAAAACTACAGAACTAAGTTTTGCTATGTATCATAAAGATGATTTTTGTCTATGTGATTGAATTGCACAATGGTGATTTGATTACTTGGTTTTGCTTGGCATGACTGGAGGAATTCAGGACTTTGCTGGAAGTATCAGTGGTTTCCTGAGGCTGTGGTACTTGTCAGTATTTGTAGTTTCCTTCCTGTAGAAGTGTTTGTAGGGGATTCCAAACTGCACTGATGCAAAGGCCTTGTGTACATTACCACTGCATCAGCAGCATCACTAAACCAAAATTGTTCTCTTATAATCTGTTGCACTGGGTGGATCTGAACTGTGCCCCCTAATTTTCACTAAGATCCTGAGAGACACTGTCATACTTGCAGCATAGGCAAGACATAGATTTCTCTTGTCAACTTAAACGTGAAATCTGGAGTTCTTTACTTGAATATCTCCAAACTAAGGGATAGGGATAGGGTCACTCTTTAAACTGCCTATCTTTGGAAAGATGAGTTACCATCTGGATGTGCTTGTTTCCTTTCCTGTTGGGTACAGAGGAGCTTAGGTCAAGAGGCCAAACTTCTAGGTGGTTGATATAAGGTAAGATGAATCTAAGCTTTCCAAAATGACTGGTGTTGTTTTGATGATGTTAATATTCTGAAAATACAAGGACTGTGTCTGCTTTAATAATGCTAATATTTATATAATTTTGCGTTCAGCACCAAGAATTCTGTACTTCATAAGAATGTGGCACTGTGGGCTCTTCATTTACTGAGATAGCCTTCCTCCTAGTTTATAAATAGAGGGAATACATACAAATCTTTGTGGGAATAGTAATTTTAATGTTATTTTAATGATCACTCTTATAATGGTCACAGGGAGCTAAGAATCAGTTATCTCGGAACCAGCTGAGAGATTGGTCCCATTGACATACCATTTAGATTGTCACAGCTCTGTTACAGGGTTCTTCAACAGCAATCATGCACCAAATAAGTCTGCCATAAAATATCTTTACTGAAATTTCAAGACAGAGTGAAACACCTTACATTTCATCTTTATAAAGAATATTATCTGTTAATATCTTAATGTAATTACCATTTTTACTAGTTGTTCAAGTATTTTATGAAATTTTTACACATAAAATGAATTTGTCTCAGCTGATCTCTTAATCCCAACACTAGTATCTTATGCAGCCTATGCCTTAAAATAGTTCAATATTGAAAACAGGACACAGTGTGACAGATTTGCAAGTCTTTCCTTTGTTCTACAGATGTTTCTAATGAGTCTTTGCTGTCCTGCTTCTTAACACAGTAATTCTGAAGATCTGCACTGAATTTTCATGTAGATTGAACTAACAGACAAACAGGCAAACAGAAAGCATATTTAAATAAGTGCTTTGGAATCGGACTGAAGCAGGTTTTCAGTCTCCCAGTGACTTCAGTACCCAGACCCATCTCTAACTCCAACAGGAGTTTAAGTTGGTGTCTGTATCAAGGAGATATTACAGGATCCAAAGTGTCCTTCAGCTTTATGATCTCAAATACTGCACTCCTGTGTATGTCCTTGCTACTGGAAAATGACAGCATGAAAATTATATATGAGGAGGACAGCAGCAGAAATTGAAATGTCAAGTGTTTTCTAAACATAGAGGAAGATAAATCTCTCTCCCAAAGAGTCTAAACAGGGAGAGAAAGGCAAAGACAGAAAAAAGTATGAAACATACAGACAGGGCATCAGGATATCACATTAGTAATAACTGGAATATACTGCACTTTTCTTCTGTCTTCTTCCGCTTTCCATTCTTCTTGTCATCATGTTCTTCTTACATTTCAGTGGTCCAACACTAGACTTCAAGTATGCGTGCAGTTCAGTCAACTAAGAATAAATTCTAAGATAAAAGGATATACCTGGCTTTTCATAAGTCTCATGAAAATGTAATTTATATGCTAAAATTAAATAAAAAGAGGGCAAATACTTTTTTCCCAGAAAAAAGGATTTAACATGGGGAGCACAGTAAGAGCAAGCAAAAAACCTCTGTGGAGAAGCACTCAAACAAAGTACAGGAGTAGGCAAAACTGGGGAAACGTTTATCTGGCAAGATAGTAAGAGTAAATTAGCCAAAGGAAAGAGTTTTATAGGAACTTGGAATTGGTCACAACTTGTGATTCAAGAGAAAGCACAAAGCCTCTGGAAAAATGGGAAAGGAGTTATTTTTTAAGAGGCCAGGATCGGGAGTGGTCTGATGAAAATAAGAGTTAGGGAACATAAGTTCTCAGGCTGTTCTTTGAGTGGCCTGAAGATAGTGTTTGTGAGGAGCTTTAATAACTAACGTAAGAGGTGATGTGGGCCATTAAAACTGTAGGAAGAAGCAACAGATTTGGAGGAGTGGGATAAAGGAGGTGAAAATGAATGCTAGTATTTGGGTGCAGCATCACGATTTTGTTCTGCAGTGACAGGCCCTTTTGCTATAAGTGACCTTGGATAATTCTGATTTTTGGATGCACTGGTTTTCAAACTTTCGAAACACCTCAAATGTAGAACTTTACTTTTTATATTGCTTCTATGGATCTTCACCACACCAACAGAAGACCTTTTTTCATTTTTTTTGTGAAAGGAAAAGTGATTAGAACATAATTGTGAAACAACGAGTAAAATAAAAACTTAGGAACAATTTCAAGGAAAATAACAGCACTCCAAGGTGTTTTTTTAAACATGGTTTTTCTCAAATTGACTGAATTGCCAGCTGGTAGTCCCCATTAAATGAAAATATTGAGAGGGGTGTTGATGGAATAGAATTCCTTCCCTAAGCTTGTTGAGAAAATCATTTTAATACCTTTGTTTCTGAAGATATAATGATCCCCGAGTGCTCATAAAAATTATCTTCATTATTGTAATAATATTTCATTATAGATATCTGTACTGAAGACATAATTTCTAAAATTTCAGTGATCATTCCCACAGTGAGTTCAGAGACTTTTTTCCACTTACAGTCTTAAGTGAAGTTGTAATTTTTTTTTTGGTATTAGGAATTCCAACTGACACTGGAGACATCGCTGCAGAGTGGAAGAGTAATACAGCACCAAAAAGAGGAATTACTGAATTGCAAAAAAAAAAAAGTGGAGGATGGGGAGGCAAGGTCTCTTAAACCTCAAGGCTCAAAGTTGTTATTTCTTGTTGTCCTTCCCTTTTGCCTGTTATTACTTTTGTGGCAGAGTGCCAAGAGCCAGCATGGTTGGAGTCCTGTGCTAAAAGCATTAGTAAGATAATCACAGCTCAGAAGGGATTATAGGATCGATAGTCATGATATTTACATTTTACACTGGGGAACTCTGAGCACGAATGACTTCTGCAGGACCACAGAGCAGCCCAATGGCTGTGTTGGGAACTGGACTAAGGGCTCCAAGATCTATAGCACATGCTGCATTGCAGTGCTTCAGAATTACTGCTGCCCTCATGCTCGCTCAGCGTACAGATCAGTAAGATGATCCATCCCCCGAAAACATGAATGGCTGGTTTAGCAGCTTTTTAAAAATTTTCAAGTATAAATATTTCATAGAATCATAAAATCATAAAATGGATTGGGTTAGAAGGGACCTTAAAGATCACCCAGTTCCATCCCCTCTGCCATGGGCAGGGACACCTCCCGCTGGATCAGGTTGCTCAAAGCCTCATCCTGCCTGGTCTTGAACACCTCCAGGGATGTAAGGGAGAATACAGATCAGGTATATGGCCATGTTTTGTGTAACAAGTCACTCACTCTCACATGAAGAGTGAAGAAAGTTTAAACTGGAGCTGACAATAACAGCAGATACTGCTGTGTGGGTTTTGGGGGTCAGGGCTTTCATCTTACCCTGTCTGTCTCATTGGTTTATGATAGGAATCCTTCTTGGCAGGCACTCTTCTTGCCACATATTCCTGTGAAAGCCACCACCATGGGGCCGAGACGTGGGTAGCAATGTAAGATAATGATGATAAATAATGTCCAGAGCCCCGAAGGGAGAAGTGTGATAAGCCTCGTCAGACTTTCTGTTCAGCAGTCAGTTAAGAGTGTCCTGTTTATATATGGATTTCTCAGAATGAGCGTTAATTATGGAGGAAAAAAAAAATTCTAAAAGACCCCTGAAAAACCCAAACAGATTGGTTTTCTAAGGGCAGGATGACTTAGACCGCAGCAGGCAGATCCGGGATGGGGACCTCGCCGAGGCTCAGCCGGGAGGGCAGCCCCTCTCCCCATCGCGCGGCAGAATCCTCTCCTTCCAGGGAAAAGGAGAACTCGGGAGTGGAAGCCTCCCGCTCGCATCCGCAGTCCCGCCGGAAGCCGCCAGGGGTCGCCACCGCACCGGGGGCTCTGGCGTTGGGCCCGCGTCCGTCGCCACGGCGCCGGGGGCGGAGGGAGCGGAGGGCGAGGTCTGCAGGGGGCGCTGCGGGCAGGGGGCGGCTGTGTGGGCGCGGAGCCATGGGCAGCGCGCTCGGCAAGGGCAAAGCGGGGCGACGGCGCCCGGCAGGTGGGTCGCGGCGTGGGAACGAGACGCGCCGGGGCGGTGGGATCTGAGCGCGGGATGGCGGTGGGGGAAAGTGACTTTGGTTTGCCGGTAGAACTCCCGGGAAGTGGAAACAGGGCGAGGAGAAGTCGTGTGAGGAGCGACTGAGGTCACTTGGTCTGTGCAGCCTGGAAAAGGAGACCGAAAGGGGATCTCATCGCAGTTTAGTGCTTCCTCACAAGGGAAGGAGGAGGAGCAGGTGCTGGTCTCTTCTCTCTGGTGACCACTGATAAGACTCGAGGCAGTGGCTGGGAGATGTGACAGGGGAGGTTTAGGTTGGATATTAGGTAAAGTTTCTTCACTCAGAGGGTGGTGAAGCACTGGAACCGCAGTGATGGCGCCAAGTCTGGCATTTGGACAATGCCCTCAGACACACGATGTGAGTGTTGGCGTTGTCCTGTGCAGGGACAGGAGTTGGATTTGATGATCCTTGTGGGTCCCTTCCAACTCAGGGTCATTCGATGCTTCTGTGATTCCTGGTTGATCTCCCAGATAGTTGAAGCAGGGCACCTCTTCTCTGCCTTCTGGTGGGTCTCCTTGGGTACAGGTGCACCGCTCTGCAAACCTGCTTTGATGTGCCTGCAGCCGGTGTGGCCATAGATCTGAGTGTGTGTGTGTTAGTTGCGTATTCCCAAACACAACCTCTGATCCTTGTTTTTTTCCTCCTGACTGGCTTTATTTGACGTCAAGGTAGATGGCAGTGGGACTGGGCAGGGCTTGCATCATCTTGCTAGCAGGAGCAAGGGGAGATGCTGCACGAGTTGAGGTGCAGGACTGTACAGGCGGAAGTGCTGGTAGCATGTTTCCAGGGCAGGAGATGCTGCTTGAAGGGAGATCATGGTTTGTCTGAGCAAGTGTTGGGAAGGAAAAAAGATTTGGAGTCAGATGGGAGTGAATATCCCTCTGGTCCATGGAAGTAATTTGTGCCTACCAGGATTGAAGCATGTTGCCGCAACAGCAATGGGAACATTTGTGTTTCTGCTGTCTGCTTTGCACCTCTTTGGAGTCAGAACTAAAGTCTCTGATGCTCATTGGACAATGTATTAACTGTGCTCTCTCTGGGTCTCTAAACCTCAATGAAAACACAGGAATAATGAGCTTGAAGTAATGAATGCCTGAAAAATAACTTGTGCTTATTAAAATAACTTATGCTGGCACTGTACAGCCATTCTGCATAAATGAAAAAACACTCTTAGGATATAGTATTTCATTGAGCATCTATTACTGAATTTATGTTTTCAGCTCTACCAAATCCTTGAGAAAGGGATCTGTTTTTAAAGATATTTTTATATATACAAACCTTTGAGAATGTTGAATCTAAAGCAATTTGGTAGCTTTATGCTATCATAGAATCATAGAATCACCTGATTGGAAAAGACCTTTGAGGTCATCAAGTCCAACCGCACCTGTCCACTACTAAACCATATCTCTGAGCACTTCATCTACCTGTCTTTTTAATACCTCCAGGGATGGTGACTCAACTACCTTGAGTCTGACTACCTTATGATACAGTATTTTAAGTTTTATTGTGCAGAATGGAAATTGTCAGAGACTTGGCAAACAAAGAATAAAGATGCCTGTGAAGTAAGAATTTGCATAAGGCAGGAGCACAGCAGGAGCTGGCAAATACAAAAATGAGGTTTATAACAGTTAAAACTCATGAAATAGGCTTATCGTTACGGCTGCATATTGCTTAGCATCTTTCATTTATACCAACAGAAAAATCCCCAGTCTGAGTCAGAAGCCTGGCACAGTAAACACTGACTGTACCTTGAACCTAACAGGAAGAACTGGAAAAAAAGAAAACTCTCAAACCACTGTCAAGAGAGTCCAGTTGTCCTTGTACTTTCAGCACAGTGCAGTTCCCTGAGAGCAGCTAGGGTTAACCCGCAATAGTTTCCTTACCTAATGCTCCCACTGTGACATTATGACTTAGAAATTCCTGGTTTAACTTTAAAACAGATAATGAAAACTAGGCACAGGGTCTGGGGCAGAGTAAACTGCTATGGAGTTATACCCAAACCTGGTTCCACTGGACGACAATGTATCTGGTGACACAAATTCAGAAATTAAGACTGCATCTTAATGAGCTTTTTTTAGCCTTGTGAAGCTGACTCATTTAGGTTAAATGACTTAAAACAACATACTGTCTGGACTTTGGTTTATATGCTCTGATGTATCTTTGGGTTTTCAGTTTAAGACATTACTATTCCCTGCTGCCCGTTCTACAGCTCTGGCAGCGTCTTAAAGTAATTCTTTAGGGAAACTGGTTTAAACTGACGTCAAGGTTTATGTTTCAGCATGTAGGCAGCTTTGCTTCTGGGATGGTTGCATGCTAATGGATTATTATCTGAAACCCAATATCCATTTCCTGAAGGAACAAATTAAAGTTTTTAATATCCGTCAAGAACACGAGGTGAGGGGAGTTGGGAGCGCTGTTGAAGAGGCTGAATGGAAGATTAAACCCAAAGAATTACAGAAATGCAAATAGAGATATGTAATGACTTTAAAACTGAAATGGAATTTAAATAAGATAATTACTCGTTGTTTAACTGACTCTAAAACATGAACAGTCTTAAATTAACCTCTTTCTATGGTTAGTCATACAAAGCAGAAGGGATTTTTTTATATCTATGTGCATCTCTTGGACAAGGCGTATTTAAACTTATGTGTGTAGTAGGAGGAAGAATTTGGGCCATTCCTAGCTGTAAGAGTGTCTTAATTACTCTCTGAATCTATTCCCACCCTTCTGTCATTTTGTCAATAGGAATAATAAGTTCAGAGTTATTAATTTGTCGTCAGATATAAGGGTTTTTAAAAAAGCAAACAGTAGCAAATTGGCAATGAGCAAAACTGACAAGGAAAAGGGTGTCTCACACAGGAAGAAGTAAAAATATTAAGATAAAGTGCTTATATATATTGTATAACGTAGGTATTAAATACATTCTCTTGTCCTTAGCTTGTGCTTTCAAAAATGTTATCCTGCAATCTTCTAATAGTGTGTAATTTACTTCAACAACTGAATTGTGCTTTTATAGTATTTATGACATTTTGTGGGTGTAAAGTTATGAAAATTGGAAATAACTCAAAAGATAATGCTTTTCCTGATTTTTTGTTAATTTGTTTCTATACTACATTTTTTTTTGTATCATAAACATGCATTTCACTGTAGAAAGGATTAATGAGAACAATCAGAGCTATACAATATGGGGCTAAACTTGCACATCTCAGAATCACAATACCCTGGATTGCAGCGTTTTCTTTCCAAACAGACTGTTTCTGTGGGACTTCACCTTGGTATCACCTCAAGTACTGCTTCCCCTCCTCGCCCCCCAATCCTCAAGCTATTTGTATTTTATGAGCAGGTGTGTTTTCAGTTCAGTTTTACTTTTATGTAAGTTGAAGTTGCTCAGCTTCTTTCAGGACTGGGCACTCAGGACACAGGACGTGCTCAGTGGTGGGCCTGGAAAGTTATAGTAGAATTAGAATAAAATTTGGATTGGATTCTACAAAGTGAGCTAAAAAAGTATTGCTAAAATCATTGCTCCTAATTTTTAGTGCTAATATGAGAGCTCCTGAATATAGCATAACTGTGAAACAGAATAACAGGGGGTCCAGTTTGGAGATCCTGCTTCTGAGCTGGAGTGCAAACACTGGTGGTTATGTTGCATAGACATTTATGTGTGCTAATTGCATGAGTAATGAGGCTCCAGATATTTTTATTTTTGCAGTATTTCCTGCAAATGTTTTGACCATATAATTTGCCGGTGAACTACTCAGGTGTGACAATAACAGGTGTGTCATAGCCCTCTGTGGAGGAGAGTGGACTGGACTCCTGGAGGTGCCGTCGTGGTTGCCCACATTCTTCCTCTGCCCTTGTTTTTAGTTATGCGATCTCCTTGATGTCTGCTGTGAACAGGAACAGTGCTTGGCCCTCACAATGTGTGTAGTACTTGTTCCCTTTTTTCCGATCCATTGTTATGGTTTGTCTGTTTTCAAGACTTCCTTGGAGATAAAACTTCGCTACTTGTTCTTGTTTGAAGGTTGTTTCCTCTATGAAGTCCATCTTGGCCATCCTACTAAAGGATATCTTGTTATAGTTTTGGTTGTGCTTGCAGAAAACAAACTAAATGCCAGATAAAATTGTGCACTTCGGCTTCTTCAGTATGCTGAATTGTTAACTTACTCTTCTTTTTCCACTGTTTGAAAGTGGGTGCACTTCACCACAGCTTTCTCCTGAGAAAGTTTTTAACTGTGATGTCTCCTCTGGTTTTAGTATCTGTTTATTTGGTGTCTGCCTGTTGTAGTGCGGGTGCTTTCCAGTCTGTTGCATCTTGACTCAGGTATTTCCTGTGAAACTCTTTTTCAGTGCTTATTCAAGTCTTTCCTTGTTAGTACTTTTTAGTAACTTCCTTTTCTGAATGTGGTGTCACGTTGTAGGTCGTTCTCACAAAGTCATCCTCTAACTTGCTGAGCTAGATTGATACCATCTCTTTCTCCTACTCTTCAGCTTGCTTTTTACCTTCTATTTTTCTTCTAAAAAGGTCATCACTTTCACTTTCCTTAGCATATTTCCTTTCTGATATGTACTCTCTGTGCCTTGCACTGTTGACTAAGTAGTTGGACTCATCTATGGCAAACCCTGTGGAACTGTGTGAACCCCTGTAATTTTTGTCTTGTTGCCACACTATCTGACCCAGCACTTTTATTTGCATAAAAGAGATAACAAATGCAAAGGGAGGAAGTAAGTAAAATATGCAAGTACTTCTGTTTCCACAGACAACAACAGTAGCTTAGTCTAGTCCTAAGCTTTTCCTAAGAATCTTCCAATGAACCGGTTTTACATAGTGAACAGAGATATCTCATTTCATCTTCTGCTGTAGCAAACTTGCCTGTTTCACTTCTTGACTCAGCTGCTCAGAGAACAAAGTGTTGTTGGCACAGTCACCTCACCCGTGTCCTGGCGTTGCATCCCCAGTATGTTGGGAAGGAAGCTCTTAACTTCCTTAACTCCTCCACTGTTTGCACAGCCTGACACAAAGCAAGCACGTCTCTGTAGTTCTAGCTCACAAAAGGGTTATGTATTTACAGTTTTCCACCCATCCTTAACAACCAGCTAGACCTTTGTCAGAACCTTTATGTGTCTGGTTGGTTTGTTGTATCACTTAGGTGGCAATACAGTTTGGAAGGCAGTGACCTGTTAGGTTTTCCTGCTTTGCTCACCTTGTATAAATGCTATGTCATTGTTTGCTGGCCTGCTACAAGCAAGATTAAAGTGTTCCTCCCAGGTCCTTTTGTTTTTCAAAGATGAGAAACTTTGATTACTGGGGACTAAATAAGTGTTTTTTTCTCCTCTCTTAAGAAAGCCCTGCTGTAGTAGGGGAATCACAGGCTTCCGAGCCAAGTACCCAAGTAGTTTTCATGTTGTGGTACCTGCCCTAAACCTCATACCCATTTGTGGAGATCGTCTGCAAAAAGCTTGTTTTCCTTGAGCCATGTTTGGTTTTAATACTGCCTTGTTTGGCAAAAAAACTGATTGAATGAGATGTTTTCCACCATTTTTTTGATGTTCTCTGTGACTCAAATGCAACCTCAATTAAAAAGAGATGTGTGGGAATGAATAAATGGCTTTAGTTGTCATAGAGACAATAAATGCATGGCTGTTGGCAGTCTGGACTAATGAGTGGCACCAATACCAGCAGATCCTGTTTCAGCCCTGCTGAGGCTGTTTCACCTCTCTGTGCCTCGAGTGCCACACTTATTCAAGTGTGGCTGCAGATAATTCTTCCTTTTGCAGAGAGTTGTTTATTTACTGATCAGAAAAAAAAAATAGCATAAGAGTATTAATCACAGCTTTTGAAAGCCATAGGTTTGTATTTGTCACAGGAATTTAAAGAAAAACAATCAGGAAGGTCATCTTTTTCAGGTCATCCCGAATGAAAGATGAGCCAGTACGGATGGCACTGTGAGCATGATATACCTGTAGGTAGTCATACCAGAAATAAGCTTCCTTTGTTTTGATTTGGATTAAGCAAAGTATTATACTAATATGGGTAAATCCAAAAGCAACAGTGACTTTTGAAGGGAATAGGCAAAAAGCCATGTTAAACATTATTGGTTTCGTAAGGTCATGTTTTCTATAAAAGTTGCATAGAAATTGTTAATGTGAGATGTTACAGCTCTTACTACAGTTCCAGAGGCAGAGAAGCTTTATATAAAGTTTTTCATAACCTGGTTAATTCAGCTTACAATGAAATGAAATGGAAGATGGAAGTAGTCAAAGACTTAATTTAGCATTACTTACCTTTTCACTGTTAATCTGAAGCTCACTTTTGTTTAATTTATACAACTGGTTCTGTTTAACTCAAAAGAGTTTGTATTGTAGATGTTCTAGAAATATTTGAAGTCAGCACGTGATGTTATGCTCACAGAAACCACCCCTGTTAATGCTAATTAGAGCAACCTGGCTAATTCCTATATGGTTTACTGTAAATGATTACATAAAAAAGAGTAAAGGCTGAAGACTTTCTAGGACAAATACCAGTTGTCTGTTAGTGTCAAGGGCTTTGGTGGTGTGAGTGCTGCTAGGAATATCTGTGAGAAAGCCTAGGTCTTGCTAGAGTGGGATTTTGAGTTCCATGGTTATTATGGTAGAAACAACTGTTGTAGGACTTCATAGCAAGGCAAGGAGTACGAATATTTCCCTGTTGAAATTAGTAAAGTAAAATACTTTTTCATATTACAATTGGACTTCCGTGGTAACTGCATGGATATTTATGAAAGCAAAAGGAGATGGCTGGAAGTAGGAATTCCTTCTTTTTCTAGAACAGAGGCGAGCTTCAGAATCACTTTTGCAGAGTATCAGGATGTGGCATGTTATAAGCTTGAATGCCTGGTTGTGTAGAGGCTGAGAAGGAGGTACTGTGGTGTTAAGCTTCTTGACGTACATTAGCAACTCTTCTCCTTCTTCTTGAAGGCAAAGGTGGTGGACTGCAGCCTGCTTACAACACAGTGCTGACCCATCTTGAGGGAAAAGCAGACTGGGGGATGCTGCTGAGTCAGTCTCCAGGTGTTCATTAGAAAATTAAACTGGAAGGGATGAATTTTGTCACTTAAGGCCTTTGTTTGGGTGGGAATTTTTACGAAGGTGTAGAGAGCTTTGGATCAGGCCCTCAGATAGATGCCACTTGAAATTGTATTTCGCTTCATCTGGCATTCATCATTCCTCCATCAGTATTTATTCTTTGTCTTGTCTTGGTTTTGTAGTTTCCGCCCTGCTATGTAGAGGTTCGATTAAAAGCTCTCAGTAGATTTTTATTGTCCTTTGAGAAAACAGTGCTGTTAAGCTTTCTGTAATTTTCTACCCTTTTTTGATTTGCTGAGAATAATGAGATTTTTCCTCTTCTGACTTAGAGAACTTAACACTTAGTTTGAAATATTCCCAGAAGAAAATTTCTATCTACATGTTTTGCCACTTATGAAAATGCTTTTAAATGCCTTTTATACTTGAGTCTGGGACGACTTTCTGCAGGGACACCTCTGACCCTAAGCCTAACTCTAAGCCAAACCCTAACTGTCACAGCTTTCTGCAGAGAGTTGTCCCTTCCCATTTATATTGAAATAGTTGTGGTAAAAAAAGAATTTATATTTTCATGAAGGTGTTTTGGAGTAACACCATGGACTACAGTCCAGGAATCCGTTAACAGAAATCTGTGCCGAAGCAGAGCCCCCCAGTTTCTATTGGAGTACCGTGTTTTAACTGAGTTAAGTTATTCCACGTTATCTCTTGATGTTGATCCTATTGAAGCTATGCTCTATTTAAATGGAAGAAGTCTTAAGCTTTTAGATAAGTCTTAAGCTCTTAGATATGAAAAGCAAATTAACAAGAATACAATGAAAACTAAGGCACTTTGTAGCAACACACTGAATATAAGCAGTAACATAGTTTGGAAAAAATCAAATTTCTTAGGAAAATGCACTTTACTCTTTTACTTGTTAGTCGTGAAGCTTGGAGATTTTTGAATTATGTGTCAGAATCAAACTTTGTATGAAACACAGTTCGCATTTGTTCATTAATTTAGTAGCCGTAGGGAAATGAGTGTAGAAAAGGACATCAGTGAGCCAGGTTACACAACCAGTCTCAGTGAAGTTAGGGTTGGTTTGGATCTACTCTCATTTACATGACTAGTCAGGAATTACTAAGAAAAATTTGGTGACTTAGTGAAGTAAATCTCACCAGTGGGTTTAAGGGTTTCTTGGTCAGACATGAAGAGAACATAAAGCCAAGAAAACTTGTGCATCTGTTTTCTGATGGGATGCTTCCACTCAGTCATTTCAAACACTTAAACATCTTTTGAATGTTTCAGCAATATGTCAAGGAAGTCATTGGCAGAACCAGAGGAACATCAATGCTATTTTCTCAGCTTATGCATATGGTGCTTTCTTTGTGCAATGTGAAGACTGTGTGTGTGGGAAGCCAACAGATAATAAAACAGACCTGTGATCCAGAGAGAAAAGAATGACAGTGATTTCACTGTTCAGCATCATCTGTCAATGCTTGTGCACTCTGCAGGTGAAGGAGCTATTAAAATACTCACAAGTTCTTTGCTTTTCTCTTGAAATGCACCAAACACATGAGGGAGCAAGAAGTCTTCAGGACTGAATGCATAGCTCAGTCTTTCTTAACTTCTCCTTCCTTGGTACTTGCATACATGGAGAGTGAGATTCTTTAATTTATTTAAGGAATCTTATTTTAAGGAAAAGGCTAAAATTTTAACCTGTATAGAATATATACAAGTGTTGCAAGTTTCTGCTTATGTAAGGAGATGCAAAAGACACTCTGAGGTAGGGTTTTTTCACCTCTGGGGTGTTTAATATTTGACCCTTAGGAGGCAAAGTAAGGATTTTACTCTAGCTGTATAATTTCTTTGCAATGACACATGTGGTGCTTTACACATAGTTAAGTAGCTAATTTCAGATAGAAGACTAAAGGTACTTGTAATTGGGTGTAACATACATCTTGGTCCAGTCCATAGACAGCAAAATTCAAGGCTCACATACACTGACCTTCATGTGACATTAGTGGTTCACACTTGATTAACAGCATTGAATTCTATGTGTAAATAGTGTTGGATTGGCCTGTCTTAACATTACTGACTTGGTATGGGTTGAGACTTTGGCTGAATTCAGGTGAAGGCAAATGTAACTCTAAGCTATCTTTATACTTCCTCTGACAAAGCAGCCAAGCACTGAATCAACACTTGGAAAGAAAGAGAATAGCCACAGGGCTATTATCCTGTTGAAGGTACCAGTGGTTCTTGGCCAGGATCACTAGAGCACGACAAATGCAGCCCTTCTCTGAACAAGCCCCGACACATCTTCTACAACAGCCAACTCCATTGCTTCTCTTGGTTATCCAAGGCTGCAGTGTGTCTCTGTCACAGTGAATAATAAATTGTGTGAGGGGTACGTTGAGGTCTAGCTTACTCCGAAGTACAGTTTCTAAGTATTATTTTTAATTACCACCCACTGATCCTGGCCCTTGGGGAAATGCAGGTGCATTGTGATTTCCTGGAGGGGCAAAGGCACTTTAGCTGTCCCTGCACCCTGCCCCAGGTTTCCATTCCTTCACAGTTTTGTCAGTTTAGCTGGTTGCAACGCAGTCCCTCAGTGTGAATTTGTGATATTATCCAGGCTGGAGGTATATATTTAAAGGCTTGGATTTTTCCCTTGTAATAATCTGGATGATATAATGACTCTGTTACCTTTGCTTCCAAATGTTTGAGTTTATGCAATGGAGGAGGTAGTGACCTGTGAAAGGAGCAAGTCTAGAAGGAAAAGCTGAAAGTTTCTCAGCCTAAAAACCTCACTTGAGTGTAAGATAAATGTTCAGTGTCATATAAAATAGCCTGTCCTTCTCAGGTGCCTGAAGATAAAGCCGTAAAGCAAGTTACATGCTTGTTCATAAGCATTAAAATATTAGAGGTGTCTTCTGAAATAGTGGAGAAACAACTGTTTCTTAATTACATCGTTTGTCAAAAATACGAAATTCGTTCTTGTCGATAATAGAAAATATTGGTATAGAAATAGAAATATATAGCGATATAGAAAATTTAGGTAAGTCAGTGAAGACCTTTGCCTTGAAGCACAACTTACAGACCTTCATGGCAAGTAATTGAAGGGCAGGTGCTTTCCATGGGTCCCCAATTCCTTGGCTGTCCACTGGATCCCTTGGTGGACACTTTTGCAGAGTAAGGTGATTCTTAGCCTGGAGCAGTTCTGCTCACAAAGCTGGTCTGGACCATTGGGTTGGGTTAGGTTGGTCATGTTCCTGTCTGATCAAGGCCTTCTGAAACCGATCGTGCCTTTTTTCACTCCTGCCAGAACTTGCGCAACCAACAGTCAAAAGTTCAGTGGCCTCGGTACCAGGGAGGACTTTGGTTCATGAGGAAGCTTGCTTCCGATAAGGAAGGATATGGATATAAAACACTGCAGTTGCTTCACTGTTTGTTTTTTGATGTTCTTTTTCTCTGCTCAAGAAGTGGTAGTGAGGCTTAGTGTAGTCTGCTTCAGATATGGATTCAGGTAAATGCTAAAAAGGTAGGAGGTTTTTGACTATTTTAACAAACTGCTGAGAAAATCAAAGCATGTGGCAGTGGCAGTGCGGGGCTAGTCTCTCACTGGATCCTTCTGCAATGGCAGTGGTTTCCTGCAGACTTGCTGAAGTGGTGTTGATTCTTACAGGCAAAGGAAATTGTCCTTACTGCTATCTATGTATCTGAGGGTAATCCAGAGAGGCTCTGTGGTCCTGGTTCTCCTTAGCAGTCTCACTCTGCAAAATGTTATCTGCTGATTGATTTCTGGAAAGTATCAATTTACCAGAACTCTGGATTGTTGTAATTGCTGTTAATGAATGGAATTTTATGGAGAGCAAGCACGTGACGCACAGAGCACTTTTTGCTTTGTCATCCTGACTGTGGTAAGTTGCCCGCACCAACAAGGGAGAGGCCCCAGCAGCAGCCTGCACAGAAACTCTTTCAAGTCTCTGTCAGTGGTTTTGATTGCCTTTGGCGTTTGGGGCTGTTGCTAACACTAGACACCTCTAACACAGATCTACCTGAAAGTAGTTAGAGTGTTCCTGTAAACGTCTGTGCTGTCAAATGAAGAGATTTTTATCTCATTGAAGAGATAGTTTTACGTGAATATTCCTGAGGTTGTCCAAACTTGTTATAGGAATAAAATATAATGCTTTAGTTGCCTCAGGTACCCACAGGATTGTAGCTTTGGTAATATACTGAGGAAAAAATTCTCCTTTGTGCAAATTGTGGTGGCTGTTCAAAACCTGTGTTCTTGCTTTTCCCATGTGTGGGTGTATACACACAAATTCTTGTGTTCCTTCCTCAAGCGAGAATATGCCAAGTGCTATCCATCACTAATGTTGGTATTAACCATTACAGAATGATTTTAATCTGTAAACCTCTTTAGAAATATCAGCAATGTACTTTCCAGTAGCTGCATGAGATAAAAGGATTTTATTACTAAGTTTCAGAGAAGAAAACTGAGGCGACAAGATTACAGACCAGTTTTTGATGACTCCCTTTTTGCACTTGTGTGCCTGTATGTGTCTGTGAATGCTCTTCAGGTTTGTGGGCTTGGTGCCCAAGGAATGTATACACATTCAGTATGGCTCTTTGTCGAAGTATGTGCACGTGTTTTGCTAATTAATGCTGTTTGTGCAGTGCAAAGTATGTATGTGATTAAGTACAAACAAGTGATACTGACCCATTTATTGCAAATTAAGTTTACCGTAACTCAGAGTTATGTGGAGGAAGGCAGAGCTGATAAAGGATTCCAATCAAGTATTAGATTTTCTTTTTTACTTTTCCTTACCATATCAAATAATGTATCACTGTGTGCAAAGATGTTATTTTTTCCTTTCCACTAATATGCTTAACCTTTTCTACTGGAGATATCTGTATTTCCAATATGTGTATAAAATTAGTTATGACCAGTGGGCAAACAGATCTTTTCCAGACTTTTGAATACTATCATTTAGAGGATTTCATATTGTGGACAATACCGTTTGGCAGAAATTGTCTTGGGAGGGAGAGTTATGTGGAAAAAAAAAATCAATAAATTGAACTGAAAGAAGTTTCCAGGGAACTAATTGCACAAGAAAAAACTTTTAATTTATCTTTAAAAGTACAAGAATGAAAAAAATAACAGCTAATCAGCATAAGAAAATCACTTTCTGGTCAAGAAAGGTAAAAACAATCATTTTCCTTTAAGACTAAAGTTTCAGGATTAGCCACAATAAATATTATTTCCTTACTTTGTTCCAAGCATAGTGTTAGATTGGCAGAAAGTACTGAAATCCCAGCCAACTCTCGTATGGGATTTTATTAAGGAAAAAAATATAGCAAGTCATCCTAACATTGCAAATGACTCATTAGTCACCTTAGGAAACGCTCGCCTGAGACAGACATGCTGCTGATGAGGAAGCGATGAAGCTGCCAGGCCACTCCCCCAGACAATTTCGCTTGAGGAACGGAGCCTTCATAAAGGAGGTCTTTCCAGAGACTACGTTATTTTATCCTTTATTTCACAGAGGGAGCACAGAAGCTTCAAGAAGGGCAGCGTGGAGCAACGGCAGAAACTTCACAGTCAGTTGGTTTTGTACAGGAGGAGCAAACAGGAGATGATGAGAAAACTTTGAAGGTAGGGGCAGGTACATTTAAAACTGTATAATATAATCTTGTCATTGAAAACTGGTAAGAATGTAGGCTTGCTTTTAAAAATTGTAGTTCTTGGGAGAAGAACAGAGATCTGTTCTCTGAATGGAATCAGAGACCTGATTCACAGTCCTGAGCAAGTCCCTTGGTAAATGGGAAGCAGAGCTTGACAAGAACAGGGTTCTAGAAGATGTTTTCAGAGGGGAAGATTATCATCTGCTTTGTCTGATTTAAACTTTAAATATGTTTTCAGGAAGAACGACTGTGAAGAACTGATGAAAAATGAACCAAACAGTAGGGAAACACTGATGGAATAAAACTGAAGTTTTTTAATCCATAAGTGAAAATATAAACTGTTTTTCTTAAAAGGAAAAAAAAAGCATGATGATATAAATAGTGATCAAACAAACTTCAGGAGTAGATATTGTGGTTTCTTTATGTGCATCAAAGATAGTGTTCTTGGTAATCGGTCTGATGACTGTGTGTGAGTTAGTCTGAGTCTGCCCTTATGCTTCCCACCATCCTGTTGCCACTGAACCAACAAGAAGGTGTGCTTTGGAAATGAATGGTGTGCTTTCTGTCTTTTATGTCCCTAAATATGGATAAAGTGAAACCACATTCATATATGCTTCTATTTAACACTGACTCTGATCACAGTAGGAAGTTTAATCCCTGGGTAATGGCCATGTTAGAAAAATAGAAAAAAGGGGAACTAAGCTCAAACTGGATTTAGCGATAGGGTTATATTGAGGTGGCAGAGTGGGAAGAGAAGAGGAAGGAAAATGAGCTATTTTTGGGTGTCTTTACAAAAACCTCAGGTGTTTTCTAGGTTTTGCTTCTACTGTCAATATGCTACCCAGGGTTATAAAAGACTACAGAAATTTAATTTTCTACAGGCAGGTGCACAGTGCTGCCATTGCTGTGTAATTTGCTGGAGGGATAGGGAAATTTTGTCAGTGGTATGGCTGCACTGGCAACAGTTGCTAGGGTAGACTCATTGATGCCTACAGAGAGGGAATAATCTAACCCCAGAGGAAGGCGACAGTAGAATTGTTTGAGCACAAAGGGCTGCTTGATGCAAAACAAAATTAATATGAAAAGAGAGGGGAAACTTATTTTACTTTTTTTTGTTCCTTGTTTACCATGACTCTACTGAATCAACTGCCTAGGTAGGCAGGTAGGAACACTTGAATAAAAGCAAGCAGATTTGTAAAGTGATTGAGTATGGGTTTCTTTCTTTGTTTTTTTTAGTCTTAGAAGTTTTATCGTGACTTTAGTTGATACTCACTGAGTTTACCTCAGCTGAGGAGTCTCATGTTTACTGCTTCCAGATCTTGTTGCCAACAACTCCAAAGGCTTAAAGATCTGAAGCCCTGATAAACTGAAACTTTGCAAATTAAGTACAAAGGTTCATTTTAGAGTGTATAAAGATAATGTAATGTTCTTTGTGGCATACATGTGTTGAAAAGCAGTTTATGGCTTTAGAGCTGTTTTTCTGTGGTAGTAGTCCTCTCATCAAAAAACCCTGGATCTCTTGAAACTGTAGTGATCACACTCGATCCATTTGACTCCAAATTTAGTTACAATGCTAAATCAAAGCAAAAATAAATTCAGGCATGTTACAAAAATGTAGTTTTCAGAGATTGTTTTCTTCATTCAGTTCTGATCGTTCAGTTGGTAATTGCAGGTTATTACAATGTTGTTTATGATTGTTGCATTTTCCTACTAATATATGCAGGAGAAGGGGAAAACCACTAATTAGGAAAGTCCAGGGCAGATGAAAAGAATAAAATAAATTAATGGAATGCATGTGTCAGCAGGTAGGTATCTCTTCCTGGAGCAGACAGTGTGAGGAGGCACTGGAGTGGCATTGATGTGGAAAAGTAATCTCTGGAAGGAAACCTTGGGCTCCAATGAACAGGAAAATTCATAATTTAATATCTAATAGGTACTGAGCTATTCGAGGATGGATAAAGAAATTGAAATTTTAAAAAGTTAATTAAAAGCTGAACCCAGAAAGTCCAAATGCACTTACATTCCATTATCACAATATTTGCTGCTGAAAATACTAATTTTTGAGTGCTATGGGTAATGTTTCAGTGTTCTCTAATCCCTTTCATTTTGTTTGTTCAGGTACATAAGGAAAGCAAACCTCAGAAACTGCTGGAAATGAATGGGCATACGACAGTGCCGCATTCCTATGACTATGATCTCATTGTCATTGGTGGGGGCTCAGGTGGTCTGGCAGCAGCCAAGGTATGAAAGAGAAAATACAGATTTATGCTTTCCTTATAAGTAGGTGGGCAACATCCTCAATGAGTTGGGTATGTGTATATCTTCAACACTGTAGGGGCATAACATTTCTGCCTGATCAGTAGCATTTAGAGCAGGGGTGTCAAACTCATGGCTCCCGCTGTTCTCCTGCTCCTGCAGCGTAACACGTGTCACACGCTGCACACGTGACTGGTGCTGGCAGGAGTGTAGGGACAAGGAGCTCAGCGTTACCTCCAGGTAGAAACAAGGTGCTGAGCTGGATAAAAGAAGGTGGAGGGACGGATTCAGCCTGCGGGCTGTGAGTTTGACACCCCTGATTTAGGGGCTAGCCCCATTTATGCAATATTCTTTTCCTTATGTTGTGAAGAAGAAAGACATTAAAACATCATGATATACTTCTTAACAGAGTGAAACTTGATTTCTCTGTATCCCCACTAATGGGAGATGATGCTATTGGAAAACAGCAGGTAGGTATCTCAGCAGTGTTTATTAGTAGCTGAATTAAAATTCAACTCATAATTCAAAAGTTTTAAAACCTATTCAAAATTAACATCAGGAGGTTTCTAGTTTTATCTGAAAGTAATATCTGTTCAGAAATAGTGTGTGTTGTTTTAATTCTTGACAATGGAGGAGATAATGTATGCAGTATAATGTATGTGTAATGTGTATATATATAATGTATGTGTATTGTTGCATTTTAAGAGTGCAGTGCTGAGCGCTGCATTGTAATGTGCCTTATGTCCATAATCTGTTTTGATAGTTTACTGCTTTCCCATCAATAAGGGCCCTATTTTCATAGTGTAGGCTGGAATGTAAGATCTACACAAAATCTCAGAACCTGCAAAAAGAAGAAGATATGGCTTCTCAGAGGCTGGGGGTGTTTTGGGATGGAAGAGAGCAGCAACAGTAAAAGAGAGCTTGCTATAATGCAAAATCAGTTTGCAGTAAAATAAAAAAAACGTCTGTTGAAATTTCCATAAGGAGACTGCTCTGCTTTGTTGTATACATACACTAGGTTGTGAAGCTACAAGATTGTCATTTATTGCATCACTTTTTAGCTGTAGGTAAGAAAAGGTGTGTTGCTAGGAAGATAAACTGCCTTGTTCCTTCAACTCAAGTGTATGAAGTATATTGCTTCTTAGTGTTCTTAAGCGATTGGAGAGTAGAACAGAGGATGGTAGATCAATAAAGTCAACAGCACTATCAGTACAAATGTATGTGTTCCAAATCAGGTTCGTAAAGTTGAAGTGAAACTGTTTTATGTGCATAAACTTCTTACTTAGATTATTCAATTTGTTTTTAGTGAATTGACATGCAGTGCTCTAAAAAGCAAAACAAAACAAAAGGAAAAAACTACTCAACTCTTATACCACATTCCAGATATCTTCACTCAGGTTTGCAGCAGTTTAAATAGGTTGATTAAATGTGTCCTTTTCACTATGACACATGCAGTTTTGTGTGCATGTCTTTCCTTTCCTCTCTATATTGTGCTCAGAGCATGTTATTTTGGAGATATGTCTCCAAGGTGAATGAAAACACTGCCAAGCTGACAACCCAAGCACAGAGCCCGACCAAAATACCAGGCCACCACTATCAGTTCACAGAGAACAGCTCCAGCCCTAAACAATCTTGCTGTGTTCATGCAGCAAGGTTTGAAAGCCTGTGGGGCAGGTTTGTTAGTGTGGGCACATCACTCTGCAGAAGTGTTTGTGTCTGTTTGTGATCTCTGCTGAGATGGTGATGTGGTGCTGCACTGTATTATGTGAGCATAGACCTGAGTGTGAGCTTGGAAATCCATGCCCTCTCATTAGCTAACACTAGTAAAGCTCTTTTGAGCAGTATATGAGTTATCATTATAGACGAGCATTGATAACGCACCTCAATCCCTAAGCACATTTCCGAGAAACTTTCTCAAAGATGCTGCTAATGGGTAGAAATTAGCTTCTTGGCCAGCCTTCACCTTAGTATTTTCCAGAGGTGTCTACAGCCTGCGTTGTCTGAAATATTATTTGTATTTTGCGTGAAGTAAGATACATTTAAAATTTAAATTCTGATTGTCAACTATTTGGATTAACAAGTATTACTGGTAATGTGATGCTGAAGGCTGTCCAGCTCCTCCCAAACCAAACCCAAGGCCTTAGGGTAATGTCCTGAGCCTGTAGTTGTTATTGCTTGTGTGTCTAAGAATTCGTGGTGCAGCACAGTTGTGGTTACTCCAAATATCAAAGTTATTTTGCTGCACCTCATGTGGGAATCTGTCATTGTCGTTTCTCAGCTATGTCGTCCTTACTGAAGTGTTTTCCCCAGTACTACTTATGACTGTCAATTTTTACCTTTTTCTTAAGCACAAAGGGAATAATGGAATCAGTAAAGAAATTTCAGTTCACAGTATCATTTACATACAATTTTTGTAGATTTGCTAATGAAACTTCTCAGGGGAAATACCATGAAATAAACCAGTTTTCTAGTCTGGATGACATCTGCACATCTGGACAGTAAAGTCAATTTGCTGCAGTTTGACTGACTTGAAGAGCAAGAGCTGATCCTGACAACTACAGATGGTACTCAAAACTGAGTGTTTCCTTCTACTACAAGAGAATAGAAGGGTTAAGCACAGTAGTAATGCTTGGCCATGTGACTGCTTATGTCATTGTGTGATGTGGTTTCAAAAAAATATTTGAGAAACTATCTTTGAAGGGAAAACTGGATTAATGAAGTATTTGTTTAATATGTTAAAAGTAAAAGGCATGTTGGGAAGTAGTCTGAGCAAACTGACAGGATGGAGGAGAGAAGAGGAAGTGTGGCTCCCAGTCTTCTGCGTATCAACCGGTGCCATGCTGCTGTGTAGCAGGACGAATGCCTCTTTTTTTCCCCTTTGTATTTTTTTCCTGCTGAGTGCACAGATTAATTTGGAAGATTAATGACTGTCTGCTTGTTTTCTTGCGAATTATTCATTATTACTTAATTAAAAGTCACAAAGCTTTTCAGTAATGCATGATGTTATCATCTACTCCAAATTTAACCTCTAATGTTTAGATACGCGTCTTATTTAAATTGTTTTGCAGGAGGCTGCCAAATATGAAAAGAGAGTGATGGTGCTGGACTTTGTCACTCCTACACCTCTGGGAAACTCATGGGGTAAATTTCTTCTTATTGCAAAGCTGTTATAAAGGAGCTTAACTCAGAGACTTGTGATTCTCCTTTGAGATCAGTGACACTGATGTGAAAAACACATTCTGCTCCTTTCTCTCAGGTCTTGGAGGAACATGTGTAAATGTGGGCTGTATACCTAAAAAACTGATGCACCAGGCAGCTTTACTAGGACAAGCCTTGCAAGATTCACGCAAATATGGATGGCAGTTTGCAGAAGAAGGTAAAGAAGGAGAACAAGGGATTTTTTGCACTTTCGTCATTTGTGCCAAAAATCCAGAGGTTCTTTTCACAGTCAAGTGCTTTTTCTACTTAAACATATGCTGACTTTAACAATGTGGAGCAACTTCAGAGATTGCACATAAACTTAAGCACTTTTCCAGTCTAAAGCCACAAGGCTTATTGCCTTGTAGTGTTTGATTTATTAATAGCGTATGATAATGTTGGTATTTGATAAGATTACAACATAAATAAAAGGAATAAGGTGCTCTTCCATTTCTGAATGTAATACATGATCTAAGAGAATGCCTCAGAATGTCCCCCATTAGCAACTTACTCATAATCGCAGGCAAGGATTTCCTTTCCCTCAGTCTCTGTCACTACTATGGAAGAAGATTAATTTTGCTTTATATTAATTCTAATGTGCATAGTTATAGCATTGAGTTTTATTTAGATTGTCATCCTGTAGTGGGGAATGTGCAGAGGCACTCTGAGATACGTAATCTTCATTTGTTGAGCAATGTCGCCTGCTGACAGCATGTGCCTGTGGAAAAATATTGATAACACAGTGTCTGAATTTTCTGTGTTTTAAGTTACGTCTTTTCCACTGTGACCTCTTGTGATGTCTGTGCTGATGTAATTCTCAGTAGAGCTTCCCTCGAATAAAAAAGTGGTAGGAGAACGGTGACTGTGTCATGAAAAAAAATCTGTCTTAAAATACAAGGTTTGCTATGGAAAGGAGAATTCACAGACCGAAAGTTGAACTTTTCTCTTTTGTTCCTAACAGTCAAACACAACTGGATGACTATGACAGAATCTGTTCAGAATTACATTGGCTCACTGAACTGGGGCTATCGGGTTGCACTGAGGGAGAAGAAAGTCACGTATGAGAATGCATACGGAGAATTTGTTGGGCCACACACAGTTAAGGTACTCCCTAGCCATGTTTGCTGGGTCTTCCTATAATGCTTTCTAAATAAAGGTGCTTTTCAAATAGAATTTTTCCTTGGTAGGACTTGGTAGGACTGTGAAATACTCACTTTGGACTAATACTTTGTCCACAGGCAACAAATAAAAGAGGAGTTGAAAAGCTGTACACAGCTGAGAGATTTCTCATTGCCACTGGTGAACGGCCACGCTACCTGGGTATACCTGGAGACAAGGAATACTGCATTAGCAGGTAAATACACAGAGGAATATGAAGTCATTCACCATACGTAAATTCTTCACCTGTGAGAGAAAGTAGTGAACAGCATTAGCAGGGCTGCTTTGTTGCTGATTTTCTTTCCTGCGTAACTTTTTGTTAGGGGCGAGTAAGCGAAGGAAAACAGCTATAGACAGAAGTCAAGGTGCCAAAAACGTTGGTGTCCAGTAGACATCACAGGGCTGTGGGTGGCTGGCTAGGATGATTCTGTTTCCGACTGATAACAGCAGTAACTGAGAATGCTGTAAATCATCTGTGTGTCCATCATAAAATTAATTCATCGGCTCTGCCTAAGCTGTCATTATACCTACTTCCTCCCTATTCTCTGTGGCCTTTCAGTTTGGTTTCTGAAGTTTTCCTTAGTGATGAAGAGCACAGTCTGCTTGGAAGCAACTTCCCTGCTCAAAGATCATGGAAAGGGGAAGCTGCAAAGCAGCTGATCTTGTGAAGCTGAGTGAAATGTATCTGTCCTCAGGCATTGAGGTGGTCTTGACACACAACCCAATTTTTTTCCAGTTATTCAGTGCAATGAATTCAACTTTTGGGAAATCCCATCTCAATTGATAAGATCAAGCAATTCTAGCACAATTTTGACAAAAAAAAAGAAAAAAAGTGATATGCAGATGAAGTGTGTTTTAATATCAGACTAACTTTCAAGTTACTTGAAGTAGAAATAGAGCTTGGAATTTCGGGCTTGAAAACCTATAGCAATGAAATAAATAACAGGCAAAATTCCTGTGAAGCTAAGACACCATGCTGTATGTTTCCCTTCTAATAAGTAGTAGTGAAACTTAAGATAACAGATAATATAGCCTGTAAAGTGGTGCTTTAAAATAACATTAAGGTGGAAGAGTCAGGAATGCCAGGGTTAAAGACTATCGAATTGAGGCTGTCTGTGTACTGAGTTCCCTGGGGGACAGGAACTATGATGTAGTCTTTAATTACACAATCGCATCTTATTCCACCACAAAATTTCAGACAGCATCTTTGTGTAGCCTTTGCAGTTGTTGACTGAGAAAGAGACGCTTATGTTAGATTTAAAGCTTTTGCGAATTGAATTGCCAAACTGCCCAAGTCTCAGCTGAATGAGTGTGATGCCTTCATGAGTCCCTGCTTCCGTGAGAAGCACTGGTTTTATACTCTAGGTCCAAAGCATGGTACAACTGAGTAGCTTGATGAGGCACTTGAACGAAATGGAAAGCAGGCAAATAAACATGTTTTCTGTAATTTCATACTTCTATCTCTGCCTCTTACTGTGGTTTGCATTAATTTGTTTTGTTCTCTGCATGCGTTTGGCACGTACGCTGTAATGAAAGCATAAATCTTCAAAGAAGTGAAGATCGTATTTTTATCTTAAAGCTGAACCCCTTCCTTTCTCTTTTAGCTCTCGGGAGCTAAAATTTGTAGCAAAGTATTTGGGGCAAGATTGAGAGAAAAAACCTACCTTTTCTTAAAAGTTTGTCATAAGTTTCTTTAAAAAACACTCAATTTTTGTGATGATTCGGAATTTTTATAGCCTTTTTTTTTGTGTGTGTAGTCCTAGTTAAACTTTTTAACCTGTCATGTCCTGATCTTGTATTACAGTTGAATTTTCAAAAAAATTTAAGTTGTGGTTTTTTTAGCACTTACTAAAGCTCGCTTTAAGAAGAAATTAGATAATTATAAATCATGATACATTCTTTTGGTTGTCTCTAACTTTCTTTTCTTTTTTTCCCCTCTTTTTTTTTTTTTTTTACTAGTGATGATCTTTTCTCTCTACCTTACTGTCCAGGGAAAACCCTGGTGGTTGGAGCTTCCTATGTTGCCTTGGAATGTGCAGGATTTCTTGCAGGTCTTGGATTAGATGTCACTGTGATGGTGAGATCCATTCTCTTAAGAGGATTTGACCAGGATATTGCAAACAAAATTGGCGAATATATGGAAGAGCATGGAATCAATTTTATTAGGGAGTTTGTGCCAATCAAGGTAGGCTCTAAGTCATACATGATGCAATTGATTGCAATATACCTATCATATGTTTTAAGATGTAAATTATTTTAGAGATTACAAAAGTTGAATTTGCAATACAAAATCTGCTATGATATAATATGGGTTAATTTTCCTTTTAAACTGGGTAAGTCCATGAATCTTAACATCATTGAAAGGTACGATTTAGTTCTTATGTGTTAAAATTTTGAGATTCCAGAATTCATTGTCTTTATCAGAATTAGATGGATTAGTATATGTTGAATTAAAAATGTTGTTACTCCTGCTGTTCCTGGTCTTGCAAATGTTGAATATACTTAAATTCAGCAGTTGTCTTGAAATCTGTGAAAAATTTCAAGGTTCTTAATTAAACCGATACATCATTTCTCGTAAGATCAGGGCCAATGCATCATAAATAGTTGTATTTTTCATTACCAGTTCTCAGATTCTCAGCCAGCAAATACTGGTTATGTGCCCAGAACCAGTGAACGAGAAAAGTAAATGGGCTTTATAAGTATCTATCTGTATCCTTTACTTGGCAGAGTCCTTAAATACTTGCTCAGGTTTTTTTTTAACCCAGTAGGGGTACTTGTGCAGCTAGTTATGTATGTATATAGGCAAATTCAGGTTGAAAAGCAGATTAGATAAGCTCTGGAGCATTTCTAATGTAAAATTGCGTCATCAAAGACTTCAGAGTGTGCGAACAGGATTTTTCTTAATTTTTTTTCACAATACTTAGTGCTTAATTATTATGGAATAGGAAATAATGTATTAAGCAGTGTTCAATTTGGTGTTAAGCCAGCATGTTACAGAGTTTAACACTTTGGGAATTTGGATTAAATCAAGTGAAGACAGTTTGTTTTCACCCTCTACAATATCAAGAGTGGCTTAAAAATGCTTTTGCCGGTTACCATGCTGTGGATCCAAACCCATGTCACAGAATTTAAGAGCTTTGCTGTGAGTGTTGTAGAAAATCCCATCTTGTATGAAAAGCAGGGATGATTCTATAGCTTGTTTCAGATGTAGCTTTTTGTAGGCTCTTCTGGGGAATGGGAAAGAAGGAAGCCGATTTTACAAGAAGCAGGTCATTTCAACTAAATGACAACTGGTCTTCTCCAAGGGCATCCTGCCAAGAGGGGTCCATCACTGTAGTCACAAAATGCACTTTTGTGTGTTTTAATTTGTCCCTTCACTACATGTCTGATTTCAATGGGAATAAACTATTTGACCCTGTTTTCAGTTGAGCATATCTTTAAGCTTAAATCGCTGGGTACGTTTTTAGCAGGTCTTCTCACCTCTTTCAAACATTGTTTTTGAAGTTCTGCATGTTGTGCTTGTTAAACCCTTCATTGGAATGTTTGAAGAGAGAAAATGAATTATTATAAATAATGCTGCCTTTGAATAGAAGCAATTTAACGTCATAATCCTTTAAAGTTGGTAGAATGACAAAAATGTTTTGGGTGTTTTTAAATTAAAAAAGAGGAAGAGAACTTCATCAGAAATTTTGCTTTTTCTGTCTTCAAATACAAAATATGAAATAGGAACTAGGACAGCTGTTGAAAAGTACTTTTTCTTTTGTAGAATGAACACTAAAAATTTCCTAGAATTAAGTTCTGTTGCACATGTATACTTCTCTTGTATGTACAGCCAGCAGTGGGAAGCAGCTGGGCACCTTGCCCTTTGCGGAAGGGTGAGGGAAGGACTGTAGCTTGCCATTTTCAGTCCCTTCCTTGCAGTCCAGTGGAGATTAGTGAGGACAAAAGTGAATCCACCTATGTAGCTTCAAAGTCCATTCACTTGTTTGGTTGTGATAGGACCAGAGGAAATGGCCTCAAGTTGCACCAAGGGTAGTTTAGGTTGGATATTAGGAAAGATTTCTTTATTGAAATAGTGGTGAAGCATTGGAACAGACTGCCCAAGGAAGCGGTGGAGTCACCATCCCTGGAGGTGTTCAAAAAACATGTAGGCATGGCACTTGAGGACATGGTTTAGTAGGCGTCATGGTGTTGTGTTGGTAGTTGGACTGGATGACCTTAGAGGTCTTTTCCAACCTTAACAATTCTATGATTAGTTGATTATTTATCAGAGAAAAAAGGAACATTTGGGAAAAAAGGCAGGAGAGTTGCTCTTTCTGCTTTTTGGAGATGGAGGGATGGGGTGTGGAAGAAGGTGTATTTTTATTTTATTTTATTTTAAACAAAAACCTTTATTTTTTGTTACTCTGAACAAAGAGCACAGTTGCAAAAAGATTCGTCTTTGTGTTTTTATTTTCATTTGCTGGAATAGGCAGTAAACCTGCTGCATTACTTGAGAAAGCTGGATCCATAGCTAAAACTAGGAATATTTATTTCAGCTGACTGTGGGGAATTCTGAAGAGGTTTTTTCCTTAAATTGCTGGTGTTTTTTCAGCCATTAAGAGCCAGCTGCTCCCCTCTCCCACAAGGCTATGGCTGCTTTACATGTTGAACTAATACTGTTCAAACAGGGTGAAGGGCTGTACTACTGAGGGCTGGGTTTTGACTGTGGCTTCCCATGGGTGGGAGGCACGATTGTCCTCAAGGAGCAGTTGAAGAAAATGCTTGATGGTCTTTCCAGGTCTTGCAAGAATTCCCTTCCTCCTTACCTCCTGTGTCCCCAGTTGATATCAGCAGCTCACGTGGAGGGCTTGGACAAGAACTTGGCTGTCTGTCAACTTCTGTAAACAGAAAGAAGGCTTTATTATGTCGGTTGTAAGAATAAATGCATGGAGATAAATGAAAATGTTTAAACATACGAGTAGTAATCATAAATCTAGAGAAAGGTGAAAATATCTTTAGAATTAATGCTTGAATTTTAGGTCATGGTTAAACATTCATTTTCAATGATGATATATGTGATGGGACAAAAGTATATTTTTATATCTTTATTTGAAATTGAAGGCTTTGGGGGTTTTTTTTTCCCCTTAATGTTGTAGGTTGAGCAGATTGAGGAAGGAGCTCCTGGAAGATTGAAAGTTACAGCTAAGTCCACTAAGGGGAACCAAATAATTGAAGGGGAATACAACACTGTGAGTCCTGTCTATATAATATAAAGAATGTGAAATTGCCTTCTATTTCATGTTAAGATTTTGTGGTGTGTTTTTGTCCATAGTTTAGATTTTTAAGAATTATTTGTAATCATTATGATATGCTAATTGTGCACAATCAACAGGTAGTTAATGTGTCAGAAGTTCCAGAATCCATGGGCTTTAGTCCTATGTGCTTTAACAGATAACTTGCAAACTTCTGAAGCCTGTTTCTTAGCTTAGAGATGTAGATGAACTTGGTCATTTGCAATCAGTTGCAGGATTTTTTTCCACAGTGGGATATTTGTCATAAACTATAAGTAATGATTTCTGATAGCTTCCATATAGTAACTACAGCACGTTCTGTAGTTAGCACAAAACAGTACTCTGTGCAAGAGCTAACCAAACAGGTGCCAAGCCTTTTCAAGACCTGTTGTTTACACAGCATCTTGACAGAAACAGTTAACGCCCTGCGTAAGTTAGTCAGGGAATTTCATTACACTGTTTAAAAGAGGAAGATTGCAGTGTGCAGATGTGCCATTATATGTTTGATTGACTGTTTCCGTCCCTGCTCACCCCACTTATTTTCTTAGGCCTTGATGCTGAAAGGAAAGAAAACAATTGTAAATGAAGTATCTGGAAATACACAGAATGCATAAAGACAGGTGTTTGCTGGCCTGGGATTTTGGACTGCAAATACTGTGTGCCAGTGGCTTCATTTACCTGTATGGCACATCAGTCATCCCATAACAAGGTCATCTCTCAGTGCATCTGAGGGCTAATATTATGAGAACGTTTAACAATAACAGATATGCTCCTGCACAGTTTTCTAATACTGTTTGTCCTGGTCCATAGCAGTGAAAGCTTTCTAGCTAGCAAATCAGTGCCATCTTTTCATTAAGGAAACTTCTGATTTCTTATTGCTACTACATATTTTACTGCTATGCTGTCACTCACTGTAAGCTGTGTGTGATGCATTTTAAGACCATCTCTGAAGATCTCGCAAGCTTGGTCATCTAAAAGACTTGAATTAAATCTCATTCCTTCAGCACAGTTCATAGCATTGTGCAGTTACCTAGGCAGTTGTCCAAGACTGCAAACATAGCACTTTTGCTTGTAATAGTGTAGGCTGGAACTTGTTTTGCTTGTTTAGGTAGCCAGGTTATTAGGATGGGTAAGAATTTGGCCTGACCTGTCCATCATTCTGATTAAATGTTCGAACAAATAATATTCAACAAATAATATTTTTGACATGACTTGGCTGAGAGCCTATATAAGTAATTTATATTTTCTGATTAAAAAAAAAGATTATTTTATTGTCTTTTTATTTCCCTAAGCATCTGAGTTTGCTTCCTGAAGAGCCCTTTCCTTATTGAGCATTTCAGGGTCATCTGAATATGGTGTAGCACTTTGGTATAAAATGCAAGGAAATAAAATAAAGAATCTGACCCTAACCAATTTGTTTAGAATAATCTTTGAGTATTTTTCCATGAAAAGCTATCTGGCTGTATTTACTCTTATGATTAAAACCTGGTATTGTTAGATCATAGTGCTGGCATGGCTTGCCTTGATCTCTGTGAATGAAAAAAGGGTAACAAGTGTGTTCATCTTAATGTGACCAAGCCTTAGGTAGTAATCTTAAGTATATAATAAAAATAATAGATGGCCATATGCAGTTGCACTTCTGAGATTTTAAAAAATCAGTAACACGTGCATTGCTGTTTTGCAGGTGTTGCTGGCAATCGGAAGAGATGCGTGCACAAGAAAAATTGGTTTGGACAAAGTTGGAGTGAAGATCAATGAAAAGTAAGGACAGATGTCTGTACAGCACTGACTAATGAGCTTGTGTCGTTTACTGTTGCAATGATAGTGGTGCATAGACATTCAAATGCTCTGAGGAAAAAGTTGTTTCTTGTTTGTGTGTGCTTGGATAGGAGACTGTGCAGCAGATCGCTGTGTTTTCTCCCATAGTACTGCCACGTTTGCTTTTTTGGTACCCAAACATCAATTCCTAAATGCTGGGAGTCAAAAGTGTCTGTTCCATTCTGTCTAGGTTCACAGGTCAGTTTCAGCTTCTTCCAGTGACTGGGCTTTCCAGCATCCTTGTACTTTTATTCCCATCTCCTTTTTTTTCCTCTCTACCACCTCTTGGGGCAGGATCTGTTTGTTCATACAGGCTGTTAGTGTGCTGGGTTTTGCTTAAATTTTTAATGTAAATGCTACTGTATATTTATTTTGAAATATAAGGTCAAAGTAGCATTCCTTAAATTCACAGATAGAATCGGTGATGTGTTTTAGGTTTTGATGGAGTTTATATCCTGCATTAAAGCAACCCTTGGGAACAATCTGTGTCCTGTAGAGGAGCATTTCATGTTTAATGTAGTGAGGTTGTTTCCCCAGGGAGCAAAGCTATTGGTAACATTTTCAGTATTGGTAACTGAAACCTGATGTCTTCAAGGTATTTGGGGCCTAGAAGATGTTCCCTCTGAAGAAAAGACACAGGACCATGAACTTGACTTGGTAGTCTATGGAGAAACAGTGCAGAGGGCAGCTTATGTGTCAATGCAGTGACTGGCATTGCTGAAGGGAACTGTTGTGATGTTCTAAGTAAGTGGAAATTTTGGTCCACTCAAAATTGGCAGACCCATGTTGTCATGTAGGACAGTACACATCTTTCTGACATCAGGACACCTATTACTAGCTCAATAGAGTGATCTATAACTTTATTAGCATAAACTGTATATTTGTTAACAAAAGCAAAACTGAGGATGTTGGATTTTAATAAAGGAATCACTGCTGGTCCCTCAAGTAACAGTGTGACTGTTTCTGTGCCTGTCTGATTAGGTTTCCCCATTGCATATGTTTCCTGCAGTGATTACTGCACTGTCTCATTTATTAATGAAGTAGGAAATATTAATAATTAAAAACTTACATTAGCTCAGTACACTTAGGCTGTCCCTTAAGTGCAGTGTCTTAATAGCTTGACCTGTCTCTGTGTAGAAGCCTGAAAGGTAAGTTTATAGAAACTGTTTCAGCCACTGAACTGGAATTTCAGTAGTGGAGAAATTCTTTTGTCTACAGCTTGAGTGGGAGAATGTCTCTTCCTGTCATTCCTCAAGGTTGCCAGTACACAGCTTAGCTGGTCGGAGAGGATGTTTGAGGAAAAGATTTATGCCTCACCAAAGAGTTGATTCAGGAGATAAACCACACCTTCACAGGCTACCTCTTTATATGTAAATTCCTGTAATTCTAGTCAAATTGCACTACTTTACGTTCTTGTCCAAGATTGTGAGATTGTGAATATGACTTCTTTCCCTCATACTTCAAAAATGTGTCTTTCTCTTAAAGCCAAAGGGCCCAGTTCCTGCAAGGTTATTTACGCCTCCAGTCTTCACAACAGAACACTTAGATTTTTTTTTTCATTAATTCAAATTGCAGAACAGGAAAAATTCCTGTCAACGATGAGGAGCAAACAAATGTGCCATATATCTATGCGGTTGGAGATATACTGCAGGACAAGCTAGAACTCACTCCAGTCGCAATCCAGGCAGGAAGATTGCTAGTTCAAAGGCTTTATGCTGGGGCAACCACTAAGGTAAGGAATGAGTTGCCGTAAAACACTGTCATTGCTTTGCTTGTAAGTGCAGAGCGCAAGCCTGCTTGTTTATGGAAAACTCCATGGGCTTTTAAGGATTAGCTTTGATGATCACTTTAATTTCCTCCTTGCAAAGATATTACTGCAGATATGTTCTGCTGATTGTGTAGAATGAAATTAACATAACTTATGGATTAAGCAGTAGTCTCTTTTTTTCCTATTAAGAGGTTTTATTTCTAAGAGTGTAATAATAATAAAATTAACTGAGTTCATTTAACTTGTTTTTAACTCTACCACCTTCTCTAAAAGTCATCAATCATTCCCGCCTCATTGAATGCTTTAACTCTAACTCATAGGCATTTTAGTAAAGCTACCTACAGTCCCTAATAGAGTGCAAAAGGGGTTTGTGTTGCTCTTCATTTTCAACTAATTTTCTCACTGTCATTCACACATTTTCAATGTACTACATACTTCTGCTTACAGTTGGATGTAGACACAAAGGAAGATTGAATATACCAGTAAGTCAGCACATACTTATATCTGAGATGTTAATTTCATCAATTCAGTGTTTACATTTTGTATTATTGGAACTGTAGGTTTCAGTCAAGTTATGCTAGTCCAAATAGGAGTAACATGGGTACTTATTCACTCATTCACGCCTTGTCTTTTAACCAGGAGGAAGGGAGAGTGCCTTTAAAGAATGCTATCCAAGCACCATTAATATGGTTGCTCGTCTCTCCTTCGTAACCATAGGGCATAACCATAAAGGTTTTTCTCTTTCAAAACCTCCTGTATTCCTATCAAATTCAGCAGTCAGTCAGATTTAGAGCTTGATTGAGTTGTTTATTTTAGGTTGGCAGGTATTGCACTAACAGAATCCTGCATCAATGTGCATAATGTCATTACACAGGGCAGGCAAAGTTTAAGAAACCATAGCTAGAGCCGGAATTTTTTTCTTGCTGCAATACTATGGGTATGTCTAATTTCCATTTTATGCCAGATAACTGTCTCTCTAGGTATGACAATCCTTAGCCTGCCAAAGAAAGCATCGTCTCTTTCAGTGAATCCAATAAATGAGTAACTACTTAGATGGGATGTTACAAATCTGACAAGGGTGATTGTATGAAATATAATGACGTGTTATGGATAGGTAAGGCAAGAATGGTAAGCAGCATCTTAGTTATCCCCAGTCACAAAGGAAATTAATTAGAGTTGAAGTTAAAATTACTAGAAATTAAATAGTATTGACCAGCCTGCTAGTCTGCTATGGCAGTTTTGATGGATATAGGGAAAGCAGTGGATGCTGTTTACTTTGACTATAGTAAAGTCTTTTGATGCTGTTTCCTGTAATGTTCTGATAGACAAATAAATGAAGTATAGGCTAGATAGACAGTGAGGTAGAATAAAAACTGACCGAACTGTTAGGCTTAAAGGGTTATGACAAACATTGCAAAGACCGGATGGAGAACTGGTCACTAGTGATGTCCCACAGGGTTGGATGCTTGGTCCAGTACTCTTTAACATCTTCAGTAATGATCTGGATGATGAGGTAGAGTGCACCTTCAGCAAGTTTGCAGATGATATGAAACTAAGGCGAAGCGACTGATGCACCCGATGGTTGTGCTGTCATTCAGAAGGACCTTGTCAGGCTGGAGAACTGGGCTGACAGGAATCTCACGGAGTTCAGCAAGGAGAAGTGCTAAGTCCTAGCCTGCGGAGGTGTAACGTCATGCACCAGTGCAGTCTGGGGAGCTACCAGCTGGAAAGCAGCTGTGTAGTGAAAGCCTCAGGAGGTGTGGAGGACAACTTGACCGTGAGCCAGCAATATGTCATCATGGCAAAGGCCAGTGACATCCTGGGCTGTGTCCTACAAATGCTTCCTGGCACTTGCCAGCAGGTGGAAGGAAGTAACCTGGGACTGGAGCATCTGGCACATGAAGAGAGGCAGAGACAGCTGGGAAGTTTTATACCCTGCAAAAGAGATGGCTTGGGGAGCCCTTATATCAATATGTATTTATACCTGATGGTATAAATTTATACCTGATGGTATAAATTAATATCTGATGGTAGAGAGTAAAGAAGATGGAGCCAGACTCTTTTCAGTGACTTAAATTGCGTGTACAGGAAGCAATGGATTCAAACTGAAATACAGGAAAATTCCATTTAAACACAAGAAAAAGCTTGTTTACAGTAGGGGTGGTCTGGCCCAGAAGTTGTCTAGAGAGGGAGCCTCTAGAACACTGTAAAGCTTCAGTGAAGTCAGGGGTCAGTGTTGGTCTCTCGTGGTATGTCATAAAGCACACAGTGTAAGCTCCAGTTCTAGCCATCTCCCCAAGTGGCTGTAGTTCATGACTTTAATTCTTTGGCATTGGCTTGGCTATGGCTGATAAAAAAAGATGATGGGTTTTGATAGTCATACTGTCTTTGCAACATTCCCAGCTAAAAATGGCATGCTTTGTAGAAGCAGCTGAACAGTCTACTTTTTATCTGTTTTAAGTGTACCAGACCTTTGATCTGGTACATTTTTAGAACAGGGCACTGAATTTCATCCTCCCTTTAATCTAGGCATGTTAATGTTAGTGTGGCTTGAAATTTGTCTTTCTGTTCTTGCTCTAATTAATGCCTCTGAGAGGGACAACACCACAACTGTAGTTAAATTTAAAGCAATTTTTTTATTAAAAAAGAAAGAAGCTTTCAGAATTCTATATTATCCAACTTTTCTTCTTGTCTGAATTTCAGACTGCTGAATTTTCACCCATTTTACTGATTCTGTTACTGATGTGTGGGGTTTATTTAATTTATTTTGGTTTCTACACAGTGTGACTATGTGAATGTTCCGACCACTGTATTCACTCCTTTGGAGTATGGAGCCTGTGGGTATTCGGAAGAAGTTGCGGTGGAGAAGTTTGGGGAGGAAAACATTGAGGTAAATGCCTTAGATTCATCTGGATTTCAAGTTCCCAATTTGTAATTTAAAATAATGTTAAGAGTCAATGAAAACAGCATTCTGTGTTCTGATGTAAGGGCAGGAGGTGATTTAGGTGCGTTTTTGTCTTCCTTGGCAGTTACTACAAAAATAGTCCCCAACTCTGATAGCTGTAGATGCAGATATGTTCTATTTTTGGCAAACAGGGCTTGAAGGTGGAATATTTGTTTAAAAAAAATAAGGTTTCTTTGTGTCTGCAAATACTTCAGCTGGAGTTAACGCTGGTAATGTGCTTGGAAGCAATACATTGGTTTTCATCTCAAACTGGAGCTTTTTGTGGCTACAGTGTGGCAAATTCCTTGCTCATTTTTCCTGTTTATTTTGACTGTGCAAGGAGGTATGTTCTTAATTTTACTCACGTGAGTGATCTCTTTTCATTCACTGGGATTGCTAGTCAAGAGGAAATTAGACATGTGTAAGCATTTAGTTCCTAAGGCTGTTCTTACAAAATACTGTACAGACTGCATTACAGAAAGCATGAGGAGAGGGAGTCTGACAATAAACTGAACTTCTGTGTCCCCTGAAGATCACCTGAGAAGCATTGTTTGGGGAAGTAATTAGTTAAGTGGCGGCTCATAAGTTGAGAACTTGTCTCTCTCTTAGTTTTGCCAATTATATTTTTTGACTCGGATTGCGGGGGAAAGAAGTAAATATGACTTAAAATGGCAGTGTCTTAAGTACTGTTAACCTGATTACAGGGCAGGGGTTTAAATTCTGTTCTCCCCACAAATTTTATATATACACAGATAACTTGTTATTGAGTCAAATTCTTGTCGTTACATGTGTAACAGTGGACCCTTCTTCCTAGAAAATGCACTTTCCATTTTCAAAGCTATTTTAAAAATATGCATCGAGATGCATTTGTATTGTGACTAAGCCCTAATTTAGTTTATTCTGACCTCTCTATCGTGGCACCATATTGACTTTTGCAAGCTTCGTTGGGATTATTGAGTTGCATCTGTCATTCAGGCCTGTTAAATTTCAGTTTCAGATAGCAACACTTATGAATTCTCTGTAACCCCATTAATATGGAAAAAAATTGAGCTGTCTCTCCTAGTTTGTGAAGGGACATATTTTTACTGGAGTTGTGATCAATTAAAATCTTCTTTCAAATGCTAATCACTTGTACTGGGAGCTGTTGCGAGTTCTTGGTAGAACTTATGCCTCTAAAAACCATGTCATTTTCTGAAATATGTGCTATACAGGTGAGTGACCAACCTTGTCTGCAGTTAGGAATCTGTCCTGTGGTGTTGACTGGGACAGACAGAAGAATGTGGTTTGGGTTTTTTTCTTTTTTTTTGTTTACTTTTCTTTTTGCAGTAATACATAATCTAAGAGAGCATACAAAAAGGATGCCCTTGTCTCTCCTAAAGCCAGACTCTGAGGCTGTTTTTTTCCTTTTTTCTGCTCTGGGAAATATTTTTCCCTTCATCCCAGTTAGGCCCAGAGACAATACAGCCTTCCATGAGGGACACTTGTCTTTATCTAGTTTGAGAGCATGGTGAACTGTATCCTGGAAGCATAATACACTTATGTATTGGAGAGCCCCTCGAGTCACAGACGTATCCTCACAGGGGTAGAGTCAGTGCTCACTTTATTGTGCTTCCACACGTTACTTTATACTCACAATCTGTGTTCACATGCTACAAGTGTACATATAATTGGCTACTACATGCTGTCCATTTGGTATGTTCTCTGTCTTAATCGGTTATAAGTTTCTGTCCATGCGCTGTTACCTGATACCCTGCAGCCCCCCTTCTTTTGCAGCTAAAACCTCCTGTTTCACATTCTCTTTCTTATCTATCAGCTAACATTCCATTTTCTCATAACATGCCAAGGTCACTGTATCTTTGTCATTTGGCAGGTAGGCAGGGTTGTGCATACAGGCCTCAAGGATCACAAAATGCCCTGATTCTTCTAAAATATTTTCTACACTTATGGCTTATTTTCATTTAATGATTGGATAACGCTAGTCCTTGTTTTGTAGAGGCTTCCTTCTTTGGCGTTCATCAAGGGGAAGGAGTCTCATCCTGATTTCAAGTATTCCAAATTCCATGTGCATGGATGATTGCTAATGAAGAGTTATTAGTTAACAGTTCATCTTTGTGCTGAGTCACAATTGTTGAAAGTTTTTACACGTATATTTCCAAAAGCAATTGCAGTCAGTAGTAAAGCTCCACCTTTGGAGGCAGCTGAGGCAAATTTAAGGTAATTGGGCAGTTTTTGGAAGATCACACTCTCTGCTGTGAAATTACACAACCTTTTTTTTTAACCTGTGTTTTATTTCCAGGTGTACCACAGTCATTTCTGGCCACTAGAATGGACTGTGCCGTCCAGAGACAACAACAAATGCTACGCGAAGATAATTTGCAATATTCAAGATAACGTAAGTGCACCTTTCCTTCAGGAAAAACAGCAACCATATGTTCATTATAGGGACCATTTATACCACAGCTATAAGTAGGTTATTTTTATAAAATTAAAAATTAATTTAATTTTTTCTACCTTTTGAAATTTAATAAATGTTAATAGCAATGCAATACTTTTGTTAATACAAAAGTGGCCCTCAGTAAAGTAGGTAATTCTGTCATTGCCATTGGTATATGGTATTTCATATATGTAAAACAAGACGTAGAGTTCTTTAAGACTGTTCATTAACTTTGAAAAGTGAACGAATCAATGCATGTAAAAATTATTAGAAGTCTTATGTGTTTATCTCATTTTCCTTTCCCCAAACTGGGACATTCTTTTCTGGAAAATTCTTCTCTCTGAAACTGAGGTCAATCAGAAACCATCAAAACTTGTAACCTCTGCAAATCTACATGTGTCTATAACCCCTGAGCTCGTTCTGACAGGATTAAGATATCTTGCCTGCACAAATCTCATTTGGGGTGATAATGCCAGGATTATCCTTGGACCAGGTTAAAACTTCCTGGCTGTGAAAATATACAGTAACTGCTGAAGCACAAGTGAAATTACTAATTGGTAAAAAGATTTAGTATGCCCCCCTCTGAATGATCATAATCTGTTTAATAAAAATTTTGTTTATTTTAATAATGAGTTATTGTGAAAAATAATAGGCTGTAAAGATATGTAGTGGCATTGAATTATCAGTCCTAATAAAATTTTGGAGCTCCTTTATCTGTTTTGTTTTATCATCAGTAGGAGATTTATCTTGCTCTGCAGTCTTTCTAAGCATCACATTACCATTTTGTACAATTTGAAAACCTGTCTGGTTTTGCCCATCTCCTCTTACTGGAGGAGTTTGTGCTAGTGTGGAAGCTATTTTGGAACCCATGGTTATATTCCTAATCCAAAATTTCTTAAGAAAATGAAAATGCTTAATGGTGATTTAAAGTGTTTGATTAATTTGTTTCCATTTCTTGTCTTGAAAATGGGGAATGTGTTTAAACATCTAGAGGCACAGCTGAAAGTTAGCCTGGATGAAAAATTTGGTCAGTAACTATTTAAAACTGTAGCTACCTCATTTTTTTGACTATGGTTTTATTTTTATGTATGTATATAGTTTTTCAAGGAAAATAAGGAGAATTCCATTTTAGTGACTACCTAATTATAGCTTTTCTTATTTAAATAGACCCCGTGGTAAATCTCAGTCCTCAGACTTACTGAAAGAAAAATAACCTTTCAGTGTACCTGAGTATCCAAGCTCCCTTATTATATGTGATATTTCGTGGGAGGAGCAGATACCTTCTGATACCCAACTGGGCTACATCTTTGCTCAGCAAAATGCGATTAATCCCATGAGAGCCACTGAAGCCCACAGCAGTTGGCATTTTCTAAAGGAGACTTGCTTTTCTTCGAGAAGCAAGCTTTAAGAGGAAAGCAGGTCAAGTCAGTACAGCTTGTTCTGTTGAGTGTTTGCTGAGGATACATGTGCAGTTTGACTTACTTTGCAATTGAACAATAGTAAAGATGTGAGAAATGTAAAGTAATAGTATCATCCTTGTATCTGGATGTCTTTCCATTCATTTTGCTATCCTCTCCCAGTTCCCTCCCAGTCACAGGAAACACTGCAATAGGAGTAGCTGTCAGTTTAGTTATACTACACTTCTTGCCACATCTGGTTAGCCAGATCTTTAGTTTGTGGGCCTTTCCTGTAAGCAGCTATCAAATCAAAATTTCTTCAGTAGATACTCACCTTGTACCCACCCAGCAGAGGTCCTGATGTTGGAAACCTTCGTGCAAGGTGCTCATCTTTACTTAGGCAAACATTCTGATGGAGTGAATGGAATGAATAAAATTTAAATGCATATTTTCATTTCAGACATGCACTATAATCGAGCATAGACCATAGTGTGTGTTAAATTTGTGTGCTGTTGATGTAAACAGGGGACTCCTGCACAAAGCTTTGTGAGGAAGCTGATTTTTTAATTCCTAGTTGAATCCTTTCTCCGAAGGTTCCTAATTGAATCCCTGAAAACGTAGAGAGAACAAAAGCATATCCACTATCTCCCACCTGTTGCTGCTAAAGATAGTTCATATTTGTGTGGTTACATTAATTTGTGGTATGTTTTGTGAACTGATGAAATTATACACTCTGAGTATGAAAATCTTACACATAATCTAAAAAGAACTGAATATGTAACTGTGATTGTATTTGATTACCTTTGGTATTTAGGAGAGAGTCATTGGTTTCCATGTCCTTGGCCCAAATGCTGGAGAAGTGACCCAAGGGTTTGCGGCTGCTATGAAGTGTGGGTTGACAAAAGAACAGCTGGACAGTACCATAGGAATTCATCCTGTCTGTGCAGAGGTTTGTATATGAAGCCACCTTACATCTGAGCTTTCGTAAGCGTTCTGGGCTAAGTGTTGGAAATCTGAATTCTATTAAAGAGATCAGAACTGGGTAGAGTGTGAGAGGGAGGAAAGGACAGGAGATTATTTGGTTTGAATGTTTAGAAATTGTAACAATTAAGTTTAATCTGGGATTTTTTTTTGAGTGTTAATTTGTGAAATGTTTATGGTCTTCCCTAATCGAGTGCTCCCTCTACTGGAAAGTAGAGAATTTTACTCCCACTCAAAGGTCCATTTATGAAGCTTCAAACGCTTAAGTGATTGTCAAAACTAATTTTTTTAGATATGTGTACCCAAAATAGGTTTATAAACTGCTGCTATGGATTGAGACCAGGTACATGACAGTGAAATTTATTAAATTCTACCCTTTTAAAGACCTGTTCTTTACTCCTAGGACTTCAGTTTTGAAGTGAAGCACATGAGGCCACAAAATCAATTTTTCATGTGTTTGTCCTGCTGTTTCTCTTTAATGAATAGCTTAATTTTCTCTAGTGGAGGGGGACAGCTTCTCCCAGTTGTAAATCAGAGATGCCCCACTGATTTTAGTAGTATTAGGACCACTTACATGAGCTGAGGATCCCCGCAAAAACTGTATATCACCTTTTGTAGGTCTTTCTGCAAAATCTGTGTGGTTGCCTGCATATGTTAACTACAAAGTTTAATAGAGAGCATCTCAGATCACGGTCTGCACAAGTGAGATCCGCTTCTCTTGTTTTCTGTTTCCAAAGCGATACAGCATAAGCAATAGGATATGGACTCCATTAACGGGATGGACTGCTAGCAAACTGAGTCATCTTAAAAGCATCTGCAATACATATTCTGTTGGGGTTTTAATTTACTATCATCTAATGGTGTTCTCAGAACCCCTTGAAGAGGGATAGCAGGCCTTTGTCTTACCAAGGGCCCTGTGGAGGGGGAACGCTGAAAGAGGCATTCAAACCTGTGAACTCAAGCAGGATATTAGCATATGCAGTGTGAAGAGAGGATGATAGTAATAATTTATTCTGGACATCTGAGCTGCTAAAATTGAAACTGAGTAGAATGATGATTAGACATTATTTAGGGAGGTAATTTCAGATAATCATATTTGTTTGAGTGGGGGAGGAAGAAATTGGCTCAGGAGGAATACACTATTTAAAAGCTCCAAGGAACTGCAATCATTTTTAGTGGCAGTCTTCAAAAGAGTTTTTTTTTTTGTGCCTGTTACTTAATTTAATATCTTCAGCAGTAAACAAAAATCAAAGTGCAAGATAGTACTCTTTGATTAAAAAAATGCTTAAAAATTATTTGGAATTTGTGAAGACTGTGCATATCTGGATGAATAGAATTATTGGATAATATCAGCATTATTTTTATCTTACATCCATATAAAAACTAAGGAAAATGAAGTTTGATCCAAGCAGGAAAGGGACAGTTGCAGAGTC
This sequence comes from Dromococcyx pavoninus, assembly GCA_033558185.1. NCBI lineage: Eukaryota > Metazoa > Chordata > Aves > Cuculiformes > Neomorphidae > Dromococcyx > Dromococcyx pavoninus. Next base: position 127,430 of record JAUMJL010000209.1, read on the forward strand.
AAATGCTGACATCTTCTCTGGCATTAGTGCTAATCCATTGCTCAAAGAGTCTCCTGTGAAACATGGTATTTTTCAAAGACTCTGTGACTGAGGGTCCCATTTCTCACTGCTTACAAATTAGAGCCAGATTTCACTTCTCTTATTTGAGCAGCATTTTATTCTGCAGAAAGCCTGAACTCTGAATGGAATTTCTTGCAGGGCAAAGTACAAAAAACTGTAGCACAGATTGGTAGGACCTCAGCCTCATGGAGAATTACCTCTCAGCCTAGTCTGTACTGCACTGCTTGAAATACAGGCACATATAATTGGGCATCTGTGATGAAGAGAACATTTCTTCTGAAAGATGGAATGATTGAGTTAGCTAACAATGGCTTTCCAGTCATTGGACCTAAGGTTTTGTCTTTGCTCGAATAACTAACAAATACTTTCTGTCAAAACCCTCATGTTTCCAATAATTATCAAATGACTCCCATCTGGTTTACTGGAACTGGGGAGTTGTGTGGTCCCCACAGCCATTGGAACTGCTTCGCACACCCAGAGCTTGCAGTTAGGACGAGAAGGAAGCAGATAAATTTTGGGCTTTTAAAACTTTGTCTTTCAAAGTGAAATAAAAAATGAAGATTCCTGTATGGAATTTTCAGAACTGAGGAGTTAGAAGCCCTGTATCAAGCCATGTACTACCGTTTTAATATATTGCTGCTGTTCTGCCATATACATTAGATATGCATTTGTCTTTCTGGTTTGTGCATAACGCTTTACATACTTATAGAAAGTGGAAGAAATATCATTTATTGATGTTCTCTGAAGAGCTGCTAGCAGCCTTAATGCAGCAAAGCTTCTACTTAGAGAACTGTAGGGCTTTCAGATCCCCATTATCTTTAGATACTTCAGTGTTATTTGCATAACTGAGATGTGGATATACTTTATTCTGTGCTAAGTTTATTCTTCCTGAGAGATAGCTTTGATGATAGCTAATTATTGCAACTTTGAATCATTTAGATAGAAGTGGGTTTGATTTTCTTTTTTTCCTTTCTGTATTATATCTATGCAAAACTATGCAGTTATTTGCATAGTAAAGTTCTAACATTAAACAAGGGTTTATAGAATTTTTGTTCTTGAATTTGCATACATTTTAATTTTACAATAATTCTTGAAAATGTTGTTTTCTTTAATGTGATTTGAAAGCAGTAAAGATTGGACGTTTTCAAAGTAGATTTACTAAGTGTTTTGTAGCTATTGTTCACAGGATAAAAATCCTAGACATAATACCTACATCAGCAATCAGTTCCACATTTCTATACTATCTGGAAAGGTACAGAGGCAAAATTTATGTTCTCTCCAAATGCCATAGCCCTGAGTTAACTTCACTTTCCCAACAAAGAAGTTATCCTCGAGCCATAAAGACACTTATTCATTAGGTGTATAGACCAGAGTTTGTCATTACTGAGCTCATTCCTGCTGTGAAAATTTAGGAGTGTTAAGACAAAACAGTGTGATTTACTTAATTCTTTCTTTTACCCTGTAAAAGGAAGACCATAAGGTAAATGAAGAGAACAAAGGGTATTTGTATGTGGGGATGCTATTAAGTGGCAAGGATTTTAAATATATGTTTTTCATTTTTATTTTATTACCTTAAGAAATGACTGTGGTTTTTGAGCGTTATGCCCAAGTTCATCTTCTAGAATAGAAAATTTGTTCTAGCCATACTAAATTCTGTCTTTTTTTCTTTCTCTTAAGATATTCACCACTCTGTCCGTGACCAAGCGTTCTGGTGAAAATACCCTTCTGTCTGGATGCTGAGGTTAAAGACCCCCATTCTTGTTATTGCCAGAGACTGACTTTCATTGCGGTGGCTGATTTGTGCAATTGAGAAGAAAGGTTTGGGGAGAAGTCATCCTTGGTGGTCCAGAAAAATGTGTGGATCTTAACCAGAGAGTTCCCTCACGCTAAGGACAAGAGCACTGTGGGAACCAGTCACTTGCAGTGATTGACTGGCAATTATCAATGCAATGGGAATATTGACTATCGAGCTGTTGCTTAGCAGGGCATTTAACAAATGCTTTCATGAAATCATAGCCTGAAGCCTGCATTGTCTGGTGGGCAGTGATGGAAAAACTGTTAGCACAGCCGGATAATAAGCGTTTTGGTTTAGTTTTATTCCTCTCTAGTTTCTTACCTGAACAAAGAACTTCTGAACTCAAGAATATTATCGCAAGTTCAGATAACTGTATAGTGCCCCTATGTGTTAGATTATAACACAATTGCAAGATCTCCTCACGAGCATACGTTTTAACAGCTCACGTGCCTGTGGAGGGGAAATTGTATCTACATGCTTGAACATGAGGAAGAAGATACAGAAAAATCTTGTACCATCTAGAATAACATATTTGTTGGCTTCCAAACTGATTGCTTTGTGACTTTTTATTTAGAGAAAGTTATTTGTGAAGATGTTCTTGGTGAGAAAGGAAATACTGTTTATTAAGACTTTGTTATACAGAAAGGTGGGGTTGTTTTTCCTGACAGTAACAACTGTGCATATAACACAGATGTGATTGTCTTAGCTTTATCTTACAGCTTATGTGATTATAATTAATCCAGTTTGGAACTGACAGAATTCCAATGTGGAATGAATTATACTTACAAGAGCTTTGAATTTTGTTCAGTTTGAATAAATCCTTCCTTTCCAGGTGAGCTGTTGTATGCTGCACTGTCTCAGGTATGAATTGGCCACTTTGAACCATTCTGACTTTCCTTCAGATTTGTGATACTGTAGAATAAAAAAATAACAACCAAAGAACCTCCTCCCCAAAACAAACAAGCAAACACCTCCAAAAACCAATAGTGAAAAATCTTATGTCTAAATGTGGTCTAAAAGCTGTATTTAGTTCAGTGTATGCTTTGGTTTACATTTAAGAAAACAGTACTTTTAAAACAGATGTTTCCGTGGAAAATAACAAATGTGCTTTCTTGAATATTCCTGTTGTTGGATGGAGTGCATACATATTTCTCCAGAAATGATAAAAAATGCCTCGTTGTAGTGGAAATGAATGTTTTTTGAACGGTTTCATTCATCTTCCTCTCTTTTAGCATTAAATTTTAGATTACATTTTTTAATTGGTTCTCAGGAGTTTAGTAGTGAGATATGAATAGGAGGTAAATACTCCAGCCCTCTGGGAAAAATGCCTTATGTCTAAATTTCAACCTGGTAACAAATTCATGTATTTCTACTGAGATGTCTAGAATAGCATTGTAAGTTATTTTTATGAACTTATATGTAACTGAAGGATTTTAAATGTTTTTGTATGTATCAAGAATGGTCTGTGGTGGTGTTTTTCTGTCTAGTTTATTAAATAAATGGATTATTTATGCAAACGGATGCTTATTTTGATGCCTCTTCCAAGCAAAGAAACCAGGTGACAGCAAGGCAACAGTTTTTTTAAAGGCCAGAAGAGGGCACCTTGATAAACCCCGCTGTAATTTGTTTCAGTCTTTTGAGTTTTGACGGTAGGTAGCCCCTGAGAAAAAGGGTTTGGGGCTACTTTTATGTGCATTTTTTTGCATGTTAAACATACAAGAAGGACATATTTAAAAATAAGAAATTCATTAGGAAACCAATATTCCACTCTTTGCGCTGGCTGCCGTCTGTACAACTTCTGCAAACCCAGGAGTATAAGTTCCTGAGCGGTTCAGTAGTGTAGCTGTTCATATTTAAGCACATGCATAGCAGCATTATTTTCAAACAAGTACATAAGGAAGTTGGAAGGAATCCTGGACAGTAGGGAATAAAGACATGTATGAGCTTGGCTTTGCAAGATTGGAACCACGTGTGTCTGTTCCTATGGGTCATGTCATCATTAATAATGTGTATTTTTAACCTAGTGACTTTACAGTTCAGTAGTTGTTGGTTTCAATTGCTTTTAATTTTACTTTAAATTTCAAACTGGGAGGCTTTTTTTTTTTGGTAGGGCTTTCTCTTTCTTGTAGGGCTCTTTCTTTTCTCTCTCCAGAAGGAAAACATTTTCTGGTGTATATTTCTGTGTCATCCGTGCATGATGATGATATATATATGAGATACCATCACAAAAGATATATTAAGTGCCAAAGCAAAGTGTTGAATGTTTATATCACATTAAACATGCATTTGGTAGTGCATGCTTTGGAATTAGATATTAGAAGATGTAGGAAATTAAATGGTATTTATGTTCAGCTCTTATTCATTAGTCGTAAACATTTTTTTGGAACTATTACCAGAGTATAATAATATGCTAAGATATTGCAGATAAAAATGCAGTCAGCAAATTTCACAATATTCAGCATGGAATTAGTAGATTTTCACTGTCTGTTCCATGCTTTTGTGTGTCTTTTTAAGCTCACCTACCCCAGCTGATCACTCCCTTTAACGCTTCTTACTCTTGGTGTCAGTTGTTGGAGCAACCCTACCTCTCCTGTAAGTCTTGTATTCCAACTTGTGTCCTGCCTTCCCTCCAAGACCTGCTGACTGCCCAGGGTCCCAGAGCAGGAGACTCTCTAGCTGTGGAGCCATGCGATGGGGCAGGGCCAGTTTCAGACAAGGTGGATCTCCTGAAGAGGTCATGAGCACTGCAGGTTTCACAGTAGGGCATGTGTCTTGCTGTGCCTTCTGGGAAGACCTTGTGCTCGTAAAGCCTGATAATGATTGTGTCTCTGGCTGTGCCACTGAGAGGCACATCCCTTGCTGCATGTTGCCACGTGGCAGCTGGTGAATGACTGCAGGAGAAAAGCTATGGCTTTGTGCTGCTGGTGCACACTGTGCCAAAGCAAAAGTGTGAAAAAGGGGCCAGATGGCGGAATCTTTTACGTAAGACTTGATAGACTCCTTTCAGGTCAAAATATGGTATAAATGTTTGTGGTAAGATGGCAGCTCTGCTGGCAGTGAAGATTCAGAAGCCCTTTCTCTTTGACGACTTGGTTTTTTTTCCGATTGCTCAGTTGTCCTCTGCGTGGGATGGTGTGAGACTGCTTTCTTGCCAAGGCCTGTTTGGCCTCTATGGTAAATTAAACCTGAAAAAAAACCATAAAGAAGGCACCAAGGGATCTACCATGCCATTAATGTCCCTTCTGCATGCACAAAATGGCAAAAGGGTCCTGAGAGATTTCTGTCCCAGAGGCAGTGGTTGTGTCAGCATGGGGTTTTGGTTTGGGGGCTGCCGGCAAGAAGGTGGGAGTGAAGCAGGGAACTGGGCATTTGTCAGAGAAGGCATTGTGTGGGACCATCGTGGGAAGGATTGTAGGTGTGGAAAGGAGGAGGCACAGTGCAGGGTGGCAGCTGCAAAGTCTATAAAGGGATTAGCAGAGGGCTTGGTTGTGAGGGTGGTTGAGGGCTCTTCCCAGAGGCCACCAAGGCTGGGCAATGCAGGAGGGTCTCCACAATGGCAGGGTGCCTTTCAGCTGGGTCCATCCTGCAGGACTTATGGGAGCCAGTGGATCTGAATAACACATCTTGCCAGGCTGGGATGTTGTGGCTGAACCCAAAGGTGGCTCTGGAAAGTGCTTGTTGCCATAGGGCAGGGGGGGTTGCTGCTGGGTGCCCTTAGTGGGACACTCCTCTCCCTCCCTGTGCTGGGTGAAAGCTGCCCTTTTGGAGGTGAGGGGTGGCTTTATTCAGAAGGACTGCAAGGCCTGAAGGACTGCAAGGCCTCAAGGACTGGAGTCCCAGAGGCAGCATGAACAGACCGCTGTGCCTCCGGATTTACTGCCAGTGCCCAGAGGAATGGCAGCATCTGTTGGGCAAGCATGGCAAGATGCCCATGACCTGCTGATCCACCGTTGCTTCTTGGTGAAAGGCATGGCCCGTGGGCTCCTAGGCCTCTCTCTGCTGCATGTGGCGAGGGCCCGGCTTGTCCATAAGGAGTCGCCACCTGGCAGAAACGGCTGCCTGGGGCTGCAGGGTTCTGCTGATGGGTAAGTTGCACCTTGGTGATGGGGACAGCTGCACCTCTTGCAGGGACCTGGGGAGTCACCGGGTTTTCAGGACTCCATATTTTCCCCTGCATGCTCCCTATTTGCACCTCTTGTGCTCTGCTCACATGTTTCAGACAGAGGTCTGCTGGGTTGTTGTTTTTTTCTTTCTGTGTGGAGCAAACTATATGTTTTCCTTTTATTTGCCAAATGCTCTTGACTTGTGTTCTGTTGACTGGAATTTTACTTTACACATGCGAGTTCTTTTTCATTCAATCTTCCTTTTTATCTCTTCCCATGAAATCTTCCTACTTACAGACTTGTCTGAGGGAATTTTCCCAGAGCATTTTTACCTCTTAAAATTACAAACTAAGCTGACACACAGAGGGATGTATAGGAGAACAGAAAAGAAAGGCTTTCCTTCCCTATTGTGACTGGCCTTGTTCAGGACCATCTGTGACTCCTGTCCTGCCCTATCACATTAGTTAACTATCAGGTGCCTGCAAGCAATTGCTTTCTACCAGGGGAAGCTGTGCTGTCGGCAGACCCCTCCATGGAGCATCCTCTGCTGCTAAGTCCATCCCCTGCAGTATATACTTGTCTCAGCCAGTGCTTCTTTTCCTGAAAATGGGTTTTACTCTAGGTTAGACACAAAGCAAAACAAGCCCTGCCTATTGGTTGCTTTCAAAAACAAATGAAAACACACTTATCCTAAAGATCTCATTTCCCTTTTATCGTCGATGTAAAGAGACAGGCAATACCATCCGCAATTAGAAGCGCATGTGTGCCATGCGGTGTGGTGTGAGGTGAACAAAAGCAGAGACTTGCATTTGGGTTTGACCTCAGGTTGGTCTTCCCAGTCTGGGGCTTCTGCTCTGTTTTAGAGAGATACAGAGATAGATATGCACACCCGTGTATGTATATGTGGACTGTGGGATTGAGCAACTGAAGGTCTCTCCAGACAAATTTTGCTTTGGTGTCACTTTGGTGTTGCTGTATCACAGAAAGAAAGAAGATCCCAGAGAGAGAAATGGCATGACACAAGTTAACACTGGTTAGTTTTGTAGTGTAATCGCCTCTTGTGAGGCTAGTCAGCCCAGCACCACCAGTGTATCTGAATATAAAAGTGCATGACTTGCACTAACGTCCCCTGGGGTAGAGAAGTGCCATGACAGAGCCATGTGCAGCAGAGGGCACAGCAGTTCAGCACTGCAGTGGCAAGGGGGGGGATGCAGAGAGACTCACACCATCCTTGTTTGTGTTTTTCTTGGCTCTGCCAGCACCATTTCTCCATTCGTTCTATGGCTGCTAAAAATAACCACCTTAAATTAAACGCTTATGTTTGCATTAAACTGTTAAACTTGAATTGGTCACTCCAACACTACACACCGAAACTGCTGCTTGTTGCACATTCATAGCCTAAATGAGATTACTTGAGGTTTCTTTTTGGTAACTGAAGTCAGATGGATAACAACAATTGCAAAAGTGTTTGAGTTTTTTTAGGGAAGCATTTTCTCAAATTAAAAAGAACTTCAACTTAGCAAAATTAGATTTTACATCTTGTGATATGAATCACAAGATTTGTGTGTCTTGCAGAAGTCTTGCAGTCGTGAATCTGGATGCCTTAAAGTCAGGCTGGTGCCTGCCCCACGGGGGCTTGATCCACTCCTTGCCTGGTCCCTCGAGACTGCTGGGGAGCATGGCGGCTTCAGTGCTTCTCAAAGGGCAAGAGATGACTGTTGATCACGTGAGCTGAAAGTCCCTATTTCTGCACCTTGTTTCTGCGCACCCAAGCAGAGCCATGTTAAGTGTGTGTCAAACCGAGGAGAGAAATGTGGGATTTGGTTCAAAATGTGGAGCTGCTGTGGAGCTGTCATTCCCCTTGCTTCATCATTACCTTCTCATTTAGACAAGCTGAGTAATGGCCATGGTAGTTGTATCCCAAGTACATGCTGTGTCCTGTATGCTCGACCCAAAGTGGTGCAACATTTGTGGAGGCTGGAAAAGGAATCTGTGGTATCCTTTGCCAACACGTTGATCTTGTTTGGCTTTAGCTCTCTGTTCCCTATTCTGCAGGCTGTGTCACATCTCCTGTGCGTTGCAGAAAGCTCCCCTTGAAAGGATGTGTTGGAGCAGATTGAGCTCAGGAAGGGTAGAAAGGTGCCCATGTCCAAGATGACTGGAACTTCCTGAGGGCTACAATGCCAGACTTCTGGGTTATTTCTGGAGGATATCTGGTGGGAAGAACCTGTCCTGGGACTGTCATGGTTGAAGGCAGGCCTTCTGGGGCTATCTCTGAAGATAACCTCACCTCATGACCAATCTGAGCAGCTTTTACTGCAGAGCCAGAGGAGGAAACGAAGCAGAGATACTGCTAACCGTGTTAAATGTGTTATTTTCATCAGCCTGAGAGATGGATGTCAGCCTATGTTTATTTCTCCACTATCTGAGCAGTTTAATGCCTCGGGCCAATTAAAGCACAGTTGTTAGGCTGGAACTCTGGATGGGAAATACATTGGGGTTTGTGCATGTATGTCTTTCATTTTAGGAAGATAAAAATGAAAAATGTGTGTCAAAGCAAGAGCTAGGCTCTCAACTAGCCTGGAGACATGTTTGCAAACCATCAGCTGGGTATGCTCTGAAGTACCTTTGAAGGTAAAGTCATGGTGGAAATCAAAGCAACCTGAAAAGAAATCTGATGGGGAAGTTGCCATAACACACCTTAAAATGATGTCTCTGTTTTAGACATACTGCCTCCTACAAATTAGAGAGAAGAAAAGAGATGCACTCAGGAAATGTGAGATGCTACTGATGTTCTTAGAACAAGAGGAATGGCTACCGACTCCTATTTAAATCTTGCAGAGCTTTACAACTCTGTGTTGATACATATTTACTTTTGCTTTAATCTGCTTCTCACTTTTCTCCCTTTGTTTCTTTACCAAGTTTTTGCTGTTTTAGACTTGTCTTGGGGAGTTCTCCTAGCATATGCTTTTAGCAATCCTAAAATCTTGTGGGAAAGGCAAACAAGGAGCAGTAAGTCACCATTCCTCATCATATGAGAGGTACAGCTAAAGCAGTCAAGAAGGCTGGTATTCTGGATTACACTTAAGTAAATGAAAGTCACTTCCACAGAACGCTGTAGTCTAAAAAATACACCTATGTTGAAAAAGAGATTAATTGTATGCACACAGGGTGGGAGGTTAGTAAAATAATGATCTGGCTGTAACTTACGGTGCAGGATGCCCTTATAACACTGAGGGCTGGAAGCTTGGGTGGGAGGAGAACCTATGGGAAGCATCACTGTACATTCAATGTGGGGGTTTTATATAACCTTTAACTAGTCATCTTGTCCTGGGGGAAACAGGATGTCACATTAAAGGGACCTGTGGCATAGGGTCTTCATGCTTAATATTCCCCTGGTTTGTTCAGGCCTTCTAAAATGGATTTATAATTCCTTGGGCTTTTTGAGGCTCAAACTTTTCATGCCTCAAAGCTTTCCCTGACAAGTCCTGCCATGCTCTCTGCCCTGGGATGAGTTGGAGGAAGGGCAATGTGACAGCTGAACCATAAAAGTTTCTATATGGGCCTGCTCCTCCGAGATACCTGCAGTCCACTCAGAGCTTGCTGTCCCTCAGATGGTGTCTTCACTTTCCACTTCCTAGGGTCAGCATTGAATTTGCTTACTTGGGGCGTTGCTACAGGAGAGCCCACCTTTCAGCCTCTCTCAACTGAGCCAAGAGCATGTCTTTTAGTTTCTCAATGAGCATCCCAAAGTAATAAGGGATGGACTTAAATTAAACCTGTGCTAATGATATCAAAATTCATTTAAACATCCTCCTAGGATATTTTTAATAGTCCAACTGAATTGATTTAAATGACATCTTTCGTTCAATCTCTGCAATATGCAATATTGACAAGGCATCCCTTGCTTTTCCTTTAAGTGTAAAATGAGGCATTTTTGAGCAAAGTGTTTGAGTTTATGAAAGACTTGCTTCCTATGAGAGCAACAGTTAGCCCTGCATTTTATGTGTAATGTCATTTGCTTCTATTTTTTGAGTTGTTCTGGTACATCACAAATGTTGCAAGGTGCATTTGCACTGACACTGAAGAGTGTTCAGTTCTCCTTAAGCAGCACCATGAGCTGAATTGATGGCTCTGGCATGCAAAAATGCCATTATCCTGCCTAAGATCTTTCAGCCAAGAGAGTTTGTAATGCTGCCTCTGCACGCAGATGCTCTTGTACTGACCTGCCAGAGAGTCCTGTGGACACAGAGGAATTATAATAATTGTCTCTGGAGGTTGATTTGTACTGGAAACTGCAAGCTCAGTTAGCTGCTGAGCTCACTGCTGACGTGCTTTTATGGAGGAAGGGGGTCTCCCTGGCTGGCCCTGCATTCATCTGTTATTTAGTGGATTTTCTTTTCACTCCTTCTCCCCTTCTTACCTGAAAGAGGAAAACCCACACCAAAACAAAAACATGAAGTAGATTAAGAATCAAAACCATGAAAAATAGAAACACTTAATGCAGAGTTATGTTCTACCCTCTTTTCCCCTCCCCCAGGTTAATTGTCTGAGGACTGAAATAGCTCATCAAGCAGCCAGATGAGCAGTAGAGGAAGTGATGGAGTGGGAGGGCAGGAGAATAGGGTCAACCCTTTTGGGGAGAGAATTAATCTAACAGGTCAACTCAGCCCATTTCACCTCCAGAGACGGCAAAACTAAATGCCTAATACCTGCGGAGTGAGAACTCTCTTTACCTTGGCTGATGGAATTGCAGTACGTCGCTGTGGAGTTTTAGTTTTAAGGAAGATTTACTCTGTCTTCCAGTTCATAGTGATTTGGAAGCAAACTATTTAACTTGAACGCTATTACTCTTCGCAGCTAGAGGACAGAGTGTGTAGCCTGTCTAGAGCCAGAATGACTGTGTCTCCGTGGCCCGGTGGCTCAGTAGACAGTGTGTTTGAAATCTCTTCCACACATTTGTTGATGCCTTAAGATGTGATTCTCTAAATCTGCACTGCTCTAAAATAAAAGCCAAATAGGAAGCCTCTACTGCATGTGATTAAGGCTCCATCTGAAATCAGCGCACATCTACTGTAGAGCAAATGTTCTCATTCTTGAGTGTTGTTTTCTTTCCACTTAACCAAGGGAAAAGTGATGGTTTTCTTGCTGGCTTGGAGTAGAGGAGTTGGTGGCCCTGCCCCACAGCTTCAAAGAGGTGCTGGTCACGTTCACAGGTGGGGCCGGCCATGCCTGTTCTGGGACACCAGCCTGCAGTGCAGGCAACCATAACAGCAACTCAGTCACTGCAGAAATTCTGTGGACATTGTATTTGTGGAGACTTGCAGGAAATTTCAGCAGCTTGTTTGCTCATGATTTCTTTTCATACTCACTTTTGAGCCTAGAATCCCACAGATATGGCCTTTTGGCAGCATTTGTCCCGCTCTTTGTGGTGGGTGGAAGTATAGAGATTTGAGGATTAGTGCTCAAGGGGACAGAGACAGAGACAGACATATCTTGCCCTTGAAAATCTTTGTTATTACATTTGAAATGAAATTTTATCTGAATTTTACATGACATGGGAGTTTGGCACAGGGAAACAGCCTTATCCACCTGATCCATGCTCATTCCTCATCACCAAACTTGACAGCAAATACTCAGAGGATGATGTCATTTAGTAGAACGTCTTCCTGAGATTCTCAAGTTTTCTACTGTAAAGCTGCTTTTTCTTTCAATAAAACTCATGCAGTCAGGAGAGCACTTCTCTCACACTGAGGTGTGTCAGAAGCAGAAGCCATTTAAACACAATGCAGATTTCTGTATTTTTTAGGTGCCAGTAGCAGTCCACATTTCCAGGTCATCTGCTCTCTGCACAATTTGGAAACCACAGCTGCAAGTGTGACAGGTGAGATGCCTGGCTGTCTGCTGATGCCAGTTATCTTTCCACTGGTTATAGGAGAAACCACCACTACCAGTTAAGATAAACACCCACCTTTTAAATGGCTGATGACAAGACAAGACAGATCCTACCCCAGGGAAAGTGAAGCCTCGGCAAAGCTGACTGCTCTGGACTGTGATATAATGATGTATATTTCAGTGGAGGTGTTTTTCTGTGCTCTGAGTGGGGATGAACCGTCTCCATGGATTAGTTACTTAATCCTGTTAATATAAACAGAGGATTTTTGTTGTGATGGCACCAACCTCATTCCAGCTGGTGTTAAAAGCTGACACTCTGGTAGGCAGACAAACCAATTTAGGAACAATTCTATGGGAACTAGTTTTCCTCTCATGTAAGGCAAAATGATATGTCACAACAGAGCATGATGCAGAAGTAACCAGCTCTCTCTAAATCCCCCCTGCTCCTCAGGCTGAGCAGCATGCTCAGCGAGCATGGCTATACCATTGGTACCGCCCAAGTATGGGGCTCTCAAAGCGAACTTCAGTATCTCCACTTGGAGTTCCACTGTGTCGTGTTGTTTCAGAGCATAGGAGGAACTAGAAGAGAGGAAGGCTGTGGTCTCTGCTAATAGGAAACCCACACCTTCAATAGGACAAATCGACATATTGATTTTGCTCTCAGCTCCATCAGGTAGGGGATCTAACTCTTGCCCTGTCCTGCCCTATGGTCAGCACCCAAGGTTGATCCTACATTGATTTCTTTCAGCCTTTGTTTGAAAATTTGTCTTTGTAGGATTGTTTGTTGTTTCTAGAAAGAGACAATCTTTTCTCTTAATGGACTCTAAAACCCAAACAATCTACGCTCATATGATTTGTTAATTAAAGTCATAATCAACAAGCATAAAATTGTACACAGTCATCCAAAAAAGATGAGACTATACTTGCCAGTCTGTGCAATTCAACACACATTTTAAATCACATCTATTAATAACCAACTTGTTTACAGAAAACAGACCCGTAGAGGAGTTTATAATTTTAATAAAAGTTTACAGAAATTTCTTCTGGCTTTTTCTTATCTTTCTTTTAAAAAGCTGCTCTGGGAGCACAGCAGAGCTATCACTCTTAACTTGCTTGAAAATTGCTGAAACTCACCCACAGTATGTGACTCTGGTATACTTTTCTGTCATTGTTTCCTATAAGAAATCACCAGTTTAGTACAAGTTTAGAGTATTCCTAGTTATGCAGCTTGGCATACAGACAAAGTGTTCTGGAAGTACAAGGCACTGGCAAAAAATGTAGTGTCCCACAACAGCATCCCTCTTACCCTCCAAGAGCTATGTGGAATTAGAACTTAGTTTGCTTTTGCATGTGGTATTAGAGCTTCAGTTACACATGAAATACTTCTGTTTGAGTGCTAACTTATCAGAATGAGATCTTGTTTTATGGAGGATATATTTGTATCTGTTTTAAAAAATGCTACTTTTTCAAAAGACAAAAGAATAGCATTACTATTCAAAAATGGAAAATTGAGTTATTATTCGCGGTGGAAAATGTCATTGCTGTGCTGATAGTTGTTGACAGGTACTTGTCGTGGTTGTGTGCTGTGATGTGCTAATTATTCTGAAGTTCAATCAGATGGCATTTTGTGTTTTCATTTCAACTGTAAAAACACAGTATTTGTGACATGTTGACAAGTGCATGTTTAATTGCTCCATGGATATCTTCCAAGATCATGTGTTTTCCACTTACTTTGTGAAGAAAGATGTGTAATTAGCTCCAAGGCTACAGGGTATGTTGCTCGTTATTGTATTTTTCTTTCCCCTGCAGTGATAAATATGGAACAGTGACAAATACAAAGACCAATTGTTGATGTTGAATGCTACCTCAACTGGATTGCACAGGTGGAGAGTTGTGGATGATTTTGCAATTCATTGTCATGAACCACCCATGGTAAGACCCTGTCCTCCTTCTCAACTTTCCTCTGCCTCACTTCCCTTCACAGGTCAAGAGTTGAAGGAAATTCAATTTATTAGACATTAAAAGGATCGGTTAATACGTATTTGGCGACAGACTTTATTATTGGTACTGTTCCAGATTATATCCATTGTCTTCCTTGCCTGTTTCTTTGTGACTGTGTTTGTTCATCTCATCAGTGTCAGAGTTATGGTGCTCAACATTGAAATAGGCAAATATTACAATTGTTCCAGTCCAGCTGAAAGTGAATGAATCAGGCAGGCATAACTAGAAATAGAGTTGGGCTGTCTCTAAGTTGAATGTAGTTTTTTTCTGAACATAAAGGGATCCAGGTCTAAATACTACAGCCATTTACTCTGCAGGTACAAAATACACATCTATGCTTATATTCTGAATCTTTTCCCTAGTAGAAGATCAAGATAGATGTTTTCTCAACGATATATGAGCTGTTAGTCTGCAGTATTGGCCTGGACTCAATGACTCAGGAGCTGCCTTCTCGACCTGCCCAGTATTGTCAGTATTGTAAAGCATAGTAGTGAGGCAATGAAGAGAAGACTGAATCATAGAATGGTTTGAGTTGGAAGGGAGCTTAAAGATTATCCAGTTCCAACCCTCTGCCATGGGCATGGATACCTCCCACCAAGACCAGACTGCTCAAGACTCCATCCAGCCTGGCCTTGAACACTTCCAGGGAGGAGGCATCCACAACTTTCCTGGGCAATCTGTGCCAGTGCTTCACCACCCTTGTCATGAAGAATTTCTTCACGAATGTCTCATCTAAATCTCCCCCCTTCCAATTTAAAGCCATTCCCCCTCGTCTTATCACTCCATGCCTTTGTAAAAAGTCCCTCCCCAGTTTTCCTGTAGCCCCTTCAGGCACTGGAAGGCTGCTATGAGGCCCCCTAAAACCTTCTCTTCTTCAGGCTGAACAGGCCAAACTCTCTCAGCCTGTCCTCATAGCAGAGGTGCTCCAGACCTCTGTTCATCTTTGTGGTCCTCCTCTGGACCCGTTCCAACACTTCCATACTCTTCTTAAGTTGGGGATTACAGAAATGGACACAATACTCCAGGTGGGCTTTCACAAGAGTGGAATAGCGGGTAAGAATCACCTCCCTTGAATTCAATGTGAAAGTCACTTACAATAATTCTAGTTTTCACTGGTGCTGAAAGCTGCCATGTTTCATCCTAGCAAGGAGAGCTTTGAATGCATCTGCTAACCAGAGAGAGATTTAAGTGGAAAAAAAATCAAAATTACCTATCCTTCTTCCCTTGCAAGGACATTTTTCAGTTGCTTATCCAAATCAAGCAGCAGAAGAAGGCCATTGGGTGCACATATGCATTAGGTTGGCGTCAATCAGGATACATTACATGCAATTGCACAGGAATTGTAGTTGTGACACTTGGGTGTCTTTTTTTTTTTTCTGAAATACATTATATGGATTATTTTAAAGATAGACACTTCAGTTAGAAAATAGTTTAAGCGTAAATTAGGTAATTTTTTTTGTTTGCTGCTTGGTTAGCAGAACCCCTGAGCCAGCCCACCAGGCCCAGGGATATTCAGACTCATAGGCACACGAGACCAGCCCCAAAGCTACCACATTACAGCCTGGTTTGTTTTTTATCTTTCAGAAACAGTCTAGATCAGAAGCATCCATTCCCTTGCAAAATGATTGATACTTGATCTGGAAGAACCAGATACATGGTTATGGCTCAGAAAAACTTCCTTCTGCTTTTCTTGCTGGTACTGTCATCTGCCGTTGGCTTGATTAGCTGTTCTCTGGGTTCAATCTCCCAATCCCTTGGGGGGGTACATCAACATGCTGCATCACAAGAAAGTTTAAAAATACCTATACGGATTCAGTATGGCTGTGTGAAGGTGGGTGCAGGAGTTGTTTCTTCTATTGTGTTCAGTGATAGAGCATTAACGATTTCCAGGCAATTTTAATGTTGAAGGACAGTTCTGCCTCATTAGTTCTCACTATATTTAGTATTCAGAAAAGCCAAAGTGTTTACAGGACAATCAAGCTGTTCTCTTCTCCCTTTCCCCTTTAACCTTACAGTTCCCTGCCTTTCCTTTACTAAACCTCTTATGCTCCAAGCAAGCAAGAAAGCAAAACAGGGGCTCATCTGAAAGGGACAAGCTTTGGGTCTAAATTTCAGTACGCCTTCCCTGTAACTTGAATTGGAGAAGGAAAGGATATGCTACTTTAAGGGGAGCAAAAGATCTGCCATTAGAATTACAAGCTTATACAAAATCACGATGAGCTTGCCAGGATCCTCCAGAGAAGAGTATGAAGTCAAGATTTAACATTTATAGCCTAAATAAAAGTACAGTGGAAATAATTTAATTAGCACAAGAAAAAATAAATCGGACATATTTCTTTGGTTTCTTTCTTTGCTGATGTAAAGACCAGCCACTCTGGTATGAGAGATATCCTCATCTGAGCCTTCTGCTTTTCTCTTGAAATGACCATAAAGTTGTTCTGTTCTGCTTTTCTGCTTCCTAATGCTATTTCTTTAAAAATAGCTTTTCTTCTCATAAGACTAAGTCAAATGGTTTTGATATGTAGGCTCTTACTCTGATACTTGAGGGAAAATGCATTCATTTGTTTTCATACACTGATATACTGGCAGTGATCCCATTATGGGTACACAAGCTATTCCTTGCTTCTTCTTGCGCTGTGACATTTTTTGAGTATAATAGCTAGTGAAATGAGTTCCTTGTGGTAAAATTAGGGAACATGAAAATAATTGCCAGTGCAATTGCCATGGCTCTTCTGTGGCAAGTGCACTTTAATGTCTTTAGCTTGTTCAAAACTGTTTTGCAGTCTTAGTTCCCTGTATTGTGCATTTGCTTGTATTTATTAGGCAACAAGAAAGTAACTCTTGTCTTCTGTACACAAACATGACATTTTGCCTTCCCTACAGGTTGATGGAAGGGAGCCACTTCAGGAGTTGTGGATTTTTGTGTATCTATATTTTGCATAATGTTTGTTTTCCTGTAAGCTTGTGGATGTCCAATATTCTTCTTCTGAGCAGCACCGTGCACGAAAAGACAGGCAAAGGAGCTGACGTTTCCATATATACACACACACACAGAGCCAGAGCAGGCAAACAAGCTTGGAATTAATCAAATTTTATCTCCAATGTGCTGAAAGGGAAAATATAACTGTTGTGTCTGAGCACCGGAGGGGAGCTGCCATACTCTGGAGATGGCAGGACCACAGAAATAGATAAATTGAAGTTTGTGTTGCAACAGCTTATACTATACCTGTTCTGCATATGAATGGAAAGTTTGAATCCCTGTCCTTATAATTTTGGCACCATTCCTGCATTTAAATATTACTTTTTCTAGCCTTTCAGCTTTTTAAAGTCTAGTGATTGCTGTTCTCCAAATGGCTAAGGAACAGAAGAGGAGAGATGCCTCTTTCAACCAGTTTTGTGTTAGTGTTTTGAGGCTGTGCTGGCATAGGCACTGATAAATGTTTGCTCCTCAAAAGTGGTCTGGCTAGTTATGCACTTGCCCTCCTCCTTGCTGGACTGTTTAAGAAGAAGTAAGTGAATCACCCTGCTCTTCCATGGTGGTCTCTGACCTTTGTGGTTACGACCTGACCTGACTGCCTTCATATTATGAGGATTCAGCAGTCCACTGATGCGGTGAATGCCCTGAAAGCCATCACATCTCCTATAAATGACTCATACCAACCATCCAATATGCATCCCCGCTCTTTCAAAAACCTCATCACTGTCTACAACTACCTGAAAAGAGGCTGTGGTGAGGTGGGTTGCTGGTCTCTTCTCGCAAGTGACAGATGATAGAATGAGAGGAAATGGCCATAAGTTGTGCCAGGGGAGGTTCAGACTGGACATCAGGAAAAATTTCTTCACTGAAAGGGTGGTCAGGCATTGGAACAGCTGCCCAGGGAGGTGGCTGAGTCACCATCTGTGCAAGTGGTTAAAAGGCGGGTAGATGAGTTTCTTAGGGACATGGTTTAATAAGTGGACAGGTACGGTTGGACTTGATGATCTCAGAGGTCTTTTCCAACCAGATGATTCTATGGTTCTACGATTCTATGATTTTCTTAGACATATGTCTTAAAATGAACTTGTGGATGAGGTGACTTCCCTTGTTCTCCTGAGGCAGCTATAGGCAGCCTTTTGGGATCAGCCCCAAATACAGGCTGTTTTTGAGAAAAAGCCCAACTATAGCATTAAGCAATCCCTGGACCATCTTTCTTAGGCATGAACAGTGTCCCGGGCTCTTGAGACAGCATGACACTTGTGCTGATCTTGTACAAAGTTACTGTTGCCAGGTATTGGGTACTGAATGCTTACAGCATCACTTTAAAGGGAGCTGGGCCCATCAGTAAGGGTCAGTAGCACATCCACATATCTACATATTTAACCTTATTCAGGATGTTCGTAAGTGACAGGGAGGAAAGTCACGTACCTGTTTCCTGGTGTGGGAACTGGGAAAATAGCTTGTGTCTTTTGCTTTCTTTTTTTTTTATTATTTTTTTCTCATCTTCCCACCCTACACACCTGACAGATGCCAAATACAGCCCATCCCTTGAGGAATGTAACATTCATTTTTAGTAGGGAAATGGTCTTGCAATCATAAAAAATTGATGACTGTCTGAAACAGCAGTTAATCTTGTTTGAGAACTGCATCATTAACCTACAGCACACCGTACACATTATGGACACATTTATAAATGGGAGAGAGTGTACACTTCAGTTTCTAATTTCCTTCAAACGGAGACTCATAAAAATCACAAGGAAAGCACTACCTTTGACAAACTGCCATGCCAGACCTCTCTGCTTCTGTAACTCCTTTCAGAGAAAGGATGGTTCTCTGTGACCATGTCAGTGGACTAGAACAGAAGAGAGAGCTTTTTGCTCTTCCTTAGGCAGGCATGCGACTTTGGGTTCTCTGTAGTAATCACAGAGTCACAGAATGGTTTGGGTTGGAAGGACTTTAAAGATCATCCAGTTCCAACTCTCCTGCCATGGGCAGGGACACCTCCCACTAGACCAGGCTGCTCAAGGCACCATCCAACCTGGCCTCGAACACTTCCAGGGAGGAGGCATCCACCCTCATCGTGACGAATTTCTTCCTAATGTCTCACCTAAATCTTCCCCCTTCCAACTTAAAGCGATTCCCCCTCATCCTATTACTACTTGCCCTTTTAAAAAGTCCCTCCCCATTTTTCCTGTAGCCCCTTCAGCTACTGGAAGGCCGCTATAGGTCTCCCCAGAGTCTTCTCCTCTCCAGACTGAACAACTTGAACTCCTTCAGCCTGTCCTCAAATGGGAGGTGCTCCAGCCGTCTGATCATCTTCATGTCCCTCCTCTGGACCTGTTCCAACAGTTCCTTCTTATGTTGGGTATTCCAGAATCAGACATCATGTGGACATCTCACTATCATCATGCACAGCAGCCCAGATGGGTGCAAGTAATCTGTTGGGCTGAGTGATGTGAATAGTTGGAATCTCAGGCATGAAATGCCCAGCCTATCAAGATTTGGTTACCAGATGTCTTGGGTGGACCTGGCTACCCTGGAAAATACTGTTTCTCCTCCTCACAGGTTTTTGGAGTGCTATTGCATCTCAGATTTTCAATTGGGACGTGGCATTCCTTGTCTGACCCTCTCAGCCCTTACAGAAGGCATTTGCTAACTCGATCGTCTCAGTCAAATAACTTATATTGTGAGTCATACTTATGATGTGAACTGAAACACTAGGTGTGTCCTGAGCATCACATGAGGTCACATCACTTGAAATGGGAACAAAAGGTGAGGGACATTCAACGCAACATTGGGAACATTCTCCCTGTGTTGCATTTACTGTAAATCTTCACCCACAGCAGGAAGTCCACATATAATATGTCCAGAAGCACCAGGCACTCTGTCCAAGTCAGGAAGAGCCTATCCATGTGGTTTTCATAGCTCAGGGCAAAACTTTTTCCTGATGAATTCACTGCCATCACTGTCTTGACACTATTTCTCCACCTATGAAATTGAGAGCAAGCACAATAGTTGTTCCTATAACTTTGATCATAGTTTTGAACACAGTTTTGAACAAATTTTATAATAATTATGTAAACTATGCATTGAGCTGATAATAAGTGAGGGAACTGAAACTAATTTGCCTGAGCCAATGATCAAGACCTGCTGTTTGTTATGAATTGGTAAACTTTTCTGCAAGGTATTTTGGGTTTTGATTTTTGAGTGATAGATAAACAAGAATTTTTATTAAAATCACCATTTCACAGTATCCCACTTCTCAGGTGTGTTCAATCCATTTCAGCAGCACAATCGCAGAGGCACACCTTATTTTGTTTAGTTGTGAATTCTGATCAAGATGACCTTGTGTTTCCTTCTCTTTCATATAAATGCCAACCACAGACATCTTTCAAAGGGACTAGAAGGTCACAGCTAGCTGGTTCTCAGTTGCTCCTAAGTACAATGGAGTTAGGGTTGCTAAAGAGGAATTTGCAAGATAGAGGAAGAAGTGGAAAAGATTCTGATCGGTGGCAAAAGAGAGGAGGAGTCCCAGTTTTACTGCAGCTGGGTACCTTAAGCAATGCACTTTGATATTTTCTACCTCTTTTTCAAAGACAGTGACATTGGCTGGAACTGTAAAGAGTGGAAAGCAGTATCTGAGAGCTTTCTGTTAACAAACATCTTGTTGAACTCTGTGTGTGTGTCATTTACATATAACTTCAGAGGTGTTTCCTGATAAGACGCAATCTGCTTGCCATTCTCAAAGTTTAAAAATGATGACAACAGTACCCTAGCTATGCCATGGTTTTACATAATTTCAAAACACAGAGGTGAGCAGTTAAAAAAAAAAAAATTCCAGGACCTATTGAGAGACTGTAATTGGAAATCTTAGTTCTCAAGCATGCTCCTAAAATTTCCGTTCCTCCTTGTACATTCACTATGGAAATTAATTTGGTACAGAAAAGTTATTCTTGGCAAAATGGAGATCTGTCTCTGGGAAGTCTCATAGTGCAACCAGTCATTAAAACCAGACTTCATTATCCTAGCAGCATACCTGTAAACAACTGGGAGTGAATAGAGAGCTTAGAAATATTCCTCTTCCTAGTTTTTATTTTTTATTTAGAAAACAAACAAACTGGAAAGATTTCTTTGCTCAGGGAAGGAGAGGACTGAAAGTGCTAGTGAGAGCTGAGCTTAGTGCTGGTGGGAAATGCATGAATTACATTCAGTTCTACTGGTGCCCTGTGTACCTGATGTACAGAAGCCTGCTATTTAGCTGGACCACTCCTAAGCTGTAGGATAAAAGTATTTTCCTTACATGCCCAGCTTGCCCTCTTTAAGCACTGACATTCACATCTTAAGGGTCTTACATATTCCAGAAAGATTCCTACAAGGCTATACCTTTCTGTAAACAGAATGTAGGACATTTTGGGCCACAGATCAACCCACGAGTCCTCAAAAGCTCTAAGTGTTGCATTCAGGGGTTTGCTGGACCCATGCAAGAAATCTAAGCAGAGAACTTGGAGCCTCCTCTTTGCACTACAGTCGTTTCCTGCACAGGCACTACACGTCCTCTGTGTGTGTTGGAGGCAGATTACTTCGTTCCTCATGTAGTTGAAGCACAACAATGTTGGGAGTCAATGTATTGTGCACTGTAACTCACCATCTTGCTTGTTGCACACAAACTTCTTCTTTGGAGGTGCTCTAAAGGTTGATATGGACATTCTCTGTGAGGGCAGAAGTGCCTGTTCACAGCCTGTGCTTGTCAGGAATATTCTGGAGTCCTCCTCTGTGGCTGAAGGTTATAGGTACTACAATAACACCAACTGTAGTGGGTAACTGAGGCTTTTCTCTCAGCCTGGACACTGACTGCTAGGTGACTGTGGAGAACCATCTCATCCTGCCCTCATAGCTTGCCTTGTCTTGCTCTGTCTTGTCTCTTTAGAATTAAAAACTGCTGCAAGGAATCATACATGTTTTTAGTCAAGTAATTATGAAAAAAGAAAAACAATTTTCAGTTTGTTAGTAATGGAGGTCATGGGGGGATTTCCCATTTGGAGCAAACTTATTACAGTTGTATATAAGCATCAGAAATGAACTCAGCCACTTACAGGTGTCAAAGCTGTGCTGGGAAGAGATGGAAGCCTCCTGAACAGAAGGAAAAGCCCTAAGGAATTTGCATGCTGTGTTTTTTCTTCCATTCATCTTTGCTTTTGAAGTAGCTGAGGACATATGATCCTGGACATAACTCCTGCCTTTAACAGGCTTTGCATTCCACATCTGTGTAAATCGTTATTACAAATTGGCATCCCAAGGAAATTTAGAGGTACTAATTGTGTGAACACGTTCTGTGGATCAGGGGCTTAATATATCACCAGCACAGCTTGTAATCTCCATAGGGATGGGTCAAGTGCTTTAGGTCTCGCTGTTCCCCGCTGCACCCATTCTCCAGATTCTAAATATCACAAGAGGATTAATTCCTCTTTCAGGTGAAACAGATCCTGCCATCTTTCAGTGACAATACGTGTTCCGCAATCAGATCTTGGTAGAGGTCTTTTCTTGGTCAGATCTGTGACAAACGACAAGTTAGTGGGTCCTGACTGTCCAGACTGGTGATTTTGTCCAGAGAGCGAATGAATTTGCTGTTTGGCAAGGGAAGCTTCTGTATTGCTAGAAACCAAACTGGGACCAAGCCAAAAGTAATTACGGGAGGTTTAAGAAAGTATGTCAGGATTTTGCCCTATGGACCTTAACAAGAAAGAGAAAACTCTTTTAGCTTGCTCTAGATGGAAGCTTATTTTTCTTGTTACAAATTAAATTAAAATGACAGAAGAAAGCATAGTGAGTTATTAGAGCTGGTAGCTCAGTCTGACCTTTTCCACTCCAAAATCTAATCCCAAAGAAGCAGGGTTCCTGTAAATCTAATTTTGCCTTTGAGGCTGATTAATTATTTGATCATGCAAGTGTTGGCCAGTCAAACAGTTTACCTTTCCTGCATGGCTGCTGTTCCAGTTCACAATGTAGCCTCAGAGAATAATCAGTTTAGAGTTTAAACTGAGAAGCTGTAGAGAATTTCACACGTTATAACTGGATTCACTCCCACACCAGTTTCTTAAACAAGCAAAAATAGATGTCTGTATAAACACAAGCAAACACATAGGTTTTGGAGGGTGGGGTATTATAAATACTGTGATTGCTGATGATAAGATAGAAATTTAGATGTGGTAGATTTTTTTTTTACACAGTTTTAAGTGATGTATGTTCAGGACAACTACTCAAAATATCTTAGTAACAGGATGGCAAAGCCAAATAGCTCCAAGAGGTGAAGGGTTAAGGCACTTTAGGGACAGCTCACTGGCAGTAGATCAGTGCTACAGCTCTAATGGAGGGTGAAACAAGGCAAAGCATGAAGCTGGGGCCAGGGAAACCCAGTAATGCTGGCAGCAGGAGCTCCTACTTGCTTGCTTTCTCCCGCTGTTAAGGCTTCAGACCATGCAACACAGTCCTTGCACCAGCATCTAGGAGCCCTCTACATGGGAGCTGTGCTGTGCAGGTAAGTTGCGCTACTGGGCTTGCAGTCCGCAGGCACTCAGCCTATACTGCAATTGCACAGTCTTGTGAAAATTGTAGCATTTCTTCCTTAAAGTGGATAATAAGAGGTAAAATGGCAACTTTTTTTTATTTGGCATTATGGTTTTCCACAGCACCAATGGAAAAATACAGGGATAAGTATGACATGCGTTTGAGATCCTTATAGTTTTTGTGCCCAGAAATTTTGCTGGGAGCAATCTGAAAATTCTGAATATTTGTTTGGAGAGTTTTGAGATTGCCAGCAGCTTTGCTGGATGCAAGACCATACAACACTACTGGCCACATCATGTATGTGCACTTATTTGTGTCCAAGTAATTGTGCTTAGGCATCAGAAAATACCTGTCCCTGAAACGATAGTGAGGCACTGGGATGGATTATCCAGGAAGACTGTATTATATTCAGTGCTGGTAAAGGTCTCCAAGAAACAGATAGAAAACTGTGTGTTAAGCATGGCAGACACCTAGTTCATCCCTTCAAGGATCAGGTCCTCTCCAGCTCTACATTCATGAACTCTATGCACAAAAAATTCCTAGAGGAATGTGGAGATGCCCACTGTAGCATGGACATTTGCCTTGTAGCTTTCCTGCAAATAAAATCTCTGACGGGAAATGGCAATCCTAGAAAAACCTTCAACTCTTCAGAATAACCCTCTTTGTAACTGCTCACACATCCCTTTCAATGATGTTTCTCTTTCTGCTGAGACAAAGGCTCATCTGTAATTCTCAGTAGAAGAAGCCCACATTATAAATACTACCGGCCCCCCTTCCAAAAGGTAAAGGTTTGATCAGCAAACTGGTTAAGAAAGGCGTTTTGTTAAAAGTGTGCTTCTCTGTATGACAACATGGTTTGAAGAATATTCTGTTTATGCAGAAAGCTTTCTCTCAAAGGTGACTATCTGCTAGGGAGCCTAAAATATTCTGGTGTGGGCCTCCCCCTCACACCTTTCCATATCCTGAAGCTGCTACATATCAGTTCTCAGCGCTCTCCATTTCCCCATGCTTGTAGCTTATGGGGAGAGCTCACTCATCTGCTCTCAACTCAAGTTGACTATAGCAGAGCATACAGCCCCAGCACAGACCAGAGACATTCCTTATATTGTACATCCATCTCTTCCTGATCCCTGCAGTGATCTCCTGGGAAAAATGCAAAAATGAAAACATTTTCAAAGGATTTATAATGTTTGGGCCAAGAAAGAATTTCCCGTCAACTTCCTCATATGAGCCCCCTCAAAATTCCCAAACATAGCCCACGGGGGTGATCACATTTAATACAAGAGAACGTTTAATCTGAAATTACAGGGAATTCCTTTTTCAAGAAGAGCACTTGTTAGGAAGCCCCTTACATCTAAAGCAATGTCACAGTACCTGTTGAGGGGTTTGGTAAGTGCCTCTACACCTTTGGTACAGAGTACTTGAAACATGTTGCTGGTGCTAATCTACTCTGGTCAAGTCTTAGATTTAAGGTTCAGGTGAGCATAAGATCGTTGGTGGTATCCTGACTCTCACATTCTCTGATGTGACAGCAAGGACCATCGGAGTGTGTTTATCAATATAAAATGACAAAAAGAAGAGAAGCTTCTACTGGAAGCTTCTAAAGGAAGCTTCTACTGAAGATTACCAGTTACCTCTACCAGGACCTCAGAGACCTGAACTTCATATACCTGATGGTATCTGTCACCTGCTGCAGCAGCACATGGCCAGGGCTGGTAATGGGACTCAAAAGCCAGCTGGGTTGACTTCCAAATCCCAGTGGGATGCAGGGTGGTGTCAGGTCTGTTTCAGTGGCAGGCTCTGATGCAGGTGATAGGACAGCCACTGGCCCTGCAGCCCTCCTGGGACCTCACTTCCCCCCCCCCCGCTGCCTCCACCCCGATAGGCACGTGTCATTATTGCCACTACGAAACTGTTGGACAAAGTGACTTTATATCATAGAATGGGTTGGGTTGGAAGACACCTTAGAGATGGTCCATTTGCAACAACCCCCTGCCATGGGCAGGAACACCTTCCTGCCACTAGATCAGGTTGCTCAAGGCCCCATCCAACCTCGCCTTCCAGGGAGAGGGCATCCACAGCTTCCCGGGGCAACCTGTGCCAGTGCCTTACCATCCTCATCGTGAAGAATTTCTTCACAATGTCTCACCTAAATCTTCCCCCTTCCAGTTTAAAGCCTTTCCCCCTCGTTCTATCACTACAGGTCCGTGTAAAAAGCCCCTCCCCAGCTTTCCTGCAGCCCCTTCAGCTACTGGGAGGCCGCTACGAGGTCTCCCCGGAGCGTTCTCTCCACGCTGAGCAATCCCAACTCTCCCAGCCTGCGCTCCAAGCGGTACCAGCAGCACCCGCTCCGTCCCTCAGCGCCACCAGGGGGCGCTGTCACCGCGCAGCCCCAGTCCCGCGGCGGCTCCCGAGGCCTCTTCCCCCCTACCCCCCGCCCCAATTCGCGCCGCGGTCCGGAGGGTTTCCAGCCCCTCCGCAGCTACGCTGCCTCCCTGTCCTATCTTTCCGGCTGAAAGCTAACCCCGAGGTTTTGTGTTTTCCCCCCACCCCAGAGGTGTTCGGGGTATTCATCCCTCACAGGCAAGTGGCTCACAGTTTACATATAATACAAGGTTATCATGGAATTGCGTGGTAACGAAGCTGCTATAAATCTGGAGGGAGATGATGTGTCTTGAATAACTCCTCCTGAAAGTTCATTTATCACTTGGGAAGGAAAAGCCTGGAGAGCTGCTTTGCTCCCTGTGAGGATGGTGAACACAGCAAGGAAACTGAAGTGAAGCTGCACTAAAGGGAGAACGGCAATGGGAGGCAAATGTTTAAAACATTCCTACCACAGGGCATACCAGCAGCTCTTTTTCCTCTAACTGTGCTTCATATAAAGGAGAAAAAACATAAATAAACCAAACAGGAGACTTGGGAGCTTCTCCTCCTGCTACCAAAAACATCTAGCTGAGGTATTTGTTAGCTTATTCCTACAGGAAGTCTGGCTCTGTCAGAGGCTTTTTTTTGTATTGCCCGTTCAGGCAACTCCTGACCAAAAGCAGGACATAAACTGGGAAACAGAGAAAAAAACCCACAGGTTTCTTACACAATTATTACTAAGTTTGATGGCAACCGCTGCGATGCCCCAGCCACTGGAGGAAGCATAATGTCTGTCCAATTACCCCTTGGCATGTGCCTGAGTCCCAGGGAGTCAAATGGGCCACTGTAGTGGTGAGGGTTTGTGAGACATGGGGGACAGGGGTCTCCTCCTTCCTGCAGGCTATGTGATGCCTCCTCTGTGTCCCACAGCAGTTCCAAGGGCAGGAAACCCCGTAATTCCTTCTGGGGATCCACAGTGCGAGCAGCTTGGGTTTGATTCACCTTCTGTTCCTCTTCTTGGGACTGCAAAATTCAGTTTGTCTTGCCTTAATCTGACCCTGCTGTGCTATCTTTGCAAATAAAGAGGAAATTTTAGTTTAGCCAAAGGCCACCCAGTTAGTCAGATGTGTTCTTGGGCCTCCCCTCAGGGACAAGCTCTGTGTAGGGGAATTTCTGTTCCTGTCCCAGTGGATGAGTCTCTGTGTGGGCAAGAGGGCAAAAAGAAGTTCATTTCAGGCCTCAGTCCTTATTTTCTGTTCTTTCACGCTAAAAATCTCTGGTTTTCGTTGTGGTTTTCATTATATGTAGGACTGGTCTTGAGAGCCTAGAAAAGTCCTAAGTGTCTTAAGGGTATAAAAATACCAGGTTTTCCTTCCTTTATGAAGATCTCTTTAGTAAACTGGATTTTCCAGTTGAAGTTCAGCATTGATTTCTCCCTAAGACCCAGAAGCAGCACTTGGAACTCCCCACCTCCAGTTTGTAAATGTATATCTGCTTAGGGGTAGGAGATGGAAGCCGCACATTTGGTCATCAACAGGTAAAAAAGGGGGCAGCACAGGTCTCCTTAGGTAAGGATCTAGATCTGACATAGCATCCCCTAAGGCTGCATGAGTATTGCTGCCCTGCATCTCTCCCTGTCCTCTCTGGTGTGAAGAGAAAGGCAGTTCTTTCTGGCCCTACTCTGCTTTCATCCTAGGTGACGTGATGGCTGCAGCAGCTGCTGGTCCTGTAACTGCCGTGGCCTGTCTGCCCTGAGCTAAGCAGGCTGAGTTGGTGTCAGGAATGTGCTGAGATGGTCCCTTGTGAGAAAGCCAGGAATAAAACTGTCTGGAGTGTTGTATGCATCAATCTGTGGCTGATATCCAGGAGAAGAAAGGGGATTAACGAGTCACACATGATGTATGGAAGAGGTGGGGGAAAGAGTCTCTTACCTAATCATCATCTTTTACTCTTGCCCGGAACTCTGTGTGTCCACATATTGACCCATGGTCACCCACAGATTGTAAACCCGCTGGTAGAGATGCTGTCTTTTCATCCAGAGTGTATCCAGTACAAGATTCTGTGGTGGCCTTTTTCGTTGATTGGAGATCTCTAATGACACCATGGGTAAATATCACTGATTAATATTGATTTCAAAAGCAGAGAGTTCAGAAAAGCGCCAAGAAATTTGTTCTGTTCAGCATCATTTGGAGAGTAGATGAAACAGGCCATAAAGAGCTTTTATTTTACTGATTGTGGGTGATACTGAAACTGTGCAAGGAAGCAGGTGACCACTGCTGTAGGAGAAAGAGCTAAGGTTAACAGAAACAAGTCAATTGGGATGGGAACAGTTAAATGCTGTATTCTGGCTTGGCCTCCCAGAACTCATCACTCTTTCCTGAAGCACTGGTGGCCCTGTATGGAAATGTCCATGTTATCTGTACTTTGGAGGTAAGGCAGCTGAGGCACAGAAGGTGAGGCACTGGCCTTATGTAGCATTTTAGTAGTAAAGGTAGAAGCAGGATACAAGTCTGATGACAGTACTAGAAATATTAGCCTAGTCCTGTAGGAAAAGAAAAAACAGTACCTGAAGAGCATGATAGCAACATCTCACTCCGTGTGAAGAACAGTACTAGATCAGAATTGGAGATCCTCTTATTGTGTACTGAATAGAAATAATTTGCCTGTGAATCCAATGGAGAAACAAAGAATTGCACCAGCTTGCCTTTGAAAAATTGCCTTCATTAGACCGGTCTTTCTAAAATTGCTGGGAGTAACAGATTCTAAAATTGAGCTACTGAATTTGTCTCGAATGGAAACTGTGACAGCCAGCCTTACAGTGGAGAAAATTGGATTTAAGAATTGGACCTTGAGCATAGCAGGATGTCTAGGTAGTTGCTGTGCTGTAGTTGATGAACTCATATGGGGCATGGATTTTCATGCTAGTGAATAGCAGTCTAATAGATGTTCTACAGAAACATTACAAACCCAGGCTGGAGAAATTCCCTTTCAAGAGGTGACCTGGGTGAGAAAATGTTTTGTAGACAAGTAATCTGCTGTGAGCAAACTGCAGACCCAGAGGGGTACAGTCACACTTAAAACTGTGTGAGGTATCATCCCAGTGCATGAAAGAGGAAGAAGGAAATGCTCTTTGCAACGGAGTGGTGAGAAGAGGCAAATACTTTTGAGTGATTTCAAATGCAAAAGCATTTCCAGGGTCAGGCGTCAGTTACAAAGACTCTGAAGTACAGAACCTCTGGGAGATGAGGAAGCCCTGTAGCAATGATAACAGCTATGCTTAGAGTGTGGTAGGTTCCAATGGGTGGATAAGGAAAAGGTGAAGGCAAGTGTAGAAATTTTTGAAAGGGGCTGAACACTTAGATAAGTTAGGTCTGAAAGGCTTTCTGGAGAAGACAGCAGGGTTTGTTAAGGTCCTCCTAATATTAGCTTGTTTTGTTCACATATGGGGGAAAAAAATCCATTATTATTACCCAACTCACAAATGACACTGTCTAGTCTTGAGTATCCAATTTTGTAAGTATTTTACATGGAAGAAGATCACTTTGAGAAATACTCGTGACTGCCTTTGCTTGTTGGAGTGTAAAGGAGCATAAGGGTTCTTAGGACTAGAGCCTAAAAGGCATTAAACACCAAAAAAAAACCCCTCAACAACTCTATGAGACCATTTTCCAAAGGAGTTTCCTACTGATATACTGTATAAAGTAATACAGCAGCTTTGCGCTATTAAACTAAAGGTTGTTACTGGTTTCTTAGAGACCCAGATTGCAGTTCTCCATCTGCTGCTGGTTTCCGTATTTGTATCCGGTATTAAGACTCTCTCTAGAATGCAGTAGTCATTCTTGGCACTAGCTATCAATATATTCCTTAAAATAATCAAATGAGGTCAATGTCTTGATTTTATAATTCCAGAATATAAAGTCATATTTTCAGCATTTTGTAGTTCCTTTGTGTAGAGTCCACATCCATTGGCAAGCACTGAGCAGAATCCGGGGTTAGCTCTCAGTTTTAGTGCAGACTTCCTACACCTCTCAGATGACTTTTAATTTAATCCATCTCCCCGCCTCAGCTCCTTACTGGCAAGATGGAGGTAATAACACTGCCTCATAGGGGTGACATGGGAATAAATTCAATTAAGAGATTGTGCAGGTGTTATTGTACTAACAAGCACAAAATACGTAAGATTTCTTATCTAAATATGAAGGTTAAGCAGGTGCTAATAAAACTGCGCTCTTGAGAGGCAGCTGGTTTGCATTCTTTTTGCTGATAGATGGGACCATCCTTTGTCCAGTTTCAGACCACTCATCAAGAATACAGTCGTATATTACTGGACTGCTTTTTAGCTGCACAACGAACTGCAGTAGGCATGTGCTGTGGGTATGCAATGCTATCCGAAATGCTGAGGATTGCATTTCCAACAGAGCTGAACTCTCTAAATGGAGATTTGGCATTTTATAAAGGGTTCGTCTCCCATTGAGAGCAAGAAGAGACTCCGGGAGCTTAAGCAATTTTGAAAAAAACCTTGCCTCTTTACAGAAGCTGAGCTTTCTTAAGACTGAAAAAAATGGAGAAGCGATGTGTGAAATGAAACCATAAACAAGCTTGGAGCAGCGGCACCCCGTTACCCAGCTGACAAATGGAATAGCATGTGTAGCATGCACAGTGGTGGTGGGAGACAGAATTATCACATAACTGATGAGACACTTGAATCAAAGCTTCCGAAGTTTAATATGCTTGTCACAAGATAGAAGTTGGTCCTTACTGGCAGCAGTAGCTCTTCAAAGCTTTTCTATTTGTTTTACTAGTGGTGTGTGTGCATCAGTATTGTGGTTTTAGCTGCACATGTGGCCTTAAAGACCTAATCCTGTTCTGACTAGGGTCAAATTCAAAGGCTTTTCCCTGCCCCATCCCCTTAAGCTTCTGATATGATTTTTATTGTGAGGCAGTCAGGCATTATACTGATTCCTGGGTACAAAAATGCACACACACTTTTTCTTATTCCAAGAGGCATCCTGCTCCGTTCACACACTGATCACTCTGTAGAAAGGTTTTATTTTCTGTTGGATTGAAAAGCTTTGAAACTATCCAAATGATAGTATTTTTTGCTGTTTCTCTGTCACTGCTCTTTTACTCCTGTTCTAAAACTGCATGGCACCGGCATACTGGAATATGGAAATAGAGCTGTCATTCTTTTGTATCACCCTTGCCTCGGAGTGCTGAATGCAGGCAAAGGGCACATCCATAATCTTCTTCTTGATGGTCTTCTACAGACCCACCTTGAATCAGTTGGAATCAGTCAGATAATGGGAACGTGTATCTGTTTCTGTAAGGATACAGGTTTTCAATGGACTTCGCTCTGAATTTCTCTCAGGTCTGTATGGATCCTCCCTCCAGACACTGCTGGGTTATAAGTATATATACTTTTCAGCACAATATTTACCATTCTCCATGCTGCCATGCTTCCTTCCAGCTCTGTGTCTTGCCTTGAAATTTTGGCATTCTAGGCTGTATAGTGAAAGTCTATTTAGTAATGGTCACTTAGGAGTTTGAATAATCAATATGTTCCTAAGTGAACTACCTGTCATAAATGGAGAAAGCCTCTCTAGCACCTTCCTTGAGGGCATGGATTCTGGCAGAGAATAAACAGTGTTAATGGCTGACTTTTTAATGTAGATGGAAACCTTAGCAGCAACAGCCGCACAGTCCCTTTCCTCCATCCACTTTATACACGTGTGCAGCCCCGCCTTATAGTAGCATGGATGATAAATCGAGTTATGAACAGGTGCTATATTCCCTCTGTGGCACAGGCAAACCAGTTTCATCCGAGGACACTGGAAGCGTGGTTTCATTTCTTACCCTCTGTGCAGATGGGGTACCAGATCCAGGTACACCCCTTGCTTGTGGCCTGGAGAAGATCCAGCCCAGCATGCATATGGGATTTCAAAATTCACATTCTTCTCTTTGTAACTGAAAGGTTTTAAACTAAAATGCCAGACACCATTAAACTGACACTTATTTGCCTTCTGTCTAGGGCAAATGGTAGATCAATATTTTGGTTGAGAATATATTTTATGCTGAATTTAATATTTTACAAGATAACTGACTTGAAAATTTAGAAGAGTTTAAATGTTTTGCTTCCCAGATTTTATGTGCAATAAAATGATGACTGGTATCAAATAGGTGTAATTTAATTTTTATATTACTGTTTCTCCCTCTCCAATTCTCAAATAAAATGCTCAGTACCTTTTAAAAAGCCCACCTGCACTCAGAGACTGCTTTTTGTTGGCCTCTAGAGCAATAGGCTTAATTTGCTAACAGGAAAAAATCTATTGAAGGAGGATTATACAAGTTAAAAGACATTTTTAGAATGGGAGACAGAAAGTGAAATAGCAGCCAATGAACTCCAAGAAACAGACACAAGCATAGGATCATTGGGTGCAGCCTTAACTGTGCATCCTCCTGCAATGTGTGTTCAAACTGTTTAAATGCTACTCCTTTTGCTTGCTGCAAAGGGGAAGTCCTCCAGCCAGATTGTCCTGCTATCCCTTATGTTGCAGCTAGTGGGAAAAGCAGAATTGCTGTTGCTCTTTATAAAGGTGTTTTGGTGTCTTTAAACCATTTGGCTCTGCTCAAAGGAATCTCTCTGGCAGATTGTATTACCTTGCTCTTCATTCAGCCCAGGGTGACCTTCCTCTCCCATTTTGTTCGTCAGCACGTCGAGGATGCTGTGCAGAGAGGTGTCTAAACATAAATATCTGGAAGTGCAGATGTGGGTGATATTCTTAGAGCCCAGCAGTGGGGACCCACTCTGCTCCCTTACCATCAGTGCCCACATCTGTACCATGTGTGAGGTCAAGCAAAGGTGTCAAGAGGCTTGCAGGGATAAATGAGAAGCTTCAGACGAAACTCAAATATTAAAAGGAAGAATATAAAAGGTGGGCACAGGGACAGGTGACCCAGGAGGAAGGTAGACACACTGTCTGAGTGTGCCACAGCCCACCTGAATTTGAATCTGGTGAGGGCTACGAAGGGCAAGAGGTAGGGATTCTACTAGCACATCTGTAGCAAAAGGAAGAGCAGGCAAAATGTGGGTCTGTGCTGAATGGGACAAAAGACATGGAGAAGGCTGTGGTATGTACTCAATGCCTTTGCCTCAGTCTCTACTCATAGGAGTTGTCTTCGGAATATCATGCCCCTGAGACCAGGGGGAGGGACTGGAGCAATGAAGACTTACCCTCAGTAGAGGAGGATCAGGTTAGGATAGGATCAGGGTGGTATACAAACTGGACCCATGTAAGTCCATGGGACCTGATGGAAAGCGTACATATGAATGGCAAGGGAGCTGGGTGGTGTCTCTCCAAAGCCACTCTCGATTATCTTTGAAAGGTCATACTGATCTGCAGAGGTTCTTAAAGATTAGAAGAAAGCAAATGTCACTCCATTCTGCAAGAGGGACAAGAAAGAGGTCAGAGTGGTCACCCTTACCTTGATACCTGGGACAGTAATGGAGCAGCTAATCAAACATATAGAGGATAAGATGACTGGGAGTAGTCAGCATGGATTTATGAAGGTGAAAATAGGCTTAACGAACCTGCTAGCCTTCCATGATGAGATGACTGGCATGGTGGACAAGCAGAGAGCAGTGTATGATATTTATCACTACTTTAGTAAGGTTTATGACAGTCTCCCACTGTCTATCCTCACAGACAAGCTGATAAAGGGCTGAGACTTCCAACTTTGGTATTTAGAGCTGACAGGTATCCTGAACTCCAGTCCTGGCTGCCGGGGTTATTAATACCTAGATATTATTGGATAATATAATTAACTGTGGGTTCCCAGGTGGACACAGCTGCAAAATGAAGTCATGGAAAGGGACAAGATCTAAGATGCAGCCTCCCTGCCAACACCCTCTGAGGATGGCTCAGCACTCTATTCCTTGTCAGTCTCAAGCATTTCTTTCTCTCCCGGGAGCACGAGGATCCTTCTGAGGTGATAAAACACCTAATTCCTTTCACAGATTTACTCCCCAGAAGCTTCTGGTATGCAGCTGTGGTAGCACTGTGTTACTTGTTCACTACTCAATTTTCCAACATGAGATTTTGCTAAATGGAGTATATTTCATTGCTCTTTGAACAGTAAAAATCTGGAAGCCATCCTCTTTATTCTCAAGGATTCTCAATTCTTGCCAATGTAAATAAGGTTTCAAATAGTTAAGGATTGCTGAGCTGAGCTCATCGTGTACTACAAACAGTAAAAAAAAAAAAACCCTTACATTTTTTGTTGCTGTTTAAATGGCTCAAGTAGACCATCTGCTTCTGAAACAGCTCATGTGTTTTTGGATTTGGTTATGAACTGACCACAGCATTGCAAACACCACTCATCTGCAAAGTTAACTGGTTTTATACACAACATGAGACTGGCAGGAGAGCTGTGTCTACTCAGTGTTTTAGAAGGCAGACAGGAATGGTATGACTGCAAATTGGCACAGCCATGTCCTTGTCATTTAACTTCACTACCACCTCATTTGTATAAAATAGGGATAGTTTTAAATGGATGTTACTGCCACGGGAGCATCCAATGAATCTCTTATTTTTGGAAAAAGAAAGCAGTCCTTCTAAGGTGACTTCACTTAGTCTTTTATGATTCACATGGGATGTAGAATTATGGCATTTGTTCTTAAACACAATTATGGATGAGACCCAAGACTAACCGACAGCTCAGTTATTTCTTCCTGATGCATTTCATTAATAGTCCCTGCACCTCTCACCTCTATGAAATTGGCAATTAGTGAGGTGCCTGTGAGAGGCTAATTGCCTCCAGAGTCAATTGTCCTAGAGCCAATTGTTAATCTCCTGGTGTTAATTGCCAAAAGCAGGAGTAATCAAAGTAGGCAGTGGGCATAGGAGATGCACGTGTGTTAGAGCTAGGTAGCAAAATGCAGAAGGTGTTCAACTCTGCTCTGTGGTGGGATAGCATAGTTTAGCAAGTGGAAACATGATGAGGCACTAGTTGAGTGTAAGTCCTGAATGTTTTGCTGCATTTTTCATTCATCACCTTCAGATTGCTATTCTACTTGTGAGCTATAAAATTGGTGGGGTAAAATCTGGCCCCTGAGGAGGTCAAATAAAATGTATCAGCGATCTGGCAGGGATGCCTGTACTGCTTGATGTCGGGATGACACTAGTAGCATTGTGATGAGTTTGGAAAGAAATAGAATAGAATTGCAACAGCTGTACAGTTTAATTCTTTGGTTTGCCATGGCTTTTCAGTTTGGTGTTTCCAGACAGAAGACTGAATTTAATCGTAAGGTTAAATGGATCTCTGGTAACTTCTGTTGAGTTGATTCTACCTACATTAAGGTACCTCTTCAGTATGTTTGACTTATGTTTTTGAATCTGGTTTCCTAACATAAGATGCCTTGAGTACTGAGAAAGAAAGAGAGAAAAATATGCTATATTTTTATAAACTAAAATGCATAAGCAACTATGAAATTATACAGAATGTCATGCAGGTCAAAAATCTGACCTGTGTTTATTGTTTAAGATAAGGGGAAGGAGGGAGGTTTGATAACATGCCTATTTTGCACAAAATCTGTTGCAAAAATCCTGGTAGGCTCCTCTTTCATTCTGACAGACTCACGGCTTTTGAGCATCCCAGTTTACAGCCTCTGTCTAGACTATGGTTTGACCTTTTGTTCCTGGTGTCAGATGGTGACTTTCAAGAGCTTGAATCTGCTACTGTTGGTCAGAGATGGAAGTGGGTATTCCACTAACCTGAGCAGCTGGAACATCTGTTGAGGGGATAAAATGATCAGTGGTTTGTCTGGATGATTGAGTGATAAGAGACTTCAGCTAGGGAGCTTTGTCAGGATGCGTGAGAAATCTTTTATCTCCCAGTTTACAGTATAATTATAATTCTTTTAAATAAGTAGAGATTAGTTTAGATCTATTTTTAAAAAAATTTCTTTTTTTAAACCTGCACGTGGAGGACAAGAAGACAGAAATCTTCTACAACTACTGCATATTCTAATGGACATTTTGCAAATGAATAACAACAATGATTAAGTTAGCTTACAAATTCCAGCCTGGAAACTGCCTGCATTACTCAAGAGACTGAGAAACACTTGAAAAAAACCCACAAGATTTTTGTGATGCAGGTGACACAAATAGGGGAGGAAAAAAAAGGAGGTAAGGTTACCTCATTGATAGCCTTAAGGTTAGTGAGAAGCATAAAAATAATGGATTCAAAGAGCACTTCTGTAAAATACACACTGTTTTGATTCAAATTTCAAGTTGGCTGCAAGCTGTATTTTTAACACATAGCATAGATATGCTGAAGAGCCATTGCAAACCTCTGCCCTTCAGAATATGTTTTGCTTTGTGTAATATAGTGCACTAATGTGCATAGGAGCTATGAAGGGGGGGTGAGGGGAAGAGGAAATAAGCTTTGTGACCCAGTTTTATTCACAAATTAGAAAGCATAATTTGAGGCACAATCATTTCATCAGGTGTGTGTTGCAACTTAACGTGGCAGGATGATTGGGTCCCCAGAGAGAGAATTTCATTTTGATTTTTTTTCTGGCCTAAATGATTCTATAAATGCAAAACTGATTGATATTTGCTTTAGCGTACACTGATTTGGCACCTGCTGCTAGCATGTGGCAGATAAAGTAGTTACAAAAATTAACATAAATTTTAAAATAAAGTCATGAAAAGCACAACTGCAAACGTTAAGCTGAAGGTAGGGCCTGTCTCTGGAAAACAGTATCATTTCTTTTGTAACTTTCTTCCCTCAGTTCTCTACCTTATGATGAGTCTGAAACTACTGAGTAACACCAAACCAAAGTAACAAAGTTCCAGATATTTTAGGGAAATCTCCCCTATGGAACGGAGAGAAGACCCTCTTCTAAGGGAGCTTCTCTAACTGTCCTTGAAAGTACAGTAAAGAGAAGGGCTGTTACAATCCTTCACTTATTGCTTTACTCTTGCTTGCTATCGGAAGAGGAAAGGTGATCTCCTAGCATGCTTGTACTCCTTAAAGAGGACTCTCTGCCTTCAATGCTAGAAGAAACCTGTCCTTTGCTCTCAAAGGAAAAAGCTCTTCAGGGAATCGGCCAGCCTGAAGCAGATCAGAGACACTGGTTACTATTGCTGAGCCCTTGTGGAAGAAGGTATGGTGTAGTCCCCCAGCCTCATGTGGGATTTGTGACAGTGGCACGGTTTGCTACTGGTTTGGTTCTGTAAAGCCTCAAATCTCATTTCAGTAAAAGTTGTGTTAATGTGTATCTAAAGCTGTGCACACACTGCTAAAATCCACTTCCCTAGAGTGCTTTCTGGTCATGGTTTATGTTCTCCTCAGAATGAATCACAGATGGGTTTTTTTTCCTTAATCCCATCAGTTACATGGTGGGCTAACAGGCTGTGGTTTGAACCGGGTCTGTTTAATTTTTCACTTCACAAACAAACTGGTGGTAATGTGGGAAAGGGGAGGAGGAAAAGTTTAAATTCCAAACACCCAAAGGATGATCGTATCTACTTCCTCAGTGTATTTGACTTATGAGTCCAAGTTTTAGTAGTGGAGAGGCTGCAGGGTGGCCTCTGTGAGAAGACGCCAGGGGCTGCCCTCATGCCAGACACAGCTGTCTCCAAAAGAGATCCACCACTGTCCAAAGTTGAGCTCATCAGCAAAGGTGGTGGCACCTCTGTGGAGATATATTTAAGAAAGAGTAAAAAAAGGGGAAAAAAATTGAAAGAAACAGCCCTGCAGACACCCAGGTCAGTGAATAAGGAGACTAATCTGCTCCAGTGCTTGGAGCACCTTCTTAGTCTGCAGCCCATGGAGAATAACATGGTGAAGAAGGTTGTCCCTCTGCAGCCCATGGAGGACAGTGTCAGTGCAGATATCCGCACTGCAGCCCATGGAGGCTCCCATGCTAGAACAGGGGAACCATGTGAAGGGGCAGAAAGGAATTGTTACGGCCTGAACATGATTCCCATTCCCCATCTCCCTGTGCTGCTTGGAGGAGAAGAAGGTAGAAGAGGTAGGACTGAAGGAATGAAGTTGAGTCTGGGAAGAATGAGATTTGGAGGGTGAAGATGGTGGGTTTTTAGTCCTGTTTCTCACCATCCTACTCTATTTCTAATTGGCAATAAACTAAATTAGTCTTTCCCAAGTAGACTCTGGTTTGCCTGTGATGGTAAGTGATCTCCCTGTCCTTATCTCAACCCATGAGCTCTCCCATTTTGTTTTCTACCCCGTGTCAGAGGCACAGAGTGACAGAGGAGCTGAACGGGGTCTAGCAGCTGGCTACGGTCAACCCACCACCCACAGTTACAGTATGGCCACACAGAAAGTTGATTTGGTAAATGACACACACAAAATTAACAAATCTTCAGTGAGTGAACAGCTAGCACCAGGTGAAGATGCAAACTTCCTTGAGCAGATCTTCTGGCAACACAGGAATCTCTCAGCCCACCAGTGGTTGGCTTTCTCTAAGAAAATCTCACTCTCCCTCGTTATGCCAAATGCTGGCTCAGTTTGTGGCATGATTTACTGAAAGGGTGGCACTCTGTCAGTAGATGAGTTTGCTTTTCAATAGTCTGAGTTAGAAGTTCTCTCACTCAGATGGATACTGAGGTGTTATTTATGAAGTGATTGAAAGTCCTCTTTGTGTCATTGGAAAGAATAGTTTGCAGTTGCATTGACAGAAAACTTTCTTCTCAGGGTTACCTAAATATTTTTCTTTGGAAAAATGATGCATTTGCAACATTATTTGATTTTGAGACCAGTGAAAAGGGAACTAAGATAGGTTTGAAAGTCATCAAAGTTGTAAACTTCCACAGTACAAATTATGTATATGCATTCTCTATTGGTTTTACTTGAATATTGACTACAAGAAAGTAATGAGGCAGCACAGAGCCTCCAGGAAGCATGTGTGATTTTTTTTTTTTTTTTACAATGAGTCATACATAGCAAATGGCCATTCTTCTTCCTGTGCAGGACAGCTTAATGGTATTCATTCCTCATCAGCCTTTGATAGATGTTGTAGAGTCAATGTGGATATGTTATCCTAGCCCATCTCAAGGAAGAGATAAGCTTTGATAGAATTACGGTTTGTGTTTCATGAACCAGATCTGAAACCATACCAGAATGGATCAAGAAAATGTGCTGTAGTTGCTGCTGTTGCTCTGTACGAAGTTGTTAATGTGCTCTTCAGAAAAAAGGTGACATAAATATCTCTTTCTGCCTTTTATGGGCAATCTTTCTAATTGTGCTAATTTTTCTTAATATGGTTAAACTAGTGGTAAACTCAAACCTTTTCCTTAGGTCAAGATCTGCTTCACCATGTAAGCTGCAGTTTTCCATAGTCAGCTGTCAACTGTGCTTATAGATTCTCTTTGCTGAAGCCAAGTCATGTTATCCTTCACAGAGACTTCATAGTGCAGTTGGAATCATAATCCCAGTGTAGGAGATACATAAGAACGGAGAGCCACACCAGAGGGGAAAGGTAAGGAGTAACTCATTGTACAGATGCAATACTGGTGGAATGACGAATGTGTGAAGTGATTTGGAACAATCTCTTTAGAGGTCCAATAATATTATTTCAACAGCTGCTGTGTGATTTATTATCTCTGTTCCCTCTCCTGTAATATCACCTATGCGTCCTTTAAATAGAAAGAGTCCCTGAAGTCACACCTTTTAATTGAGGAGGGATGGTGAAAGAGAAAAAAACTAGCATTTAATTAGCTCTAGAAAATGCTTTTATTTTAGGTGTGTTCCTAAACTGCTGCTTATAATTGCATAGTGCTTTTCAGTTAAGCACCTTATAGTACTTCTCAAGCCTAAGGTCACTGCAATGTAGACAGTGAGAAAGTCCTACTTCTAAGTATGAATTTCTGCCTCTCTTGTTCAGTCTGATAACTTGCTGTGGTGGATTGTTCCTTTGGGGACAAAAAATTTGTTTTCAACTTTGGATCTTTTTTCACACGTACTTCTACAGGCTGCAGTGGATTTTTCTTCTCCTAGTGCAAACGTTAGAGGAACAAGATATAGGAAAAACATAACAACGTGTGAGGTATGTGATTTTCCACTTAAAACTATGTTGATTTGCTGTTGATTTTGGAAAATCTGCAACACATGTAGGTTCCAAGGATTTTAAGCATACATTTATATCAAATATATGTGTAAATTGAACATGTAGTAATCATATGTGTAAACTAGAATGAAAAATTGCACAGAACTTGTTTCACCATTGAAAAATAACAAAGGATTTTCACAGCATTTTTTTACTTAAAGTGGTTTTCTGAACAAGTTCTAGGTAAAGAAGATTTGTGTTTATCTTCTGTTTTAGCAGAAAAGGAAAAAAAGAAGGAAAAAGTATTTTCCTGGTGATCATAATGAACTAAAAGTACGTATGAAAGATTTAATTTTGAGATAGGGTTAAACTTTAAATAGGAAACTTTTTATAAAGGAAAATTTTTATA
The DNA here is from genome assembly GCA_033558185.1 of Dromococcyx pavoninus. NCBI lineage: Eukaryota > Metazoa > Chordata > Aves > Cuculiformes > Neomorphidae > Dromococcyx > Dromococcyx pavoninus. The sequence continues at coordinate 167,669 of JAUMJL010000209.1, forward strand.
TTAGTACCTGCTTGGATTTTTTGTGTGTGTGTGAAAAGGCATGATATACTGTTGACCTAAAACTACCTCTAGTGAAATTAACATGCTCAAGCAGCAATGAAGAATGTCGCTCCCATTTTTGACTGCAAGGTATTTTGTGACAAGAAAACAGGACTGAACAATAAAGTACAAAAAAAAAGAGATTTGGTAGCATTTCCTTCAAAACAAGAAGAGATTTAGAAACTTGTGTTGGGATTTGTTTCATCTAACCTTCCCCATGTACAGTACACGTCTATAGCAGAGCTAGACATCCAGGAGTTTTTCAGTTGATGGGCACTTCTAGGACATGATTCATCTTGTTGCACTTGTGATGTCCATAATAGGGCAAATTAACTGTTTCATGTAAAAGTGTATTCCTTTCTGTTGACTAACCATGTATTGACATGTGACCAGCTGGAGGGAATATAAGAGTTGGTGAGATGGATACACCCTAGAAGTGACAATAATAATGGTTTTGAAAGAAACACTTTAAAGAAAATACAAGCAATTTATTTACATAAGCAGAAATAATTAGAGACTATTTCAGAAAAGCCCATCATGTTAAGGCACTTTGAAAATCCCTAAACACTGGAGACGAGTCTTTAATTCAAAAAGTAGAATAGCAACAATCTATGTAACTGTTTTCCCAGTGCCCTCTTTTCTTTTTTTTGGGTGGAGTAGATATTTGCCTTGTTCATTTCCACTCACCTTCCCCCCCTCAGTAATTTTTCCTATGATTCTCTTCACCACTTCTACAAAGGAACATTTTTTTTTTCCTGAGTATGTGTATTTGCTCCTATTCATCTGGATTTTCCCCCCAGAGTAACATATAAGGCACTCCAGCTCTCGGAGATAAACCAATTTGCTCCTGAAAGTATCTTGCTTGGATTTTAGCTGAGAAAGTACTGCAGGATGAATGGAACAAGCATGCTTATGTTTTGTAAAGTACACGCAGTTTGTACTGATCTGGTGGTGTGCTACTTCTGCTTGCCAACAGCTACTGCATCCTGCTTTCCTGGCTGTTAGGTTTTATTCTGAGACCCTTGTATCTAATGAGCATCATAGCAGGATGCCAGCAATATGTTCTGAAGACTATGAGTAATCCCTGGTGTCTAAGAATATGAGCAACCCTATGAAAAGCCAGCAATTCCTCCTTATTTCAGCCTCTGTATGCTCTGAGTCACACTTCAGATGATGCCCAAGGTCAGCTGGAAAAAAGATCTGAATTTCAGTGCGTCTTAAAGGTGCACACTGTTGTTGGAGATAAAACTTGTCCCTTTAAAAACCCTTTTTAACAAAAGCAACTCAGTACAAGGGGAATTTGCATGGGCAGAACAGCTTGCCTTGCAGCTGCTGGGCCCTTATATTTGTTAAGTTTTACTCCAATAATTTCACTTCATAAAAATTATTCTTAACTTAGCAATGGGGAAAAATGTGAAGGAAGTGCACACGGGGTGAAAAAAAAAAAAAGAGAGCTAAGCTTCAGTGGAACTTGGCAAATATTTTAGTGTCTGCTTCGCCCAGGAATTTGTGTTGGCTGCTATGGTTGTAGCTGTGGTGATGGGATGTATCAGAATATTTCTTGGATTTGACTTTTGGGGGAGTATTCCCCAAGTACAGTCATTTGCATTGCAGGACAAAAGTCAAGCTCTGGCTAATAAATGCCTCAAGCAAACATCAGTCTTTTGGCAGACTTGAACACTGCTACCTGTTACAGGGCTTGCTTACTGATGTTTCCTCTGAAGCCAGTGACATTGTCCCAGACAGGGCTGGACCACTGCAGTTGATCCAGTACAACTGTTGATCACTGTGGGCAAAGCAGTAAGCATCCATCGCCTCTAGAAATTGCATTCTTCAAAGCAAAGCTGAAGAAATTGCTTCTATGCCTAGCTTGTCCAAGTTTTTTAACTGACATTTGTAATCAATATCACAGCAGTCTTGCATCAACCAGATTTCGCTCGTAGGTCCTACTTTAATCTTGAAATACATCATATATTGCTTTTCTTTAAGAATTTAGTTAAGTCAAATGTATGCTTATCTATTCTTGTACCTTTTTTAACTCAACCATGATCCTGTGTTCTGCCACCTCTAAACCAAGGCAGTTCTGCAACAGAAACTTTTGTCAGCATTGTGAAGTCATTTAAATGTACAGCATTGTCCTTGGTTTTCAGAGACACAAGCATGTTCATCTAGTCTTGCTGGCAAACTGACCACAGCAACGCAGTTCAGTGTGCCTGCAGACCAAGTGTGTACCATTCCAGCAAAAATGTTTCTTACAAAGGTCTGCACTGGAGGGGACCTTCCTAAAGCTTGCCTGGATATTTTTCTATTGAGGTTAATAATAACAAATAGATAATAATAATGGTATTAATAAAGATTACTAATAGATAATAATAAAGGTAACTACATGCATTTTGAAGATGGGAGTGGCTCCATATTTAGGCCCTGAAACCCTATCCTGCTCCCTGACTTCTCAGACCCTCCTCAGAGAATCTGCTTCCATCCCAGGACAGAACTACTCGTGAGTGTTATGACGAAGGAAGGAAGCTGTAATTCCTTAATGGAAAATTGCAGCACGAAACTAACCTGTGATTTATGAGTACAGAAGAGTTGAAGAAAACAATGCCTTTCAGATATGACTGTTCAGATTACGCACATTGCATTTTTAGAAATATTGCCTCTAATCAGGCTAATTTGCCTTACCTGGGAGGCATGAAGTCCAAGAAACCATAAACTTGTTTCATCTAGCATGAAGATAGATGAAATTATCTCTGAAATATAGGAGGCATCCAGCTGGTTAGTAGAATGATATCTAGTACAAATCATTTCAAAATCTGAAAAAAAGGATAACCCATATATTCCTTGCAAGGGACAATGGAAATATGGAAATCTACCTGGAACCAACAGTTAGTGAAAAAAATGGACTTTCCTCTAATTCGGGAAGCATAGGGTATAAGAGCTTTAAGGTATTAATGAAGGCATCACTGTAAAACATGCAAGAGGTAGGGCAAGGTATTTCAGAAATGCAGCAGATATTAATCAGATTTGGGAAGATGTTAGATGTGGAGGGTGTTCTTATTTGGAGGGAAGAGGAAGGGGAAATACATCTGCTTTGTTCCATAAAGGGATGTCTTTCAGTTTTCTATGGTGGTAGCTTCCTGGGGATGGATGGCCTTTTACTTGTGAAAACAGTGAATTGCTGACTGAGAAACCCATGTAGGCAAGTGAGCTTTGTCCTACTTCCACTGAAATCAGCTGGAGTAGGGAGGTTCTCAGTGTCTTTTTTTAATGGGATCAGAATCAGTATCTTAAAAGACTGTTATCATCTCTTAATGGAATAACATTTCTAAACATATTTTGACTGACAGGAAATCCTAGGTTGCACCACAGACCCTTACAAGGTATGAGGTAGGGAGGTGCCTGGCCGTTAACAAGGGGTCTTCTTTTGTTTGACTTCCTACCTTCAGCCAGCACAGTTTAGAGCAGCTGGTCAAATGAAATTCTACTGACTGGCTGGAATCACTAAAGCAATGTGCTTTTTCCTTAGGGAACAAAACAACAAGACCTGGTCTCTTTATGGTAGGGCTGCTAAAACCGTCCCCATGGGATATAACCAGAAGACATGTCCAGCAGATTTGCTGATCCACCTAACTAGACTGTTTCACCCTATGATTGTAAGAGTTGTGGTGGGACCAGAGTCATAATGGTCTAGGGATAGACAGCGAGTCTGAAATCTGCTGTTCCCGCTTCAGATCTGAAGGCAGCTTACGTGCCCCAAAATTCTGCATATTCTTTCAATAATACTAGTTGCCCCCCATTGAAGACATTCTTTAAAAATTCCACCTTCTGTTTTTAAGCAGATGAAACTAATCACTGTAATCACTATTTTCTGAGATTCTTTCATTACAGTTGAGAAGTTGCACAGGCACCTGTATGTCTCTCACAAATATCTGTTTTGTTATAAATTTCAACATGCTCTTCAATATTAACCTGCTTGCCACTTTTTGATAAATTGCACCTTGGGTTTACTACACACTCATTGTATTTCTGCCTGTACTGTTTTTCAACTGCGGTTTTGTTATTTTTAGAGCTTTATCAATAGATAGTGATGTGGGTGGTTTTGTTTGGTTAGTTTTTTATAAAGCTGCTTTGTTATACAAAATAATCTACAAAACACTGTCTAGACTTCTTTTGATGTCACTGGCATCTGGTTCTTAATCTCTTAAGTCTTTCTTTCCAGAAGCCTCTTGGATGACAAGACTATTTTTATTCAGAGATACTGAATGCAGGTTATTACCATGGGAATGGTAGGTGATCACACCTACAGTACTATCTGGACTCCCTACTGTTCTGCAGCTGCTGAAGTTTCAGCTCAGAGGAAGTGCCTGAGCTGTTCAAATACCTATTCTATAACTTGGCACCCCTCTGGAAAGACAACCGTATTTCCTTGTATTCCCTCAATTATGCTCTTTTCTGTAGGAAAACTAAAGCACAGCTGCCTCGGTCTCTAAAAACCAGGCTACTGCATTTCATTGTCCTAACTCACCAGACATTAGAAAGGTTGTCATAGTTTGAAATTTGCAGAGATGCTGCAAGTGGGTGGGTGGATGTTAAGTTTGTAATCGCCGAAGTCCGTGATGAAGGTAGTAGTTTACAACGTTCTTTTAATAGTAAATGGCAACGCAGCTGGTGATTTTCTTCCTGCTGCTTTAAAATGCTCCATCATTCAATCAGAGAATGATGGTCAGAGAAAAAGAGTAACTATTGTTAAGCCACACTGAGCAACTGGCCACCTTCTCGAGGAGCCTAAAGAGTTTATCTTCATGTGTTACTTGATTGAGTATTGAGTTCTAGGCTTTTGCCCTCATCCCTCAATGTCTTATCCACATTCCTGGTACAGCCCAGTTCTTCCTGTTAAAATACTGCAGTTACTATTGTGCTGCAGTGTATGTATTGACAGGTGGATACAGAAATGCCAGACTGGGTTCTGGTTGACTTTTGTTAACTGAATTAAAAGATTTGCCACTTTTTGATGCATTACATATTAGTGCTTCTCTTTATCTAGCATTTTCCATAGAATGCTTTTGTCTTATATTTGAGGTTTGGATTTAACAGAGAAAAATCAATTTAAAGATTCCTTTAGGAAGACTGGAAAATGGTTACTGCATATCAAAACTGCTTAAATGAAACCCTGGAGAAAATCTACAGAAAATAAGAAAAATATTGTGTAAAACCTTAATGAACAATGGGAATTATTTCTAATAAAATGAACTCTAGGCCAAGCCTAAATAATCTACTGTGTTACTAGTGTCTACCTAATTAATGGTTTATCCTCGAGGTAAAATCCTTTTAATAAGCTTTTGGAAAGTCTGAATGGAAAACCCTGATGACTTCACAGGTTTCTGTCACAATTACCCAGGCAGAAATACTCATACCTTTCAGGTTTGCTAGTTGGTTTGGTTGCTTCTTTGTGTGTGTGTGGGTGGTTGGGGTTTTTTAGATTAAAATCTGTTTCACTCTCCTTGCTTCCCAGCTTTGGGTTGTTTATGACTATTTTTATTTTAAAGACCCTTCCCCCAACCACTTGGGAAGAACAAGAGAGAAATCTAAGAGGGAAAAAAAACTTTTACACGTGAAGATGGTATCAGCATCAGGAAAATGATTTTCACTGTAGCAAAAAAAGAAAAGCAATAGCAAACCAGTATTTGGGTGCATCAGAGGGAGAAACAGAACAGTTAAGACAGTGCAAGGATAAATGGTATGTTGCCAAGAAGCTGATTTAATTCAGCAATGTACTTTTCAACACCCATCTAGTTCTGAGCAGGCAGATAGTGGTGGTTTGGGAGCTCTACCGCACGGTTAGTGTTAGGAACCGAGTTCAGGACTTCACTGACCTGCCGTTGCTCCTGCACCCCCAGCTCACCAGGAGCCCCAGACCTCCCAAACCCCGATGCATGTGTGTGGACAAGGCAGATGCCTTTTGTTCTGTTGCATTAAGCTCTTCTGCATTCCCCCCACGTATGGCCTCGTATCTCATTGCCTGTGTTCGCTCTCCCCACTGAGACGTAGACTCGGCTGGAGGAACCTTTTTTTTTGTTTCCCACAGAGAAATGAGCAACCAGCTGGTTAATTCAGAAAACTTAAAAAACAACAGCAACAAAACCCCCTTTCATTTCTGGCATGCCAGGTGGCACTGTTTTCCTTAGGGATGATTCACTGCTACTGGAAGTCAGTGTTTACACCGATGATAAATATTAGCAGCTACCGGTCGGGACAGCGAAGAAGAAACGACGACCAAGGACTGGCTATAAAATAATGTCTCACATCGTACTGGAAGAAGGCATTTAGGATTAACCTACTGACAAACACCAAACACACAGACAAAAAGTGGAAGAAGGGAATTTCTTTCCACGAATGGGGCGCGGGGAGGAGCATCCTCCGCGCGGTGCGACTGAAGGTCCTTGAGAAGGGCGAGAGTGACCCAGGGGAGGTCAAGTTCACAGGCAGAGGGTCCAACACCGCAGCAGCCCACCCTCCCCGCCCACCGCCTGCGAGATCAGGAGGAACCACAGCACACCCCAATTCCCTGTCGCCGCGTCCCCCTCGAGGTAGCGCGGCGCGTCCCCGCCCGCCGGGCGGGACCATCTCTCCCCCTGGCAAAGGGGGGGGGCCGCGCTCCGCCCCGGCTCCCCGCCCGGCGCACCTCCCCCCCGCGCAGCGCAGAGCGCCCCTCCGCCCGGCGCGCGGCGTGGTCACGCCCAGCGCAGGCATTAGCGCCCCCCGGTGCGGGGTGGGGGCGCCTGGGCATCCTCCGGCAGCGGTGGCGGCGGCGGCGGCTCCTCCTTTGGCAGCTCCACCCCGGCACCTCGGAGCGGCTCCTCGCTCCGGCTCCTCGCTCTCTCTGCGCCGCCCGGGCAACGCCATGAAGCCGGCGGTGCTGGAAGTAATGAGGATGAACCGGGTGTGCAGGATGGTCCTGGTCACTTCCGTGGGCTCCTTCATCCTCGTCATCTTCTATTTCCAAAGTATGTTGCACCCAGGTAGGGCACTGGCACCGCACCGCGATCGCACCGGCACCGCGACCCCTCCACTATCGCCACCGGCGCAGGTGGCGAGCGCCCCGGAGCCGCCGCCGGTCCCGGTTCTCCCCTCCCGGCGCCGCTGCGGCAACACGGGGCTCGGCGGCGGGCGCAGCATCCTATAGGTCGCCTCCCCCCTCCCGCAGGAAACTTCCCGCAGGAGGATGGAAAGTTGTTTTAATTTAAAATTTTATTATTTTCTGCCCACCGCGGCGGAGAGCGACTCCGGGAGCTTCCCGGCTCCCGCGGGTTCCTGCCTGCTGAGAAAGGCACCCCTGACTTCCCTCTCCGTCCCTCCCGGCTTCGCTGCTTTTCCATTTTAGATGTGTCGGGGACACCGCAGCCGGCCAGAACCACCGGCAACTTCGTGCCGGCTCGCCCGAGTTGTCCGGAACGGTTGCACGGGCTGTTCTGTCCCGTCCCGTCCCTGCCCGGCTCTGCCCTCACTCCTAGGCGGCTGAGGAGCTCCTGGTGGTGCTGGGTATGAGTGTCCGCACAGACCGGAAAGGGGCGTAATAAATCCTGGTCCAAACTCCTGACTGCCTTCTGCGACTTTATTTTTCCAGTTCACAAGTGGGAATGGAAGGGATGGAGCTATACTGGGAGTACTGGGTAGTAGTGGCTCCCCTGGAATTCCCTCGTAGGTCAGCTACTGAGTCATGGCGAAGGTGGGATTGAGTCACAGAAACTTCATGCCCTGTCTGCTCCGCGCACAGGATTGCAGCTCCTGGATTGCAGCGAGGCTGCTTTGTGCAATTTGGCTGTGAATTTTATCCAGCACGGCAAACAAAAAAATTAATCTTGATTGTTATTCTGTCTCACTTTTTCCCCTTCCTGACTGAGAAATGAGGTGGCAATTGTATACTTCTAGTGTCTTTTTGGAGGCATCTGACAGCTGAACAGCTGTAAGCGGGAGTGATATCTCTTAGCAGACCAGCAGCTTTAGCTGGCAGAGTGGCCACGCTTCTCCGCAGGCGAGTCTTCTCAGCAGTACCTGCAAATCCCTCATACCAGCTCTCAAGCATTGTGGCTGTAGCAAACAAGGGAATTGCAGCTTGGTAAAAAAAAAAAAAAGTTGTGTTCAGTTTGACTATACATTTCTTTTCTTGTGGCTACTAAACTGTAGTTGAGGAAATTTTTTTTTCCTTAAAGTTTTTAGGAGGTGGTGGTTTACTGTGTTGATGGGATTAGGAATCAGTGGATCTGCTGTTCTGTGGTGAAGCCAAGTCTCATTTGGCATTTTTCTATCAACTGTCTGCTCCTCCGAAGTTGGTATCATTGGCTTGATGAATGTGTTCTTGTATGGTGCCCATCTGTGTTAATACCTGCCAACTCCTTGGAAAAATTAGCATATTTTTTCTTTCCTGCTGTGTCTGCTCCATGCTTACTGGTTTCACAAGGAGCGCTAAGCCATTAGCAGACCCATGGAAGGCTTTATTTCAGGGCTTCGAGGCACCATGCAGAATTTTTGGTTGCAACACAGCTTCGTTGATTTAATAAAAAGAAGATATTTTCATTGGTTGCATTCCACGGGTAATATAGTTTGCACACATATTCAGTAAATTTGGCCAAGAGTCATTATTTCCCCTTATTTCAGATGAATTATATTGTTGGAACACAAACTCAGCATGCAGTAGGTGAAAGATTAAGTTAAATTTTTTAATATAGGAAAGGTGCCTTTCAAGAATTGTCAGTGTGCTCTAACTATTGAAGGTTATGGCTCTATGTTCGTGCTATTGTGGAACTATAAATAGGTAGAGATTTTAGTACAATTCAGAGGATTTACCATAAACTCTGAGGAGAGAACATGATGCTGTGAAATCACCAGAAGGATAATCTGCACCCATTTTCCCTTTGACACATACTTAGTTTGTTAACATGTATAGAGTAGGTCTGGAAATAAATGCGATCACAACCTGTCCATCTTTATTGTACCGTTTTGATAATTTCTGGAGGTTTTTTTGTGGGCTCTTTCTGTAGTGGAAACCGTTACAAATTTATCCAATTCTAATCTGGACTACAGTGTGGCCCTTTGGTTTATGGTTTGTGAAGCTTGAATGGCTGCTTTCACCAGGTATCTATTATATGACTGTATGTGTTACCACCTTGGTGGTGCAAGTGATGGATTAACGTGGACTTCTTGAAGGGGCATGGGAGGGGGAGGCAGTAGACCTGCCAGTGTGGTACACATCAGGTAGCAGATCACTTTGAGGCATTACATCCTTATTTTAAGATACACCAAGAATTACTAACGTATGCCTAACGTTACCAGAGCCAGACTCTGGGCAGAGTGCATGTCGGGTGGGATGGGTCTGGAGGTATTAACAGCTTTCAAAATCTTGGCCGATGCCCTTTTTGTTGTGAAGGGTGTTCTAAATTTTAGCTGATCTCTGCTGAAGTATATGTCTTTGAACGACTACCAGAGGGAGCTGTCTGTCCTACCCTGGCTTGCTGCCTGTCGCTGTTGTTAGCTTACTGTGTCCTCCAAGACAGGCTCTTTGCAATGAGAATTAGCCGAGAAATTCCCACCCAAACCTTCTGGATGGAAAATAAGGTGAAGTTCTTTGCAAGAAGTGTCAGCTCCTCATTTGAAATCTGTCAATTTCCTCACACCCCCAGGTTCTCTTGGTGAGTTTCAGGAGACTTGTTCTTTGCCTACAGAGATTTTCATACAATTATGGCTGTGACACAGAGAAGCTGAAAGATACTTGAAGCCCATCGAATGAGTCCAACCCCTCCTGGAGACAAGCACTTTCCATAGGAGGTCTGACTGTGTGAATGCTAGAGACATAAGAAATGGAAATTTCTGCTGGGAGTTTTTTTTCCTTCAGGTAAATAAAGAGGAAAATTACACAGTTAACAGAAGCCTTTCTGAAAAACAAACAAAAAACCCTAACAACAAAAATACACCTGGAGGCTGAAGCTGGGAAGGTGAGCTTAGCCTTACCTTTGTGAAGGCATATGATGATCTGTCCTTTGCATTGGATCTCAAATACCAGCATATTGGAAGGATATCAGGTGCATTTTATTCCTTGTTCTTTTTTACTCCATACCTGTTCTTGGTTGGGAAGCTGGTGGTAAATATGCTGTCCACTTAATACACCTTTGCATTGTCTGAATTTTGGCAGAGATTTGTCAATGTTCTGTGGAACCCACTGTCCCAGTTAGTTCCTTGAGTGGTTGCTGGTGAAGGAAGGTGAACAATGCTTCTCTCCAGTCCTCAGCAGCAGTGTAAAGAAAACGTTGGAGGTGATCCTGGCTATTGTGGCTTGTCTGTGGGCTTGAGGGGACTTGTGTGCTTTCCTTTGCTTGTCTAGTCTTTTTTGAAAAGTAAAAAACATTCTGCTGTGTTTGCTATAGGTGGATGGAGATTTTTCTCTGGTTCTTTGCACAGAACATATCCACCTTTTGCCTGTGCTGTCTGAGTAACTGAGTGCTGATAACCTGATTCTTGCTCCATGCCCCTGCATCTGCTGTCTATCTACAATGGGTCAAATCTTGGGGTTTTATGACAGCTCTTCATAGTTGTATCTACTGCCTTTCCTGTGAAATCAGTTCGTTCACCGGTCCTTTGTCTGCCCACGCTTTGACAGATGTGTGTGCTTTCTTCTGTAGACATCCCAGCTGTAGTGAGTAGAGGACTGCTTGTCAGTAACTGCAGTAAGGAGCTGCTCTAGAAGGCTGGGGTCAGACTGGTGATGTACTGGGGTCCTGCTAGATGAGACATTCCATATGAACATAGAATAATCAATACTATCTTTATCTTACCAGAGACAAGTTTATGAAGCTAACTTTTTCTAAATCTTTCTCTTTTTTTACTGCAGACTAGACTGTTTTTGCACCATTTTAATCTACTGTTTTAGACTTCTACTGTTCTCCTGTGGATGCTAACGAAGGTCAGATTCTCAGACTTGTCTTCTGTCTGTGATCATCTCAGTTACACATGCAGCACTCTGTGATTGATAGCTGCTTGTTCCTTAAGAAGGCTAATGTCTACCTCTGCTCAAATGTCAGAACAACTTGAATCACGAGATGTTTTTCTTAAGTCTAAAGACAAGCTCACCATTAGTTTTGATGGAAGATTCTGTTTGAAAATCAATGCGGCAGTTTCCCATCTTGCAATTGATCCTTGCTTTCTTCCCTGCTTATAAAGTGGAATGAGATCTGCAAAGCAGTGGGGCATCCTTTGATGGACCCTGTATACTGGTTCTAAATTATTCTCTTTGGGATACAGAGCAGTGGAGTTCATTTGACAGCCACAAGAATCTAGCCTTCATTTAATTGCATGTAATGAAATCCATCCCCCAGATGTGGGTAAAAACCCTGCCATGTGCCTGTGAGGGGGCTGTGCTGTATCCTTTTATTAGTGTCCTTATAAGCTTTTCATTGATTTCTGTGGGACTGCATCATCAGTGTGAGCAAACTTGCTCTGGTCCCGCTTCACAAAGGTATTGTTCATTTGGAACTGCTTTAAGCTGAGAGTTAAACTGCTGTCTGTATCTTCTGAAAATCTTCCTGTTTAGTGAATATTCAGCTTATTCCGTCTCAGTATGTGAGTGTAGCTTTTTGCAACAACTATGTGCTGACCTTAAGAAATAAAAATCTGTGTTTCTGAATGTATTGAAGCAAAAATTACCTGGCACTGTCAACAGTATTGTCTTTCTAAATTTTAATTTATCGGAATATTTATTATCCACAGTCATCATTTCTACAATGTAGGCTTTTATAAGCTTTTAAATTTCTTTTGTTACTGTGAATCAATATTGGAAAACTGTGTGCTGAGTCTAGTAGCATTGACATTCTGTATTCACAGATGTAAATGTGTTGTGACTTGGCTGAAGTCTAACTTTTTCAGAGATAAAGCCAATGTGAATGGAAGCTTTATTTTTCCTTTAGAAATAAACGTATGGAGCAGAAATGCCCAGTGCTTTTTTATGAACAAATTTACACAGTTGATTGGGTGCTGTATTATGTCAGTTGTGTCTCTGTATAGGGTGAGCATATTTCTGGATTCTTAAATTGTTTCCATTACTTTTCAGAAGTGACAGGTAGTTTATCTTGTATTGTACCATGCAACTAACTCTAGAAGTGGTTCAGAGAATTGGAAGAAATTAGATCCATGTTACTTTTCCCAAAGCCAGCACTACTGTATTACGTTTTACTCTGTTGCCAGATGTACTGAATCAAATCCTGCCTGACAAAGCTGCTGCAGTTGTCCTTGGGTGAATGTCATTCCAGCACAGCTTTTTTTCCCTCTCAAGCCTTTTGGGCTGATGCATATGTATTGTGTATTAACTCTGAGGTGATCCCGAGGGAGTTAAGGACAGGGTTGAGGGATGTGAGGGTTTTAATCTGCTGTTTTTTCTTGCATATTGTTTGTGGTGTTCAAGGCAAATGTTTGAGTTCTATATGTGACTTGTCTAAGTGCCATCACATATAAAATCAGGTACGGATGCATGAGTGAAGGTCCCAGTTCAAATCAATGAAAAGAGCAGGAAGCAGGAGTTTTCACCTCCACGTTAAAGAAATAAAACTAACTGTAGGGATTTTGTGTTTGTGTAGAGTTGGAGTGTCTGGCATAAAGACGAGATGTCTGTGGTGGGTCATGTAGATTCAGCAGACTCCTACTTTATTACAAGGCTAATGTTTCAAAGCACGTTTGTGTTTTGTTGGATGTTCCTGTTCCCGTGGAGCCCATTCATGTAAGATCTTTGCCAACGAAGTAGGTATTTGTGCTTACAGTCTCAATTCAAACTGTAGAGTTTGGTTAATTCCTCATTATTTGTGTTTCAGTATCCAGATTATAGATAGCATTCTTTTGTTGCAGGCAGAATGCTTGCATGTGACAAAGTGGTATTTCTGGCACAAGCCTCATGGTCTAGCTAGAAGATGAGACCAACAGAGACCAGAGTAAACCAAGAGAATTCAGTTCCTAATTATTTCTGGCTGATGCTGCAGACAGTGAGATTTTCTTGAATTCCAATTTTGTGAATGTAATCAGTGGAGGATGCAGAGTGTTCCCTTTCATGTAATTGTTTGGCACCTGAAACTAGAGTTTCATGTATAAATTAAAATTCTACCACGTATATGTTTGGACTCTGTTACTTCTCTGCATAATGGTTTTATCCCCTATTTTTCATTTAATACCAGACCAATGAATGTGGTTTGTTGGCTTGCCATCTCCACATGCTCCCTAATGAGGAATTGGTTGTTGGTGAGATTGTCTGGAGTAGATCTGTTCCCTTCTGTCAAGCTAAAGTCATAGGTTTTCAAATGAATGGCCTGTATTAGATTTCATCTCCCTCCCCACTGTCCTCCTGGATTGTCACACCTGCTGTAGCATCACCGGGAAGTACCTAATGAAAGGGAACCAGTGCACAAATGATGTGCACTTATACATAAGGCAACCAGTGCACAAAGGGGTGGTAACCATGCCATGGCAGTTTACATCTTCTGCTCTGCCCATTCTGTGGTGCCCTATTTAGTCCCTGGGGACTACTAGGGGGCCCCTCGCAGAGCACATGGGAGTTGTGGATATGTCTTTGAGAGCTGTCTTGTTTTACTTCTTCCATGCTATGAACCTAAATAGGGTTGATAAGCTTCGTGCTGGAAAGTCTTGGAGAGCCAGAGCAGATGAGAGGATCCTTATTTCTGTCACATACTAACAGGACCTGGGCTAAACGTAATATAAATAGGTGTAGCACAAGCACTTAACAAAACTTTATCCTTGCAAGTCAGGGAGGCTTCCCTGTATTAAAAAGATTTCCCTGCCTTATGCATTTCTCATTTCAATGTCTAGTTTGTTTTTATTGTAGACTAATATGCTCTTTTTGGTTGCTTTTTACACCTTGCCCAATGTTGGCAATGAAAGTAAATGACAGCTTTGCTTTTGGCCTTATTAATTTTACACGTTAGAGATGAGATCCTAAATGAGGCATTAACACTTAACTTGTAAGCATCAGAAGGAAATGCTATTTAACAGAAATAAAATTAGATGGCTGCCCCTGGAAGTTTTGGAGTAAAATGTCATTAGGTTGTACTGACTGACATTGTGGCTAGATTTAGAAACTTAATATTTCAGTTTTTTGCCTCTTAATAAATCTCTGGATTTAAAAAATTGAGTATGAGCATTTATAAAATGCTGACTTAAAAAAGATGGCTGTGCACACAAGTGTGTGTGTGCATATACCTGCCCATCTTCTCTCTCCTTACAAAATCTGTACTTGGCTGCCCAGGTGATCTGAATGCATTGATTTCTGAAGTGCAAACCCTTTTTTCCTGACAAGGCTGCTGTAAGGAATGGGAAGTTCTTTGTTATTAGAAGAAATCTCAGAAGTGCTAAGGACTCCATGTAGGTGCCTTTGTTATTTTACTAATTGAAACATATAGTCAGTGTGGTTTCTCATCTGTGTTGTTTCTTCTCCACTTACACAGTGTTTGGAGACATCCAGCTTGAGAGAAGTAATAATTTAATGAATTTTTTTCTAGGCTGTGGAAAAGCAGGAATTGTTTTGGGGATATATCAGCTTAAACAGTAAGAGTGCCTCTTCAAGGTAGCCTTGTTTGAGCCAGGCTGTAGACACCGAAGGATGGCTTTGCATCCATTACTATCAATCACTGCTGCAATGGCTTCACACTCCTATGAAAAAACTTAAAAGTAAGTGCTGGGGGAAATGAAAAATACAAACAATACAATCAAGCAGAATTTCTCACAGCCCTGTGATTCCAAGGGTTTGGGAAATGGTAACTCTATCCAGCAAATGGCATAAAGGTAGGTGGACTGCACCATGGGAAAACGTGTGTGACATGATCACATCCTGTAAAAGTTGTCTGCTCTTCATTTTGCAATGAGAAGTAGCCTTGATTTCAAGGATGTGAGTAAAGTGATTTACATGTGTTTTGGCAGGTTCCCCCCCCCCCTTGCTCTCTTTATTAAGTGAAAGAGGAGAATATGGTCCTTCTTGGCCGTGCTTGATCTGCAAAGGAGCTTCTGCTGGTTAAACGATGCCATCTTAGTTGTAAAAGATTGTGTCTTGCTATGTTGCTTGGCTGGGTGGTGGGAGAACATGTTTTTGAATTTTGGAGTCCAAACGTAATAATCCACAAGGAATAAAAGGCTTTGCTGGGTTTCAATCCAACTCTCAAACACATTATACTCTGTAGAAAGCAGAGAACAGTGTTTTTTTCCCTGATTATTTTAAAAGCCAATATTTTCTGTTCATTTTTAAGACGTTCTGACATTTCAAGGTATGCTTTATAAACAGTGAAAGGGTAGGCCTCAGGCCCCCCAGTAATGCCTTCTGAAGTCACTTAACTGACATACTTTCTAGATAGTCGCTTTCATGCTTTTTTGGTTGAGATATGATTATGTAAGGGGTCAAAAAGTTGAAACTGGATAGCTTGTAGGGATTTTTGTATTAGGGAGGGTAGACATATAAATAATAAGGTGGTTATAATTGGATCCAATAGATGATCTCTACTGTAATACCTTGTCTTAAAACAAAGAGCTTTAGGTAGTTAAAATCCTTTTAAAGTTTATTTGCATTATTGTGCTTTAAAGTTGATTGGTATGCTGGCAGAACAAAAGTGTCTGTATTATCTGAAGTGACCTGACACGGAATAGCACATTCTGCACCCACAGTGGTTGGTACCAGGAGCTGAACGTGTCTTTCTAGTAATCTGTAGTTTTACAGCCTGTGTTGAAAGTGAGAGTGGAGAATTTATAGTAACTGAGGGGGAGGAAAGTAACACTTTTTAAATACTTGGTGATTAATAAAATGTGTCAGTTGGGGTCATAAATATAAAACTGATAAAGCCTGTCTTGATTATATATTTTGGTCTTGATTAGCTTCTAAAATATATTTGAGTTTCCAGATGGGGATAAGTGCTTTATCTTTGGAGTTAATGTGTGTATGTGTGCACATAATTATGAAGTTGACGGAACTGCTAATCAAGTGGAACAAACACACCAGAGAATCAGGGGGACTACCGACACACACACTCTGCTTCCCCAGAGTTGCTGAGTCCCACTCTCTTGGTTTAGTAGGTACTGCAAGATCAGTCAGCTGGACGTTGTGCAAAGTTTCTGTACCTTTGCACAAGGCAATCTGTGAACCATACCTACTGATTTCTACCTCTTCGTCTTCCTCTTTCTCTTTCCAAACCAGACTTTGTGGTCCTCTGTGGCAAGTTTAGGGAAGCTCAAAGAGGATGGACGTGACTGCATGCTAGGCTGTGGGATATGGGGTTTTGTTTTGGGCAAGTCATAAGCATTTTATGATTTTTTAATGTAAGGAATACATTGATGAGTGATTTGAATGTGCTGGTGGATTGATTGCATGAGGTCTTCATGATTGGCTAGAGAAGTCACTGGTTGCTTTTCAGTTGATTTTACTGAGCACTGCATCAGGTGTACTGTGCTGGAGCAGAGGCATTTGAATTGCATAAAGGGCATGCATCCCCCGTCATGGCAGAAATATAGGATGGCAGGCTTCGGTGGAGCTCTGAACTGTTTCTTCCCTGTAAATCTGGGTCAGCTCCATTGATTTGGTTGTACCAATTCTGGATCAAAGCTATTGTAATGAAAAGCAAAATTTGTCCCTCTCTGTCTTCCTACAGAGCAATATACAATAGAATAAAGCTTTGCTTTTCTGCTTTCTCATTTATTTGTCCTTCACAGAGTACTTCTGCATTCAAGCGAATGGTAGCTTTTCCCCCATAGAGATACATGCTTGACATTTTGAAGGGGGTGCTGTCTATTGTCATTAGTTTCAGTGGAAGTGACGTTGACAGATAAGCTATATGTAATCGTTAGCATGCAGGCCATCAATATGGTTGAAGTTTTCTGGTCTTGCTGTAGAGCTTCTCTATTCCACACAGAAAGGCTATTAATATTTCTGGTGTGACAGCAAATTGTAATTGCATTAAAGAAGGAAGTGGGAAAAGTTGGAGCTTTTGGAGCTATTAACTGTTTTGAGATAAAACTCTTTTGGGATACTAAATGAGCTGAAATGGATAATATAAAACATGATTTAATTAAAATCATCTTCATATTTGGCTGTCTTTATCCAACTTTGTTTTTTCTTTCCTTCCCCAGAACACATCATTGTTTCTGGTGAGTCTTTCCCATTCTGTTGCGTGTTTCCCAAATGCTTTTCTTAAAATCTTCCAGACTAGAGAAAGGAGAGTCTTTGTAGAGAATGCCAGGACAGTTTGCAAAACAAAAATATACACCGGGCTGTTGTGTCTGAATGATTAGTAATGCACAAAGCCTGTATATCAGTATAATGTCAGTGACTTACAGCCTCATCTATCCCGAGAGTGCTGTAACCAATGTGGTAATATCTTACTGTGAGAACTCTCTGTGCAGCTAGAAATGCATCTCATTCCCTCCAGTGTGGTTGGGCACCAAGGGAAACAGTCCATAATTCTTGCATGTCCAAACTAGATTGGGTTGTTTCCTATTGCCAGTCTCTAAATAGACTTTTTTTTCCCCCTTCGTTTTAGTTTTCTTTGTACTCTTTAGACCTGTTGCTTGTTTCTGCATTCATTGGGATGTGATACAACCAAGAGAGATTTATTTCATGCTCTCTTTCCAGCTCTGAGGGTGTGAAGGGATAGTTTGTCATCAGATTGTACCTCAGCTGCACTTACCTTGCCAGAACCATTTATGCTTGGTGCACTTCTCCAGCATTGTTGGAGCCTGGAAACGCTGCTGAATGTCAAGTAATGTGTATTGTATATAGATTAACAGCAGTGTGCTTTCCTATGATCTGCTGCAGCTGAAAGCTCTTACTAGTAGCAAGTTGGGAGCACTATTTCTGGAAATCCTTGAGAATTTAGGCCCAAGTCCACTTCTGTGGTGGTAATACTGTGCTTTCATCAGAAGGCTTAATGTTTCACAAAGTCAGTCACACTTTCTTTTTCATTCTACAGTGAGGGCAGCTGAGGCAGGGACAGGAGGGCTGTGTGTGCAGGGATTTTGTTAATGGTTTCCCACCAGGTTAGCGTCACGTTCAGGAGTAAGACTTGAGGGTAGGATAGTTTTGTGGAGTCTGACACTTGTGTGGTCTGAGGGCTGCAACCTACTTTAGAGTTGGAATAGATTCTGGTGTGAACTACGTCAGGCACAGCCAAAGTCCCACCACTCGGCCCAAGGGACACCACTGTAGCGCCATCCAGATGTGCTCTGGGCTCATGAGGATGACTTTGAGGACATTCTTTTATGTCCTTTGTGGTGCTTATACCAGGAAAATCCTCTTGTTGCAGATGCATGGGGCTTTGAGAGCGTCTTTTGAGTGCTCCTGTACAAGGTGTTGCTTCCATGGGACTATGAGTTGTTCCCCGGGTCATCGGAGTCCTGATACTTAGCTACAGCCATCCCCTACTTGGTTTTACTATAGAGCAGAAATGTAAACAGTTCTTGCTTCTAACTTTTCACTGTGTTTTGCCTTTATGCTTAGGTTTCTAAAGTGTAAATCTTCCCTGTGTATGCCTTGACAATGGCTGAATGGCCTCTCTTTTCTGGTTCAGAAGTTGAAGGCATACTTGAAGGAAAACCATCAAAGGCCCTCACTAGTCTTGGGAAGTAATTTTAGTTAGTGTCTTCTAATACTTCGGCGTTATTTACCTGGCTTGAAACTAAGATCCATAAATGGAGCTTGGAAGCAAGAAGCATAACATCTTTCTTTTCAAGATGGTCATGGCAATGTTTGCTGCGTAGAAACATTTGACATCTTGGCTCTTCCATCAGTTGAGAGATCCAGTCACTGACTAGTGTTGCCTTATGGAAAAAGGGTGCTGCAGCTCAGGAAACTGGGGTTCTTTCCCACTCCATGCAGACAGCATTTCAGCTGCTTTCTCTCGTATTATTTAAGCAACACACCGCCATTTCTTTGTCTGGAAATGTTATCCTCTACATAGCATTCAACACAGAAAAGTGATTGTCTAGGTGCAAGTGTCGTGATGATGCTATTATGCATTTGTATCTGTTGAGATGTCCTGTTACGGTTTGAATGTAGACAAACTGAGGTGGAGACCATGCTTCTGCTTAGAAATCTTTTCAGGAATAGC
Organism: Dromococcyx pavoninus; assembly: GCA_033558185.1. Lineage (NCBI taxonomy): Eukaryota > Metazoa > Chordata > Aves > Cuculiformes > Neomorphidae > Dromococcyx > Dromococcyx pavoninus. The sequence goes on from JAUMJL010000209.1 coordinate 186,838, forward strand.
AAGCTTGTCTTACTTGAGATAGCATTGCGCTTGGACAGTTTTTGAAAGTAAATGGAGTGATCATGAGTGTGATCAATATAGGCTGCATAAAGTTCTGCCTCTTTCCTTTTTATTGTCTTTTGCCTTTGTATCCTGATCTGCTAGAGGTTTTGCTGGCAAATCTAAGTTTATTTAAAAAAAAAAAGAGAGAAGAGCACATACAATAAAACTACACACTGTCTATGGTCTTTCTATGTCACCAAAGCTTTCTATATTGATCAAGGCTGGTGTGCATGATCCCTTCTGTTTTGTTTTTCCCCTCATGCCTCCATGATTAACATGTCTGTAGATTAAAATATTGCCTCTCCATAAAATATGTTGTCCTCACACTGTGCTCATTTTATTGCTGTTTTAAGATCAAAGTGTTCCTATCACTTATGAAAAAGGTAACATCAGTGAACTCATCTGCTGGCTGATGCTCTCCCAGATCTTTCTCTTTTAGACCTCCATGTTCTCTGTGATGGCTGTGGGACATCTATGTTGTAAGGAATGAACCTCAGCAATCTCTAATACAGTATGTCATGAGTGTGTTTTCTACTGCTCAAAATACCCTTGGATTTAGATTTAGTACCTTTTTCAGTTCCTGTGGAGGTCTGGGGCATCAGAAGTAGTACTTCATCCAGAGCTGTTCAATGTGTGGAAACTGATGCTACTTATCATCTTTGAAAGGATATTGACTGCCTCAGTCGTGGAAATATAAACAAAAAACTTCCTATTGTCTTGCTCAATGTGTGTGACTGTTTCCCACAGTGCCATAGGACTTAACAGCCTTAAGAGCTGCAATGAGGCGTCGTGAAGGGACAGCTCTACAAGGTATGTAGGAATACTTTCCTTCCTATCTTTTCCCTCCCCTGCTGATCTCAAAGTGTCTGTCCTCCCTGATAGTCAAACAAGTGTAACCAAAAACGTAAACTGCATCTGAAATTCTGGTGTTTGTTTGTTTTTTCCTTGTCTGTTAGAGATAAATTTTGCATTGAGTTATAAAAAGAAGTTGCTCTGCCACAAGTTGTGGCTGATACTAGATTGCCAACATGCTACATCTGTGTTTGCATCTTCAGGAGAGGGGCTACTTTAAAAGTTCAGTTATAGCCCAAAAATACATATGGAGTCTTTTTTTCCCCACATTTAACTTCCTTGCTGGAAATAGCAGGGTTGCGTCTCATTTGTCGTCATTTCTAGCTGTAGGCAGTTACAAGCACGACATAGTTATGTGGCAAACTGGAAAAACAGATGCCTATCATCCTCAAGTGAAGGCATGTAGGAATGGCACTGTGGCCGCATCAAATACTACATTCTTGGAAATTAAAGGAGCTTATTTTTGAGCAGACAACCAGTGTTTGTGTTTAGTTTGTGTAGTAGCCCTTTCCATTCCCATCTGTTCTGTGCCCTTTGGCAAGCGGGTTTGCCATTTTTTTTAACAAGCAAAGAAATTGTCAAGTTGTAGGAAACAGAATCCAGTTTTCTTTTACTTGCTGCTTCCTTTGTCTCTGTTACAATATGATCCTTAAGGTCAAGAGGTTGACCCTAGGATGGAAGGAAGCTTTGTCTTCCTGGGCTGTCAGTAATCTGTCTCTACAATACAAGTTGAGAAGTCAAAACTGCAAGTTAAGCACTTATGACCTGAATGTATCTCACTTTCTCATAAGCAAGTGAGGCAGTTGCAAGAGGTCACGCTGTAAATGACCATGATCTGAGACCCCCATGTTTGTGCTTCTGCATCCATGGCTAAAGTATGGCTGGGACTTCTTGTTAAGGACTTTCATCCAGAACAGAGTGTACAAAGATTAGAGTTCATACTCAAGTGGACCATAGCAAGTAGCGGGCGGGAAGGAGGGGTCAGTTGTTTCCTGCTTTACTTTAATCTCTGGCCTTGCTCTCCTGCAGCACTGGAACACTCTCTACCTTTATGACTTTGCCGTAGCAGAGTCTTGTGCTGGGCACACAGCAGACCAGGTCTTGAGGGCAGGAATCTATCATACCTGACATGCAGTGACAACACCAACGCATGTAATAGAGCTGATTTGAACCTATCTTAGTTCAACATAGGTAGGGGATAGCCCCAGCACAACAGAACAGCAGGTTATTGCTGAAAACAATTTCTGGCTACCAAAGCTGGTGATTCTGACAGATTTATTCAAACTCCATTGTGAGCCTGTGCTTGACCCCAAATTGCCACTTCAGTTTTGAATTACTTTGAAATGGGCTTCTGTGCAGATATGGCTCCAAGATATTGATGAAGAAAATGGTTACACTTTCATTAATACTGAAGTAAGGATACATATGTCCCTGTCAAAGGCACAGATGAGCCAAGCATAGGTTATCCACAGCTTCCCACTTGTGTTCTTCGCTGCCTCTCATACTACCTTATACCAACACCATGATCTTGTGCTAGGCAAGTTGGTCAGCTGGACAGAAGCAGAAATCATTAAGAGTGGCTGGTACTTTCCACCTCTTTCATTGTGTGGGTCCAGAATATTTTTTACTTCCTAGTCAGAAAGTTAATTTGTTCCTTGCAAACTTCTAAAGAGTTATTTTTACTGCAACTTTGCTGCTGGTGATCGTTTCGAGAATATGTCCACCCAGGAGACAGGGCTTATCTGTAAAAAAGGTATGAGGTCAATCCAGGAAGAATAGCCAGTAAGTTTGGACATTAGGAGAAAAGGCTTGGACATAGGACCACCCATGACATAGTTTGGGTCAGGACTGGGTGCCCAGGCCTGAGCTTGAGTAGACCTGCAGGCTTGTGGACTGGTGGTGTGGATGGGGGTTCCTAGGGAGTTTGGACAGGCCTTGTTGGTGCTCTCATGGCCCCGGCAGTAGAGTTGCGAGCTCATTTTTATGATCTGCTCATTTACCAACATCTGAAGAAAGGTCTTCTGACAGGCATGGCTTATAGCTTGGTGCTGTAGAGGAGCCTGGAGACAAGTGGTAGTTCAGTGAGGATTGCTGTGTCAGTTGCTCCACCGCAATGATTATAAGGGTTTCATGTTCTGTGCAGCTGTAATGCGTTGTGGTTAGTCATTGCTTATAGGCTTTCCCAGTTTTGGATGGTAAATGTGAAGATGCTGTAGAGGCAAAAAAGTCAACTATCTCAAACCAACACTTAAACGCGTAGCAGGTATAGCCAGGAACATTCCATGCCTGCTGAGCAGCTACTTCTTCAGACCTATTGAAGTTAGTTATCCTTCAGGTGATTAGAACAACATCTTGTGTAATCCTGGGATTTGCAGCATTGTTACAAGATTTAAGGCTGTAATTTGGGTTTAAATGGATGGGTATAAGAGGAAAAATGTTGGTGGGGTACAAACATGTAGGTTATCTGATCTTGTTCTGTTGAGGCGGAAAAGTCCCTAGGGGAAAAATCTATTTCGTTGTGATTATTCAAAGGAAAACTAGTTACTTTCTGCTAAATGGATACCTGTAGCCTGACACATATTTGTAGAGGGGCAGAACTGGTTTTCCAAGTGTGGAGTCTCTGGCAGTGTTGGCTGGAGTGCAAGTACAGTGGAGGTCATGGCCTTTGCTTCCTTTTCTTCTGCCATGTACCTACTGCTCTCTTTGTCTAGTTTGTTGACTCTAGTGGTGCTGGCTCCATGCTCCATGCTGGGATATGCTTCACAGTGTATGTTGGTATGGCTCTTGAGCTGGAACTGCTGGTGAAGCAGGCAAAACCTGATCAAAGTACATCCTTAATTGGATTTTCACATCATGCTTTAAAAATGTTGGATTTTCATTTTCTCCCATTAGTGGGCATTAATACTGGGAAGAAATGTGTCACTAGGTATTTTTTTGAGTCAATATAATTAAAAAGAGATTATTGAACTTAATAATATTAAAAGAAATATTTTTCTTAAATAAAGAACACCACTGGAACCTGTGGGTGCATGTAGGATGTGTGCTGACTGATCGCCTGCAGCTTAATATTAAGGTAAGTAAGAGAAGCATTTTTACAAGTATGGACAAAGGGAGCTGATGGGTTCTGCCAGGAAGTGTCAACCTGACTGGCAACGGATTCCACCATCTGCATTGGAATAATAAGTGGAGAAGCAAAATCATAATTATTAATATACATTTTTATCCTTTTGCAATGTGTCCTGGTTAATTTGCAAATGAATATTCTTTTGCAATGTTTCCTGTCAATCAGGTGCATTCCACTCTGTTAGTCATGACCTTAGGATTGGGTTATCAGTGCTAACAAATACTTCAAATTAAATGGGGGGGTAACAGGCACAAGTGAGAGCAGCTAATCTCCAGTTGTAAGGACAAATTCGCCTAATTCTCAATTATGTGTCACTCAAATCCATTGTGACAGGAATTTATTAACCTTGTCTTTATGAGCAATTGAGTATCCCGCTTTTTACTGCTAAAGATCACACTTTTATGATGCATTATTGATTAATATTGTTAGTGTTTGTGTTTTACCACCAGTTATTCTTGGCTGTAATTTCAATCTTGTGCTTGACTGTTTTTTTCCTTTTATTTATACTGAAATAAGTTATTCAGGGGCAATGTCTTAAGGAAGACACTTCCACCTGTGCACAGAACTGGGAAGTGTAAGTAATTACTTATGTTCTGCTGTGGATTTTCAGCTGCTATTGGACGAGCGCTGGAACAGGTGCTACACCTGAGATTTTTTAAAAGTGCTTTCATTTTGATCTCTACAGCTGTGGAACAGCAGTCACTTAGGTGGTCATGCTGACCGGCTTTGCCAATGGCTATTGCAATGCTCAGAAGTAAGCTGTAGGCTTCCAGGGTTGCCAGTTCTCTTGTCTCGAAGGGAGGCAAGAAGCGAAAACAGATACATCATTGATGTGAAAAATAAATGCTTCTTGTTTTATCTTCTTATAGTACCAAAAAATTATCCTAATTTGTGTTGGCCTGAAAGAGACTGATTTTGCGGCAGCAAAGAGCTTGGTCGGGAGCTTGGCATTCTAGTGAAGCCGAATCTTAACTGAAGTTTAAGTGGGAAGTTTGTCTAGAGATCTGGCTGTAAAAAGTTAGAGCTTAGGAAAGAGAACTTGAATTTATGTCAATTTATACAGTGATAATCTCTGCAGAGCAAATCTTAATGCAAGACTGACAATTTGGGTCATGTTTGAAATTGATTCTGAGATTGGTCCTTGATGATTTTTAGATCTTGTTCCAAAGCCTGCTTGTGAGTTGGGATTGAGGATCAAAGCCTAAGTGTCACTTTGTTTCAAGTTTGAGGGTCAAACTGAAGGGTCTTGTTTTAAAGTGGGATTTTGTTGCATACTGTAACTTCAAGTGCAAAATACACCATTGTACTGAAAATCTCCAGTCTTTGAGGCTTAAAAGACTCATTGAAGACGAAGGTGTAGCTGTTTGTACTTGTAAGCATTATAAGAAGAGACCTCAGTAAGAATAAAAAAGTGCAAGTGCCACAGAGAACTCTTGCAAAAACAGAAACATTACTTTGGAGTTAAAAGATGAATGTTTGAAGGCAATGACTTTGCCTGCATTTGAAGTGGCATTTTTGAGTAAGAATGTGCTCTCTTCTTTCAGGGGGAGGGAGGCTAGGCAGGATTTCTTAGCCTCAAGAAGATGCCAGCTTTGGTAGGATATAGTAATTTTCAGTTGATACTGTACCAATGTGTAGAGCTAATGTGCTTATGGCTAATACAGTGAAGAAAAGCCAATGCAAAGAAGCATGCTTGCAGACTGTAAGTTACACCTTTAAACCACCCTTACAGAGCCAGCTTTCAAAACCAAGTGATTGGCAGAGCTAAAGGGGAGATGACAGTCTTTTGTTCTTCTTGGACATGGGGAAAAACACTCACCATCATCTTGCCTTTCCCACCTGGGTGATGTACTACGGGTGTTGCAGTGTGGGCATACAGCACGACAGCTGGGAGATGGAGATGGGCAGAACAGGACCATCAGGAGGTCACAAGCTGGGAGGTGTAGGGAAGTGCTGCAGAAGGAGTAAGGATAAAAGTTAAGTGCACATGTGAAGAAGGACTCCATTCACTTGAACTCTTTCTGTGTTTCTGACGTTAGTTAACTGTGTATCATCCACTGTGTGTCACCTGCATACAGTTGGCTTTGCCCTGGTCCTATCTGCTCCTGCTCCACTGCTCTGCTAGTTCTAGGACTTATCTGTTTGATGAGGCAATTCATCAGAATTATTTTTTTTTCAGGGGTATGTGCATGTTGCAAGTTGTTAGTGAGTTTAATGCCTTGGGCCAGTAGGTCAGTGTGGTGTGGCAAGACGCTGGGGAGGTGCGGGTGTGAACAGGCAGTTAGGTCAGAGTCACTGACACCATGCACAGTTGCAGCCAGATGGACTGTTCAGTGAGCTGTAAGTGTGTCCCTACTCCAGCTCATCAGAGCTGATGAGTTTCAGCAAGAAGCAGATTTACTGTCTGCTTTTAATAAGTTTATTCCTTCTCTTTTCCCTTTCCAGTAAGTCAGTCTTGAGTGGATTGAAACTGAGCCAGTTAAAGATCTGTACAGTGAAGAGGCACGTCTGTTTAGAAATTGCAAAGAATGAAACATTTGGCAATAATGGATGTGTCTTTTTTGGCAGGATCCAAAGAGCTCGGAAAGCATTTTTTCATTAGCGATCCAAATTTTATCACCACTCCTGTGCTTTGGAAGCTCTCTCAGCAAGGATGAGATGATGTAATTGCATAAATCCAAGATATTGTATTTTTTATTTTTTATGAAGGTCAGGAGCTTTGTATGTGGACCTGGTGCTGGAACTGTGCTGGTTCTAGGTCACCTTTACATGTCCCTTGGGCACAGAAAGCGGATCTGAGCTGCTTTATGTTCTGCTGTCAACCAGAGGCTTCCAGGGAGTGCTTTGTTATGTAGACAGAGATGAAAAAAATAAGGATTTCTTTTATTTTTATTTAATTTTTTAATTCCAAGCTCAATGTAAGCTCTTTGCACTTCCAACATGCTCCTAACAACACATCTTTTTTGGTGGTTCTGGGAAAACTTAGAGGATTTTGTTTAAAACTGTCTCTGATGGCTTTGAACTAGCCTCAGAGTATTAATTAAACATTTTTGGTCAGGCGTGACTCCAGAGTGAGTCAAATCCTTTGGCTTTGGTGTTTTGTTTTATTGAATCACTAGACTATTTCTCTATATAAAACACTGTAGCATTCCCATTCAGCTTTCTTTCTTAGTGTTCTGAGAGCTTCTGTTAAAAGTTATTTTAACTGACCTTTTTTTGATTTTATTCAACTTTTCATTCTTAGTGACCTATACCTTCTTGAATCTTTCCTTTTTCCTATCTTCTGCTGCAAACTACGTTGTTTTCAAAGCATACGTTGCTTTTCTGTTTGTTTGTCCTTTTCCCTGAACCCTTATTTGTATTCCATTCACTCTCTGGCCTTGCTTTACGTGCAGTTGGCTATTGCTCAGCCACCTACCAGTGATTTTATCACAGGAGTAGATGCGGGTAAGGCTTCTTTGAAGAGTGAAAAGTTGCACTTTCAAAGGCAGCTTTGGGGTCCCTGTAAAATATTTACAAATTCAGTTAGTAATTTTATCTGAATACATAAGTATATCTGAAAAACATACAGAGAGCAGGTTTTGGAAGCAACTTTTCTCCTTTGTCACCAGGTTAGGTTTGCAAGCTCTGTGACTGCTGACAACCCACAAACAAGTTTCCTTGGTTGAAACTGAGTCTTGTCTGGTCTTATCCAACTGAGATGAAGAGTTAGTGTTCCTGAGATGGCTCCTATTGAAGCAGAGGAATTAAACTTCTGCCTCCCCATTTTCAGAAGGGAGCCTGTGGCACTAAGCTGTGGGGTTGCTTGGAATCATCTTGCACAGCTATCCTGCTTGGCCAAGAGGATCAGCTGAAGAGACTTTATATCCTGGTGGTTATGCCTTTTCTCTCAAGCGCCTTTACTCATTGGCTTCAATTAACAGTTTAATTCAACAAAATGAGAGGAAAAAATTTCAGCTTTTTTATTAGTCAAATCCTGATAAACTCTTTATTTAAGAAACAATCAAAAGATAATTTTCTCAACAGTCTACAACAGTCTATTTTTTCTCATTTGTAGCATGGCTTTATGGCATCATTATCAGCTGAAATTGCCAGTTTTCCATGGGAAGATTCAAAGTGCTTGGCAGCTCAATTCTGGGCTCTGCTTTTTGCTTCCCTGTTTGCTGTCGTTAGCCTGGCTTAATTACACTTTTCAAACTCCACGATTGAGATATTGAGATTGGAATGTGGCCCATCATCTGAGAAATCAGGGAATTGCATATTTAAAATATTTACAAAATGCTAGTGAATTTTTAAACCTCTAACCAAATGGTAGTCATATATGTTATTTAGTTAATACGAAATCTGCATTTCTGGAGTGACAACCAGACGTCTTCCCCTTGGCACCCCTGTTTGCTCATCTATCTACATGATTCTCAAAGATAACCCACTGAGTCATCCTGGTCCATGCTGAGCGCTTCTCAATCCACCCACTTATCTGCATCCTTTGCTGCTTATATATTGTCTTGCTGGATATAGCTGTGGTTGTATTAGGATCTCTATGCAGTGGGAAACCTGTGAGCAAAGTAGGACCCAGCTCTGAAGAAAGCATGCAAACTTGAATTCAGGACTCCTCTGTAAGCCAACCAGTTAAGTGTGAGATGCTTCCTTGCGCATTTGGTTGCAGACAGGAAAGAGGTTGAATTTGAATCATTAGAGTAGCATTTGTTTTATTGTCTGGACCTCATCTGCACTGTCTGATGGTAGGCCTGGGAGGCTGTAAAAATAGTAGTTTAAACTGCTGAATACTCCCAGGATTACTGGACGAGGGCTTCATGCTTGAAACATTTGCCTGTATGGGTACATTTTGTGCTTTTATGTAGTGCCACGATGTGGTTTTGATTTATTTTTTTGTTAATACAAAACCTGAAACCTTTTCTAAGTTGATGTAAAATAGATGACACTAAATCACGCTGAGATGAAGAACTAGAATGTAATCCATGTTAATTTTATTGGTTCATGCCACTTCTGTGTCTAATATAAGTGAACAACACTAAAATAGATCAGCATGTGCTTTATGTTGGCTAAGGGGATGCATGAATGCTAATTTGTGACAATGAGTATGAAGTATTGGTTCACAAATGGGGGTGTTTCCTTTATAAACATGTTGTTTCAACATGCCATGCTTTTCTTGCTGCACCTAGTGCTTAAGATGAAGTTTAGGAAGTTGTTTGAATATAGGTTAGTGCTAATGTAATGAGCTAGAAGCTTCATTTGCGTTGTCCCTGTTGTATTTAGGAATTTCCTCTTTTGTTCTTTCCCCACTCCTCTCCCTCTGTTTGGGTGATCACAGCAACCAGTTTTAAGTCATCCTTTTTATTCCTTAAGTTTCTATTGTGTGATTTTTTTTTGTTGTTTTTAATGTAATTTGGAAAATTACATTAAAAAAACACCATGTGGGATCTACAGCAGTGTCTGGTAATAGCTGGTCATGCACAGTGGTTTCCAGCACTGCATTCATAGTTTCCCTGAAGCTACAGGCAACTTAGAAAGACCCTAAAAAGTGCCTTGAAGTAAGCAAGCTTGTATACACCTGTAACACCAATCCTGAAGCTTCTTGAACGGCTGCATATTCACTGGAAAATTTCAAGGACTGCATATGGAAAAAAATTGAAATTCACTGGTGTTGGCACACTTTTCCTCCACACTGCAGGAGCAGTACAGCTTTTCTTGCTCAGAAACAAGTATTTCTCTTCTGCCAGATAGAGGGCCAAAGTGGTTGACTCTACCTTAGCAGAACTGGTGATTCCAGATGCATTCCAGGATCCTAGAAAATGATCTCTAGAGAGCATATAAAGCTGGATTTTAGAGCAACATGATGTAGCTGCACTAAAAAGTTGTACAGGTGATTTAGGAAAAAAATTACAGGTGTAATTCTTGGAGAAGTTAAGTGTTGACGGCTAGGACCTAATAAAGTGATATAAATTTTAAAATACCTATTTCATATTCTATGTTTAGAGAAATGAGGTGATTACTGTGCAGAGGGAGTACCTTTATGCTCTCTGTAAAAAAAAAAAACAAAACAACAAAAAAACCCAACAAAACCCCACAAAAAACAAACAGAGATGAAGACCTTACGGTGTTGAGCTGCATTTCAAATATGATTGTGTTCTAGAACAGATGATCAGATCAGTACAATTTTATACAGACTACTATTACCAAACCTAACCTATTTAGTGATGGGCAACAGATGTGAGGTGCTGAAGCTCAGTTGTGACCCTCAGAGTGAGGTCTGGAATGTGCTGGGCAGTTTAACAGGTATCAGCCACATATCCTAGAATGCTCTTTGCAAAGAAAGGTTTTCAGAAAGCAACTTCAGCATGCAGAGAAGCAGGTACCAGACTGACTACTGGCAGAAATTTAGATCATCTCTCCAAGGTGCTTGGCATATTTATTAATTCTTTTGTAGACAGAAGTTGAAGCAAGTAAAAATGTTGATGATGAAAAATTTAATAAAAAATGAAATCCTGAAAGGTACCAACAGCAAAAGGTTAACAGATATTTTGTTAGGGTGGCAATGTAATGCTGAGATGAGGAGTAGATTTCAAATGCTACAAAGCAGAAAAGGCTGCTGGCATGCTTCTCTTATAAGACAGTATTGTGGGAATGATTGTTACAGTAAATAGTTTTCAGATGTGCAAATCTTAAGTACAGATAAGCAATGACTATGTGGATGTGGGGCAAAAGGAGAATGAGCCAAACTAAACAGGACCTCTCCTACCAGTCTCAGAAAAAGAGGCAGTAGAAAATCTGAATAAAGCACAAAGAGGGAGTATAAATGGTGCTGGAGGAAAGAAGGAAAAGATGATAGTAATACCTCTGAGTAGTGTGGTTGCTGAAAGGGATGCTGAAGTGTTTTACAGATTGATAAATTTATACTAGCCAAAGCAGTTGTTAGGACTAAATGAAGAAGAGCTTCATGGCAAGAAGCAGAGACAGCCAGCCAGAGGTACTCGCTTGTATTTCTACTTATACCAGGGAGAGTAGATGTTGGATCCAGATATTGAGTCTGTAATGTCTCCTATCACAAGGAAAAGTCATGTGGTGAAAGCTGATTCACCAAGGAACCTGTGGAGATTTACAGTGATAAGCACAATCTTTGGCTGTATGAGTTTGAGCAAATTAAAGTGACTAAGATAAAGCTGTGTAGATTGAAGAGCAAGGTGAGTTCAAAGGCGTGTCAACCAGGTACGCACCCTGAGAGCTCTGAATGGTTAAAAAAGTCCCCAAACCAACCCTACTCAGGGTAGACTTTGTAGTCTGTAATAAAGGATGTGACAGACTTTATCAAGGTTCATTGTAGAACACCCAAGGGGCAACAAAGCAGCAATAATAATTAACGTCTTCAAGGCTGAATGTTAATGTGAAGCGTACAACATTAAAATGAATGAAAGCTTGAGGGAAAGGCTGAGACCTGTTTGTCAAACAAACGTTCATTCTTTCAGATCTGCTATATATCTCCTTGTAAATAGATAACAGATATGTAGGTGAATCAATACCCTGATGGGAGTATGTTAAAGATTTCAGTTCTGATTTTTTAAAAAACTAATTCATTGACCAGTATTTGAATAAAGACCAAAATGTAGTGGAGCATAACAAAAAAGGTTACATTCCTTCCTCTCCTTAGCTAATTATTGATGACTATCCAAACAGTTCCCAACTCATCCGTTCTGTTGGACTGCAGAAAACAAAGAAGGAATCTAAGTCACGTACCTGCAAGTTAAGTGTATTCAGTGGGGTGGGGGGTCAGCTGGCTTTGTTTCCAGTTTTCAACTTGTGGCAGAGAACTATTTGCAGAAACCAAGTACTAAGCCATAGCTCGAACAAAGTGGGGTTTTCACTTTGTTCAAAACTTGTATGTGTTGTTTGTTTTGAGAGTGTTCCTCGTGTAAGAGTGGAGTCCCAAAATACCAGGCTGTACGTATCTGTATCATAAAATTCCCTTGGTGTAGAGAAGGAGGATAGTTTCCAAAGCTTGGCATCTGATTGTGAGAGGAACCTTCTACACCATCTTTTTCTGGTTAAAAACATTAAGTAAAGCAGCTGCTTTATGGGTCCCCAAGCTTAGAGCATCATGAGAAGACTGATGATAGCTGATTCCACTTGTGCAATTGTTGGAAAAGTATAGAGCTTCTTGCTATGAAGCGCCCAGATCTTTACTTCAGTGTTAGCTGTAAATGCTTCACTCCAGTGAGAGGAGACTGCTGCCTGCAATCACGCTGATGAGAATGGTACAAGACAAGGGAGACTGATTAGTGTTAAGAAGTTTGGACAAATACATGTCCGTTGGGTATGAATAAATTTATAATAAATTTTGCATAGAAAGAAAAAAGATATTTTAAGTCTGGCCAAATGTCTGACATATTTTGTGTAAAATAAACAATATGACTATCTGCAGTAGCAAGAAACAATGATCTGTCCTGAATGCAGCTCCGTAGAGTAACCAGCCTGTGAGTCATGCCTTCAAGGAAAAAACGACACCACCTAAATGCTATGAAATTCATAATCATTTTATTCTACCTGGCAAATACATGGGTTATACCTTGAAAAATAATGCTGAATTTTCGATGCCTATTGGTTTGTTTCACAGTCTGTTGCCTGAAGAGAAAACACAATTAAATAGTTCAGTTCCATACCCCAAAGGCTGATGGAAACCTTGTCTTAGATCTGTATGCCACAAAATCCATAACACATAAATAAATGATAGATGTTCCTTTTCTTTCACAGTGTTGTAATTTTTTTTTGAGAACTTTATCCATTTTGCTTATTCCAGAAGGCTAAAATACCATAAGACAATAGTACAAGTCCATGGTGATGTTGCTAATGGCTTTCTTTGGCCAAATCACAGATTCTTTTGGGGATCCTCCGGATGTAGGGCAGGAAGCACATCCTGAAAATGTGGAAGAACCTCAAAGATGTTGTTAGGTTTCCAGCACCAGGTTTAGACTCTAAATCTTTCCTTGATAAGGAACCACTGCCATTCCTGAATAAAGTTAGCTAAATGAGCTCTTGGCTGCATCTGTGTCTAAAACCAGTTTGAGCTACCGTTTGTGGTCAAGCATTCAGTTGTTATGCTGAGCCTTTTCTTGCAGCCTGTTCCAATTAAAGCTGGTCAGAACTCACTCTTGTCTAGCAGCCTGATCCAAAGCCCATGACTATAATAATAGCCCGTTGTTCTTCCTACTAGGATGTGGCCATGAGACGTAAGTTGCATAAGTTATACTCATAAAACTGGTTGTTGAGTTGAACAAGGTAAAACAAGCTATAACATTAACCACTTTTCTTCAGAAGTAGTGAAAGTCTAATAAAGTCTCATGAAGTGAAATACCATGGCAAATAGAATCATTAGGGTTGAAAAAGACCTTGAAGATCATCCAGTCCAACCATCAGCCCAACACAATTTGTACCGGCTAAACCATGTCCCAAAGTGCTACATCTATATGTTTTTTTGAACACATCTAGGGATGGTAACTCCACCACTTCCCTGGACAGCCTGTTCCAATGCTTCACCGCTCTTTCAGTAAAGAAGTTTTTCCTAATATCCAAAATAAACTCTGAATGCAACTTGAGGCCATTTCTTCTCATCCTGTCGCTTATTACTTGGGAGAAGAGACCAGCACCCACCTCTTTACAACCTCGTTTTAGGCAGTGGTAGAGGGCAATAAGGTCTCCCATCAGCCTCTTCTTCCCCAGGCTAAGCAATACCAATTCCCTCAGCTGCTCTTCATAAGTAAAGTTTGCTGTACGTTTTTTTTTTTTTTTAATTTTCCTCTAGTTCTGTTCATCTCTTTCATTTTTTGCTACTAATTTAGGCTGTTTCAAGCATGGTACTGCAAATTACCCATCCTTGTGTTTTAAACAAAGCATCACTGGTTATGTTTGGTCATGGGAATGCATAGCTTTGAAGTGCTTTCACAAAGTTAAATTAATTTGAAAAACTTCAGGCAGAGAATTGCTCTGTATAAGACCGAGACATCTAATGTATAAAACAGAGACAATCTAATTGCATTTCCGTGTTTTTTGTTTTTTTTTTTAATCAGGCTTTGTTAGGATGCAGTGATATGTTCCATATATTTCTTGTTAGAAACTAGCAAGATGTCTTTTTGTATCTCAGTAACTCTACTCCAGGTATTTTGGTCCTTCCAATGGAAATTCAGATTTCTTCCATCAAGATTTCAAATCCATTATTAGTTTTCACACCTAACTTGATCCCTGCAGAATTTCACTTGTGGGCTCCTAAAGGTGAGAACAGTTCTAGGTCCCCAGGCTGCAATGGGAGGTGATGGCTCTAAGTGGATCTGGCCTCCTTCCCTGTGGGCTGTGCGGGTGTGAGAAGGAGACTCCAGGGTTCATATTGTGGAGGGATTTGTCATTTATCATCACAGGGCTAGAGGATCTGAAGCAGACTGACTCATCCCCTTTCCTAGTGACTCACTATATGTTTTCTTTTTCCTGGACGGAAAAATATATACTCCTGTATTTCTAAGGGGAATGCAAAGTGAGAGCCAGACCATAGATACCCGTTTATATGAGTAAAAGGCAAATACATATTTAGAAATGTTTTTATTACAAGAGGCCTGGAATACTAGGAAATGCATGCTGATATAGTTTGAGGCAAGAACTGAGTCAAGATATATATTGTTTCAGCTGTTGTGCCTGGGGAAGGATGGCCTGGTACGGAAACGAAGTTGCTTGCTCTCAGTTGTGTCAAGGTTCAGTGCAGAGTCAGGCAGTAAATATGTCTCCCCTGATTCATCCTGGTTCTGTATTCTTTCACCCACCACACCTCTCGGCATTTCAGCTGAGTTTCTTTTCACTTATTTAGTATGTCAGCATAAGTGGTTTTTTTTTTTAAGTTACCTGTCTGTGTTTGATAGTTTTGCTTGTTTTCCATCTCTGATGGTCTGAAGAGCCTCCTCCCATGCCAGTTCCTTTTGTTTAATTGGTTGGTTTTTTTAAGGGACAAGAATTTTATCATAGGAGCTCTTATGCTGGTCACTCCATTTAAATAAAAGGTCTGCTTCCACTTGTTTTGCGGTGACATTGCAATCATAACCCTGCTCTCCTTCATGCTTCAATGTTATATTCTCATGTAACGTGTGTAAATAGGGGACCTGATTCACGAGTGTCTTACTGTGTATTTGCACAGAGGCCTCTAATATGGTTAATGAAGGTGAATTTTGTGTCAAATAAAATAATGCTGTTTTATATCTTCATAGAAGTTTTCTCTTCTGATTTTAAATTTACTTGTCCTGTATATTTTTGCCTATTATTGGGAACTTTCAAGACCACATGACAGCTCTCTCTGTTTAGAAGAGCTGCTGTAGTTACCCTCTAATGTAAGCTCCCTGGTAAGGCTGCATATACGTATGTGGCCACCTTCTCCCTGGGGAAGGCTGTACATCAGAGGAACCCATTGTAGATGCTGAATCCGTAGGCTGGATGGGGAGCTGAGAGGGTAGGGTGCAAGCAGGCAGCTGATGTGAGCTGCTGCAGTTGATGTGAGCTGCTGCAGTTACCCAGCCCAGCTAAAGTAGTTTAGCTTTTGAGCAAAAATAGATGAATGATTTTGTGGAAGGAAGGTGCTAAGAGTTCAGTTCCTTCACATTAATTCTGTTTCTTTCAGATAGCTCTAAAATCCTCTGCTGTTCCTGCTTGCTAAGACTCTGCAATCAGATCTGCACATATTAACTTCCCCTGCTTACAGCTTATTAAATTCTTTTTTCTTTAGTACTTATATTGAGGCAACAGTGAATGATAGAAACTTACTCTACTGGAAGTCTAAGTGTGCTTGTGCTTAAATGTGAAAAAGTCATGTTGACTGGCACCTGGCACATTGATAGCAATTTGCGAGGTCTGTGCCCCAGGCTCTGTGTGCACCACTGGGGTTTGCAGTGTGTGTGTGATGACAGACTTAAACATATATTCTTAGACTTCTGCTTACTTTTTGATGCCATAATGCATATTTGTCCTAGCTACCCTGAAATGGCATTGCTTGCCTTCATTTTAAACTACTTGATACTACTTCATATTAGCATCGTCACAGGTTATAACACATGCTGTGCCCTGGCTGGGGCTCAGGGAAAGCACAGGCACGTCTGGTTTCCCAGCTTTACACTCATATGCTTTTATCTCAGGGAAGGAGTAACGATGTGAGTAGCCCTTTGCTGGTCAGAGCGTTTCCGTGTCTACTCGGACATGGAACCTTTAGGGTACTTCTGCATCTGGGCATGGGCAGTGTGAGGGGAAACTTGTCTTGCATCTCTCTGAGGAGGTGTTTAGTGAGGCAGAATAACATACCCTAAACATTCGACTGGAGAATGGAGACTGTTTTAAACAGGAATGAATAATACAGATGCTGTCCATGTTCTCTTTGCCTAGTCAAGACAGCAGATTCAGACTTCTGTTTCATTAAAATGACTGAAAGAAGGCTGGGTTCAGGTTGTGAAAGATCATATACTCTGATCGGGAACTGAAGCAAAAGTCTGTCTGAAACATAGCAGTGGTTTGCTAAGATGACACTTTCCCTGGCCTGACACTGCCTTACAGGCATCCAGTATTTAGACTGAAGTGCCTCAAACTGTTCTTTGTAACTCGAGGAGCATTTCTCCTGCACACATACATGACCTTCAAAAGTCAAAGTGTCGGTGGAATAAAGATAGATGACTTTCAGTTGCAATAGTTTTTTTTGTTTGCTTTGCCTAAATTGAATTGTCTTGAAATCAATAGCTGATTTATTTCAGGTTCACACTGTGTCGTTGACTTATTGATACTTTTCTAAGTGCACAGTTTACTAAACATTAGAGCAGTCTTCACAAGATTTGCTGATATAAGTTTTGAATTTTTTTTGCATTAAAACTTCCTTTCTTTTCCAGAAGATTTTAGAAAATCATTAACAACCTCCAGCCCACAAAATTTATATAAAGAAGTTTTTGTTGACTCTGAATTTGTTAAGCCTACATTAGTGTGAGATGTTACTTGTTTCTGAGACAGTTCTTGTGAATTTAGTTTAAAATGTTGTTCAGAAACATGAGACAGGCTGTCTTCAACTTGCAAAAAAAGTATGACTCAAGATACTCATCTCTCTTCTAATGAATGATTGACAGAGATTGTTTAGAGTTCATGTAAGGAACCTTTCCCAGGCAGCAAGTATGGAAATGTGACATATAAAGGAAAGATTTTTAAAGACTTTGGGCATTCATTTTTTATTTCAGGATTTGAGGTTCTCTTGTTCTTTCTTCCTTCTCTTTCCAAATGCTCAGATTTGATGTAGGTGGCTAAAAGGGGACTAGATTATTGAAAAACTGCAGTATACAACTTATCAGTGTTCTGTAAATCTGGCTAGGGGTGCCTAAAGAAACTGTCCTGAGTCATGGTTCTTGACCCTTTTTTTTTGTCTACGTAGCCCTAAGGGATTTCAGAACATGTTAACATCTTATCAAGATCAGAACATGTTACATGGGGGAACTTTAGAGTAGCAAAACAACTTGCTCCTTTCAAACTGCATCAGTGGTAAAAAGTTGAGGAGAGTCCATAGATATCCTTGACTCATGGGGCATATTGTAACTGTTGAGAAAAACATTCACTCAGCATGTACCAAAATTGAATGTTTCTATTATTTTCGTTCTAATCACTGCATCTATCCTGCAGATTCTCAAGATGACAAAGTATTAGCTTTGTTTTGGGCAACCCTTTCCTATAAGCCCTGTGCAGAAACCACATGAACATGTAAGATAGAGTAGAAACAACAGAGCTTTTCTATTGCTGTTTTTGAATCTCTCCAAGAAACACATCAGAAGATAAAATCCTAGTTAATGATAAATCCATAATTTGCGTATTATCTGTTTTTTTGAGTGTGCCTTTGGGGTTTTGTTCTTCAGTTGCTTCAGTTGCCCAGAGGGAGTCCAAATTTGTGTCTGCCATGTTGTGTCCCTTATTCTACCTCCAGTGCAAACGATCCTGTGATGATGATTGGCAGAGAGGCCTCGAGATGCTGGTTGGCCATTTCATTTACATTTGACAGTGTCCGCTTATGGTGTAAATGGAAGAAGGGGGAAAATGACATTGCTTCTAAGACCAAACTATGTCATATCATTTTTCCTCTATTTTTCCTAAGCTCTTGGTTTTTTTTTCCTCTTTATCACTCTCTTCTCCTACTCCTTCTCCTCCCAGAGCTGGATGCCAAGGTAGACATCTTTGCATCGCTGGGTTTGCCCCCATACCATTTGATGCTCAGGGTGTGCAGCTGCAGGCAGTGCAGGGGTGGCAGTTCCCAGCAGACATGCTGCTGTACTTGGGGGCTGGCTGAATCAGTCTCCTGGTTTACAAAGGATCATCTTTGCTTCTGCACTGCTAGTGTGATTTTGAATAGCAGATACAGCTAATATATCTTTTTTTTTCCCTGGTCCCTGAAGTTTGATTTTCTGAGGCATCTACACACCTGAATCTTTTCCCTTTCCACTGGACAACTAAAGTCCTAAATACATGTTTGACTCTGAGATCTTCAGGCTTTTCTGAAGCTCTATTTTCAGGCTTTTCCTCCAGAGTCCCATGGGTGACCCTCCTCTTCATAAAAGAGCTGAGGTCCTTGTGTTGTTGAGCAACTCTGTGAGCTGGTGCCGGACAAACAACACAGTATATTGAGAAGGGTGAGAAGGGTGAGAAGAACTGGGGAGAGCAAGGGCTTTTACCAGCCTGTAACTCTCAGTGGATGCTGAGGTGTCCGATGTGCACCCCAGAAGGCCAGCATCTGGACTTGGGCAAGCAGCAGAAGACAAAGTCCCACATGGAGCTTGGCCAGCTTCACTACACAGCATCTGCTCTGGGCTGTCTTTCTCTTCTCACCCATCTTGACCCAAGGCAGATGGGCTCTCTGAACCAACATACTGTTCAGCTGCCTCTCTGCTCCCCCTCTTTCCTCTTCCTCAGAAAGCAAGGCTGGGCACAGTGCTGTCATTTGATGTTAGTGGCAACTGAGCTATAAAACCTTCGACTGCCAGGGAAGAATATGGCTTTGGACAGGCAGCAGAGGGGAAGTCCGGAGGGTTTGCTTGTGGGTGCTTCAGTGCTCCTGTTTCTCTCAAGCCACTGTCCCCCTTGTGACCCTCTGGCAACTCTACTGGGAAACTGTGGATGAAATATTTGTACCCTTCCAGAAATGAGGCTATGTTTTGCAAGGGCCGCCTGCCAGAGCAGACATGAGGCTTGCAGTGCTTCCTGGTGATAGATGGGGAAGCAAGCCTGAGAAGCTGCCCTCCAAATCCCTGGCCTTCTGCACACCTGGCTCCTGTGGCTCCCTGGCGGATGTGGCACGAGGAGAGCCCGGGCCATGCAGGGGCTTCTGTCACTGTGAGGGCTCATCTGCAGCCCCAGGCTGGTGGCTGCAGACCTGTCACTGAGAGCAGCTGCCTCTGGGAGGAGGGAAGCAGGAGTGAGTGTAGCATCCAGCCATCTGCCACCAAGGCAGAGGCAAGATTTATTTGATGCTTCTGTGGTCCCAGTCCCCAGATGCCGAGAGGAAGAAGGAGGGGGAAGGACTGTAATTAGTTTAACTGGCCACAGGTGTGTAACAAGAGGAAGCTGGAGAGAAACAAATTACAGGGCAGTTTCTGGCCCTGGCTGTTGCTTTGAACAAATGGATGCTGTGCTTCCCTTGGGGCTGGATGTGTCTCTGCATTGGAGCTTTGTTTATGGAGACAGATATTTAGTGATTCAGACTGTTGGAGGGACGTTGTGACAAGTAGAGAGGTCGACCCTGCAAATAAAACACACCTTTCCAGTTAGTGCACTCCCCAGAGTCCAGCTGTCTTGCTTGCTCCCAGTGCTGCCTGTGGATGTGTGTGCTGCCTTCAAAGGCTTCTCTGCGATGAGATGGGGGTGATTGATATCCACCAGGCTGCTTACAAGGTGAAAGGCCTTTGTGTGATTTTCCTAGACTCTTTAAGCAGAAGGCATTACATGCCACAGCTGGCCTGCTCAGAGAGGACCTTTGCTCAGTCTCCAGCCTGCTGAGGGCCTTCAGATCTCTGGAGGGCTTGAACAGGGCACACCTCTGGCTAACATCTGGATGTCTCCTGTGGTAGCACTTCATTATCCCAGACATTTCAATACTGATCCTAAGGGCTATTCTTAAACTGATGAGAAACAAAAAGATTGGAGAGGCAGCACCAGCATGCTGGGAAGCGCAGTCAGCCACAACAAATCCTGGGTTTGTGGAATCTTTCTCAAAAACTTCTTAATTTGATTTTGCTGCTGCTTTCTAAATCTGTTATCAGGCCTGGCTCTTTTAAGAGCTAATGCTGGTTCTGAGTGCCGGTTCTGAATGTCATGTGGAGGTTACTGTTGAATTAGTTGATGTATTATAGACTTTTTCATAAGAACTTACAGGAAGCTTCATTGGGACTTCCTATGTGTTTAGTACATTTTAATTTTTAATGGTTGTAGAGGAAATACTTTTGTAGAACACTAACCTTAACTGACCTTATTTTAAAAAGCCAAATACAGAGCATAGTTCATTACAGCTCTCTTTTGATGTGTAAAAGTTTATATTCAAGTAGACATCTTGCCAAAATTTTGTCCCACACTTGCAAAAAACCTCTCTTGAGTTGGTGATAGAAGAGTGTAAAAGAGGGAGGAATCTATAATAGAAAAGGTAAGTATATTCTGGACCTAATGCATGATTGGCATGGAGTTGGAAGGCAAGTTTAACTCCTCTCCTTGACTCAGCAGTCTACTATTAACATCCTACCCCCAGTGCAGCTGTCTCTTGAGTATGTAGAGGAGTGAGCATCCTACACACTTTGCACAGTGGGTAGCAGCTTCAGTGAAACTGTTTGTAGCGAAAGGTACGAAGCAGTGTGAGTAAGGGCACAGTTCATCAGTTGTTGCACTGGTACCAGCTCAGGGCTGTGTGGTTGCTGCTTCTGCTTGATTATTTGACTGTCCGTCTATGCCCCCTCTGTCAAGCAGCCACCGTTGACTAGTCAGCTATGATGTACCACTTGTGCCCTGGGCTTGGTTTTTAACCCAGTTTATTTCACAGGACCGGTTGAAGGCACAGGTAGCATATTTTTTAGTGCTCCACTTTGCAGAGTTAACTCCGTCATCCCCATTATGGGAACAGTGACAGAAATAAGTTATCACACAGGCAATTTATTCTACTGATTACCCATAACTGCAAATAAAAATTCAGGGTCTTTTCTGCATTTACAGTATGTTTCCTCAGTCTCCCTGTGGCAGCATTGACCGTGCTCTCCTGCGCTTCCATATCCTCTCGAGCTGGTGGCTCTTAAGTGAGCAGCGAGTTGTGCACCACTGGTAGATCTGCCATGCAGTGATGGATATGCCAGACAAGCAGGGGTGAGAGAGAAGGACAGAACTGGATGGCAGCCCTGGTGTCAGGCATGCATTGGAGGAGTCCTGCCAGGGAGGTGTCTCCTCAGCTGCAAATCAGCCCTGCAGTGTCCCGCCTTCTTCGTGATCCAGTATGTTGCTCCTGCATTGTAAAAGAAGACCCTGGCAGAGCCAAATGACTATATTGAATGTTTGCTGCATTGGGTATTGTTACTGCTGGACCATCTCCTGTGAGCTTCTACCTGGATGTCATTTAATATAAGTGATAGGGGACTGACATTTTTTCACAGTCCTTATGCTTAAATGACAATTATTTGTCACACTTCTGATTTTGTACTGCTAGCATGTAGCACTGAGAGCTCCTGCAGGGCTCAGATGGATATCTTAATTAAAAAAAAAAATAAACCAAATCTGCCATACTGTGTGTAGATACATTTAGAAGTAATTTAAGGGGCTTGGAAAGCTGCAGTTCTCCATGAGGGTATTCTCTATTTCAAAGAGATCACTGCTACTTATGGCAAGACATCTGTTATCTGAGGAGCCCTGCAGGGCACTGAAGAATAGGCCTGTTCTTTGGCAGGCCTCCATAGTCACCAACATCTAAGAATAGCATATGGAAGATCTTCTTCCAGTAGCAGTTGATGTTGGTGTCTGCATATAGGTGTGTATGTTAATTCTTTGTCACATGGAGTCTAGGACCTTAGCTGGTACAGTTTCTACTTCAGGACTAGTCTGTTCATAGTCAGATCCTGGTACACCATTAGAGAAATAACTTCTATGTCTTTTATATTCAGTTGGATATAAAGCCACTTGGAACAACAGAATCCACTTACCAGCTACCAGTAGGATCAAAGGAATGCAGCTGTGGATTTTGTGCTAGGAGTGCTGCCTTTTAAAAACTTCTTTTCATCTGACCTGTCAGCATCCCTCCATGCTAAGTTGAATCTCTGACGTAGAATGAGGGCTAAGACATGCAGCAGCTTTTTCCTTAAGGGGAACATTGATATTTTCTCCCCTCTGCTGCTTGAGTTCCCAAGACTTCCAGGATCTAGATGGCTTGGAGATTTCTATGTCACTTTTGGTTCAGAGTTGCCCTAAACTTAATGGGAAGAGAAACAGATGCATAGCTAGAGCTATGTCTGCACAGAAGTGATATCTTATGGTTGGAGCAAAATAAACTTATAGTTTACAATGTATTTTTTCCAGTGCCTATCTTCAGAGCTGGCAAAAACTGGCAATCTCTGTTCCACTGGAAACATTGACTTTTGGGTGGAAAAAATCTGCTGCAATGCAAATTAGAATCCAGAGACTTTGAGCATCTCATTGATTTCCCTGATGAGGCTGATTTCTCTGCGAGTATCCTCCCAAAGCCTGGGTGCTCTAACACCCAGGGCTTTGAGTGCAGGCTAGGTGTGCACAGGGAGAAAACCATGTGTCATTTGAAAACTAATATTTGTGATTCTCTAATTCCTCGCACCACTGATTTAGATAGATTTTCTGATAAGAAATCATCTGGTAACAGCTCAACATGAAAAGGCAATAAAGACCCCATGCCTGGAGGCTCTTCTAGAAACTAGTGAGGTGCCTGAAAAACACCGTAGCTGAGTATATCCTTGTTTAGGGACAAGGCATTAGGGGGAGAGAGACAGAAATTGGGGTGAAACTTCAGATTATGTGAGCTGATATAATTTGTGCTCAGACTTTCATTAATGAGTGTGGTATAGAACAGGGAAGATCTTATACAGATGGTCTAAGGGAATGGACAAATAGAAGTGAAAAGTAACACAAACAGACAGGTATTTTCTTGTGCCCACAGTTTGGAAAACTATCCGGTTTGGGAGTGTAGTTGCTTCTGAGTGCATTTTCACTACTAAATGGAATATTTTACAGCTCAAATCTGGTCTAGACAGTTTAGCCACAAAATTTTAACATTCTTTTGAGATCATTAAAAAAAAAGTTCCAGCCGTATTTGAACAAATGGCTTTTCATTGACTGCTCACCCTTGCTTCAGCCATAGGAATATAACTAAAAGGTTCTTTTTCTCCCTGGTGATCTGGCTGCCAAGGAGGAGAAGAATTGTCCTGTGGACTGGATGTGGGCGGACAGGAGGAGGTATTTTCATTTTGATAGCTGCTCGTTTATTAATTCTCAGACCAGCAGCAAGCTGCAAGGGTTCAGGTTACAGCTCACTTTGCTTTGGGGCAGAATCTGCCCTTGTGAGTTCCTGTATAAATCTACAGTAGTTCCAAATGTCTTAATGCTGATACTGGTTTGGAAGTGGCTCCCCCAGTGCTAACCAGGCATAAAGATTCCGTGTGTCCGTTTTAGGAATTGTCTGTCTCAATTCTTTGTAAAGGTAAGAATGAAATAATGGAAATTTAGTTAAAAAACCCCAACCAACCAAAAACTAAAGCAAAACAAACAAAACACAAACAAACCCCCTACCAGTTACCTTACATAGTTTCTATTGCTTGTAGTGAGGTGATTGGTATGACTGAAAGGAAGTGTCGGTTTAAGCGCTTGCAGAATTGGAGCCTAGGGGTACAGCCCTCAGAAAACAAGAGTATTGTTAAATTTGCCTCCTTATTTTCCCAGCATCTGTTCTCAACAGTGGAATTTGGAACAAGGACTGCAAGACTGAGCCTATCTTTGCCCTGCACAATAAATCCTGCTTAAATACTGTTCAGTGTTAGGCCTTAAAAAAAAAAAGAAGGAAAAAGGATGAAGGAAAACCCCTGTCTAATACTGTCTGATGTACATAGAATTGAGGTTCCAAGCATAATTTTAAGATGAAGCATTACACTGTATAGGTTTTAAAAATATTTTTAAATTCATTCAGTTTCCAGGAATATTATGAAAACCATTCTTGAAAAAAAATACACTTCTGTTTTTTAATAGGTTATCTACAGAAAGCTGTGCCAGAGTGTTCAGGTCTGGACACATGAAGTTAGGCACCTGCTGGCAAGCTAGTTCGATTGTGTGCTGGAGACAGGGCTTCCTCTCTCATTGCTGCTGGGGAATTATTGCTGCCATTATCAGCAGGAGCAGCAGGTACTCGGTGCTCTGCAAAACCAGGCTATTTTTACTTTATAAAGTAAAAAAATGTATGCTGGAAGTGCTAGTACATATTGAAGTCCTGGAGTGTACAGTGGATATTTGTACATATTGCACTGCAGTAATTTGACATGTTTTTAAAACATTCACAGGTTATTATTGTTGTTACTGCTTTCTCCATGGAAAGTAAAGCTGAAGGAGATTCTTTGCTGCTGCGTTTACCTCTGATATTTTTGCATGTGGCTGTTCACTGGATCTGTAGCTGAGCCATGGTCTGTAACAGAGGTCAATGACTGGTATCTGAGGCTCACGTGTATCTGCCATTTAGGCCCTTGCTTCTGTCTTAGTACTGATGAAGTGTTTCAGTTGCTGTGCAAACATTTGTTCTGTTTACAAGTTTTGTTAGTGCTGTGGCAGGCATCAGCCAAATCCCTGGCCTGGGAGGGATTTCACAGCCACCAAAGAATGGGTACTGACACATCCAAACTCGGCCACCAGAAAGAAACTAAATACTGGAATAGGAAGCAAAAAGAGGCCATGTGCACAATGAATGAAGCAAAGAGGGGAAAATAACACCATTGGTGTAACCTGCTTGGAATGTTTCTTGCTGTGTGAGTTGGGCAGAAACTGTATTATCTCCTGGTCATATGGGATAAGTGATGGGCAACCTTCCCTTAAAAAGGATCAGACCATCAGAAGATTCTTTTAAGGAAGAAGGGCAAAATAAAGGACACAATGTGGGAAAACTCTGATCTTTTGGGGGTTTCAAAGGGTTTGCTGTCTGACAGAGATCAGCCCTGAGTTAATGAACTCACGGTGAGGATCCCTGAATGAGAGGGCCAGTGTTGTTGGGTGGTCAGGTTAGATGGTCAGCATACCAGGGCCTGTTATGGCTGCACAGCTTCTGAAGAACAGAAGATACTTTTAAAGGGGATAAGGAAGTGAAAATGGATCCAGACTTCCTCTCTGATTTCAGGCTCTCTGTTTCATCTATCACGTTGTCTAGTTTGCTGCCCTTTCTTTCTGGTTAAGCTTTCTCCCTCCTGTGCCGTGCTCTTGCATCAGCTGCAAAGCTTGGCACCAGCCTGCATGGGCTATCCTCTGTTGATTGCCCCTTGCCTCTGCCCTTGGATTTCTTCTGTCGACAAGTATGTTTTTGCAGTTTTATGGAGTGCATGGTCAGACTGACAGTTCCTACCAATGCTTGTCAGGTGCAAGTACAGTGCGGTCAGAAAGACCTTAGTATATCCCCAGCTACTGTGTGCAGCTCTGGGTGACGTTTATGCTGCTTTTATTTTGGTAACCATGTGTCTCTGAAGGGGAGTGGGTTCACCTGTTGCCTAACACAGGTATTAAATAACTGCTGATGATGAAAGGATTACTTTATTGTAACTCTCATTGTTAGAAAATTTGTCGCACAGAAGTAATTTACTCTTTCTTATCTAATTAACGGTGTAGCTTTCATCCTGAGGCTTTCTTTTTAAAATAATTTTCTTTATTTCTTGTCTGGAATAGAAGTTTCAGAATCAGATACTAATATTCATGCTCAGTGCTTGGAAAAGCTGAGAGTTTATGTGAAGTGTTCTGACTGTATCATTGACTTTGCTTCAGACATCAAAGCAATTCATCTTAAAAAAAGGAAAAAAGGAAAAAAGTTAATTAGGGAAGTATGGAACGTACAGGAGAAGCATTGTTTAATTAAGAACAAGATTCGTGGACCACTCTACATGGGGAATTAACTCCAGAGAATTTAGGAAAACATGTTTTTATAATGAGAACTTAAACTAAGCAGATTGTCTCCTTCATAAAATAGGAAACATTTGCTTGTAGGGTATAACTGCCTCCACAAGGAGAACATCTCTGATCCTTGGGGGTTCTTGGCTTCCTGTGGTTTCATGTTAGTCAGCAAAACTCAGTCAAGGGGGGCAAAAGCATATTTTAACAGTGAATGCACTGAAGCAGTGGAACTGATTATCAATGATGTGATAAATCCTCTGTTGCTTGGAGTGTTTATTTAAATTGGAAGGGATTGGAAATAATATGCTCCATATTAGCTGCAAGTTGTCAAGCAAAGAAAGTTGTAGTGAAAGTGGAGGCGTGTTTTCTGTAGAAGATGAAACCCAGTATCCATGAGCCCATTTTACTTCTGTTGCAAAATGAGAGCTGTCAAAAACTGGACAAAGACTGCAGCCAGTGTTAATTTCTTGGTTGAAGCTCCCATGGACTATATGAGACCTCTGTGATTTGGTTCTATTTTTGCTCCACAGCTGAAGGCCAAACACAATTTTATGGCTTTGCAAAGCTTCTGTTATGTTTGACACTGAAGGAGAAAGTTTCTGGTTTGTGTATTTGAAATTTTTTTAGCAATGAGATCACCCTAAAGCTGAGAGCAACCAGGTTATTATTGCTTGAAATCACATGAAATAGCTTCCAGCTTCTGTGGAGCGACTTGTGGCGAGAGTCGCAGATGGAGAATACATTTGTACCACATAGTTTTAATTTATTCTCCATTTCCAGGAGTCTCGGTATTAATTAGCAAGTGTTTTGGGGGTTTTGCGTCATAAGGCCAGAGGAGGAGTCACCCTATCTCTGTGGCTTCACTGTGAATTTGAACTCCAGCTCTGCAGTGTGCTCCTGATGGAACCTAGGTTGCCCAGGTCCTCAATGTCAAGCACCTACCTCTCCTTGAAATCAGTGACAGCTGCCACTCTGCCTTTGAAGGGCTCAGCCTTCATCTCTCCTGGCATCGGCTGCTTTCTGTGAGACGGCAGCTGATAAGTCTTCCAAAAAACCCCTGTAGGATACAGAGAATGGGTGGGTGGTTGGGTGGTGTGCCAGGATGCCTTCCCAAGAGGTCCTGTCTTGCTGGGGTATGTGACATGACAGGCCCCTGGTTCTGCACTGGGGCTTGTGGTTGAAGTTACTGCATGGAAGATTGCATGATAATCATGCCCTGCAACAACATGTGCAGAATTTACCTTTGCAAGATTGAACAGTTATGTTTGCTTCCTATAAAAACAAGGACACTATAAAATCAGAGAGAGAAAGCATGGTGGCTTTTGATCACACTTGGATGACTTACTTTATTAATTTTGTGGAACTGCACTAATTCCTTTTATAAACCAGGCAAAGTAATAGTCAAGGAAATTTTAGGAGTAAACTGAAGTGTTCTGTGAAGATTAAATGATTTTAAATCCCTGTGGCAGATTAAATAGTTTAGTGTGGAACGTTAATATTTATAGAGATTGGTAGTGATAGAATTGATTTTGATGACTAATCCTTGTAGCTTTGTAGCCATTACAGAAATAATATGGTAACTGTGTTAATATATGATATCAGTGTATACACAGAATGTTAACACAGATAAAAAATACCCAAGTGTTCTTTTTGATTTTACTGTTTATTCAGTCAACAGTCCTATCTATTTTGCTGTTGCAGAGCAGTTACCAAAATGGCCCTATCTTATTCCAGTGGAATCTATTAGAAAAAAACATCTGTGACCTTTAACAGTAGCAAAGTCTGATCCAGTAACTTTCAAATTACCTTTCTTAGGATATTAATGTATTATGGTTACACTGTGTGTCTTGATATTTAGTGGTCTAGCTTGGCTTTTGAATTGACTATTTAAAAAATAAATGCAGAAAAAAACCCAGAAAAAAATGACCTGAAATTTTGAATTTAATTTTTTAAATGGATTTTTTTGGATAATGGTTCCATAAAGATGGAGAAATAAAAAATTGCAGCCTTTTAACATGTTCTCCTAATAAAGGTACACGTTCCTGATCATCCACTTATTAGCTGTATAAGACTTCGCTTCTAAGCTTGCTTAGGCTTGTTGGTGGGCAGGATCTACAGTTTACTTTCCAGTGAACATAAAGTTCAGAGACTTCTGTCAATTTAGTTACAGTGTGTATTTTGAATTTCTTTCATGTGATGATGTTTTAGCTTCTAATTAATCTAAGCTCATGATTTATGGCCATATTATATCCACTTTATTTAAAATGTTTAGCCCCAGACATCTGTTAATAATGTATCTAGCTTTTTCATAAAGGTGGATCTTCGGTGACTTCAAGACATGAGTCCTCTTGAAAGATAATTGGAGATATTCTCCTGAGTCCTCTAGACCTTTTCAAACCTGATCCAAATTATTAAATATTTCCTAGGCAGATGTGTTGCATTAGAATAACTCTCTTGTTCATAAATATTGGAGAGCTGCTCAGAAGCAAATGTCCTCTTGAAGACCTTGAGAATATTTATTCTGGTGCAGTGGCCAGAATAATTTTTAAATTGAGTTCTCCCTACAAAGAATTTGTCTGTGGTTTTAGCAAAAAAATATGTTTGTTGGTATTCCCTTACTCATTTCAGTCCAGAAATACAAGCTTGTTACTTTGTGCAGGAGACATTGCTGGACCACTAAACAGAAAGACCAAAATATGTGGAGCATAGTGCACCCTGCTCTTCTGTGTCCTCTTGTTCTTCTGGTGGGTTGACAGCACAGTTTTTGGCAGCAGAGGCTGGAATAGAAAACTTTTCCCTTTTTCTTTTTTCTCCTGCCCTACTGCTCTTCAAGAGTGTGGAGTTCAGGCTGAGGGACACACATACAAAGCAGTCGTATGTTGCAGTGTAAGGGAAATATGGAACAAATTGGCAACCTAAGAGATCACTCTTTCTTTTTTTTTTTGTTTAAATTTTTTTCTTCCCCTTTGTGCACTGTATAATAAAGAAAATACTGCCTGGAGAACAGGGGGCTTGGAGGGTAAATTGGGCAAGATGAAAACTGGATTATAACAACAGTGATTTTGTTTCTCTTCAACCTTATCTTGACAGGGTGATTTCTAAGTATTACATTTCCAAAGACTGCATATAGAGTTATACATATGTTCCTCATTAACAGGCAAGGTAAAGCTTCTGTAGTTAAATCCTGTGCAATCTGTTGTTGGTTTTGTTGGATCTGAAGGTCCCAGGAACTATGTGGCACAGTCTCAAGTGCTGTTTACTGGCACCTTTCTCTACTGGATTATTAGAGATATATAAAAAGAGGAAAAGTGGGCAAAAACTAGGGAAGGGAGGCCCCTCCTCTGCTGAAGCCCAGGTTATGTCTGCTCATCCCACATCTGCAGTGTGGTGCTGCAACATGGCAGGAACAGGCAGGAAGGGCGATGCGGTGCCTGTGGGCATCTCTCATTGTGGTTGTCCCTCCTCACCAGAGGAGAGACACCAAATGGGAGCTGGTGCTCGATGACATTCACTGATGTTAAACATCAGTGTCTCTATTAATTTTTACAGTTCCTTGATTCTTTGAGAACCTCATCCTCAGTTAGAGCAGTTTACAGGTGAGGATGGATACCAAATCCAAATGGGGAGAAAATATAATACCCAGACTGAAGTAGAAAGCATCCGAGTAGTGTCCCTCCATGTCAAGGGTTTTCTTTGCAGTTAAATTTGGGGTTTTTCTGTTGTGTGTGTCGTGCTGGAGGGTACAGCCAAGGGGAATTGTTTAGAGGCCCAAGAGGATGCCATTCCCTTGCACTTCTGCCTTTGGCAGTTATGTGCAGGAAGACATCAAGGTCCTTCCAAGATGTTGCTAGAAGCAGGCCCTATGTTGCACGAATGCAACTATGAAGGAACCCCAAAACAGTGCTGGCATGCCAGGGGATGTAATTTGAGCGAGGCATGAGCATGGAGGACATGGCCTGATCAGACAGTGCTCTATCCCTGTGTCATCTGCCTCACTGAAGCTGTGCGTTGCCTCATTTGCAGCACCTTGTGAGCCAGCCTTACTGTTTTGAGACACATTTGTGCTTTTGCTCCAGCCATAGGTTATTCAAAAAAAACAAAAAAAAAGATGTGGACAGGCTTGGGAAGGTCCAGAGAAGGGCCACAGATGTGATCAAATGGCCTGGGAAACCTGCTTTATGAGGAAAAGCTGAGAAAACTGGATTTGTTCATGGAAACATAGAATGGTTTGGGTTGGAAGGCACCTTAAAGATCATCCAGCTCCAACACCCCTGCCATACCCAAAGACATCTTCCAATTGGACATGAGGAAGAGTTTTCACAATGAGAAATATCAGCCATTGGAATATTCTGCTCAGGGAACTGGTGGATTACCCAGCACTGGACACTTCTAACATTCAGATGGACAGGGTGCTGGGCTGTTTGTCTAGACCATGCTTTTGCTGAGAAATGTTGGACCAGAAGATCTTTGAGGTCCCTTCCAACCTGGTATTCTGTGATTCTATGACCACCCATGAAGTTTTGCTGGCAACGGGGTGTTTTCTCTAAAATCCTTTCCACTTGTTTTACAAAACCTGACATTTTGTCCTCTTTTTTCTGAACACCACAACCTAAATTTAAAGAAGTGTTGAACATCAAGAGCTTGATGCTGTGCATTGCTTCTTGTCTAGGGGAACAAATACAAGCATTGTTGTGCTTCATGAGTGCAAAGGTAAGTGCAGGATTTATTGCCTTTTAGCTGCTTTCTCTAGAGCTCACGTTACGACTTTTCTCTCAAACATTCTGGTGAAATACTGGTGGTATGAAAGAGTGAATGGTCTCAGAAAGCCAGTGAGGAAAGTTGGGTCGAAGCTGTATCTACTAAATAGCTCTTTATGCAGGTATAGTTCATGTTAGTCTAATGGAGTAAACCTGTGACCACCTGATTGCTTGTAGGTGACAGTTTGGGGTACTCCTTTGTAGATGATTTACTCACTTTGGTCTTGAGAGTAGAGTTGCTTAAGGCTCCTTCTGATGTTTACCTTTCTTTTGTTACCTCTCACAAGTCTCTTGGAAACAGGTGTTTTATTTCAATTTAGCTGTTTTTCCTTGCTGCTACTACCTTATGATCTTTTCTTTCCTGTCGAGCCCTCCAGCAAGACATTACAAATTCCCTGGTGCTCTCTCATCCTTGTGTTGGACGTTTATCCTCTGCTAATCTGCCTTTCACCCAAGATAACGAGGGGAAGCGTCTGAGGGAAGATGTAACCCAGGTTGTGTCTTATACCTGTAAGATTCATAACTGCACTTTACAGAAGTACAGGAGAGAAAACTGTAGAGGAAAATCAGTCTGGATGGCATCTTTACACTGATACAAGCGTGTCTTAGCACTCATGAATGTAGACAGTCCATTTAATCACAGGACCATTCAGTCATAGCATTCAGAGGAAAATTATTTCTGTTTTATCTACTAAAAGCTCGCATCTTAATTGCATCTTTGTGACCTTGCTTTTGTGGAGTGCATAGGTATGTGGCTAAATCTGGGCATATCTGTTATCTAGCTGGAGGCAGTGGGAGCGGAGGTGGGCAGAGTCTTGCACTGAATTGAGTGAAGTTTCAGTGATGAAGTAGAACGAGTACCTCCACGGGGAGGAGCAGAGCCTTTTGGGAGCTCTGGTGAAGATGATGTTGGGCATTTCAGTGTCTGTGCTGGTGTTACTGAGGAATTTGACGGTGCAGACCAAGTTTTATAGTCATGCTCGCATTGATTAGCATTTCTTGTGAAAAGTACCTTACTGAAGTCCAAAGGCTGTTTTATGAAAAAATGTAGCTTGGCAGCTGTGGATGGGTTTGTGTGGTGCGGCTTCCATGTACACTGCAGTGTGAGCAATGACAGTCAGCTCCTCGTGGAGGTGACAAGGTGGTTAGTTCCTGGTACTGTGGCACAGAGAAGTGTTCCATGCCCGCTTGTGGTAACATTTAGTGAAATATTTTGGCAATCAAAATTATTTTATTGTATATTGTGCACATTATGTCTTTGCCAGTGTTTTATGTAGACAGAATGGATTGCACTGAAACAGGTTGCCCAGCGAGGTGATAGATGTCCCATCCCTGGAAATATTGAAGGTCAAGTTGGACAGGGCTTTGAGCAACCTGACCTAGTTGAAGATGTCCCTGCTTGTTGCAGGGTGGGGTTTGGACTAGATGAATTTTAAAAGTAATTTCCAACCCAAACTATTCTATTATTCTGTGATTAGGACAGTTCCTCCAGGAAGTCAAGATTTGTAAGGACTGGATAAGGTAAGACAGGCTTTTAGAAAACACAGAAAAGGAAAAATGATTGCTTCTTCTTTCCTACTAATTCCTGCATTTTTTCCATCCCTCTTTGGAGAAATCTGAAGAAGACTGCTGAAGAAACTAGTGCAAACAAACTAAAAAGACTTGTCCTACAAAAATGACTGTGATTATGAAGATACTTGGTGTTTTATATTGGAAGAGAAAAAGAAGAATCTTCTCACAATTTTCTTCAATATGTGTTTGTTTCTATAGCACTCTTCAAACCTGGAGAATAAGTGTCAGAAAATGGGCATATGTAAGACCATAAAACATGTACAATTTGAAAACTAAGAAGATAACACTTAACAAAATATTACTAGAATATGTTGGGTGAACACTCAGTTACCTTAACAGGGTCTTGTGAATGTTTATCAATGTCCTTTTTTTGTGGTGTTGAAGAAATACGGCTTTTGGTTTATGCATCTAATTCAGTAATGCCCCATGTAAACCTATGGAGAATGCTTCCTAGTCTTTTCCCAGCTGTAGCAACTCACGTTTTGAGCCCTGGTTAGGAGCTGTGGGGAGCCTCTGTTGGCTTTCAGACACCTGCTGTGTAACTTCGCTGCCTGACAAAGGCAGCAGCAGATCAAACTTTTTTCAAGAGTACTGATTATTTGTAAATTGTAGGAAGAACCTCCTCTTTCTAACAAAAATTAGTTTGCACTTGAAAAAGTAGCATGTGCCGAAATTTTAATGTCGGAGGGAAATTTGCTAACTTCACCATGCTAAGCTGCATGGCAGCTGTAAAAAAATTCCTGCTGTTTTAGGGAAATCAAGATTTCTTCTGTGATCTGGGTTTGGCAAGATAATTCCTTATCTGTTGTGTGCTATATACCTGGGCAGCATTTATGAAAACATGGCTCATCAACTTATCTGAGAGACCAATCATACTTGCCAAGCCATGAAACGGGTGACAGATGAACGGTGGAATAGAGGCCTGAGCAACACCATCCGTTGTTTGAGAGAGACAGCGCTGAAGGAGTCAGGTGTGAACGTACAGATATGCTTTGTTATCATGTGGCTGCTCTGCCAGGGCAGCAATAGGCTGATGAGGAGGCAGCGTAGATGTGTAATTTATATTTGAGAAAAAGAGTGTTATAATTTTGTCCACCGTAGAGGGCAAGCATACCATCAGTTGCCATCATTCAATATCATAGCAGGACACTGTATGAGGTAAATGTTGAAGGAGGCTTTCCTGCTTTGTGGAAAGTTACATCCACAACCTGTTAACCACCTCTTCCTGACACCCTCTGCTCAAGGTATCCAAAAGCCTCAGTGAAAGGAAACTTCCTTCTATTGGGGAAAAAAAAAGAATGAATGATTATCAGCTTCACGGATTAAAATTTTTAGAACTGCCCTAAAAAACTGAAAAGGCAGTAAGTGTAGACAGCTGCCCAGTGTGCCAGATGTGTTCCCTGATATGTAAATCAATTTTTTCTGAGATTAGTAGTGTCTGAAATGCAGAAGCTCCAAATATATTCACTTGCTTTGAGAGAGGTTGACAAAGAGTAATTATAAAGGCACTCCAAATTCCCTGGCTTTTCAGTATGTTTTAATATTCCATTTTCTTGGCAATGTCATCTCTTATCCTGGGAATGCTTTATTTGGGAGAGAGTGTGCCTCGGTTGGGACATTCAGGTAATGTACCCTCAGTTATCACTGGGAATGGAGACTGTAGCTCTTCAATATGCACATAGTTCAGTAGAGCAAAGTAGTTCAGTTATAGAAAACCATAACAGTAACTCTTCTGCCTTTTCTAACTAAAAAATTCAGGAAATTTTAAGTTCTGTCTTTTACCCAAAACAAGTAGTTTAGCCAAAGGAAAAGAAAATCCTCTTTTTCTTTCATTTGAACTGTCCTGAGTTATTGACACTGAAACTTTTATTCATCCAGTATTAAACCACAGAAAAAATCCAGAACAAAGTGACTTTAATATTCTTGCACTCATGTTGTAGCAAAAATACCAAAGTCACAAGAAGAGGAGTAGTCTAGTTATTTGTGTTATGTCCTCATATCCCCCAGGCCTCTGTTGCACTGCTTTATAGCTGCATTTAGAAAGTTTGAACATTGCAGATTTTTTGCAGAGTAGTAGCAAATCCCTGAAGTGAAAGCATATTCAAACTCCTAAGTGGTGTTTTCAAAATCATTATAATTCATCTAATTAACTATCATATTCTTTTTATGCTTTTGTGTCAGCAAGTCCAGTATCCGAATTAGGGAATAAAATCAATTTTAATACATCATCCAGAGGATGAAGTTGGCTTCAGAGTCTCATTGGGCAAGATTGCTAAGGTTGACTCGGTTTCATGATTTCTCTTTTCCCCGTGCCACCCAAACTAAAATCTCTACTGCAGAAATGTATTAAGTGCAGTACACAATACCGCTCTCGCATCCTTTCACCCCAAGAGTAAGGTTAACGAAGCCTGGGAAATTGTGTGAACCAGATGGCGAAGGTTGAATTGCAGAAGAACGTACAAAGCAGTGAGAAAATATTTTTTTGAGATGTTAAACCCTTGCCTTGTAATGTCTTCCCTTTCCCTGAGAAGCAGACAGTGACTGGTGTCCTGCGGTCGACTTTCAGTGTGGAACCATAATTAACCATTTCCTGAAAACTAAGGCGTATCCCTCACTTCAAACACAAAACAAATGTGAAGTAAGGGTAGTTGTGTGTGTGTGCCTAATACCTGTGTTATTCCTCCCATTTAGCATTCCCTGAGTGCTGCTTTGGTCCTTTGAGGGGGGAAAAAACCCCCACAAAAGCATTGCTTGGCATTTGATTACTTCTGTAATAAATATGTATATGCTTCTCCAATAAACACGTATCATCTTTACATTGTATTAAGTGGCAAGACAATCAATATTTAATTTTATGCAAGCCTTAAGCAAAACATGAAGCTAATGAAGTTTACATTCTTGCCAGATAGCCATTAGGGATTAGCACTTGTATTTTAGCCAGTGTAATGAATTGCTGTCTTGTAGACCTGATTAGTTTCTAACAATTTGCTGTGGTTTAAGCAGCTCTGGAAGAACATGGTTTATGGTCCTCTAAATACAGCAGCAGAAGGAATCTGATGGATCTTTGTATTTGTTATTATTTATCATCGTAACATATATGCTTTTAAAAGAGGTGCAGATTGCGTTCTTCTGCAAATGGTGTTTTTTCCAGAGGATGAATGCTGCCTCCACTTTTCTCCCACCACATGTGGAAATAATTGATAAGTATTTCAAACAAGTCCACCCAAATGCCTAACAATGTCACTTATTAATATAAGTGGAACAGGGAGGGTAAACCTTGGTGTTCTTCAGGACAGGATTTAATCTGTTAATAGGCGCTACCTAATCCCCCTTGCTATAGTTCCAGCACGTGAGCTGAGCCACAGTGTTTACCTTGCCCTCTCCTGATGCCAGCATCCTGCTGACCTCCTGCGGGGATCGCACTGCACAGAAGCCACCCTCTCCCAGCTGGGACCAGCTGTGCTCCTGTCAATGGGCTGAAGGCTAGAGGATTGGGCAAGAGGATTCCTGTTGTAGGTGCAGGTCCCCCATGGGGTGAGAGGGCTCCAGATCTGCAGTGGAGGTTTCTGCTATTCAGCCAACAAGCCCGTTGTACATGCAAAGAGGGTTTTGAAAACCAGAGGGCATCTTAGAGATGCTGAACCAGACTAGCTGGAGATTGTCTGGGCTTTGTACAGAAGCCCTTTACTTCTTTTCCTTGTGTTATTCATGTTGGATAACAAGAAGTTGGTGCTGGAGAGGTTAGATGTACAAAAGAGCTTGAGGCAAGGACTGGGGGAAGGCAAAAAGATGAAGAGAACTGAAATAACGTGACAGCTACAGGAGCTGTAAAGGGAGGGCGGCTGAGCTTCTAAAGTGTGATGAGGAAGGGTGTATGCTCTATGGCCAGCGGGGCAGAAGGGCTCGGTGATCTGGTTTTGCTTTCCCTTCTTATCTTATGAAAACTACATCAGAAATAGATTTGGCTTGCAGAAATTTGAGGTACGGCTTGATTATATTTACTGCTAAGAATCTGTATCTATAATCACTGGCAATTTATGAAAAGAAAACAAAAATTTTCACCTGACTTCAGCCATCCAGGCTGGAAAAACAAGTTCCATTTTAGTGAGACTCGAAGAAGGAAAAGCTGAAACTCCTTGCTTACCATATTATTTCTCATAGATAAAATATGGTAGTATTTTTTAAATTGTTTCCTCCAACTTGCTCATCAGAGCCAAGCTGCAGCCCTGCTGTGTGCTGACACCTGAAGGGTGGGAGCAATGCTGCGCAGCCAGTTTCTGCAAGGGTTTCTCTAATCTGCAAAGAATGACCTGGAAAAGTTAATGAAACGGTAAATAAAGCTGACCTGGAGGCTGTAACTAATTTGGCTATTCCAAATTGAAGCCTCTCTTGAAAGAAGCATTTCTGGAAAATAAATAACCACAGGGGAAGGAGGCAATTTAGCTAGAAACTAGGAATTTGTTTTGTGATAAGCAGAATAGAGAGACAGTGTGAGCAGAGAGTAAGTTCTTGAGATGTTAAATACATTATCGCAGGTGGGTGGTACAGGGCCATGGCTGATATTATCTAATATGAGAGAGATCTGAAAAGATTTCTCTGAAAGAGACTTAAATATATGGCTGAACAAGAGCATGTGATAAATTAGCATGTGTGTGGTGTGCAGGGTATTTTTATCTTGGTAGTAGAAGAACAGAGATATCTTAATTAAAAAGAGGGAAAAAAAGTGTAACCTATTCAATCTGACCAGTCGATTCCTTCTGCCAAATATTGTGTAAAATTAAATATTGTATAAAAGAAGTTGTTGGAAGTTGAAAGTATAAGAGGTCTGGTCTGGTATTATTCCTCACAGCAAGTTCCTTGGTGAAATATCTAAACCTTAGGTTGGCTACGGTAATGATATGATCACTATTAACACTGCACTGGTGCAGACTGAGATAATAACCCTATGAAGCTCATGACTTGAAAGACCATGGCAGATGTTAAGAAATAATTTTCTCTTTTGTGTTCAGCCCAGCACCTGATGTTTAATTAGATACTTTCGCTTTCTGTAGAAACATAGATGGGGTCACAATGAGTTGCAAGATGGACCATTTATCTTCAACGGCACCTTTTATATTCCTATTCAAAGTGTGCATGTTTTGTGTATTCATATGTAGGTTTCCTGCTCAGATTATAATAAAGTGATGGCCTAAGTCCGTATCTTCCACTTGATGTTTTCCTTCTCAGAAGGCTTTCTTTCAAAGGCCTTTTAGATCACTAGATCCCTTCTTTCTTCTTGTTTGCCTCTGCTCTGATATGTGCTATCAGGTTTCCCAGACTGCTATGCCTTTGTACTCTGGCAGCGTCGCTCCGCATGTATCCGCTGCCTGTCGTCTTTTCATCAGTGAATCCAGCCTGTGCTTTCTCCAGTGATTTGTCCCAACATGTCCTGTCGTTCCTCCATAATGACAGAAGTTTTTTTTCATGGTTCTTTTTACTTCTGGCTTCATTCAGTGCTTATGATCGAGCCAGTGTGAAAGCACTTGCCCTTACTTTGATCCCAGTGTGTTCCCTGGAAGTGTCCTTACCTAACTTTGCTGCATGGGATCTCAGTTCACATCCTTTGTTTCGCTGCTGAAAGCACAAGTTACAGAAGTCCAAGCTCACAGCTGTAGCTTGGTGCATTAGCTAGCTGGTTTTCCCCTCGCTTATTTTCCCTGCCTGCCCTCTACCTTCCTTGGTTTTGGCAGTGTAAGTCGAGAAAGAGATTTCTTGTTATGTCTTCTCTGGTCCTTATCACAAGCTCGAGTGTCATAGTTGAAGTTAAAAAGTCTAGATTTGCAAACTGTAGTATTTTAAATGCTGTATTTCTTAATTTTTTTAATAAAAAACACTGCGGAGACTACTTATTTTGTTAGACTTCTCATCTTTCACTATCCGTTTCTTGATGTTACTTGTATTTCCTTAGGCAATCTCTGTAGAATAGTTCCAGTCAATTCAGTTCATGTGTTAAAGGCAGAATCCTGTATCTCTCCTTTTGTTATTTCAGTGGCAGGTTTTATCAAGGCAAATTAAATCAAACCTTTAAATCAGGGTAGTTTTCTTAATTTAGGTTTAGAAATGTAGTAAATAATTAAAAATATGAGATTTACTGTTTTGTGCTGTTATTTGATTTTTTAATTACATAAAGAAATATCAATATATTTCTAGTATGTTCTGAATCTGGAGAGGAGACATTGTTTTCTATTGTATCCTAGCTGTAGTCATTTCCATTTCAGAGCTTGTGTGTATCCCTAGCTCAGTTGCATCAGCTGCAGGAGAATGTGCTGCTAAAAATGAAATCAATATTTTACACCTTTTTTGGCACAGATTCGGGAGGAATTAGACCAAGATTCAGATTTTTTATATATGATTTTGAATTATAAGGGTCCCTTTAATCATATCTATATATATCTGTTTGTATATGGCCTCTACTCAGCTTGCTTTTGACAGAGTCTGTGGTCATTATGGGCCATATTAAATACATTCACAGTAACCTAGCTCTCATTTTATTTTGAGTCTCAGATCAAGACCCCTTGTGGGAACAGGCCCAGACCCTTCCCTGCTGGGATGGAAGTACAGGTACATTGCAGCTCAGTCTCTTTGCTAGCAGGAGTTGGCTGTGATGTGTAATGCTGGCTCCAGCCTCCAACCCAGATCCTTCCCTGTTCACCCCAAACCCCCAAGTTAGGGTGTTTCTGCAGGGGTTTCTGTGCCAGCAGACTTCACTGTGCTGTCTGAATAATGTCCCACCATACCTTTCCTCCTTGGTCCATGGATCTGTGGTAGTTGCCTTGAGCAGTTGTGAGCCCTGCCTTGGCAGAAGGTTTTGCTCTAACACATTCTGCATACACTTGTACGTGTGCGACCTTATCAATTCACAATTTTTTGGTGATGCTCTGTCCTTTTAAAAGTATGATTTATAATGTCTATATGTGGCTGAGTTATCTAGAGAAGCTGTACTTAGACATTTTACAACACATCCCTGGGAGGCTTTACTTCTGTCAGGTTTTTGGTGCTATTTTGGGGCCTTTGTGCTATTTTCAGTGGCTTTTCATTTACTGTGGGAATCCTATTTTGGAATTAACTAGATGTTTTCATCAGTTTGTGGGATTTCCAAGAAAAATTGTATTATCTTTTTTTGTCTCCTATGTCCTTCCTGCAATTGTGGTTCCAAAGTCTTCCAAATTCATTATATATGGACTTCTCTGAAGGCAAAACTTATAGCAAGTTATGCATTTTGGCTACTGTGTGTAATATGTTGCTATCCTACGTTATTAATAATGAGTCAGTAACAGTTTTGAGGGAATTAATGTGACTAAACTTAAATAGCTCAATATTTTTTCTTGTTTTAAATACTCTGTTCTTATACAACCACTGTTTCATTTTGTCTGTTATGGGTTTGTCCAGAAAACTTAGGCACAATGGTTGCCTGCTTACAGTAATGGGAGGTAGCTGCAGGAGTGGAGACAGCAGTCAGTGGTTGCTGTTATTTTAAATGACATGTAGTTCTTTCTGTTAGATTTGAGAAAAGCACATTTTTGGTTTTGCCTGGGTGAGCAGAAAGTAAAGTTGATATATTCTACTTAATCAGGGGCAGTCAGTGGGTTTTTAAATAGCAACCAAAATTTAGGGTGTTACTTTTTTATTTGTGATTGTTAAGGCTCTGGAACAAAAATCTCAGCTGCTTGAGATTCATGTAGTGTTGTCAAAGTCAGTGGATTTGCTGGGATTTGTACCAGCTGTAGATGTTGCTCTGTGTCTTTTGATAGCACTGGAAGTCATTAAAAAGAACAAGGAAAAAGCCTTTTCCCACAGATACAAGCACTTCTCTTTTCTCAGTTAGAAAGAAACCTCTTCTTGTTGGCTCTGAGTGCTAGCATGTGTGCACATCGAGCAATCTCAGACCATTCCTTGCTTCCTCCAGCAGAAAATTCAGTCACTTTCCCAGGGTGGTATTTCATTGCTCTGTTTAAGGAGTTGGTCCGGAGAGAGTTAGCAAAAGTGGAAGAGATGGGTGCTTGCATAGGTTAGTTGTTCAACCTCTTCTCAATAAGAGTGTGATTAAATAAACCTTTATTTATCACCAGCTTGCTTACCCCACAACCATCCTTTGCTACTCACCCTGTGCATGACTTAAAAGAAATTCAGTGTGAAGGGCAAAGAAGTGAAAACCCACTGGGATTCACTACATGTGCTATTCTCTTGACTGGAAAGGACATGAGTTAGGGCAGATTAAGAAGTTTTATTTCCATGGTGGACTTATGCAGTAGACACACATAACCAACATTACTATGATTAATGTAAAATACTGCTCATTGTAGTATATCTGCGTTGAATCAATGTGGCATCAATCTCTGCATCTGTGCACTTACATGTGGGTCTATAAGGTGGGCAAGAGGTTTAAAAATTAGTTCACGTTTAAGTGAAAGGTTTTAACTCTATAAAAGAATTGTTTTACCTAGGCCTGTGAGCTTGCAACTGGTCCTCTGTGAGTTTTGATCAACATGGTTGAGAGGTTTCTCTCCTTGCAAATCAGTACATATTGTCTTTGTGGGCAATGAGGATGGGGGAGAGCCCCCAGAGAAGTCATAAGGATCCAAC
Source organism: Dromococcyx pavoninus (assembly GCA_033558185.1). NCBI lineage: Eukaryota > Metazoa > Chordata > Aves > Cuculiformes > Neomorphidae > Dromococcyx > Dromococcyx pavoninus. The sequence continues at coordinate 227,989 of JAUMJL010000209.1, forward strand.
AGAGAGAATTGCCAAGAAGTATTACTGTCTCACCAGTGTGCCTGTGGTGTTGAGGAGAGGAGGGGCAGGACAGGGAAACATGCGTGCCCACTGCATGTGTTTTGTGGATGCACAGGGAAGGCTGCATCTGGTTTGTTCTCATCTGTTTCTCAGCCAAACTGAAATGGTTCAGGAAGACCCAAATAGTGGGCAGTCCCTTGTGTTGAAGAGGCAGCCCCGTGTTGCTGTTCATGTTCCCTTGATGAAGACCTGTCCTGTAGCTGTCCTTGACTTTCATCACACATGTTATATATGCAATGGACATGGCCATACTGCCTGTGGCATTTTGGTAGCTGATATTTTAATAAAGTTTAGTTTTAAAAAACCCAAACACAATTCTTTCTTTAAATCCCATGCTGTGACAGTTGTCATCCTGTGACAGTACCTTTCACCTTGCCTGTCTCCCTTTGCAACTGACCCACAGAGTCATTGTGTAGGTATTACTGGCAGTAATTTATCCTGTCACACATGCAGTGAGGAATTCTTCATCACAAATGCGGACTCTTAAATATTTGTGAAGTGTCAGTTTGACAGAAGTACTGACAGCTGGCATCTTTCCAGCAGACCAGTAATTGCTTAACTGTGAAAAACGGCAGAAGATAGACAAATGTATCGGAAAAAGAAAATCTCTAAAATACAGAAGTGGTGCTAATGTGATATAATTCATAACTAGTTGCTGTTACAAAGAGTCACCTTCAAGCATTCGGGTCTCTTCTCCTTTTACTTCTGGCAAGTGATTTACTTGATGACAGGTAGCTCAGCAAAGCTGACTTCTGACTGAAATCAGATGGTTTCTTACTTTGTTTGGTCTTTGTCCACCTTCTCTTGCCCACATTTTGAGAGAAGGATGGGGCTGACTAGGTTAAACGCATTTTAGAAATGCTTGTGTCAGATTACAGAAGAGCAGATATTAAACATTAATTTCTACTGAGATTGAAGTGGAATTTTAAATATTTAAAGGAGTAATTTATGTAAAGGGAATTCCTACCGCTTCCTAAAATGATAATTTCTCATAATTTGGGTTTGGATGTCTATATTCAATTAATCTAAAATTTCTATTGCTTTAGTCTTGCTCACTTCATGCTAGCTCTTTGTATTAAAATGTGTTTTCAATACATGCTGGTAGGCCTGTATTTTAAGCTAATTATGATTGTCATCCTTATCAGACTTGATTACTTTTTCCCAAGGACAGAAATTGGTGGGCAAGTGGCACGCGGGTGGAAATTCGAGCTCTGAGCCAACAAATGTAATGATGACAGAACTGGGACATGTTACCTGATCACTAAAATGATTCAGACCACTTGCAGATGAATTGTTTCCCGTGTTAATTCATGCAAACATGGCCTGGAGGTTAAAGGAATCGATCCTGAGATTGGGAAGTCTCTGTTTTATTTCCAGCTTTGTCACCAGTTTGCTTTCTGACCTCCAGCAAGTCATGACTGCATCAATACACTTGCATCGATTTTCAACTCATAGGCATGATGTGAAGCGAATACTTTGGTATACTGCTGAATTTGGGCTGACGTGGTACCCCCAAGGTTACACAGGAAGACTCTGAGCAAACCACAAGTCCAGAAGTAAACTCCAGTGGGAGGCATACACTGCGGGGCACCTTTGCATCCTGGGCAAGAATTTTGGCTCAAGACTCAAGCACGTTGACTTGGAGAAGTGCATGTTCAGATTTAAGAACAGGACACAAGATATAAGATGATGATGTGAAGATAAACTGTAATGAGATTAGGCACTTCTCAAACTGGATTGGTTAGTTCTTGCTAAACAAATAAGAGAGGTTCTATAAGAATTTTAAATGTAGACGAATAATGTAGAGGGCTTTTTTTTTTAGTTAAGGAACCTAAAATCTATATTTCTTTTGTGAAGCTTTTCTTGAGTGCTTAATTTCAGAAGCCGTGTGTTTTATCATCAGCTGAGTTCTTTTTGCTTTTAAATACCAACTATTTGCGGTTTTATAACTAAAAAATTCTTCAGGCCAAAAGTAAGAGTCCTTGAAGTCACTCATAGTGGAGGGAAGGGAGGTGAGAGGTAGGCAGCGTGATAACATGAGTAGTTTTTCAGTGTATAAATTTGAGAAAAGCAACAGATGTTGCTGCTTTTGCTGCTACCTGAAAAAAATCTGTATTTTTTCCTCTTTGCTTCATTGTGAAATTCAGATTTTAAACATGGAAAATTAATCCTACCTCCTGGTGGCTATTTTGCTTCCGTGTTCCGTACCGACATAGTACTCAAAAGCATCTTTAATCCTAGTGACATTTTTAACTCTGTTCTGGTTCTTCCCCCATGTTTTTTGGGCCAGGCTCAGGCCTTTGCTGTAATGGGGGTGTTTTTCTCCTTATTGCTGAAAGCCGTGCTCTTCTTGCCTCAGCCCCGTCTGTTGCTCTCTGGTTTCCCCTGGAAGGGCTCTGCAGTGTGCAGAGTGGCAGGGGGAGCCAGCTGGGTGTCTATGTGACTCGTATCACTGTTCCCTATTGCCCAGGGCTCTGTTTTGCAGGCTGTCTCTGCCTGGGGGGGACCCTAGGGGCCAAGCAGCACAGTTTCTCCACATGCCTGCCTTCAGCAGGGTGCTCCTTCTCACAGTGGAGCATGGGCAGCAGCTTGCAACAGGATAGGTGAAGGGTTTGTTAAGTACCACGCTTTTATTTTTATCCAGTGTAGCCAAGGCAGTGGTAGTATAACTCAAAAGAACAACCTAATAATAAACCCGTGCTTGCATTTAAAATCTGGGCGAGCGTCCCTGTTTGGCAGTTCTCTTCTTGCTGCTACTCCCTCTTTTGAAGCGGTTAGGGTAGGCATGGGTTTGGTCATGCCTTTGGCTACAATTAGCAATGCAGCACCAGTCCATATTTTAGAAAACAGCCATAACTGAGGAAAGCTATTGTTTTCAGCACTGGGTTGCATGGTTTGTAATTTGAATAACCTCCTGGGTGTGACTCCATGTAAATTCAGTAACACTGGTGCCTGTTTAGTGACAGCAGTGAGTTACAGCATCAGAAAAGTAGAAAAGTGGACAAATCTTTCCTGTAAAGGCTGTCATTGAAAAGGTAGTAGAAGTTGGTTAGCCTTTTTTTAAAGAATCTTTCATTTTTTAAAGATTTTTAATCTTTCTTTTGATTTATTCCAAATAAGTACATCTTTTTTTAAGTTTTGTTTTTGCTTAGTCATTTTCTATACATTTTCTTTAATTTTTTGAAACGAACTTTTTCTCTATTGCAAGAGGAGAAAGTTCATGGGAAGGGGAAAGAGGTGATTAGGGCAAAGAAGTGTTTGTTCTTGCTGCATTCTACACTTCTCAAGTTAAACAGTAATGCTGGTTGCTTCAATGTCATCTCTGTTAGAAATAAATTGTGTCATTAGTGACCATTGCAGGTGCCCTGCAGTTCATTCCACTTGTCTCCTCTCAGTGTGATTTGGGGAGGGAGATATGTTTTAAGTGCTTGTTTGAGGCATTAGCAGAGGTGTATTTAAGTGCTTGTTTGAGGCTTTAGGCATAGACAGTGATTTCACCAAGTGACAAGCAGTGGGGTTGGCTGTCACCCTGGGTATGGTTAGCTTGGCGCCTGACCTTGATGACTGCCTTTAATGGCTACTTTTTGCTGAGAAGTCTTCCTTTGGCTTTTATCATTCCTATCTCTCATGTGGCCAGTAAAAGACCTTTTCTGTTTCAGACATTTCCCCCATCTTTTATCCTGACCTAAGCTTTGCTGAGAGGAGGAGAAATAGCATTGCTGGGAGGGAGCTGCTGCTGGGGAGGGAGATTGCAGAACTTGGGGAGTGATGTGTAGCTCTTTACATGTTGTGTCTGGATGGTGGGGAAGAAAAATGCTGTTTGGGTTTGGAAGAACCCTTTTTGGTCACTTGTTTCTCAATATTAAAGTCTATCTGAGTATCTTAATCTCTAGTTGAAAGGGAGGAAAGAAGCCTGCGTTTTGTTTTGTCTGTGGTGGGCAAACAGATGCTATTTGAAAAACATGGGAGAAAGGAAATGAAGTCTTGAGGTTTCTTCTTTCAGTGTTGTCCTTGCAGTAAAAAGCCAGTGTAGCTTGTTGACTTTTGGATTAGACAAATAGCTTTGGGAAATCTCTGATGCTAGAAACCCTTAGTCATGTGCATCGCTTAACTCATGTTTTGGCTGTAAGAGGAGGTAACAGATGAAGGAGAGAAACCCTTGTGTTTGGTTAGGACTTGCTGTGCTTTTGTTTTCTTTCCCCTTTTCTCTCCCTGCCCTGTGTGTTTTATTTGGGGTTAACTTGAGGATAGGGATGACTTGACTGGTAGCTATTTTTTGGGATGAGCGCACTGGGATGTGTCCCTGAGCACCATCTGGAGGGAGACCAGAAGATTCAGCTCTTACCTCGCCATGAGGAATCTTCTTCGAGGCTTCTTTGCATGGAAAAGGGTGGAAATGCAACCAAAGTTGCAAACAAACCTCAATACAAAGAACCAACTCAAGCATGGATATTTTTTGAAGGAAAACAGGTCTGGAAAGATATGATTGATGTTGTGTTGTCCAACTGGAAAATGGCGTTTAGCTGTCATGGGGTTGATATTTGGAAAGTTGGATGATGCCATCAGGGTGTTTTGAAGAAAAAGCCGTAAGTGACGGCTTATGGAAAAGCTCACAGCAAATCACCATACACATATTATTCCTAAGAACTTGAACTTTAGCCTAAGACCATTTATTTGAATTCAGAACTTAGTGGCATTACTAGTATGGCAAGAGGATGGCAAAGAGAACCTCCTATTTAAAAGGACATTCCTCAGACAGGCAGGAATTAAATGAGATCCTCTTGAATGTTAGGGGTGGGGTAGGCTGATGGAGGACATAGGCATCAGGGCTGCTGTCCTCTCTTTGAAGGCAAGTAGCACAGCTGCAGCAGAAACAGTTAAATTGTCTTGATGTTGTAAGTAGAGTATACAGCAAACCACACTGTATTTTTATTTCACCACTGTATAAGGAGGACACAAATGAACATCTGCAGAGCATGGAACTAATCCTGTTCATGTGGGAGGATCTAAATAAAACCACTGGTTACCTTCACCCTTGCACTCTTACATTGCAGTTACCTCTGCATGATTAGAAGCTCTGATTTTTCAAGTACACTCATCCTCATCTAGAGCCTTTTTATGCTTTGTTATTTTGTGGACGATGTAAAATAATAACAACAAAAGAATATAGCTAAAGTCTTGAGCAGCAAAATTAGTAGTCTATGCTGCTGGTTTGTATCTCTTTGTTGGGTTTTTTTTAAATATGCGTATTCAGCTCTCATTTGAAACTAGCATACATTGATGGAAACTACAGATGCAACCATTTCTACCAGGTTAATGATAGTGAGGTTATCATCCTGGGGTCATCTAATTTTCCTATTCTATTCAGTGTTCCCATTTAAAGAAAACATTCGTAGCTGAGCTAAAGCGGTCTTCATTTGTAAGGCTGTTTGTACTTGACTTAATTCTTTGGTTTTCTGATGCTGGTTTTAGCTGGAGTGCAGCTTTGAGGGAAGAGCACATTTCTTGTGCATCCTGTCAATAAGTAACATATAAAATCTTGGACTGTTTTCTGTATTCACGGCCTTTAGTTGTTTGAAGGGATGATTGCTTCTTGTTTAAATGTTTAGGATAGAAAACAAATGTATAAAATAGAAAGGAAAAACTACTGTTTGTTGAGAAGCAGAAAAGCATTCAGCAACATCGGTGCAGAGCCTCTTGTCTGATTGTGATTTGTGTGCCTGTGACAATGCTCCCGACCTCAAACTCTGTCATCTTTCTTAACTGCTTTAACTGCAGGAAAAACAAAACGCTGAGTAAAAACTTTAAATTAAGCCAGGCATACCACTCCGCCTCCCTGTGTTGTGGCCCTTGGCCTTGTGATTTGCCTATCTCTCAAACCTTTTGTTTATTCTTTTGTGTTTCATCTATTTTAGCTAATGTAGGACCACTAAGTGGACAGGGTCTCCTGGGAACAGAGAAGGAGAGCTCATGGAGTGACAGCGCTGAGCTGGAAGTGAAGCACTGAGGTGGTGGAAAAGGGGAACCTAGCTCAGGGATGGGATTAAAGCCCTGGAAACCTAGGGGGACACATAGGAGAGCACTATTTTCTGGTTCCTCTTAAGCAACTGAGGCCAAGTGCCCATCCCTTCAGCATCTCCTCTTCCCCACCACCTCTTGCCTCCCTCTCTGCTCCCTGAGCCACCCCTTGCTCTGGGTTGTGAGGGATTCCGATTCCCAGTGTGGTTGCTGACTTAGAGAGCAAATTGTTTTTTTTCTTGGCTCATTGCTTTGGGAGTGCGGTGGAAAGGATCTGAATGGTCGTAGAAGTCTAGAAGATGTAAGGGAAGACAAATGGTTAGCAGGGAGATTGACAGTGTTTAGCAGGGGCAGCAGCAGAATGCCAAAGAGAATAGTTTGGTGTGGGGGAAAAAAACAAAAGGTCAGAGAGAAGAGGATAAAGATTTCTGAAGAACAGAATAGATTTTTACAAGAAAATATTACGTCAAGAGTTTGATTAATAGATGAGTTGAAAAATGGTGTGTTCTTGAAAAAAATGGTTATTAAATAAGAGACTACTATTAGATGAAAAATTCACATCACCATTTTCTCTGAATATTACTTAAACTTTCAGCCTGGAAACCTTTAATGAAATAGATTGGAGCAAAATCTAGAGAATGGAAAGGAGAAACCAAAGTAAACTGCCATTTAATTGCTGGATTTGAACAGTAAAACATGATGCAGCACGTTACAACTCTTGAAAATGAAATAATTACAAAATAAAAAAGTACCAGCATCTGGTGGTGCTTAAAACACTGATGTGCTGTGTCAACATCAATAATGCATTAATATATTCACTCATGTATGGATGTAATGTAGATAATCGTATCATACCTGCATGAATAGCTGCACATATGCAGGGAAGTGGTGTCCTTCCCAGCTGAATAAAAGGCTTTGACTGCTTTGCCTGCTGAGTGGCTCAAGCAGTCAATCTCAGTAAATCTTCCTATCACAGTAGACAGTTCAGGTGCAGTTCTCAGCAACGTAGAAGGACAGAGATGTGTTTTGAGTTCATGGAGCTGAAGATGATTTATCTCATCTTAGAAAGGGGTAATTTGTGACAGCTCCTTCTTGTAAATGTGAACTCAAATCAGTTTTTCTCACTTGTTGGGTTTCATTATTTAACACAGCTTTTATATATGCCTCTGTGGTAATGGCTGATTAATATTTAATGAAGACAAATGGAGTTTTCAGCATAAAATGTAAGGATTACCCCAAAAAGAAGGAGCATTCTGAGACTACTCCCTCAAAGTCCAATCCTATATGACATTCAACTCTGTGTCTTGAGAAAGCATTGCTTAAACTGTAATTTTTTTTAATTTATATTTTAAGCTGAAAGTGTAAAATATTGTTAATTAAAATGCAGTTTCTCTGTTTCAGCTTTCAAGAACTTGTGACAAAATTAACCCACACAGAGTTCAGAGCAGTCTAAGACTGTAATACATCACAGAAGCCTTCTCTTCGACCTAAGAAGGTTAAAGATAAACAACTAACAAGTTTTAAAATTAATTCTCCAAGCTGATGACCCTCTTTTTTTTAATGACACGATATTGAATGTCAGAATTATTCCTATACAGGTGCATATGGAAATGAATAAACCAAAAGTTAAATTGGCAAGTGAATGTATATCAATCTGGCACACATAATAGTGATTTAAAAGATGTTTGACAGTTTGTAAAAATAGCTGTAACTGGGAAATCATCACTAAGCAGACGCATTTCCCATGGGATCCTTGGGGGACCAGATTTTGGGCTGAAGCAACTTAAATGTTCTAATTTATGATCCAGAACAAAACATAGTAATTTATTGGTCAGGTTTACAGAGAATGGAGAAGTTAGGGCAGTAATAAATGCAGAGGAAGAAAATAGCAAGTCATTAATACAGAGCTGTGAGTACCTAGTGACTTAGTAATTTTGGTATGGAATAAAGGAATAAATTCTGGGTGATGCTTAAAGGACTTCTGTTGAAAGGGAAGTCTGAAAAGAGTTTGAAGGTGATAGTTCACCAGCTGGCCTGGATGCTTCCTAAGCCCCAGGAGAGCTAATGTTGCCTGGACACGTGTATGGGTGGAGTATAGGGCTGGAGAAGGGAGGTTGTTCTTGCTTATCCTATGGGTCCTGCTGCAGCTTTTTCTATGGTCATGTATTATGTGGGGGAATCCTGGTTTCAGAAAGTTGTGGTCTTATCTTTGTTTAGAAGAAAGCAAGAAGAGTGAGGAGTTGACTAGAAAACTTGTCACAGAATGATGTAAAGTTAAGGGCTGCCTTGATGACGATGTGTAGTTTCCTGTAGAGACAACTGCAGCAGTGAGTATTAGACAGATGCACCACAAGATCCAGTGGCTGCAAGGTGAGGATAGGTGATTCAGCTTAGAAAAAGAATATGTTTGTTGGAGAGGGATGGACAACAAATTAGTATCCCAAGGTGGATTTTCTGCTCCTGGCAAATTTAGAAAGATGATCTTTAGAAAGATGGTCTTTCTGAAATATGAATTACAGCTTAATTGTGTGTTATTTTAGAGAATTCTTCTGGAAAGTTTGCTTTCCTCTTTTTTCCTCTTTCTCCTGATTTTTCTCCCTCTCTGGATGAGAATTCACAAGTACAAGAACAGTATTTGTTTCCTATGGAAAAACTTTTAAGTCCATGCTTCTGTCTAGCAGTTTTGTTGTCTGTCTCCTTCAGACTCACAGGAGTGATCCTGTATTTTGGATACATATCAGCTGCAACATTCCTAGAAAATTCACAATGCATTTGGCAGGCTATTACTGACTGAAAACAAATTATTTTGCGTGCTAGTTGTGAAACATTATTATTACCATTAAAGGTCGTATAGGTACCCAGTATTCTGGAGCCCCAGAAACTGAACCTTGAGATACTGTGTGATTTCTTCATTCCTGGGTAGTGCAGAAGAAAGCTACTTGCATAGTGGCCTGATATATGTATATTACTATCCTATGCTATAAGCATATCCATAGTTGGAGGAAGAGTCTCAAGTCGATTTTTAGTCTGTTCAGCATCCTATTTGATAGTGATACCAAAAGAAGTGTCTTTTGCAACTGCTGCCTGGTTTGGTTCTCTTTTGAATTTTCTCATTGGAAATAAAATCACAGAAAGGCCTTTCTTCACTCCTTTTTCCTCTTGGACGTGGAGTTGATGTGCTTGACCTGTCCACTTGGGTACGTGTGAGGCGTGACTGCATTTCCTTACTGTAGACAAAGTGCATCAGAAGGTTTTAATTGAACTCATTGAAGTGATAGGAGCAATGGAAGTGCCGCTGAAAGATAAGCGGACGCTGAAAGCCCATATATGCTCTGAATGGTTTTCTTATGTTTGGGGAATTTCTCCTTAGAGAAAGACAGATCCAGAGTGCTCAGTACATCACCCGAGGTTGGCTGTAAAGCTGGGTTCTATAATGGAAATACAGATTATGCTAATTGAGATGGAGTTTTATAGTGCTAATGTGTATTTTACTCTTCTGTGTGCTGAAGTGCAGCCTGGGTCTGAGGGAGCTGACAATGTCCTATTCATATGTAAAATGTTTTGAAGGATCTGTGGTTTGGAATATTTCAAAACTGCCATTTTAGGGGATTCTTACATCTGACAGCAATATTATCTGTGTACAGCTTGTTGTTAACAGAGAAAGAAGAGTGTGTGAAAGTGGCTTCCCAGCCTCTGTGTACAGATGTACAGATCCTGCTGGAAGAGAGCAGGAGCGCTGGAGAGTTTTCTCAAGTGTGATAGGGCTGGACATGGTGCAGCAGTGCTCTGCAGACCAAGAACCAGTCCTGATCCTGGTCAGCTGAGGTGATAACTGGCTGTTGGAAAACTTAAAGATCTTGCAAAGGGGCCAATTGCATCTCTGTGCCTTGGGATTACTTGGTGTTTAGAAGTATGACCTCTTGGAATAAGACAGCAAAGCTCAGCTGTTTATTAATTATTAGTCCAGACATTTTGCAAATAGCAGGATTGGGCCTTTACTGTCTGTGGTGCTTTTTGCCTTTTAATATCAGCATTTGGCCTTCGCCTTGTCAAGGAAGTAGCATCCTTAATTTATAAGAGCTCATCTGCTTATCCAACAAGCTGCAGTCATAATCCTCTTTGCTGTAATGAATGACTGCTCTGGAAGTGATTACTGCAGGATTTGATGCTTTCTTTCCTGCTTATCAAATTGTTTAGTCCTTCTTTTTTTTGTAAAGAAAATTCTTGTTCATAAATCACAGTGAAGTATCAGGAGAATGTGATCACACTAAAAATATCAGGGGTACTGCTTCAGGGGTGGTAAATCTTGGTCCATCTGGACATGTGGCTGGGACAGAAATGATTTGTGTCCCTTGATTTCTGTTTCTGTCAGGCCAGGTGTGCGTGTGTGTGTGTAACTGAAGTTCAGAAGCCAAAAGTATGAGTCTTTCATTGCTCCAGGTTAAAATGACTTATGCAGCTCTGTTTTCTGTTCTGTTTGGCTTGTGAGAAGACTTGCTGTGCTTTTGAGTGTATCCATAGAAAATATGATTTTGAATTTCATCTTCAATGCACATCTGCTGAAGAACAGCAAAGAAAACAGTAGCTCAAATAGACTGCAGCTGCAGCAGCTGCCGTTTTCATTTTAACCGTGATTCAAGATAAATGCTTTTAAAATTACAGCTTTCTAAGGAAACCTTCCTTCTTTAAAGGTTTTTCTCTCACTCACTCACTCTTTTTTTTTTTTTTTGAGCAAACTCATACATCATATTTGTTATGTAGACTGGTACTGACAGCATAATGGAAGTAGTGGGAAATACAGAAAAAGAAATTTAGCTTCTCATTATTTTAGGACAATGCAAATGTAGCTTTTTTCCCCTGGATCTGCGTTTACACAGTTTTCGCTTGAACTTGCATCAGAGGGATGGGGTATAGCAAACTATCTACAGGCTTGTGAACTATGTTGATAAGAAGAACAGAGTAAAGCATTCAACTCCTTGCTATAAAGAGAGCCCAGTGGCAGATGTGCCTGCTGATGTTGTTACAGCAAGTATCTAGAAACAGGACGGGGAGACGTGTTTGGAAACCTGTAAGCTTCCCTAGAAGTTTTCCAGCCTTCCCAGATTGTTGCTTTTTCATTTTGCAAAACACACTGTTAACTTGTTATGGAAAAGTAGTAAAAGTGTAATGTCCAGGAAGAGCGTTTTTAATGGAATCATAGAATGATTTGGGTTGGAAAGAGCCTTAAAGGAACCATGGTCAGGGACACCTCCCACTACACAAAGCTGCTCAAGGCCTCATCCAACCTGGCCTTTAATACTTCCAGGGAGGGAGCATCCACAGCTTCCCTGCACCAGTGTCCCACCACCCTCATCATGAAGAATTTAAAGAATCTAAATATTTCCCCTTCCAATTTAAAGCCATTGCCCCTCAACCAATCACTCCATGCCCTTGCATAAAGTCTCTCCCAGCTTTCTTATAGGCCTCCTTCAGGTACTGGAAGGCTGCTGTAAGGTCTTCTCAGAGCCTTCTCTTCTCCAGGCTGAACCATCCCAACTCTCTCAGCCTGTCCTCAGAGCAGAGGTTCTCCAGCCCTCTGATCATCTTTGTGGCCCTTCTCTGAACCCATTCCAACAGTTCCATATCCTTCTTATGTTGGATATTCCAGAACTGGACACAATACTCCATCTTGGGTCTCACGAGAGCAGAGAGTAGAGAGGCAGAATCACCTCCCTTTACCTGTTAGCAATGTTTCTTTAGATGCAGCCCAAGATACGGTTGATCTTCTGGGCTGTGAGTGCACATTGCTGGCTCATATTGAGCTTCTCATCAGTCAGCACCCCCAAGTCCTTCTCTTTGTATTTGATATACTGGATCGACAATGTTCCTTCATGAAAATTCATAATACATATATTTGTTTGTGAAATACATATAGTTAAAGTTGATCATATTTCCATAGACTTTACTTCCTTTTTAGAAAGTTGTGTTTGAGAGGAAAAAAAAAAGAAAAAGGGAAAGAAAGGAAATTTCTTAAGTTGATGTGAATGGTAAAAAAAATACCATAAAAATTTGTTTATGAAGACTTAGAAATAGGTCTGGGAGAAAAGTAGTAGACCATTTTGATCAATGTTTTGGGACATCTGTCTTTGCTAATGGATGGTGTATACAGTGATGAGCAGGCAGCTGAGGTGGTCAGTGATCCAGAATTGACCTGTGAAATACTTTAGTGCCCCTGAATCTGCATTTCATGCCAGGGAAAATAAAGTTGTATCAGAAAAGGCATGACCAAGCCTAATATAGTTTGTAGTTTGCACCCACAAAAGTTTGCTGCAATTAAAAGCAGTGTGTGACACAGATAAACCACACGGAACACTCCTCGTGAGAAATAAAGCCTATGGAAAAGTCTCTTGATTTGTGTTTGTGGATAATTTCTTGAGACTTCTAAAGAAATTCCGTATGGATTAACATTTTAAAAAAACTTCCGGAAAAAAGTTGCTCATTGTTCATTAACAGGAAATATGTTGTGCTAATTTATGCCACATTCTATGTCCGTAGGGTGGCCAAGGATCTAAGTCTCTGCATAATTTCACCCAAGGATATTAACTTCCCCACTGTGCCCAATTAAACCCATTCCCATGTTAATCTGAGAACAAACAGGATAAAATACAAATTTATTTCTGGAAATCTGTCTAAAGCAAAAAGTAATTAAATATCTCTCTATTCTTTGGAGGGCATTTACAACCTTTGTAATTAGTGATTAGAGCTTAGAAACAAATGTTAAGTTTCTTTGCCTTGCTGTGCCAGATTTATTTCATGTAACTTTAACCATCAGCCCAGGCAGGCATGCTGGTGAGTGAAAAGGAGGGGAGGCACCTCCAGAGGCACATGGGGTGACCCATCTACAGCTGTGGCTCTCTGTTAATTGTAGGAGCTTAAATTAGTCGCTTAGAATCGTGATCTCACTTCCTAAAACGAATTTGATCTGTAGCAACTAATTTGCCTTGTGGAAGTTTGTAACCTCTTTGCCTTTATTTTTCTGGTCTGTGAACTGAGGGCTGTAACTCTGCTGGTCTATGGTCCAAGTGGTTTTGCTGCTTGTCTCAGCCATAATTATTTCACAAAGGTGTTGATCTTTTCTTTATTTTCATCCTTCACTGTTTTGGTACCCATCCACAGTCTTATTTCAGGGAGTCCTTCTGGTAGGTGAGTGGGAGTGGAAACATCAGGGGAGGGTAAAACTGACATATTGAATTAGTATTCCCAAATTAACAATGTGTAGTAGTATCCCTGTTTCTTAGGAGCGGTTCTAAAACATCTGGCTTTGGGGATTGTTTCTTTGCTATGTACATGCAGCACCCAGGGTCTCAGATGTATGGTGCTGTTACTTGTGCTCTGGCCACAAATTTTTTTTTTGGTCATTTCTCACGCTGAGTAAAACCCTGTGTTTCTAGTTAGTCTCCGGTATAAGGCAAAATCTGGTTCTCCATTAATGCAGAGGATAAGAATTATCTCATTCTCTGCCTTTAAGACTTTGGCATGCTCATATACAATACCTAATCTGATTTTTGCTTCCTAAAAATAGATCTGCCAAGCTCCAGCAAAGAAAGATGCAGTTTTGTCTTAAGAAAATTAAAGAGACCAGACAAGAGTTTAGTCATAAATCCTTGTACCTGTGGTCTCCAGATGAAGGACTAATAATTTAGTCTAAAATCCTGAGCTGAATGCAGCGAAGCACAAGGCCCCAGATGTCACAAGATGTTGCTATCAATCCATTGATCTTTGTGAACTGCAGCTGAAGGATTAGTGTTCGTAAATCATTGCTGGGAGAGCTATCTAAAAGTCTCCTTACTTAGGCTCTGGAGCTGGTGGTGGGTGACAGCATTTGCATTCACTCTCCATGCTCCTCATTGCTGATTAAAAATTAACCCTTTCATACCATTCGATGGTCTTAGCTTGATTAATCTGTGGAAGGGAACATAGGAATTTTAATAAAGTTTGAAATGAGGTAGTGTTTTTGTTGCTGAGTTTCTGATTTTGTCTTCAGTTTGGACTTGGCTGAAGTTTAGTCTTGCAGAGCAGATTGTTGTCAATTATTATGGAAGGCTTATTTTCCTGAAGCAGAAGGAGCTGGTTACTAATGACAAGCTTGTTCAGCATGATTTTAACCAAGTGTCTGAATAGTATGTGGACAGGATGTTCCAAATTGCAAAACATTCAGTCCAGGAGCCTCTGACAAACTCTGGAAAGGGCTACTTCCAAGGGTCACTTACTTCAACTTTGCCCTGAATATTTTCATTCTTCAGGAGCTTTGCATGTGCAAAATTTGGTCAAATTGGGCCTTACTTGTTTCGTATTCAGATTTTACCAGTTTACTATGAGCATAATTTTTGCTGGTACAGCTGGAGCAGTATTTTTATAGTATCATTCACAGATGTATGCTTATGATTAAGCTATGAATGTCTCAATGTCTTTGAGAAGGTGTTTAGTATGGTATTTGAATGTCTATTTCAGTGCTTCAGCCTATGTACCCAATAGCATTAATTTTCTATGCTGCTTTGGGGTCATAACAGAGTTCGAAAGATGAATGCCCAAATCTTTAGCTGAAGAGAATCTCTAAACCATCAGTATGGCTATAATTAATTATTCTTGCTTTGTTCTAAAGAAGTTTTGAGGACAGCAGCTTATTTAGACAGGGCTAGAGACTACAAAGTTATAAGTAACTGTTTCAATGCTGAAACTTGCCTGGGTTCAAATGGTATTGTTTTTTATATGTATATTGGGTAGTGTTTAGGTGAATGTTCAGCCTTAACTCGGTTGTTTACAGCTCTAGGAGAAGGTACTAGGTTATGTACTTGCTCTTTGATGTCAGTGAGGTGCTCCACAGAAGCATTAACCCTGGCCTGAAATTAGGGGCAGTTGGACAGCAGTGTTAGCTGGAAAGCAGTGTACTTCAGCCAAAAGAAGTGAGCTGACTGCTGTCAGTTTTCAGTCTTTCATAAAGAAACCAGACCAAAAAAGAAGACAAATCAGATCTAAAAAAGGAATATATTTGATGTTTTTTTCTTCAAAACAAGAACAAGATTCCATCATCAACTAGAGTCTCACCACACTGCTGCCAATGCATACTTTTTCGTTAGTGAGGCAACTTGTATCCTGAATAGATGAAATGAATTATGTATATCAGCTTTAAGCAGTGCTGTATTAGGGAGTTTTTTCTTTGTACTTTATACTGATGTAATGAAAAGTTAAATATTAATATGTCCTTAGAACTTTTCTCAAATATTTGTAATGAGGCAGTTAATTTAAGAGGCAGTGAAGAAAGGTAAAAAGTTTTTACTTTTGATTCTAATTATCGTTCAAGTAATTAAAGTGGTCCAAGCAAAGTAAATTAAATGTTACCAAGTGGGAATACAGTTGCTGGATAGCAGTTGAGGAACTTTTTTTCTACACAAGTCTTGGAGATGGGAGCCTCTGACATTTACGGGATTGTGGGATGGTAGTAATATAGGGGACCCAGTGTTTGAAACGTCATTTGTTTGTCTCTAAGTCCAGTGGAAGATGTGACAATTATTTTGTGTGTGTTGCTTCCAGCAGAGTGTCCCCTGTGACTTGATACCACATGGGCTTTTGAGAAATGGTTTGATTTGCCCTTCTGACACTTTGTGAGAAGGTGACCTTTGTGGTTTTAAGTCTCCAAGAGTCTTGGTTCCCATGATGTTTTCCTCCCTTTCTCTTCTGTCTAAAAGTCCCAGCGCTCACATACCTTTTCAGGCTAGTAATCTCCCCAGAGAAGTGCCACTATGTCCCCTCTCTGTTTCTCTGTAGCTCCTGATAGAAAGAGGCAGAACTTGGGTTGATGTGGTGTCTCACTTTTAGTATTTTCTCCTGTTATTGTTCATTCTATGGTAATACTAGAGGTCTCCGATTTAGGGTCTTTGTATCATAGATTCCTAAGTGCATTATAAATACTTTCTGCGAAGTAGAGGTGATGACTTAAACCTGGCTCACATGTTTCCATGTGAATCATCTTCAATCTCTGAAATGTCAAACAGAGAAATGAAGGCTTTATACCATACCTGTCTGCCTGCATGTTCCCCTTCCCTCCTGTGCCCTTTATTCTGAGCACTGTTGTCTTGTAGTTTTGTCTAGATTGGAGCAAGAGCTGATATCACCTCTTGTAGATGCCAAGATCCAGTAGGTTCTTTGCCATGTGCATTTTCTGACACTTGTAACCCTTTCTCTTCCATCATGGATTCAGCATCTGGGGGGACCTGGGGAGGAGATGCTGGTAAACACATCATTGATTATTGCACCGTGGCAGGAATTTCAAAGGCTACCTGGCTTTTATGGTGACCTTCAGGCTCTCAGCATGTTCCCAACCTCTGCATTTCCAAAGGGTGTTCTTGATTTGAAGGATCTACATTTTAATTCATAGTCATCTAAGAGTTCAAGATTGTGGCAAAACTGCTGGATATTTTTTCTGCACAGATATTATAGGAAGCTTTGACTGAGGAACACTCTGTTCTCGTGCTCAGTGCTCTGTAATTCACAGGTCAAATTCCTGTTCTTGATGCTGGTGGGTCTAAATAGAGTTTTCTAGAAATTATGCATGAAGGCTTCTGTTCTGAGATAATTTAAGTCCTGCATGTGTAGTTTCCTCCTCTCTATGTATATATACACAGATGATTATTACGTTGGTAAGCTTTCAATTCAGCAGAACTGTTTATCTTTCTCCCTTGAGAAACTGAAATTTGGTGCCAAGATAACATTCTTTCCAGACTTGCTATTAAATTAATGAGTAGGTTTTAACAACACAGGGCAAAATTGCATTTTGTGCAAATCATTCCTAGAGATGGAAGAAAGGTCTTGTACTTAGAGCTCTGGTATTTAAGTAGCAAACTAACAATTCGTTCAGTTGCCCACAGTCCTGGCTAAATTCAGGAGACTTCATATTTTGCTGCAATTGCAGTATTAACGCCACTTTTTTTAATGATTAAGGGCATTAAATGCTGCTGTCAGCTGCTTCACGCACTTAGTGTGCACGAATGTGATATTTTAATCAGTTTTTGGAGCCATGCATACGCAATACTTATCATTAGATTATAATTAACTGTAATTATGAATGGAGATCAGCCCAAGCCATAAAATCTAAATTTAGATATTTACTATGTTAATAAGAAGATTTAGTGAAGATAACAGGCTTGATTTTTTAAATTTTCACTGCCACAGTAGTGTGATGGAGACTTTGTGAAAGTGTTAAAATTAGTATAGCTGCAGGTAATGTTCATATTACAGTTTTCTTACTGGAAATTGCTGTAGATGAGATTCAGGCCCAAAAGGTCATGTCATTCACATAATGAAATGTTGCCTCAGAGAAGCTGAGACAGTAGTAAACAGGTTGCAGGAGCCCCAAGAGGTGAGTTTGTCCACAGGCATGTCGGTGAGTGCTTTGAATTATGTATAAACATTCCTGGTGGTTGCTCACATAAAGACAGTTTTGCAAAAGGTGTGAGTGGGAGTTCTGCTGAGGAGAGGGGAGTGTTCCCTTATATTTTGATGCTGCGGTTATATTCCAGGCACAAGGATTTTCCAGGTGTGCGCAGACGTGCTGCATAGAGTTGCATCAGGGAATGCTGTTCTTGACACTGATAAACAGGGAGCCGAGTGCTGTGTTAAGCTGCAGTGTTGCTATGCTAGTTCTACAGTCTTCTGCTAAAGGCTTTATTGAAAACAAACAAACCAATTAAGCAATATTGGGAATCGTAAAAAAGATTTAATGGCTTCTGTGACTAAGGTTCTACATTAGCATTTAGCTTTTGCTGGGAAGACCGTTGCTTTTGCTTGTTTGTTTGTTTGTTTACATCTGGGAATCAAATCTTGCACATTGTACTAATAATTTAATCTTTATGGTTGTTACTGCTGCATATAAAGTGTTACTGTGTTAATACTTGCTGATTAAGTGAAGCAGGAAGGGATACACTTACGCATATTACTGTTAACTGTATTTAATAGAAATGAGAAGTGAAGTAATAAATTAGGGAACAACACACTAGAATTATTCTCCTGCATTTTTGAACAAGAATTTAGTGTTTGAGGATTCTCATTAGTCACAGTCTAATGACCTGGATACACTGAAACACATTCCCCTCTCCTTTTCTCCATTCTTTGTTTTTTAAAATAGAAACAATGTGGTTTGCCATTGAGTGGAATGCTCCATTTTGGGAAGTTTTCTTGTAGTGGTGAGTAGGGTACAAATTGTTTTTTAAAGCACCCTGGACAAAGTTCCTGGTACCAGAGTATAGAGGGGAACAACAGAAAGGGACGTGGTGGGAAGGAGCTCTGTAGTATGAATAATTTTTGGATGTCCCACACTCTCACTTCAGTGTTTTCTTCCTGAAACTACTTTCAGACACTGGAAGCTGACATTACTCATGGAAAATATTTTTAAAGTTTTTAACTGTTTTAAACACTTTCTAAGTTAACTTTTAAAAAGGCACATTGGTGCAAAACCAAGGGAGTCACAATACTTGGCTTCGTGACTAAAAATGCTCTGAAGTTAGTCAGGTATTTAAAATGTGAATTAAAATCATAACCTCTAGTAGCACTACTATCCTAATTTTGAAGAAAATAAAAACATTTAGCTGGTTTTTTTGCTAAGCATCCATGTCCGACTCCTACTACAAGACAGTCTGTCTTTGTTGAGGGGAGAAGCCCCATTGTCAGTGTTATTAGACAATTAACTACAATTGAGGAACGGATATGAAGTGAGTATGTTATGTATCCAGACTGGAATTGTAGTCAGTTTTCTGTGGTTCATACTGCTTGACATATCAATTGTGATTGTGTATTAGTCTTCTGTGTTAAAACACTGCTTGACTGTATTCTCTCACTCTTGGCTTGAAGCCTGCAATGTGATGTCTGCAAGGGGTGCAGCTCAGAACTGTTGCTATAGGACACTTCAGTAGTTTCTGGTTGCAAAACATGGCAAGTGGTCGTAAAAGTGTGCCTGACTTTGCTTAATGCCTTTGAATTCCCAGGAACATCTCTTCTTTCCTTTTCATTGTGTCTTAATTAAACCTTGACGAGACAAATCTCCCCTTGTGGCAATGCCTGTTGCAGGCATCTGATTGCCTGATGCTCCTTCCATAGTTAGCAGAGCAAGCTGAGGCAGCGGAGCGTTTGCAGAGGATGATGTAGGCCACGTGACATTAGAAGGACTGGCAAGCGCTTGTTTCCCTCGTGACTGTAGAGGGGGGTTGGAGCTGAATGACTTTTTATGTAGATTTTTATGACCACCAAGGCCTAACTTGAAACCAATGATCTCTGTGCCTGCTGGGGCTCAGATCAATGTCTCTCCTAAAAACCCTTTATCATCCAAAATTCTCCTTGATCAGACCTTTGGCAAAGCCTTTGGTTTGAAAACTTGCTGGTCTCCAACACATCTCAGGTTTCAGATCAGTCAAATATTGAGTTGCAATATGTAGAGCAAAATATAGTTTGGAGCAAGAAGTGCAGCAGTGTTTGACTGTATGCGCATCGTGGATGGCTGAGTATCTGTTCTAGAAAAATCCAAAGCTTTAAAATCAGATATTTTAATGTTAAGATTCTGTATACTTCTGTATTTGGGCTGAGAAAGGCTTGAACATTGCCTCTTGGAGATGCTAAAGGAATCCATGTGACTCCTCCATGATGATTAGAGAAGCATGTACCTAACACTACTGAAAATAGTGTTGCTTTGGTCCCTATACTTGAATTTTTGTGCAGCCAAGCTGGAAGTTGTTGGATAACAGCTTTTATAAGAGGGAGATCCACAATAGTTAAAGGATTTAGCTCTCAGACAAGTAGGGAAAAAAAATTAGGAACTAAGACACAACTCTATCTAGAATTCCCTGTCAGAAAATCTCTTCTTGCTATAGGTATTGCAATAAGTTACTGCTAACCAGCATTGATAACCTGTATTAATTTTATTTTCCCCTTGCAGTAATGCGTAGAAATCCATTTGGGATGGACATTTGCTGCCGGAAAGGATCCAGAAGCCCACTCCAGGAACTGTATAATCCCACCCAGGTGAGTCTCTCATGGCTATGATCAAGCTTCCCAGCCCAGTGTACGAATACAATCTCTCTTGAAGTTATTTTGGTTTGATTTTTCTCATTTATATGCAGCAGCTGCCTTCAGCTTGGAGAACTGATCCTGGGACCTGCAGAGTTTAGCCATAAAGTTTGAGCTAAGGGAATGATTTTTAAAGGTTTTCAGATGTCTAATGATGCAGACTACTCTAAATTTTTTTCAGGTAGTTAAAAGCCTTAAAAGAGTAACTTTTAGATCTCCTAGATAGAAGCTGAGACATTATAATTTAATCTGTCTATAACACAAAGAGTGGCTGGGAGAGGTGAGAGAATGTGACATGATGTACATGAAACAGGGAGTGCAGTAAGACTGTAGGTTGCAATAATAATACATTTATATCATGTATATGGTTTTCAAGTAGCCAGCTGCCCTTCCTCTCCTGAACCATGGCTGGGTATGGAGTCTAGACCAACACAGTAGCTTGTACTTTCCTTACACTATGCGCTATTTAACACCTGACAGTTTTGATGGGACTGGAGAATAATCTCAACTAGAGTTCTTCTTGTGACAAGCAGCGCAGGAAAGCTACCTGAAATTCATGCCCCTGATCACTCCTCTAGATCAATTTATTCCCTATGCATGGGCTGAATTGGCACATTCAGAAGCAGCATTTCCTGTTGGCAGCCAAGGGGAAGTGCTACCATTGAGAGAAAATGCCAGCTGACTATTAAACATATTTATTAAGATTTAACAACTGCCTATTATGTATTTATCCATCAATGAATACATTGAGTTTTACTAAATTAGCTAGTAAGGAATGTGACTATCCCAATAAATCTAACTTGTTAGATTTAACAAGGCAGTAAATGTTTTAAATACTATTTGATTATGAAGAGATTCACTATATAGTGTACAAAATGAAGCCTAAGTGATTTAAAGTATTTATATAAAGAATTGACAACAGCCCAAAGGTATGTGATATCTGTTATGTAGTGCAGTAAAACTTCATTTGCTCAATAGTGTTGTTTTTATGAACATAACCTGACTTTTTAATTCAATATGAATTCTGTGCATGGCTAGGAACATGAGTTTATCTTACTAATATACTGGCCTTTATTGACCATTATTTGAGATAGCATTGCTTAAATGGGAAGTGCATGTAAAAGTCCTGAAGAGGAACAATCCAGTGCTACAAAGGAAAAATATTAGCCTTTGCAGATTAAATTTAAAGTCAGTTAGTTGGTACTCAAGAAGGGCAGGTGAGGGAAAAGAGACTGTCTGAGTGATTATTCTCTCTGAGATCTGCTGTGTGTCAGTCAAAACCTCCTTGCCTTTTAACATCATTAAAGGCCATCTCATAAGATAGGAACATCCCCATCCATTCAAGGGCCATAATCCCAAAACCCTTGCAAGCCTGGTCAACTGAAAAGATTTCCTGAGCTTCCTGAAGCAGGGGATGCAGTTGGCAGCTCCTTCATTGCCGCTCCTTCCTTTCTGTGCACCCTGACCAAGCAAACCCTTTAGCATCCCTTTCCGGGCTCGCCTGTGAGCCAGCCGGGAAAGTCAATGTTTGAGGAAGTGAGGGAGTTCTTACAGCCAATGTTGAACTAAGCAGATGATGTTTTTTAGACCGAAGTGTTTCCATCAGCTTGCTGTCATAAGTTCTTATCAAGCTTTTAGGGTTTGTTTCTTTTTTTGTTCTTAGGTGGTGTTTGTTTACTTTTTGGATGAGAATTTGCATGCTGCACTCTGTCCTAAAGGGACTGGCCATGTCAAGCAAGCAAGTGCTTACATTTTGGGATTCATAGAATCTTTAAAGCTGGAAAACAGTACCAAGTAGAAGACAACAGATGACCCCTACAGTATTTCTTCAAGTACATGGGTTATCTTTCTTTTTCCATATTTTGCCTAAAGATATGTCTGTCTGATCTTTCTTAAGGTGGCAGATTAGAGTTTGGTCTGTATTCTGGCAGTAGGGTGCTTGTTCCTCAAGGATTCACCAGTACTTGTGAGGGTAGGGGGATAGCAATCAGACTCATAATCTTTCCTTGCTGGAGCAGTCGTGATCAGCTGTTTATAAAGTCAGTTCAGAAGTCAATCTATTACAAATATGCAATAAGACATTTTTGGTCAAAATCCCTCTAACTGATGCAGATGATGAAAATACCAGTTATATCTTTAACCCTTGACTATCAGAACCTGTTGGACTCCTGGCATTTTGAATCCATGTTTTTCTCCTGGTTGCTGATGGCTATGTGCCATCATAGGAATTTTTGTCACTCAGCTTAGCTGCTTTTTTAGCTGATCGAGTAGATATTTGTAGTTCAAAGGAACCTATATAATGCAAACACTAGATTTAGGCCACTGAAAGATGCCCTGCAGGTATGGCTTTGGATTACTACAAGCTAGGTGCAGTTGTGATTTTTTTAAGGGTAGGAAACTTTAAATAATTAATGTGTTCATGTGCATGTTTTTTACATCATATAGTATAACAAGAGAGCGCAACTATGTGTTGCCGTCTTCTCCTATAGAGTGCAGTGTACTTGCTTCAGGTGTCCTTGCATAGGTAGTACAGTGCAACCATGACTAATTCTGCTGCTGTTCCTGAGATCATCCCAAGAACCTCTGAGAGAGATGAGCAAGGGAGGGGGGTTATATGGGACTCCCTGATTTGAGATGGTATTAAGAGCCCATATGTTCTCACGTGTAATGTGCTTCTGGCTGTTCCCTATCAGAGGAGATGAGAGTTTGGCAATCAATTAAAATAGGTGCCAGATAGGGTCAGTCCCTTCTCAAATTTAAAATGCTGTAGTTGGACATGAATAAGGCTTTTCTACTGTGTGTTTGGCATCAGGTTGCACTGCCCTCATAAACTGAGATGGAGACAGGTTGATTTACACCAGCTGAGAATCTGACTGGGGGTATTTACTGTGTTGACATGTAACAGCCTCTCTGATCCTGCACTGTTTTGTTTCCTTCTATGGAATTGTTTGACTTGTTTGCAAATGCCATCATTTGTCTCTTGAATCATTTTTTGGCTTGGTAAATGGTTGTGGAAAGGAAAGAGAAAGAAAAGAAGAAAAGAAGAAAAGAAAAAAGAAAAATAAAAAATAAAAACCCTCTAAAACAGAAAGGAAGGTTTGGCTTGAGTAAACTCAAATGTAGCAATGATCTGGAGATGATGAAAAGGGTGGACTTGCAGGAGTTGAATATTAGAATTACCGTCAAATTTTCAAAGGACTGTTCATAATTCTTCATACGTTTGTGGAGAAGGAAAGGATAAATGGGTGGAGATAGCACTGAATTAGGGGTAGAGGATGTAGCCATGACAAAACCCATGTGTTAGTTATGTCTTAGTTGAGTATCTGGCCTTGTGGTTATTGTAAAAGCAGGAACAATGCTTTTGCTCCTTTCCGTGTCATAATAGAGTGGAATGTGAGAAGTGCATTCATCTGTGGACAAAAGATTTCTTCTCTAGGGCTTTCACTGCAAGATTTTTCATGATCGCTAATATGCCATGACGGAAAGAAAAATCAATGTAACTGAGCTGGATTTACACTTAGTAAGTGGATTTTCAGGCCATGGTCTCTGCATACGTGGAAGGCAGCGTGCCACATGTATTGAGACCCTATTATCTTTTCTCCCCCTTGCATTTTCAGGTAGTGGTTTAGTAATAAGGTGCAGAGGTACCTGCAGCAAATTTTGAGGGCTGAAATAGACCATTTCTTTAATGAGTTCATTAAAAAGCCAATTTTTACTTGAATTAAGCAGAACTATTTTCCTTCACACATAGCTGTAATAGGAAAGAGAAGGATGATTCAACACACAGCAAGTAGCAAAGTAGAAAATCTAGGTGTAACTGAACGCAAATTAAGAGCTTTGCAGGAACATGACATAAGCTTGCATTGTGTCTTAGGTGGGGTTTTTTTGTATACAAACCCCCAGGAATTTAAGAATATGGGTAAACAAATATTTGCAAGACATATTCTTAGAAGACAATGTATACATCTGTGTCTTGTAATTTATTTGACTTTGTACAGTGCTACAGCTCCAAAAATAACAGATAATTATGGATCAAGTCTGTATGCTGGAGTCACCAGAAGTTCAGAATTGGCCAACATTGTACTTGAGGCTTGCACACTTTAGTGCTTAACATGGAACAGGTTGGGGCAATGAATGTGCTGCTGAATTATAAGAAATTGCAAACCAAAATAGACCAAATGTTAAAGAAATGGGAAATAATTGCATCTTTAAAGTCAGAACTTGTCTTCTGGTTGTCAAGATTAAAATTTAATTCTCATTAAAAACAGACTGAATCATTGTTTAATGTAACTATCTAGACTGCTGAGAGGAACATAGCAGAGGTGCAGTCCTATATATATTAGGATCCAAACCCAAGGATGAGTTTGTTTCAGTTTCTAGTTTGACGTTGCTTGACTTTAATTCATGAGTCCACATGACTACTTCACTAAAGGTCACACTGTTTGCTATTTGTTGCTTGCCTTTTCAAACACATTTATTTTTGTCAAGGAGATGTGTTTTTAGTTTGCTTTTAGTGTAGCAAGGGCCAGAGTGCCTGGTGATTTGCTAAACGTGGTGAGTCTGAGCTGTGGGTCTCATGTTGGCTTTGAGTTATGAATTTCTGTTGGATTGTTTTGGAGCAGTTGTTCCGAAATGGGCTATTTCTTTTATTACTTCTGCCTTTTTTTTCTTTCCCTCCTTGACACCAAGTGAAAGGAAGAAAGTGAGCTGTTGCCTTGCAGACAGTGTTTATACATCCTCAGTCACCTTAGGCTGCAAATGCTCCTTTTTTAGACCTGCTGCATGAGTAATCATGACTTGGGCTGCCTGGATAGCATCATCAAACATCACCCTACTTCAGCCCATATCTCTCAACTTTCATCTGAGTTGGTAACTTCCTATCTTCGGTTGATTTCCACTCAGTAGAATAGCTCTGTGGGCAACTGTACTGGTCAGAGTACAGAGGTTTGTGGTAAGCTTCGTGGTCCAAGATCTATGTATGTATTGTCCGTAGTGCTTTGAATCAAAGGTCCAATTGCTTAAAACCTGGTGTTTCTGCCCTTGGTGCTCCTGAGGCGGTGAGCACTGTGTGGTTTGTTTCTGTGTGCTCCAGCTTGTTGTTCTTAGCAACACAAGAACAAAAGGGCAGAGCATTGAGTAGGATGAAAAGTCCAGTTTTTCTGGTGTTTATCTCCAGCAGCAGGTGACCAGGACAGGGTACAAGAAGAATAAACTGCTCATCATGTTGTGCCAGTGCACAGCAACCTGTTGGGTCACAGGTTTCCTGAGCCACATGTGTCAGCTACATCATGCAAGAAGAGCCTGAGATGCCAGACAATTCTATCAATGAAAAGAGGAAAAATGTAGGTCTCCAAAGTTACTTGCCAATTTGAGTAAGACAAAATTACACCATCACTATATACCAGTGATATACACTACTTTTTCTCCTTTTTTCACATATATGTATGTGGTGGGTGCCAAATTTCTCCCAGGGACAGCAATACAGATGTCTGGATGTGAAGTCTGGAGTATGAGAAACAATGCAACTTATCTAAGGAGCAATATATTAGAATTTATTAATGCTTTGTAACTGAGATGTTGGTCATAAATATGTATGTGTCCTTGAGGCCAAGAAGTGGCCCTGAAGTTTTATCAATACTGAAAAGATGTGCTATGTGATTGATGCTGATCTTTGTAGGCAAATTTGTGCAGATAATAACAGCCTGGTGAGTGCAGCTCATAATCACAGTATTTGATTGACTGTAGTTTAAAAACTCCTTAAAGGAAAAGATGTAGAATAATGACATAGGGAAGAAAAGTCAATATACGATACAATACCAAAGTTTGGGTGCATGGTCCTGGTGGTAAACAACAACTTTATATCTAATTAGCCTTCCTTGCCACAGCAAAATGTCTGCTGATGAAAGAGGAGCTAATTGATATACTCTGTGGATGACTTCTTATGCAAAATCATTACTTACTGTCATGCTTGGAAGTCATAAAACAGCAGCTGGCCTGGGATGAAATATTAAATTAACCCTATCAGAAAAATTGCACTAGTCAGAATGCTTTGTTATTAATTACTGATTACAAATGATAAGAGCCTGTTTCTGATGCTGAGGAAATGACTAGGGGAGGGGAGGGTTTCAGGTACAGTGTGCTTCATAGATCATTTGTTTTGACATGATGGATGCTTTTGTAAGTCAAGAGGAATTAATCAGACAAGTATGTACAGTAACTACCAGCACTCAAAGCCAGAATTATCCCCAGGACATGCTCATTCAAGTTAATGCATTGCATTGGAATGAATTTTTGGACACCTGTGTTTAGTAAAAGACTTATTTCCTTACATGAAATAAAAAAAATATAGTAGTCACTCAAAATAGCTGAGATATCCTTGATGGAAAAAGCAGCAGCAGAGACACCTCTGTTGAATTTCTCCAGTGCTTTACTCTTGTTTTATCGTTTTGAGAGCATATGATTTTTAATATAAAGGCTTTCTGGAGATATAAAAGTATGAGGAGAAATATTTAATATACAGGAAACATGGCCAAACCCAAAAGTGTTGTGTGTGTTGAAGGGGAAGGAGGATAACATAGCTTTCAAAACTGGCTATCTGTATGGAATGTATGGGCTTCCTGTTAGACAAACATTTGGAGAGCTGGGTGGAAAGAGGACCTGAGCTCCAGCACTGTGCCCGGTGGCATTCAGCATCAGTGTGGCTTTTGTATTTATCTCCAAATCAGGCCCCTGGTGATCTGAACCATATTGGTTCCATCAAATGCTTGCTCTGAACTCAGTAATGTTCACACGAGACACCTGCCTCTTCCTCTGCATTAATTTCTTTTTTTTTCTTCCCCACTTGGAAGTTATAATACCAGAAAACCTGGGTAGTCATACCTCAAAATGCAGAGGGATGTTGTCGTTTTGAGGATTAGGAAGCAAACGGCAGTGAGAGAATATCAGTGTTTGCAAATAGGTATATTGAGGAGAGATTTCTGCCACTGGCTCTTGCAGAGACAGAATGCATCTTATCTGCTCTTTAACAAACACGCCAGCATCACTAACTAAGTAGCTGTATCCCAATATTCTCAGCCTGGACATTGTAAACTGTAGCCACTCTTGCTTGTTTCTGGTACAAGTAAATGTTTGGGCAGCTTTTTCCATTGTGTGAGGGGTAGCGACTGTGTTTGCCTTTTTTTCCTCTGGGTTTTTTTTGTTATGGAAAGAGGTTTCTTAACTCTGTGCAGCAGAATTATAGCACACTTGCAACAGGGCTGAACAGTCTCTTTTATCCAGAGTCCAGCTGCAACCTCTCTCTCCCTGGGGGACTGTAATATATCCCAACAAGCATAATTATGAAAGTGAGAGAATTCAGACATAAAAACTAGATACTCATATTTGTAATTTGTTTACTATCTAACTTTTAATGCTAGAATTTGGTAAATTTGCAATTATTTTTAAGAAATCAGATTCCCTAGGTCCCATTTTTACATACTTAACTGTATCTGATGCAGCACCTCAAGTCCTACAAACTGACCTGTAGTATTTATTGATATTTTACGTAATATTGATATCGTCCATGTTTAGCTACATACAATAGAAATTAGCTTCAGTAATGTAACCAGCTGCACTTTACCAAAGCTTTCTTCAGTAAAAGTGCAATAATTTGCTTTTCTGTTTATACAGAGAGATCTAGGATGGCTTCTCTGTAAATACCCCAGGCAAAGTGAGATTAAAATATTGCCCCTTGAAAGATGTGGCTGCAGAAGCCAGAGTGCTTTCGGCACTAGGATGTTAAGGAAATTTGTGGTACTGCGGGGAGACAGCCCATAGAGTTCTCGTACAAGTGTGTAAGTCGTTAAGGCAAATGCACATTATTTAAGGACGCTTTCCAAGTAAGTTTTCTCTTTGCTGAAGTTTCTGTAGAGGTGTAAGGTCGGTTGAGTGGGTGCTGCAGTCTAATCTGTACTGCTGGAGAAGCATTTTTCCCTTCCTGTAGGGTTGCACCTCATGGTTATGGGCAGGGCTGATCCAAAAGGTCAGCTGGAAAATATGCAGCTTGAGGATGATGGAAACTAGCTGTGAATTTGTACTTAATTTTTCCAGTAGTAGTAGCTGGGCAACACTTGGGTTGCCTTGGGGTTAATCTTACAGGTGTGTAGGGGTGCTGATGATGATTGAGGTGATTTGAACTGTGCATGTCACGCTTTGTGGCAGGGTGCTCAAAAGCACATATGTGGATGACACAGTGTGGCAAATGTCTTCTGACTCTCCTGTTGATGTTCTCTTGCATTCTGAAACTAAATAGAAGAAATGAGCAGAATTTCAGGCTAACAGGCTCTTTGTTAAGTCTCTTGTCATGATGATCTGAGGCTATAATAGAGGAAGAGCCATGGTTGTTTTAAGACTTTGTGTGCTCATCTGTTGGCCTACTAAAAAAAGGAGAAAGTTGTGCTTGCTCTGTTGATCTTGTTTGTCTGATAAGCTCAGACCCTCATGACAGCAGTAGTTAACAGTTCACTGAAGTTGAACTGGAGGGGCCAGGGGTGTCACTGCCTGTGGTCAGGGCACTCTCCCATAACCAGAGAACCAGGAGCTGAATCCTTGCAACCAGAGAATGCCTGTCCCAGCCAGGGAATACACCCTAATTACTAGTTGTTAGAGTTGTTCTTATGTTTGCTTGTTTAATCATTAGACTTGAAAGATGGGTTGTTTCAGTCATCATCAGCTGGACCAGCCACACTTAAACTACTTTTATTCACTAGTTGTCAAGCCTTGCTTCTTACTCATATAGAAGAGGTGTGGGAAGAAAAGGGAAAAAATTATTTCTACAAGGTAGTATCTATACAGCATTTGAACACAGCAAAACCAGTTTTTATATTGTGTGTGTCTTTTTTTCCTCTATAAAAATAACATAGTAGCAATTATATTGGGGTCACTCAAGTAGATCTTTGTTGCTCAGTCAACCTGTAGAAGCTGTATGTCCTGGTGTGGATGGGGTCTTACGTTTGAACAACTCCTGTATTCATGAGGCAACAGCAAATTATGGGGAGCAGAATAAACCCAATATTTTATTTTCTTCATAGTGAGACTATTGTATGGTTGCATTGGAGGGGTCAGTGGCTTTGTACTGTAGGATTTCCAGCATGCTGTCAGCATAGATGTTTCTGTCCATTCATAACCTTGGGAGAAAAATAAAACCTGATCTCTTGAAAACTGATGACAAAACTCCTAAACTGTAAAGAGGCCAAACTTTTAGTTTGATCCAGGGGATCAGAAGATATAATTGCAACCATTGTTTTATTTCCCTTTTCACTGTTTCACACATTCTGTTGCACTAGAAAATGCTGAAGAGTGTAAGTCTGATACTGTAAAGATTTCCTTCTTTTTTCTGGTTGTGACATAATAAATACAGCCAAACCAAAGACAGCTGGCAAACTTACAGTGCACTGAAGTTTATATGTATTTCTGGTGCCTGGAAAATCCAGCAAGGTGTGTTCCTTTCTTTTTGGTCTTAAATCACATCTGAACATTATTCTGAGTGTGGTTCTAGCACAGGGCTAAAAGCAGAACATTACATTCAAGTCGTAGAGGAGCAGTAAAAAAATCATAATATTCCCACAGTCAGATTGCCTGGCTGCACAGCAAATTAGCAAACCTCTGTAGCTATCAAATTAATACCTTAATATAAATCTTTTCTCTTCTCCTTTTAAATGTGGGCTGTCTCTTAGATCATTTCGGACAAGCACCTGGGGATTAGTATGAGGAAGTGAATATTAATTCAATTAGAGGACAGAAGATGAACATACGAGCTGGCACGGAGAATTGACATCAGGAGCCGAAGTAACAAAGACATCTCTAGCTGGGAGAGGGCAGTTTCATCTGTTCAAGTCAGGCTTGGCTTTTGCCATGCATACATTTTACTATGAAATGTTAGTTGAAGGAGTTGTATTTGTTTAGCAATGTAGTTAATGCCATATTTTGGGAACTAAGCCTTGATGTCAATAGATGGATGGAGAGCTGGAGTGCAGATGCACAGTGGTAGCTTTCCTTTCATTTTGAGGCATTAAATATTCATAATAAGCTCAGCTGAAGAAAAAAAGAAAAGTTTCATTGAACTGGTAAGAAGAAGCTGAAATAGTTGGTTCTTCTCCAAAGCATAATGTCTTACTTAATGTATTAATTGAATGAAGGTTCCTGTGGTGGAGCTAAGATGCAATATTAGGTACTTTCACAATTGCTTCTTTCTTTCTTTAAGAAATTGTTGTGCCAGTGACGTCACTCTATAAAGTAGTAGCCAAGAATGACTATTCTGAGCAGTTTGTGTAGGCACAGCAGAGGCTTTTCCCTTCTTCTTTTTCCATAGCTTTAGACTTACAAAAAAAGCTGTGTATGGACTTTCTTACATTTAAATGTCTCATACTTACAGTCTGGAAACAATTTCTTCCTGCACTTTCCAGGCATGGACACACTGTCATGAAATAGGTGAGTCCTGTACCTGTAGGGTTGTCTCACCCCTTCTATGCATGCTCCCATTCATTCATGGTTTACTTCTGATCTGAGTCTCCACCTCAAGAATGTAGGGGTTCTGCTCTAAACTCTACCTCATGCATGGGTTTGAATCTGTAAAGACACTTTTGCCTCTGTTTCTGTGCAGTTTCTAGCCCAGGTAGGTGTTGGCATCTGGCAAGGACTCAGGAGCTCCAAGGTAACACAAAAAACCTAATGCAATATGCATATAAAAATATGTGCTGGTTTATGTTTGGGAGTAATTTTTACATCATAGAAAACTTTTCATTGACAGTGTGATGAAGTGTGATGCACACAGCTGAGTCAGGCCCAGCTCCTAAACAGCCTTGTAGGTCTCAGTTGCACCACACGCAGGGTGCCTGGTTGTAGGGATAGGAGTGATTCTCCTGCTTTCTCTTCAGCTGTTTTTATTTTGTGTAGACTTGGATTAATAAAGTGTTGCTGAATTTGCAGCTGTGTGGAGTGGTGGGAGGTTGTCTCCTTGCCAAGGATCATTTCTCTGTTCTTGCTGTTCTTCGTCCCCATTTCCTCCACCCCTGAAGTCTTCTTCTCAGCCTGATGTCTTCAGCTCTGCTCAATCTCCCTCTCCCATTCCTACCTTTCCTACCAAAGACGAGAATATTTTTACATGAATTGCTCTGCGGATTTATGGTCATGGCTTTATCAGAAAGTAGTGGAACAAGCCCGTGAGAGAATGAGGGAGGACAATTGGTGGCAAAGCAGATAGACGGGAGAGGCTTGTCCTTCTGAAAATTATGGTCTCATTACTTTGTTTATTTGTAATGAACTAGTGCAAAAACCAAACCAAAATGAAACAGGCAAAAGAAAAGATTTTTGTCTGTCTGCTGATAAAGAGAGCTCGACTTCTTCTTTAAAGTTTATAAAAAGCTGTATTGCTTTTTTATGGGAATGCAGGAAAAAGTCTTCTGTGTCAGGGAAGTAATGGCAGGCCAGGCCTTGTGCTTATTAAAAATGGAGGGAGCTAAAAACCAGGTGACGCACGATCTGTAGTTTCACCTCCAACAACCTCCAAAGAAGTAATGGGAGTCTGACATGTGAATGCATTGAAGAGCTTTGTTTTCAAAAGGGATGTAACAAACCTCTCTCTCTGTGTCTTGCTTATGATCTCTGAATTACACAGCTACCTATATGCAGCACACAGATCAGTGGCGTTTTGAAGCATCATCTTGATGCCTTGCACAGAGTATCATGTCCTGGTCCTCTTTGACAGACCCATGCCAATTTTTTCTTGGGCTCTTAAGTGAGTTGCTGTATAAAATATTGACGCTGAAGGAAGAAAACTGCCTTTTTACCCAAGTGTAAATGATCTTGAAACAAAATACATGGGTTAAAAGAATGATTTCTTAGGCAGGTTTAATGAATAATTGATTTCTGCTTCTCATGACATTATCAGTGTAATTAAATTGGTGGCTAAAGAAGTAAGACAGAAGGTATCATCTGCTAAGACACTGAACCTCTCTATCTGACCCTAGGCAAAATACTGCCATCTGTTATTAAAGGCTGTCCGGCAGTCATGCAGATTCAAGATCTGTGTTCTCACTAACAAGTCAGACTTGTGTAAGTACCAACATGATAAAAATCCACCTATTCAGTTATCTGTATCTGAAAACAACCTTAGTAAGGTTCCTTTCTTCACTGCCAAGTCTGCTCCTGGTTTTGACAGCTGTGCATTGAAATTGTTCTTGCTTTGTGCTGATTTGCTTTGCACAGTGTATGTGGGTATTGGTTTGTGTTTCCGCTGGCTCTTGTAGATGTTGGAGCAGCCCCTTGTACCACACATAAGAGGAGTCTCATCCAGCGGCTACTGAAGTCAGCAGAAAGACTACCCTGTTGCTTACTTTGCCCAGGCTTCAGTCCTTTATTTGCACAGGCTTAAGTAAATGCTCCATTCATGTTGTTAGCTGCTCTGATTGTGTTATAAATACTACATTGAGCAACTGGTTCTGGAGAACTGGTGTCTGTTCACTGATGCTCAGTTGTGCATACTGTAGTCTGTGTCTCTAAGAGTGGGAACATTAATGCTTTCATTGAATCCCCGTTATGATAATACAGCAGTGGCCTGGCAAGACACAGTTCTTGCATCCTGCTGTGCTGCAGCTGTATTCAGCCAATGCCATTGTCTGAGCTAGTTGGCACAATGAACACAGCCTACATTTTGTCATCAGATTGTTATATTTCTGGTTCCACACCTGTAAAATCAGTAATACCTGTTTATCCATTTCTCAGGGGCAAATTGGTGGTATAACTATTGTCTGCGTAGTATTTTGATTGTCGAAAATTACAAGTATAATAACTGGTTACAAGTTAAATTGTGCATCTACCAAAACTGCACAGCTGCCATGAGATGTATCTCTTAAATTCCTCACTTACTTGAAGGCAAGCCAAATATTTGGTTCTGACTCTAATGAATCAAGATGTACCCGTTTGATTTTCTGACATGTAAGATGATTGTCACTGTAGCATTCACCAGTATATATTGTATCTGAAATGTTCATCTAAGTGACATCAGGGAGAGCCCGTGTCTGTGTGGACACCTTTATAGACCAAGGACAAACTGCTTTCTCATGCACAAATATGAACACACTCATGTGCATATCCTAGCACATTAGGGATGTGCTCAGTCCTGCCAACAGATATTGAACCAATCTTGAAAAGTGATGTTTTGGTATGCCCAATGCTTTATTATACATACAAAGTACGTATTAGTAAACCTTAATTTTGATTCCAGAAGATGTATTTGCATGACTGGGTGTGATTGGCTTTCTGTACTCCAGCTGATGAGCTTTGAACTGAAACAACCAATTCTCAATGGGAAGAGTAATTGTTTCAACTCACAATTAAGTGGCTAATCATTAGGAATTCAATTGGCATGAAGCGCACGACAGTAGTCATGATATGCTGATGTGTCATTGATGTGAACTTAGTGCGTGCTCCACTGAAATTTGCTAATTAATACATGTGTTACTGGAAAGAGTTAACGTGTGCGCTCTTATTAAGCAGGATGTGGGTGTATCAGAGGCTGAGAACCAAAGATTTTATAAAGAGACTGCCCTGCTGTTGTGTAGTTAGAACAGATTATTGAGGGCTGAAACCCTTAGAAATGTACCCTTTTTTTTCCTGAAATCTGATACTAGAGTTGACACTAAAGACATAGCTTGAGCAAAGTGGTGTACAATGCTAAATACTAAAATCCTAAATGCCCCAAATGCCCATTATACCATGACCAGGGAGTCTCAGCTTGCACCAGGAGCGTAGCTGGGGCATCTCAGTAGGGGACGGAGATGCTTGTGCTTGAGGTAGATCTGGTCCACTGTGGAGGGGAGGACATTGCCACCTGCCTGACAACTTTCAGCAGCACCCTCAGACCCCAGAGGCATGGACAGCTGTGGTCTGCATCCCAACCAGCTGTGCTGGACCTCTGCATCACAATTCCAGTGATGGAGAGCCGGAATCCTGCATCTAGGGCTGTCTCTGCACGTTCTTGCTCCTGCCTGTGTTACCCTGAGATGTTTTTGATCTCTGTTCTGAAACTACTAAAAATATGATACTATAACATAATAAATGATGATGAATATTATGCTGAAGAGCATCTGGCTTATTCTAAATAACTTCAGATAAAATGTTGCTATTTTTTTGTATTGCCAAAAATTCCCTGCTTGCTAAGGGGCAGTTACTGCATGTCTCTGAAACAAAATTATTCATTGTATTCATTTGCTTTGCAGCAAAGCAAACTCCCGTGTTGAGAATTAAAAACAGTCTCCTATGTTTAACGCCTGAGGGCACAAATGTAACCTGTTTAAATATCATTCTTCAATTATCCTTTGAATCATCTGCCTTCCAACTCTTCCCAGACTCAGTAAAATACCCTTCTGACTACCTATCAAAAAAATAGTACATCTGTTCTTTCAGTTCATTTCCCTAAACTATAATCAAGCACTGTCTGTGTAATAAAAATGAAAAGAAATGCCTAGCTGGAAGAGCATTCTTCACTTTTATTATTGAAAAATGCATTAGTGTTCCCTTATCAAATGTATCCATTTAACAAATCATTCCATTTCCTTCCATCTTCAGCTTTTTTTTTAAAAGAAAAAAAAGAGAGGCACAGAGAGCTGTCCTTCACTGATCATAAGGTCCAGGCTTGATGTGTTTCTTATGCTATAATTTTATGAAATCTAAAAATGGATTATGGTAAATAGCCCATTGACCTCTCTTTTGTTTAAACATAACTAAAAGATTATAGGCCCTTACTATATCTGGTCTAAGCTGCCATTTACATTAAAGCAGTGTAGCACAGGCTGTTAGTGGAAATTATATTTAGGCATAGGGTAAAAGCGTGTGTCTTAGGTTGAAATTTATTTCCAGCCTGGCTTCAACAATTAGAAAAGTGAGTGATTCATTCATGTTTCTGGGTGTTAAGTCTCGGGGACAGGTACTCAAACACTTTTCAAAGTGCTGTCTTTTCCTCTGAATAGAGATAGAAATGGATGGAGCTCTTTGCCCAACTTGGACACTTATTTTTTCCATTTGTTGTAGAGACTTTATGAAGTTCACTGAGTCAGCAAAGGGATGCAGACCAAGTGTCTTAGTCCACCAAATCCAAATACTGTCATTCTGCATCCACACTTTGCTCAGTTTCCCTTGGCATAAGGGTTACAGTATGTTCAGGGCAGTGGAGGACTGGCCTGAAGCAGCTGCAGCCAGGTGCCTTTTTGTGGGTTCTCGCAAGGCAGCA
This sequence comes from Dromococcyx pavoninus, assembly GCA_033558185.1. Lineage (NCBI taxonomy): Eukaryota > Metazoa > Chordata > Aves > Cuculiformes > Neomorphidae > Dromococcyx > Dromococcyx pavoninus. Next base: position 263,423 of record JAUMJL010000209.1, read on the forward strand.
ACAGTATCTAGACATATATCAGAGCAAGGTTTGCTTTTGGACAGATTCTAACCACATCTTTCCTGGCAGGATCTGTCCAGCTGCAGGAGATGGCGCTCTGTGGTCCAGCTCTCTAAGGTATGTAGGGAAATGGTGACCACCCAAATTGCCCAGCAGCAAAACACAGGCACCCCAGTGCTCCATCCCAGTGTTGGGTGAGCTGACACTTGGGAGCTGCTGGTGTGCTGCACCAGAGGGAGCTGAGCAGACCAAATGGACCAGAGGATCTCCTTCAGGGTTGGCCAACCACCTTTGAAAAGCTCTGTGTAATGCCTGCGACCCGTTTAGCTCAGAAAGTGGGGGAAAATGTGTTGGTTTAAAGATAGTGACTTGGTGGTGGTTTTCCCAAAAGACTGAGTTACCATGGATTTTCTGAGATTTCCAGGTGTCTAGGATATAGACACTTGGAGAATCTTACTTGGGGACTCTAGAAAGCGGTTAAATGACACATTAACACCAGGCTGGGTGGGCACCCAGCAATGTCAACAGGGAGGCCTGGAGTTGAGTGCAGTCAGTAGCTTCCTGAGTGGAAAAGTCCCATGAGATGCTTCATCAGGTCTGGGCAGAAGTAAAGCCCTTTGCTCCATCTCATTCATAGCGTATATACTTTCAATGAAGCAGAGGCAATTGTATATGCGAATTCAAGGCAATATTCATCTTCATGTAGTATTTGACTCCAGTAATTATTAGCATTTGGTTCTTCTTACAAGTGCTGAAATCCTGAGGAAAACACAAGGTCTTTAAGGCTCGCTGCTTCCCAGGCATACAGACAGCACACAGTGTGCAAATGCTAGGATTTCCAAGCTGCTTTTTTTTTAATCTTAAAACATCACACTTGTAGTTATTTCAATGTGTCTGTAAGAAATAGGCACACAAAAAGACAACAGTTACGGGAAAATATTATTATAAGGAAATTAATAGGTATTTCAGACAAGTAGCTTCTGATAAAATGAAAAATCCTTGATTATTCAGTAGCTAAGAAAAATAAAGCCATGGCAAAAAAAAAAATCCTGCTGATATGCCCTTTTAGAACAGAGCTAACATCAATAATTCTTGCTTTGTGCATTAAGTTTTAATGTGTAGGCAGGCACTCTGTGCATAGCAGGGTGTCTGTGGAGTCATCAGTGAGAACTAATAAATGCCTGTCATATGACGAATACATTACAGAGAGAGCCAAGTTAAGTGAATCATTTAGTTACCATTAGTCATTTTTCATTAATATTTTTAACTGTAGTATTAACCAATATGCATTAGGTAGGATAGAGGGGATAATGCCTATGATGTGCTTTATTCTGTAAACAAAGATTTCTTCCAAAGTGTGTGGTGCTGGTAGGGATCAGGATGAATGTTTCAGCTGTCATCTCACCAGTATCCTTTTTTTGTTATTATTATTTAAGACTATGGAAATCCAGATTGGAAAGGAAGTAATTTAATCACATGGCTTGGCATTAACCAGCACCCACCATTTACATTAGTCACAATTGAATAGTAATAACTGTTCTGGAAATGGAATATCCATAAGCATGTTTAATACTGGGTATTAAAAATAGAAAGGAATTTCCATAATACCAAAGGTGTTATTCCAAACCACTGTGTCCTGTTTTGGTATATGTGCCTGCTGCTGAGAACCCATGTAGCAGTAACTTTTGAAGCACAACCAGACTGGGAGCGGCTGAGAGGAAGACAGGGAGTGTCAGGGAATTGACTGTGACCCTGAAGGTCTGACTCTGGTCTCAAGTCACCCACTCAGCAGGACTCCCTCTTCTGACATGTACCTCGCTTGAGGGCTGGATGAAGCTGGGTTCCTGACAGCTGGGTCTGTCATCATGAAAGAATTGCAAAAATAAATATGTTTGATCTTACCTATACTCATAATTTTTTTCCCCAGGATAATGTACTTCTGCCAGCTTACACTTTTTCCTTTTAATCTGTTATTTTTCATTGCTTTCTGTTCTAAACTCCCAGATTCTGAATTATGTATCCCAAAATAATGATATGGTTGGGCATATGTGTGAAGATGTATCCTTCCCAAGGTGCTGAGCCGTTAACAGATGGAGTAAGGGGTATGCACTTCATTCGTGTGATGTAAAGGTGTGTCAGCATGGATTTAGGATTGCTCTCAACTTTACTTCACTCTTGACTTGCATCAATACTGTTACACTTTTAAAACTACTTTGCAGTAACAATAGAGGCTCCAAAGTCAGAGGGAAGAAATAAAGATAAAATTTTAGAAACTCTTAGAAATTGTTTTACAGAGTTTTTTCTTAATTGTGATAAAATTGAAAATGAAAGTTTGATGGTTCAGTATCTCTGAAAGCTAGAAAGGGACATTGTGGTTCTTTTTGGAAAAATGAGACATTGCCTTTTAAAGCATCAAAAGCTCCACTCCTCTCTTTTTGATGAGTGGTGAAATATCAGCTCCAAAACATGTAATTGTCTTGGAACTAAAATTTGCACGTATTCCAACTCAGACTAATATTATCCACTGGGAAATGAATTCGCACTGTAGGAGGAAATATATACAATCTTTTTTCCTTGTGAAGCAAATTACCCTTCCTACTAATATCTATGTAAAATGTCCCAAATAATTTTATTATATATATTCCAAAAGTAATTTGTGCCTATGTATGGACATGAATTTTTTATTTTCTGAGTGATGCTGAATTGTCAGATGTGGATTTAACCACAAATCAGATGCGTTACAGCTTCCGCTGCTGTTCTCCGGGGATAGTCACCTGGGCAAAAAGAACAGTATCCAGCCATCAGTTCCTTGCAACACTTTCTGCAGCAGCCAAATAATGCTGTGCCTTGAGGATCAGTACATGTGGTTAATAGGACAGCAACCACAACATTTGTTTCTACACACCACTAAATGACTCAATTTTAACACTATGCCTGGTGCAGAAATGTCCTTTGTCTTTACTACTCGATTTTAGACTGATGTTCATGGGGGTGACCCAGAGAGCCCCAATCAGCTACTAGAATGTTATATGAGCACTGTGGCCCAGTGGTGCAGAGCAGTGATTAGGACATAGCTCTAAATCTTTGGGGGAAATAAATTTAAGGGATGCTATCAGGCTGTAGATGATTTGCATACCAGATGAATTGCAGAAAAGTGATTGGGGCACATAAATATTTCACCTTTCTGGCCTGTGTCTGTATGCTGATTCTCTAGCACCAATTGCTTCTTTAATGAGTAGAAGTATTTCACTGTTTCACATTCTCCAGGGCTTATTTTTTTGTAAGTGAACTGCTGATTCAGTTGTACCTCACAAAAAAAAGTCATTTTGGCAATAACTCAAGGCTAAAAATGTGAGCTGTAACTGCCTGCTATTTATCAAACAAGCAATTACATGGAACAGTGCATCATTCCATCAAACAATGTTTAAATTCTTCTAATTGTGTTTTATAAAGTAATGTCTCCTTTTTGCTTTTGTTACCCAGCAGCTCCCAATACTCTGGCTGTAGGCAGCCTGGGACTCATCAGAAACTTCTGGCAGCCCACTGCAATGGCTTTTTGTGATAGCATTTTTTCCTGGCTTCTGCAGGTTTTGAAGGGTCAGGGTTGGTGAAGAAATGCTAATGTGGTTTTGTTGCTACAGAGTTTATCGATCCTGTAGTTAGATTGAATCATCCGGCTGGGTCTTGATCTGCTTTCCCTCACCCAGCAGCCACTTGGCACCAATATGGGAGTATTGCTAGCACAAGGGCCCTTGTATATCATATTCATACATCATCTATATATCATCTATACTTTTTTAGATCTTCAGTAGAGAGCTGCAGGGATTTACACTCGAGCTTAGAGTTTGATCTTAAGGCTTGGATGGACTGCATTGTCCTCAAAGACAGCTTTAGCATCTGTACGCCTCAGATTTAAAGGCCAACGTATGTCGTCATTCAGCCCCATCTTTTGGTGATGCTGGTGTTACTCACTGTATTCATGTAGCCAAGCCCTCCCACCTCCTGACTCTGATAAGGTAAGAGGGCTATTGAGTTAATCAGTGTTTTGATGGGATCATGATGCTGTGGAGGTGGTGAGAGGGGCCTGTGCCTTCCCTCAGCTGCTCATTTCTGAAGCGATGGTCCCAGGACAGAGATGAAGGTGTATTTTTAAGGATTGCTATAAATAGTGCTCCAGGCAGATAGCACTATGGGGAATTTTAAAGCATAACTCTGGCATAAAATAACTGCTGCATAAAAATGTTAAATTCACACATTGTGTACTCTCAGCTGATGCTGGCAAGGGCTTCTTGAACTTCTACTTTTGAAGCTCGATTTGGTCTCTGAAAATTGGACAGATTTTTATCTCTTCTTCTCCCCTCCTTTGCTCTTCCTTGCCACACAATGAGAAACAAATGTTCAGCAGGCCAAATAACCTCCACAGGGAGGCTGGTGCAGGCGCTGCGGTTTCCAGTTTGGCCTCTTTTTGCCCCGTTGCCAGTGTCTCAGAGGATGAATGCAATAACTTTGCTGAACTCGTTGCCTTTAGTATGCTGGTAATTGTCTGCATCTGAAATGCTCTCAACAGGATCATTTGAATGTAGAAAAGGCGAAATAGGATGCAAGCTGGGTGCTTTTTTTATCAGGACTCGTTCTGTAGCATTGAAAGCAGTAAAATCCTGCAGAAATTTGGGCAGCGTTTACTAACAACAATTACATTTACTAACAATTTAAGACTCAACCTGGAACACTGCAGGATTTCCCTCAATTTGGAATACCTAATGCTTCTGTCAGCTGAGACACTGTGATCTCATAAATAATTATCTCTGTAGATAGCCATATAAATAAATATCTAAGGTCACGTGGAGAACATGTCCTTCATAGATAATTCTGAATCTTTTGATAAAAGCCTTGAAAAACACTGCAGGATACAATTTTCTCTTGCTCGCTTATTTTCCCTCAGTATCTCAGATATCCTAGCAAACCCAAAATTGAAGTCCTAAAAATTACATTATGCTGTCAACCCCTGTCACAAGAGTACAATAGTTGTTTTATCATTGGTAGTTGCTATCGTAAGTAATGACTTCTAAGCTATATCCCTAAATTTGAGCAGTGTGCAGTTAAGTCATGTATCCTAAATCAGTTTAAAACGGAACAGAGATGAAATTCCTGCCTGTTAACATCCGACTTAAGAGGAATTAATAAAAACTGAAAAAAGAAGTCCATTATGGCTGCTGCAGTCATAAATAAGCTTTAAAGTTACATCTAACCACCAAATGTCAGGGAACCTCTGGTACTGCAAAGTAGTAATTTTCAGTCTTGTTCCTTCCCATTATAGAGATGGAATTGGATTTGCTAGGTGTTGTTTCTACTGTCTCTTCCCGGAACTGTCTCCTTTGACCCTTTTTTTTTGATGAGTTGACTGCTTGTATGACACCTGGCAATTACTGTTCTTTAAAGAGCCCGGGCTTATATTAACAGGTTAGGAGCCTTAATGACATGCCACAAGTTGATTAGACACATGCGCTAAATAAATGCTGTGATATAAAGAAGACTCAAGTGACAACCAACAGAGAAACCACTGCCATCTTCTAGCACCACAGCGCACATTTTGATGTGTTCTTCAGTACATGAAAGGGCTGGACTCATCACCAAGGTGCTGCTCACCTATGAAGCTCTTTATGCTGTGAGGCTTTTGGACAGTGTTTTAAAAGATTTTTATTACAACTTTCACCATAATTCCTGGGCTCTGCTGGTTTCTACAATTTCCCTGGTGCTGCTGAATGCTGAGACCTTCATTCAGCAGCGTTCTTAGGCAAGAGCAGATCTTCAAGAGCAAGCTTGAATAAATTGCCAAATTGAGGCTTATATGGGGAATGCTGTATTACTAATCTCTGTCCTTTTTACATAAGATGTTAGCTGCAGTTGCTGTGTGCCAATCTGACTGTGTGGGTGAATACTCAAGAGGCAGTGATTAGGAAAACTGAACTATGTGGTTGTTCTTCCTTTGCTTTCTTCATTATTCATAAATTCACAGTTAGTGTCTCTCTAGTTAATAATTCTCTATACTTCTGTACAGTCTTCAATCAGAGGATCTCCAGTTCTGTGTGAATATCAATGAATTACCATCCTTCTACCTTGCTGTGGGCACTTTTAATCTTGCATACTGTCTTGCCTAGTGTGCAACTGTGTTCTGTGCTGGCCTCAGAGCATTCGGCTTTTATTTTTCAAGGTCATTACTCCAATGTACTAAACCCAGCCATCTAAACTTAAAGTCAAACTCTTGAGCTAGAGTATAATTTAGAGTTATTTCATATTAATTTATGGGTCCATTTAGTAAAAAAATCCAAGGTAGTATATGTGTATGTATTTTACAAACTGAGGATTCAAAGAGGGAATAGCGGAAGAAGTTGTTTTAAATAACTACAAAACCACAAAAGGAAATTTTGCGTTAAATCCTTAATGTAAACCCTCTCTCTCTCTACCACTCAATGTCTAAGTTACACCAATCTGAATCCTCTTTGGGGTGTGTGGCCCAGCAGTGGTCATCAGAGATGATTTATTAGAGGAGACGCTCACTTTGTTTTCTGGGATGCTGTTTGAGACTAGTACAGACTCCGCGTGTTATTGTCCACTGCTTCTTCCCAGTCCAGCTGGCAGAAGGGATTACATGAGTGCTTGCTAATATGCTGCAGGCACCGTTAGCTGGGTTTAAGATGATGATGAAGGTAGAAGAAGAATGCCTTCCTACCTTGCATGAAATGGCTTAGAGAGACCTGCGTGGTGCTTGCTGCTGTTGGAGTTGCCAGAGGTTCTGGCTGGTGCCCATGGGAGCAAATGAAAGATGCTTTACTGTGTCTGTGCTTTGGAAGTAAAACCCAGGGACTTTTTGTTCTTGTTTTTCGGGTTTAGATTCACAACACTGACAGAAGAAGAAGTGCTTACATGGTAGCTTGGTGGATATGGCTAATCTCTTGCAATATGAAGAAAGTAGTATCTGGTCTGTGATTTAGGACACTAATTTTCTTAGGACTCAGTTCTCACCACTGAGATTGAACAGGCTGCACCCTGATAACTAAGCAGTAGGAGTGACTGGGAGAGAGACGGTACATCCCACATATTGCTCTCTTCCCTTTGGAGTGAAATGACAACCTTCGTTTTCCCATCTGATTTGATTTTCTCATAGGTGACCAAAATTGTTCGAACCTCGTGTTAAAAGAAAATAAATAAAGACATCTGTTTTGGTTAAAAAGTTCACATTTTGCTCTGGGCAATGTTTGTATATTTATACATGTGTTTTAACAGCTCTGGATCTTTGTTACTAATGTAGTGTGGTAAATAAAGAGAAGGGTGTTTGTAACAAATATAGCAGAAAAGTTTTGATCTAAGAAACTGAAATAAATGAAGAGTTACTTAAGAGAGAACAAACAAATTAGTCCAACTGAGTATCCTTAAATTCATGGAAACCTTCGTTCCGGATTTGCCTCCAGTCTCCTGATTCGATCAGTATCCTAGCAGCCTTCCTAATGAAGTTATGTCTTATCTAATAAGCTCTCTAGGCTTATTAGGCATTGCCTAAGTTTTAAGATAAGATTTGCAGCTACTAAGGAGAAAACTCTACCCATTAGAAATCTCTCAAACAAAGTGGCTAAGTTTTCTGTAGCACAGAGCAGACTCACAGCCAGCAAGATCTGAAGTGGCTACAGTATTAAACACTGAAAATTATTGTTTGCAAAGGAGGGTCAGTTTAATCATTGCCTAGAGAGGTGCTAGGGAGACCGTCTGTACAAAGGTCTGATTTCCAGCTTCAGCTTTAGAGGACTTTCACTTCTCCCTCACATTTGCTTTTCCTCATCAGTCTTTGCCTGGTTCCCTTCAGTGGGACTGTATGAATGCTGCTGTAAAATGAACCTACACACGCCTTCATCAAGGAAGCTGTTTCTGATGGCACGTTCATTGAAATCTATCCCATTTGCCTGATCTTGATTACACTCAGTTCACAAGGTGATGTGTTGCGTGATTCATTAAATGCCTGATACATGCTAGGCCTTTTCAAGATTGACAAAATAGGCATGGAGAAAATGTCAGTAATCTTCACTGTAAATGCCAGTCATTTTCTTATCAGCACACTTCTGTACAGCTATTGTGTTTCAGTTTTTTCACTTTCTTCCTGCTCAGCTTCCATAACATGAAAAAGTTGCAGCGGTAACTGGAGGTGTCTGCTGTTTCCACTCTGGAAATTACAGCATCGTGGGATTTTTCCTCTCTGTTTGTTCCCGCTTCGCTTTTTCTCTCAGTGTGTATGAGAGTTTGATGCTACTGGATCAACAGAGTTTCGTATGCAAAAATATGCAAGGGTGGGGGCTGCTGAGGTCAAAACCTCTTCTATACTGAAACGTGCTTACTGAATTTGCCAAGTGGATCTGCTGGTAGCCTCTGTGTCAAGACCATGGTGTTTACCAGCAAGAGACAGATATTACAGCAGTTTCAGCAAAGGAGACACGAGTGCTGCAGAAGCTGCACACTGCGGTTCGCTGTCTCCTAAGCAGTTCTTTGTGTTAAAGGAAAATTCATTTATCAGCATAATAGCTGATATGAAACATATTTGTAACCTACACAGAGTTCTGAAGTAAAACATCAATAACATATGGTGACAAACCTTAATGTAAAATATACTATTCACCAGAGTCTTCCATTCAAATCATCAGCTTTGCATAAATCTGTTACTAAAAAAACCATACAGGTTGTATAAAATTACTATTAATAAAAGCTCCAAAGGTAGCGTGTAGATTTTTACAGCAAAAGCAGGCAGTGCCTGAAGGGATATAATTCTTCCTTTTGTACTTACACATTGTTTCTCTTTAAAACACTGAGTTAGTATTCTAATGGGCTTTATAGGCTCCTTAAAGTCAGTAGGAGCATTTATGGGAGAGCAGAACTGCACCTGATTCCCGTTTCCTGATTCGGTAGCAACTACACTAATACGTATTTGTCCAGAGATAGGTATTTGTCCTGGTTTTGACTGGGGTAAAGTTAATTTTCTTCCCAGAAGTTGTTGTCTTTTGAATTAGTATGAAAATAATGTTGATAACACATATTGTTTAATTGTTGCCAGGTATTGCTTGGGTTCGGCTTATGTAGAATTATTTTTTTTCCCAGCAGCTGCTGTGTTGTAGAGTTAGTGTGAGAAGAATGTTGATGATACATTGATGTTTTCAGTTGTTGCTAAGAAATCAAGGACTTTTTAAGTTTCCCATGCTCTGCTACTGAGCAAACGGACAAGAAGGTAGAAGAGAGCATAGCCAAGTAGCTGGCCCAACCTGGCTGAAGAGATATTCGAAACCACATAATGTCATGCTCAATACCTAAATGAGAAGTTGGCTGGGGACCAGGGTTCATTGCTTGGGGACAGGCTGGGTGTCAGTTGTTGGGCAACAAACAATCTGTTACACATCACTTATTTTATATAGTCTATTGTTATTATTGCAGTCGTTGTTCTTATCTTCCTTTGTTGTCCTATTAAATTGCCTTTATCTCAACCCGTGAGTTCCACTTTTTTCTCACTTCTCCTCCCCATCCCACCAGAGTAGGGAGGGGGGAGTAAGAGAGAGTGGCTCTGTGGTTCTAATTGCCAGCTGGGGTTAAAACTACAAAAGTATTAAAGGCACTGTTTCTTACAGAAATGGGAGAACAAATACAAGATGTACTGCTGTACCTGTCATATATGTTGGTGACACCTGCAAAGTTTAATATTGTTTTATCTGTCATCAACACATGGCAGCCTGGAAGTTTAAGGAGGTAGAAACCTCTTTTTACAAAGTGATTTTTTTGTTAACTGTTCTTTGTGTTATTTTCACCCTGTTAATGCTTCAGGCAGTTCAGAGAGCAAGGAAGAGACACAGCTGCCAGGCTGGGGCAGCACAGGGACTCTGTCCATGCTCCTCTCCGGCATCCTTTATGACCTGATGCATTTTCTTACAGTTTGAAGTTGGGAAGGGGGAAAAAAATAAAACAAACCTGCTTTCTAGCGAAGGATCTGGGCGTATTTTTTAAGACTCCTTTTATCTGGAGGGTGGTAATGCTTTTAGTTTTTACTTTGGAGCAGGCAGGTTGCACAAAAGGGGTGTTGAAGCTGAAGGCTCCTGCCTCAGGCTGTAGCCAAAGACAGTGAGGCTACACTCGATTGGACATAGGCAGAGTAAGTTGGTATTATTCAGACTTGAAGTGTAGGGAGGTGGGGAAGACAGCTTGAGGGGAAAAATAACCCTAGCATGTTAGGACAGGTTGAATGTAGCAGCTTATTATGACTGGAGTGCTTTAGCTGTAACAGCCACAGTCCACGGGATTCCCAATTCCCTGTTTGTCAGGATTATGGATGTCCTGCTTGGAAACACCATTACTGAGTGTGCTTCCCCTTTAGGCTTATTAGGAGCTGCAAAAACTCTTCCAAACGTGCTGCCCATGAAGTCTCAACCTTGTTCGGTCTTTGGGCCATCTAGATAACATACTCCATGGTTACATTTGCCTAATGAGTATTAAAATGAGAAAAGTATCAGTAAGGCGCTGGGAAAATAAATCCTTTTTTTCTTTTTCCTTTTTTGTGTCCTAATCTTTTTCAGAAAACAATTTTACTTTAAAGTCAGGACCCTGCATTATGGGGCTTGACTTAGTCTACCTCTTAATAAAGCTTAGAATAACATATCAATCTCTAGTCAGGTTTTTGCCTGTACAATGTACTATTCTCTTTCGCCTCATCCTACTTCAATTTCTAGTCTCTATCAACAGCAATCTTCATCCCTTCTCCACCTGAAGAGAAGACAGAGAAATTAAGACCTCCCAGCCTAGCTTGTATGCTTTAACCCTTCTTTGGCATGATCAGTTCCTGTAAAATAATGAAAATTATATTAGGCAAACTTTGATAGCTTATTCCAATTGCATAATAAAAGTGTTAAGAACAAAATGCCACACACTTAACTGACGTAAAGAGACATGATAGTCCTGGATGCTTCTACACATGATAGTTGATACTGGATTTGACCTCTACTTTTATGTTAATATTTGCCTATCTCCTGCTGCTTCTGAGAAGATAAGTTACTTTCTCCCAGCCCTGTCATTGAGGTCTTAGCGTTATCTGTCTACTCAATTATAATTATTATTATTGTTAAAATTATGCACTTACAGTAGTGCATAAAAGGTGCAAATTGAGTAAAAATTATGCTTAGTCAAGAAAAGCTCTGCTTTGCAGTAATATATGGGAGATAAAAGTTCACAGTCAGCTGAGACAAGTAGTGCTGGAGGCTGCTTTGACATTTCAACTTGAACTGTTCCTCCAAACTTTATATTTACGTTAAATATTTAATCCAAACACATGATTTGTGCTTTTAAATGACAGCTGTTCCCTTTTAATGTGCACAAAGATATTGCAAAAAACACAGGAATTTTTGTAATGAATTTTTAAGTCTCCCCTCTTTTTTCTCTGGATCTCCTGGTGAGGATAACAGTTATTTCCCTTCAGTGTTACTGTCTAAGAAAACCAGATGACAACATTACCCAGAGAGAGCTGTAGAAAATTTATGATTTAGTCTAAAACATACACTTGAAGAAAAGGTTGCTTTTAAGTCTCCACTCATGCATTTAAACACTTGTTTAGGTGTGTCCAGAGCTGGTCTGCAGTGATTCCCTTGCTGGAGGCACACTGCTGGCTGCTCGCACCCTCCTGGGCAGGGGAGCTGAAGCAGACCCCAGACTGACAATTGATGGGAGTTCTCTTAGTGACTTTGGTGGGACAGAAATGGGGCTCTAGTGATCAAATGGGCTGCAGACCTGGGGGTCCAACTGGGCTGCAGCTCAGGCAATTACTGGACAGGTTGCTTTTTTGTGATGTGTCTTCCCATTGCCATGTTGGTCATCTGCTGCTCTCTGTGCAATAACAGTGGATTTGCAAAATCAAAGTGCAATAGCAATGCTGCTGCTGGAGGTGCCTGTGAGGAGATCCATGTTGACCTGGCTTGGGTTTGCCCTATTTCTTTGTTATACCACTCATATGTTACAGGAGCACTGAGGAGTCAGTTGAAACTATGGCCCATTGTACAATGATTTCATCTCATAAGTAGGTGAGGTAGATGAGAGGTTCCCATCCCTTTTTTTACAGATGGGGAAATGAAGCATACAGAGATTACATCCCTTGGTGGAGATCACAGAGGAAGCCAAGGAGAGAATAACAATTGAATCAAGGTTTCAAGAAGACTGTTCTTCGCCTTTAATTAATCTGTCAGAAACATGCCATGGTTTCTTATACAGTGTATCAGTAATTACAGAAGCATACACAGCAGCCTGTGTTTGGAGGGATGCCCAGACAGGAAAACAAAACTGTTCGTTGAGCAAGTAATGGGATTTGTATGAAGGCATAATCAATGAAATTTATTTTAAGGTAGCTTAGCATATAGATGTTGGTGCGGGAAGGCAAGGCAAACTGCATACAGTGAGGAAATGCAGTAGTTATCATTTTGTTAAATTACAGTACCAACATCCCTACTAATTTATTAACAAGTCTTTTAGTGGGTTTCTTTGTCTGGAAACGTAATTAATGTTGCTGGCAACAAATGCCACGTCTGGCAGTGTGGAAGAATGTAGCACCTCTTATTGCTGGGTTAAAGCAGAAGTGGAGCTTGCTGCTTGTGGCTTTGCTGCACAGTGATGTGCGGAGTGTTAGGTACTGTCTGCCCCTGGGGATGTACTTATCTTACCCTGTGGAGACAAAAAAAGGAAAAAGACAGAGAAACCTTACGAATCCTACATGTTCTGGTGAGGATAACAGTAAAAATTTGGACTGGTACCTACTCCTCTCAGTGTCTTAGGTAACTAAGTAGACTATTTCTGTTAAATATCTAGAGGGGATTGCCTGACTGGAGCTCTCTGAATTGGTAACATTATTTAGCACTCTGTATTTTGTAACGATGATCCCATAAAAAGTGAGGGAGATGGACTGATGGCTTTTTGGTATGTCTATACGGCAAACAGCAATGATCTTGGTAGATTAAATTGCTGTCTTAATAGTTTCTTTACTAATGCTGGCTGAAGTTGTGATTGCAATGGCAAACCTGTCCAGGTGATCTGAAGGATGTACTGAAATGTGGGTGATTTGGAGCTAGTCCCCTTAATCTGTCCCTTACCATGCCCCTGGTAACTCTGGCCACAAGGACAATTCTGCAGTAACGACATTGAGCTCAGGACCTACCACGGTTGCTCTTGGCTCTCCCATCTTTCAGCAGATCTGTGTTGTAGCTCTGCTCAGTGAAATTTGAATAGTCTTGTAGGACCTCTACATGGAGCTGAGCCCTCTCTTAGCTGCAGGTAGAAGTTGACTTTGGTGCAGTCTGCTGAGGATTTTCAATAGAAATTTCCTGAGAATTCTCAAAAGCCATTTTCATATTCAGTGACATTTTCATATGTGACAGCAGCCTTTTCTGAAGGAATACCCTGAATTACTAGGAAAGTTGACTCATATGTTGCCTTATTGAAGAATAATCTTTAATTCATGATCCGTTCACAGTGGGCTGGGCACTACTTAGGCATGAATTCGAGTGGAAGTTTGGCTTGTTTAAGGCTTCAATATTAAGCCCACAGAGTTTATTTGAGTCTTTCTTGGCACATAAAAGCTTGGGAGGCTGATAAGGCATACAAGTTCTGTTATTAATGAATTATTTCTTCTAGAACGTACTTTTGTATGTGATTCAGTTGTTGAAGATTAGAAACAGTGTAGAAGAATAACCGGGAGAAAGAGAAAACTTGAGACGAGCTTCCCTGTGCCTCTCTAAAGATTGTTGGCATTTTGCAAAGTCAGACACTTAAAGGATTAAACAGTTAATATACAGATGATGGTAAGAAACAGGGCTTGATTTAAATCCCCATTAATGTCAATAGACATAATTCTTGCTGGCTTCAGGAGTGGACTTTAGATCCGACTATGCTTCTAATGCAGGAGGGCATGTGTATTTGAAGTAACCAGACTGGACAGTCCTACGTGTGAGTTGTCTATTGCTGACAGCAAAAGTGCTGGAGCATCACTTGGAGAATTTCTCTTGCTCAGGAGAATGATGGATGCAAGCTGAAAGGCTGGAGGTGAAATCTTATATTCTCTAATAAAAGCCCTAAAAGTATTCAAAACTGTTCATCCAGTTTGTACTGTCTTACCTCCTGGACTGTTTGTTTTGCAGAAAATAATACTGGAAAACTTCTCAGATGTGTTTTTTCAATGTATATTTCCTTCCAAGACATAGAGGAAGTTTTTATTGATAATGTGTTCCAAGACCTTAGGAGACCGCAGTGCAACAGGCTTATGAGAATCTTCATGTCATTAAATCTCCATGAAAAATCACAAATTGGATTAAAAAAATCCAGTTTATTCAAATGCTTGCATTGTTGAAATAACCTTTTTTTAAAAAAAGAATCCGTTGTAGTGTGTGGTAGTTAGGTATTTCTCTCCTAGGTGAAAAAAAATTAACGTTACCATGAATTTAAACTAATATATTTTAATTATTTTCCTTCCTACTTCTACGTCTGATTAGAATTCTGCCAGAGATAAAGACAACTCACATGATCTCTTCCTCTGTGATATACCTCAGGAAGCAATGTAACCCTGGTCTGGATAAAAGGCAAATCACAAGGGTGTCAGCAAATGAGCATATGTTCAAGTCTGTGCCCTGTAACCAATCTCGTACGTATGGATTGTCTGACTGCAGGGTGACTGCTTGCATACAAAGCAGCTGGGAAGTTCAGACCTCTGTCCTAAACCTAGATTGGGATTCATTAAATTATTCTCCTTCTACTGTATCTTGGGGAATTGCTTAAAGTACCCTGGGACTCACCAAAGCCAAAGTTAGGGGGTTTATAATCACTACAAGACCACCCAGCCCAGTGCCACATGTGGCAGCACCGAAACAAGTGGCTGTTCATCCCACAGCCTAAAGAAGGAGAAAACAAATTCTGCTAGATGAAAACCCAGATCTCTCTTCATCCTGAACAGCTTAACACGGGTGGGAAAATTTCCTTTTTTATTATGTCTGTGGTGAAATGTGCTGTTAAAACCAATTTCCCCAGAACCAGCACAGTTTAATGGTGATTTATGCGCTGAAGCAGGTCTGGCATTTAGATCCCTACTTGATTCTTTATTATAACTTTATCACCCACGCCACTTCTGAATTCAGGGGGGAAATGTTTTTTTTCAACTTCAAAGTAAATTTTTGCAAAGGTGTTTCGTTTTTCATTAGTGATGCGTAGGATTTTGTTAGGAACAAATAGCCAATTATAAGTCCTCAGCCCAACACGGCAATCAGACAGTGAAAGACAGACCTGTGTGTTTGTATGTCTTCGTGCTTTCAGCTGTTGAAGGGAAAATACGAGTAAATACAAGCAAAGCATAGCACCATGGTCTGTAGAGTGACTTTATATTAGGATGACAGTAATAGTCTAATGATGGCAATGTCAATCTCAGAGCAAGTCAATTTATTTTGCCCAGCAGCACTGAATCTGTTGTAGATATACCCATGACTGAGATCTATCAGAACAAGTGTAATGTATGTGGGGAAGTAAAAGCTATATACTGACAAAACATATTTCAACAGAGTATGCCAGGCACCTCCTAAATGGGCTCTTGGTGTCCAGATTGCTTATACTGAGCCTTGAAAGTTGCCCCCTTGACGTGTGAGAGCGGGTCTTCTAAATGAAATTGAAAAGGCTGTATAGATAGTGCTTAGTTAAGCAGCTGGATGCTGTGGAGATTATTAGCATTAGTGCATTCAAGTCCTAGTGTCCTTGGCAATTTTCAGTCATCCAGCACACGACAAAGTGAAACACTGGTATAAATGTGTTAAAAGGGAGAGCTGAACATAATAGCAGGCATTGTATTCTTATCATGCATTCAGCAACACACTGTAAAAATTATCGGAGGAATATGTCAGCAGGATGTAAGCATTTGCAAGTCATCTGTCTTTCGGTATTTCAACATGGCAAAGGCCCTTGGTGACGTATCTTCTTACTTCCCAGTATCAATACAACAAGTATTTGAATATTTCCATATAATTTGTTCCGAGGGGAATACGGAGGATATGAGAGAAGGAAAAGAGACTGAAATTACTGTTCCACTCAGAGCGGTGGGTTTTTTTTAACTCCCTCTCCATTAGTAAATTGAAAAACACCATCAGTTAGGAGAAATATTTGATATGAAACAAGTAGTGGAGATGTCATTGTAGCATTTTTCTTCTTCAGAGCTCTGCCCACTGAGGCCCATAATCCCATCACAGAGGGATGCTGGGTTCTCCGCTTTACTGTCTTAACATCAATCACTTTTTTAGGGGATTTTTGACAATGATTTCAGCGCATGGTTCATGGCCTCCTGCAGTAAAATTGAAGGTGAGATCCCGATGTATCACAAGACAGTACCTGAAGGTGCATCCCTGTCTTCCCCTATTGAGAGGGGTTTAATATCAGTGAACATAGGGCGCAGCTCCCAACACAGATGGTGTATTGTGCACTGTCGGGCAATGAACTGTGTAATCAGTGAGTCTGCTATGAACAAGTGTTTTAAAGGTCTCTTTCAGCACTCCAGCATGGCTTTGTTGCCGCAGCTTGCAGCTCATGCTGGGCTCCTCAGGATAGCAGCGGCTAGTGATAAACATGGAGCTAATAAGGAAGTATCTCATGAAGGTCCTTAGTGATCTGCTGATGGAGGAGAGCTACCCCCAGCGCTCTTAAATAAAGAGTAGTTTTTTGTAACCCAGGACCTCTCGGGGAGAGGAAGAATAGGAGTGTTTGGAATCGGATGCTCTCTTGACCCGGTATTGTTTGCTCAAGTTTGGAAACTTGGCAGACTCAAGCGTTCATTAAATTTTGATTCTTGTGTATTTAGAAAACACTACAGGAAGAGATACAGCAGTTTTGGCAGAGTTTTCATGCTGATTATTAACTGTAAATTTTAATAAGTGCTTTATGGTTTTTGTAAGGTAGGAAATCTTAGCTGCTCTTCTTTAAGTCTTTTGCTTTTCTTCCTTTCAGATGGCTTTAGAGTTTGTTCCCAATGAAGAGATTTTTGCTTCGAAGAGCACATGCTGTGGCATTGTAAATGGGCAGTGGGATCAAACTCTGATGTTTTGGGGAACAGATAAATGTTTTAGTTTAGCTGACACAGTGATCCTTAACTGATTGGCCTTTGTGTCAGTCCTTGTATGGAAGGAAGCCTTTACTTTGCCATAAGCAACTTAGCTGCTCTGATCCAGTACTCTGATTTTAAATACACACACTTTCATCTCTCTCTACCATTTTTCACTTTGTGGGACATCTTTTAATCCTTTCGTAGTTTCCACAGTGCCAGTTTCCTGATCACCTGTTGTGTACCGTAGTGTTTTCCTTGACTGCTAATGAATTCCCATTTCATTGTGAGTCATCTTGTCCTGGAAAGCTATCAGTTGTCTTCACCTCACCAGGCAGGCCTTGCAAATAGGTAGTAATAGGTAGAGAGGAATTGAAGTGAGATCACTCCGCTTTGCTTTCTCAATCATTCCTCTGGTTACCTCACACTTCAGTAGTTACAAGTGGTAACATATTTTTGTTGAAAGCAATCATAATGAGATTTTTTAAAAAAAGCTGGATGTTTATATTGGCATCAAGGTATGCTTAACGTGCATTTTATAAGCCAAAGAGCTAATTTTGAGAATACACTAGCAGCATTTGAATACCCCATTATAATGCCTGCATTTGTAAATTGAAGCTTGGAATAGGTTTGGGTTAAAAGCTGAGGAAATTAGATGATCTTTAGACCAGTGCTGCAAGTTTAGGCCCTAATACAAAGTCAGTGGAAAATCAATTCATCTTTCCATTTGCCTTAATGGGCTTCTGGATGAAACCCATATTCTTAAAAGCATTTGAGTGCATGAATAGTGTCAGGTTTTTAGACAGGTTTTTAATTTAATTGTATGATTGCTAGTGGAACCCCCAGTATGTAGACATCTGCAGATGGAGACATCTGCCCCCAACTGACTGAACCAGAGCCCTTATATGCTTGTTCCTGAAGAAAGGGAATCCCTCTTCAGCCCAGTCTAAAAAACCAGTTTTCTAAGTAGTTTATTAAAGAAATTATGCGTTATAAATACTAGCGTAAAAAGACTGTCCACCATCCTCCTTCCTTAGAGTACTGAAAGTTTGGGAAAAAAAGGGTTTCTTCTGTGCAGTGCTTTGGTGCCCTTCAGGTTTAGCTATTAGTGCTCCGAGCCTACTGCTGCAGTCATACTGCCTTTACTGAAGTGCCACAGCAGCTGAAAGAGTATGAACAGAGCCCTGTAAAGATTAAAAAAATGTTTTCTAGTGTTAAAAAAAAATCAACAAAAGCACTACTAATCTGCATCATTATGCTATAGATCCTTCAAATGCAAATGGTTTATTACTTTGCCGGTACAATAAATTCACTGCAAAAACAACTCCTCGTATTCCTTATGTTTTTAACCTTGGCCTTGACTACTGAAAATGTTCTTTATTTAATGCTTCAGCTTGGCAAGCTTATGGTTCAGCACATAAGGGGAATTTGATTGAAAGGCTGCGCTACATTTAGGATCAAATTCTCAGTGGCCGAGTCACTAAGGATGCAGCACAGCTCAGATGAAGAAACTGCTAAAGTATGTGGAAGCTGAGGTTCATTCTGCTGAGAAACAGTTGCCTTTTCAGTTAATTCAAATTGGCAGACGCCTTCTCTAACAGGTGCCTTGTTGATCTTGTCCTCCATTTGTGTGAAACCACCTCCAAGAGTGGTGGTGCCTCGCAGACGTGCCTCTAAGAGCTGGGATCTGCCATGTGGGAGGGCAGACTGCACGCTGCATCTTGCACCTCCTATATATGGATCAAGGCAAATACGAGATAATATGGTTCAGCAAAAATGTCATAGATGGTGCTATGTGTGCCTGCCCACAACATAAGCAACTACCAATAAAATACTTTGGACAGGGTCTTCTAAGTTACAATCTTACATGTGACTTTGGTTGGTTAAGTCCAGTCTGACTGCTCCTGGATACTTTATAGTGCTCTCTTTTCCTTTTTCCCAGTCATTTTTATGAGCTTTATGTTAGAAATCAGGACTAATGAAATAAGAAAAGATAAGATACTTGCATGAAGAAAGTCAAGGCCATTTGAAGCTTCTTGCATGGCTTTATGTCTCCTTTTGTTGCATTTGATCATTTGGCTTGAGGCAGGAAAGGGAGGTAGGACATTTGCATGAAGATGGAATTACTTCTACTCTTTCCTCTTTGAATTTACATGGGCTACTCAATTTTTCACTGAGGCCTAAGGGGGAGTTTCATCAAGGTCCACTTAGGCAGGTGATAGCACATGAGACCCAGTAGTGCTGGCCTAGCCAGGTTCTGCATGCAGCTTCAGTGCTGCTGCAGAAGGAACACCATGCTTGCCTGCATGATTGCAAGAGGCATTGTTTGTCTGGGTCCTGGCAAAGCAGCACATTGCAATCTGGCTCCTGAGGAGGGTCTTCCCTGCATATAGTCCTTGGATAGCCTAAAAGAAGGCTGAGGAATCCTTGGGAGGCTTCACAGTTCTGCAGTGATGAAATATTACCTTGGCCCCCATCCTGGAATGCTTACATGCTTTGCCAAATTTAAGCTTTAAACAAATAATGAATCTGTATCACAGGCTTGTTCCTCATCTTTAATCATTTTTGTGTATAAAAACTTTGATATCATTTGAATGGAAAGTTCCAGCTGTAAGGAAAAATCCTTGTTCTTATCAGCTGAGTATTTGCAAATATTGTCAAACTTTTATTTTTAGGAAGATTAAAACTACCATATTGTCCTCATTTGGATTCCAAAGAGCTGAAGTGTTCCAGCACTTTTACAAGTGCATTTCTGGACACAAAAATACTTATGAACTTCCGACTTGCTGCACAAGTCCATACAAAAAGTTAGTTGTAGAATAAGGAATTTCACTGTTTTTTTCCCCATCCCAAATTATGTCCAGGAAGCTGCCTTACCCTGGCTGTAGTTGTGGAGCCACCAGAGAGAAAAAACAAGCCCTATGTAAACTGTTTCAAAAGTAACTTGTAACCTTTCACAATTACTCAGTTACTTCTTTTCAAGTTAAAACAAGGGCTCAGGAAAAGGTGCACAAGGGAGATCAGTGGCCAAATTACCTTGAAATTCAATAGAAATTTGGTACTTGATATTGTTCCGTTTCTTCTGAAAATCTCAGCCTTCCTTGGTCCCTCCAATGCAGTGGAGTTTTCTGCAGTCTGGTGAAAAATTTTCCCCATTCAGAGCTGAGTAAATCCAAAATGATTTAAATCCATCTTTTACATGTGTTTGGGGGCAGGAGGGATATTTGTTTATTTATTATAGAATACACTAGCTAGCTGTCTGGCTTTCACTGGCACAGAGAAAGGCAATGAGAGACTCTATTGAAAACTGGTATTAGCTGAGGACTGAGGCTGCAGGGAGCAGCCTGCAAATTCAGAAAGTACAGAAGTGACGGTTGCCCATATTACCCTTCTGTACTCTTTGCATACACTTTTAAAGTAATTTTAAATTATTGAATACTTTTTTTGGTTTGGTTTTGTGTGTTTTCTTTTTCTCCGGCGACGTACTAGCTTTGCTTCAGAGCAGGGATTGGGAAGTTCGCTGACACAATGCACCAGAATTGAACATTAAGGACAAATCTGGATGTTAAAGAGCTGCTCTGTGTTTCATTTTGTCTTGTCCCTGAGCCAAACCGTATCTGGGTCATTCAAGAAAAAAAAAAAAGAATGATCACAAGCAGCACCAATGTTAATGTAATTTTTGCACATTTATACTCTGCAGCCAATTTACTTGTGATAAAGGCTTTTTATGAGGGGCTTGTGTGGTCACCCTGTTGCACAGTCTGTGTCTAGCTTGTGTACCTTCTTACTGTTTCTCTGGAAAAACTCTGTTTTGTTTAGGGGTTTTCCCCCACTTTTTTGTTAAAAGCTATTTCATCTTGCAGAAAGCTTTGGTTTTGGCTGCTGACAATTAAGACAGCTAGTTAAAAAACACTTCTGGAAGAGGTTTTGTGTTACTTTGAGGTATTATGTCTTTTCAGAGAAAGCGGGAGAAAATCCTGTGGGAATCTGCTGGGCACCGCACTGCTGTTAGACCATTAGGATCTAGCGCTGAGGCTGCTTGTTGTGATCGAAGAACCACAGCCCCGGCCCCACAGGAATAGCACAGCTTTAAGCTGTCTTTGCATCCTGCTGTTCTCAGATTAGGCAACTACTGACCAGGCGTATGTCAGCCTTCCCAGGCTGAATTGCTGGGAGCAGTTGTAGGGCAAAGAGAGAAAATCTGAGAGCATTTTCTATGCATGAATTAATACAGATTTGTCACGTCTCATTTGCTCACCTCTTGGTTTCATTTGCTTGCCTCTTGGTCCTTCGTGCGGCACAGTACCTGGCTGTGCCATCTTAGTGCCTTGGGGGCATGGGGCATCTCGGCTGGCAGAGTGACATGCCACTGAGCCAGGGTGAATCCATGCCTTCAGGGTGAGGCCCAAGGTGCCAATGAGACAGTTTTCCCCAAACCCATCCTCCTGCCATGTGATCCTCCATGCAACTACAATGTCTCCTTATAGTCTTAAGGTCATTTGACTCATTGGTGGGGGATTTCATTCGAGTTGAGCGGACTGTAAGTATACTCTCTGGGGCTCCGTCCTTCCCTGTTGATAGCCTTTTTCCTCCCTTCCCAAAATTACAAGCAACTCAGCACTGTTCTTCTCTTACCTCAGTCATTTTCTCCAACCAAAGTCAAGGGACAACCACTTTGGGTGGAGAAAAAGCGGCTCTGAGGTCTGAGAAACCCATCTCATGTATCTGAAGTCATCTCTCCTCTCTCCTGCCCTCTGGCCTCAAGAGAGGGAACCTTTGCCTGTTGTGACTCCCACAAAAGCTTCTTTGTTTCTGCTTCCATTTTAATCATTTATTTACAGAAATTGTCTTTTCAGAAAAATCTGCAGGATGTGCCCTGAGCGCACCTATGTATTTTTAAAGAGCTTTTAGCTGATTCTCTTGGTGTGAATGATGAGATTGATTGGGGGAATAAAAACCTGTTAAAACAGAGAAGGAGGAGGTCATTCATTACCCTATACCAGTGCATACTACTTGGTTTCCATCTATTAAGAATACATGAGATACAGGACTGTTGGAAGTGGACATACAATCCTTACTTTTATACCAACGTAGGCTCTAGCCTATGTAATTTAACAGTGTTCTAAAAGTCCTGCTTGTATTATACAGGCTCCCGCTTTGAAGCGTGATACTGTTAGCACTCAAGGTATAATGGGCATTACATTTCAGCACTTGTTAAATTACAAATAATTGTAGGGAAAGAGCCAAGCAAGATTTCCACATTAAGCATCAAAGCTCAGTTGTGTCACGCCTGTCAAGTAGAGGAACATGCTCAAGTGCCCCATTGCATTTCCAATGCTTTTTGGAATTTGTAGTTATTTATTCGTGGCTAAGGAAGTTTGAGGGCTCCAGGATAACCTCTTGGAAATGTGTGGGAACGTCTCTCAATAAGCAATCTGTGACTGCTTTGGCTTAAGGTAACATCTAGCATGCAAAAGAGCCTGTAGAGGTATAAAGACATGCTTTCTTTTCCCCTGCAGCGTGCCGAGCTGGGATTGGGAGGTGAGGGTGGAACAACGCCGACAGTGTTCCTGGACACACGGCTGCCTCCGCTGCTGTAGTTTTCCACAGTGACAGAGGGAGCTGAGCAGTCTGCAGAGACAAGGCAATCCTTTAAAGGAAAATTATGTGCATAGAGAAAAAGAAAATAAAGCAGGGTAGTGACTACCAAGCCAGCATCTTTGCTGTGTGCCTTTAGTCAGTCTCCAAGCAACCAACAATGTAACAAGGACACAATGAGTCAGACTCAAACAGTGCCATTTCTGCACCTTCAAGCCCAGTTTTAACTTCGTTATCCATGCTAATTTGTCAAACACGAAGAGTAGACAGGTGCCTGGCCACCCTGCTTGGTACAGGCTTCTCAGCCAGATCTCCAGCTGGAGTGGCTGGGTTGTGGGTCACCATCCCTGCTTCTTCCAGACCCCTCTGCAGCCATCCTCAAAGCCTACAGCTTATTTCCCAAAGTCACCTTTAATTTTCCAAGGCTATGTGCTGAGTCCATTCATATTCCCCCTGTAGATTTGCAGTTTGCTTGGGCTTTGCAACGCGAAGGTGCACAGGGATGGGTAGTGACTTCTCTGTGAAAAGAGGTCCCTGAATTGTGAGTATGCACAGGGATGCACAGCATGCTTGGATTTATTGGCCCTGTCTTGGCGGTGATGTTGGCGGTACCTGTGCTTGGCACAGGTAAGTGCTTTGGTGCTTTGCTGAATACCTGGTCTTGATGCCAGCACTGCTGCCGCAGACAGCACAGCTTGCTGTGTGATGGTAGGAAGATACACTGGGGTAGTTTCATCTATTTTAGGTGCATAATTGGAACCAGCTCAACACAGATAAAATAAAAGCACACTTTATTGCAGAGAGGAATCTACTGAAAGAGAATACTGTTGCAAAAAACTTTCCACAGGGAAATTTCCACTGTTCGCAGAAACCCAGCTAGAACCTCCAAGGGGTTCATCAGTCCCCAATACTGTCAGATGTCTATATTTGGGATTTTTATTTGCAATCAAGACACTTTGGAGGTGATTGATAAATGTAAGGAATCAGAAGTACAGTTTATATATGTTTGGATCTGAAAAATACTAACAGATCCATCTCCTTAGGCCTGGCTGTTGGCTTGGAAACTGCTGGCCTTTGTAGCCCCAGGCCTGTCTAAATGCTTCAGCAAAAAGGAGCAGAGGGAAAGAAGAAAATTAAAAAGCAGCATTTATTGTTTGCTTCGACTCATTAGCCCTTTTATAATGGTAGTAATTGTGGTGGGCTAGTAATGAAAGCCATCTCAAACCAACAGCACTGTGGATCTTTTAATTTTTAATAAAGATGGCAATCCACTGAGTATCCTTGCAGTATTTTTACTGTAAAAAAATGCTCTTCTTCACAATTAAGCATTGGCCCTTAGCTAATGATTGGAACCAAGAAGCCTGGGGGAGAGCCCTCACCAGCCAGCTGTGCAGGGAGTGCCGGATTCATGGCACCCTCCCAAGAGCTTCTTGGTGGAAAAACTACAAAGTCTCAGACTCCTGTCCCCTTGAGGGAAGGCCGGAGTACCTTGACAAAACCTCAGGATTTTGGCATGGGTAAAACTGAAGCCTGGCCTCTCAGGGATGAATTGGCGTTGCTGTATTATCTTTTGATGGAAATTAATCGTCAGGCTCTTGCAGTATACGCAGTGGTATGTGGGTTCTCCTTGCCAATGTTGGACTGCCATGATGGTTACAGCTTGTCACCCCTTCTGAAAAGGAATGTCCTGTATTCGTCAGGGTTACAGTAGCCGAGACACTAGTCTTAATTTAGGTAATCTCTATGTCTGTTCATCCCTGTGCGTTATGTTTTCATCCATCAGGCCAAGATTTGTCATTATTCTTTTCTTGATTGATGCAAACTTTTTTCCCTCATCTTGGGCATCAGTTTAAAGAAATGAAAAGGCTTTTCTGGAAAATAAAAATGCCTTTTGAGGAAGAAAACAGAAAAAGCAGCTTATGTATTAAAATAGAAAGCTTTACTTACTTTAAAACACCCAGCTGTGAGGTCAACTCAAAATAGATGTGTTAACCTTACAGTCTTGATCCAAACCAAAAGATTACACTTTGTGGATAAAGATTCACGTTTATTTTGCAAATTCTGGTACATGTTCTTTTAGTCTGCTGGAAAAAAAAATCACTGTAATTTATTTTACCTTTTCATTACTTCTTTCCTCCTTCTTCAATTTTTACATTCACCTTTAGTCTCCATGATCTATAAAAATAACCGTAATTCTCTTCTGCTCTGGATAAACCAGTAGCTATTATAAACTAGAATAAAAAGCCCCTTTCATATTGTTGATATTGGATGTTTGTTTAATTTCAGTGGGGCTTTCTAAAGGTGTAATGCAAGTAGGGTTTATTACTATTTGAGTCTTTAATTGCTGTAGTAATATTTTTTTACAGCTCCTTATTTTTATGTTTAAGAGTCCCCAGACACTTTAATTTATTGGCATTGGTGAATGATTGATAAATGATTGAGGTTAAATAGAAAAATTGAAGGCATTGTATGAAATAGAAACGGTGCCAGCATGACTATGCAGGGCCCATATGCAGGAAGGGAGAAAAAATGTAATAACAATAAGAGTGGGGCTTTTTTTCCTGCAAATCAGAACTGTGGTTTGTGCTGTAGAAGTTCAGTTTTTCATTTCAGTGTCTCGGGGTGTTTATTTCTGGAATATCATAACCACAGAAATAAAAAAAGGAAGGTTGCAGTCAGGGTTTTCACAGGCGCCTAAAGCAGTTAGGCACCCAATTTCTGTGACATTTCGATGGGAGTTGGTTATTTTTGTCTCTAATGCTCCTTTGAAATTGCAAACAAGGGTTTCTGTTTCAGGCTTGTTAAGCACATGCAGCTTCCTTTGCCACAGGTTGCTATTCTACTTACAGATAGATTTTTGGAGTCAAGTGCCTGGCGGAACTTGTATTTTTATAGTACTCATTTTTATCCTAAATTACAAACAGTTTACACTTAGCAGAGTAAGAAGTAATGGGTATTTATTCCTGGATGAATGCAGAAGACACTTTGCTGAACAAAATACTTCTGCTGGTAGCACTTTCTGTGTATAAGGCAGCACACGCTCAGGTTGCTTTTCTTTCTTGAGGTCTTATATTGAAAAGTTGGTAATTTAGGAGGAAAAGCATAAGGATAAGCGGATGATGCCTGTGTTGCAGTGGGAATGGTCAAACACCACAAAAGGTGAACAACTAGCATTTATTGTAAACTCTTCACGTGCCTTTGGCTTGTTGCTTAATTCCTAATTTTTAAAACTCCTGATATCTTTCCCCTCTGGTGTACATTTAGGTAGGCAATGGCTCCTGTGGGGCCGAGGCTGCAGCACAGAGCCAGCCCCGATGGCTTTGTGTTCATGACAATATATCCTGGAGACATGCAGATAACTGGGAACAGGCTGACCCCACCAGTGCTTCTGTCCAATCAGTGAGCAGATCTACTTCAGGCAATACCAGGCAGGGCAGGAAACAGGACTACCTGCTTTAGCAGGAGTCCCCTGTTAAACCGAACAAAGTGTGACACAGACCTGCACCCTGACAGACAACTGACTTCAGCTGGGATCTAAAGCAAGCCCAGCTATGGCATATGTTCACAATCAAAAAGTCATTAAAAATTCACATTGACAAGTTACTCGGCTTGGAGCCTGCCTGTGAATCTGTACGTTCTGGCCGATGCAGTAGCTCAGACTCGATGTCCCTGGTAATCTTTCCTAATCCTATGAATCTGCAGGAGCTGGGAGAAGGGTACTTGCTCTGGTTGGATTTTAATTTTCTTAATCTTTAGGGAATGATTTCCCTTCCACTGGGCTTGGCGCAGATGTCTTCTGAAAGGCTTAGCTCTGAACATCATCTTTCTTGGCATGCATTCTGATGAAACTTTGTGGAGGGAAAAAAAACCAGAAAGAGTATTTTATTGTGTCCCTACATTAATCATGTGGGCCAATGCAGTCATCTGGTTTCGACTCTGATTTTGGTCATTAAATTTAAAGGTTATTAAAAAGGTTCCATGTGAGCCCTTTCCACCTCAGAATGCAGCTGTAGGAAATCCAGAGGAAACAGGTCATTCATAGGCACCTTGGAAATGGAGTGAGGCGCATGGTAACATGCGATGAGTTAGATCAAAACAAGTTTATTATGGGTTTATACAACACTCCGGCAATGAAAAATAATTTGATACTGAAAAGCAACAAATTAGAGGTTGTGGTAATTTGCTGTTGGCAACCGCACTTGCACTTGGGTGCGGCGTGATTGACAGATACTGCAGGCTTTCCATGAATGCTGCTGCCACTTGAAAAAACAGTGGGCTTCACCCTCCTCTGTGGGAACCTCAACATTTCTCACTAAATGTTTATTTTGGTCCTGCCCTTCTCTTACAGAGCATGTCACCAGCACGTGCTTCCCAAGGGACTGGGCTCTCTCTGGTGGTCTCCCATAAGAAATCAGTAGGAATTCCCTTCTGGTTTCCTTCACAGTGGTTTTCACCAAAAGTGGAGGTGTAACTGAATTTTGTGCTGTCCTATCGAAATCTCTGTACCACTCTTCTGTCACTGCTTTTCCAAAGGTGCAGTCAACCCTTCAAGGAAGCAGAGGAGAGAAGCGGGAGAAGATGATTAAGTCCTCTTTTACTGCATCCTAGGGAGAAATTCAGCCCTGAAGCGATTACTTAAGAACCCAAATTCTTAGTAACTTCTCTGTCGTATGACAGTCTTTGGAAAAATGAAAACCATTAAGTAGTCAATCCTTGCTCAGAGCCGAGCTTTGGATAAATTAGCAACTCTTCAAGGCACAATTTTGTTAATTGCCAACAATTACGTACTTTGTTTTTGCATTAGGCCAGCTGTGCCGCAAGTTTCTGTGCCTCTGCTGTATTTTCCATTTTTTAATGGGCTTGGTATTAAACCTCAACAATCAGGAGCTTGTTTTTATGTTGGAAAAAGTTCTGTGTGTGATCTTTACAATTAACCAGGTAATTTTAGCTCCTCAATATTATTTGTAGAGTTTTGTTTGTTTGTTTACAAATCCCTTCATTCCTCATTTTGGTTATTCAAGTACAGGGGGGTTTTTTACTTTGAGGTTAATTTGCATGACAAACACTTACTTGACCCTGGAAAGAGATGCTTCTAGTTTACATTAATGTAGGACTGAAAAACTTGGCTGCAAACTTTTGGAATGGAATAGTTTGATAAGGTGTGAAAATATGTTTTTTAATGTTTATTTGCAGATCAGTTAAATGCAGCGTAAACCGATTTCTGAGTTTATTTGCTCTCATACATTCATTCCAGCACACAGAGTAACCTCACTTTTGGGATGTGGGACAAGGACAAACACAGGACTGAGTAGATGAAATGGGTGTGTTTGCCACAGCTGAACACATGATTCGTAAAGTTCAGGACACGTGAAAACACTGATGGCCTGTGCCAGGCAGACAGTGCCTTTGAAGGGTGGGGCTCTGAAATGCCTGTTAAGCATTTAGATTTCTTTCCTTTCTTTTTCATCTTTAGAAAGAGGAATCGACACAAAAGGAAAACTTGCAGCAGCCGAAGGCATCGTGGCTGTAAGGTGCAGGTTGATCTCAGGGGAGAGTTAGGTAATAACCAACTCAAAGCATTGATACTGCAGGGCTCTTCAGGGCTAAAACAGGCAGAGAAATCCTCAGCACCACTTAATGTCAATCCCAGAGTAACTGAGCAATGACTTGAGTTGTCCACATCCCAAAGGGACTGAAGTCCCTGTGTGCCAGACCCTCAGTGCTGGGACAGAAGTGGGCCAAGTGGATGTCCCCTTACGTCCCAGGCATGCTGGGCTGTTGCTTGGACCTCAGCAAACCTTGCTTCAATCTGGTTGGCATGTCTGTTTCAGGAGGTGTAAAAAATGTGGATAATTCTCCAAAGTACTGGAGTATGCAGGTCTGGGTAAGGGGCATCCAGGCCCCCTCCCAGCCTGCTGAGTAATAGGAGGTCTGCTAAGGTTGGACTGGTTCATTCTTTGGAGTGGTCCCTAGCAGAGAGATGCTGACGTGTATGAAGTGAGTTTGGATGCCAGTTTATGTCACAACCATCTTAGGTGCAGGCTGGCACCTTTGCCAGCTCGGTGAGCACAGCGCTTGCTGGTGTTAGTTAGCATCTGCTGACGATGGCAGGGGAGAGCAGGGAGGCACGCTGCCATGCTTTCTGTCCCTGCCTCCTTACCCTAGCAGCTCTCACAAACCTCAGATACACGCAGGAGTTAGAATAAATGCCCTGTTGAGAGAAGGGCTGACTGTTGCAACGATGAAGCTTTGCTCCTCGACAGAATAACTCTTCTTTCTTTTTATACCCAGTTAAGGAAGTTGGTGCTCTTCTATCTGAGTAATAAATTTATGGTTTACTGAGACCCTCCATAAAATGAAACCTACTGTGGATCAGGTCCAAAGCCCATTTGAGTGAATCACATGGATTTGGTGTTTATGAATCAAGCCTTATAGCTTTCAGTATATTGAAAATAGAAAACACTGTGTTACTATTTTTGGTGAGTCACTTGCTCTTAGATAGCTCTTAATGGTTGAGCAGTGCCTTCAGTCAGCGCTCTTCTCCAAGGAATTAGGTCTCTGCTTCTCCAGAAAAGCGACATCTGTTCTTTGGAGCAGATTTTCTTTTTTGTAATTTCCATAATTAACCTTTTAGTGGAGAAACTCTAGTGACTTTTTCTCATTCGTTGCCTCAGTCTTTATTGTCTAATGTGGCAAATGTCTACCATGTGATGTAATCCAGAAGAGTGAACATGTATTTCAGTGTGTGTGCAAGAGAGGGAAGGATGACCTCTCTTTCAATTGGCCAGCATGGCAGGTAGCCTACTATTAGTTCTCCAGTTAAGGACTGAATCATGTTCATATTGCAATCTGAAATTTTGTTGATTGTACATCTGTTAAACCACCCCTTTAATCTTGTTTACTTCCACCAAGTAATTTGTCCAAGAAAAACTTGTGCAACTTCTTGCTATATAGTTGTCTTCACCAGTTTAGTATATTTTAAAGTCATGTATTTTACAAACAGCCTCAGTGTAGTTTTCAAATTCTCTACTCATTGTTAATTTGGCCTGTAGCTTTGTGTCAGGTCTCCAATCTAACTGACATATAGCTTTACTTTGATTTTCCCTTTGGTAAATACTGTTATTGAATTGTAGGCCTAAACCTAGTAGAGTTAACAGGTTGGGTTTTTTCTGACTTAACTTGACCTTGGAGATGCCATTCTACTTTTAGAAGTCTGCGTGCAGTCAGTGCTGAGTTTTTCTGAGTTTTATGTTAGCTTAAGCTTAACCGCTGCTAACAATAGCTTTATTCTACTGATTCCAGTTGATATTTGATGCTGTATGGATATTTGCGGGGGGAAAAGCTCCTACCTACAAAAGTTCATGCTTAACTATCCTGCTTTGACTGTCCCCTGGGATATTTCTTCAGACTTTTCTGGCATGGACTCATCCTGAATTGCTGACACACTCCATAAAATTATGGTCAGATCAGAGAGACTATTCCCCAGGTCCCTGTGGAGATATTTGACCCCTCTTCCCATCAAGTGGGAATGTTGCCAGACCTTTGTAAGGAAAATTCATTCCCATTCTATAGAAGAAGAGGAAAAAGTGCTCATTCCTTCATGGTATTTTTAGATACATTTTAAAACCTGTTAGCTGATTAGGTGTAGATTGCCTGTTACCCTGTGCTTCTACACAGCTCAGTGAGACCTTGATGAATCTTTGGGGCATTGTGGGCATCAATCAATCTTTATGTCTTTCCCAAATCATGGAGTATCATTGCCTGCATCTTCTACAATCAAAAATCAGGTAGCTTTACAAATAGCCAGAATGTAAAGAAGTTTACAGTTTGTTTTCTTGGTGCCATCACCTTCTTCCTTCTACACGCTGGTCTTCATTTGCTCTGCAGTAGCATCTGTGCACCACAGATTGGGTCCATCATCCTGAATCCTGTGCATAATTATATGGAACGAAAATATTGTGCTGGCCTAGGAAAGAGAATAATTTTTGTATGCTCTTACTTGTTATTTCTGACAATTTGAGGAGTTTTGTTGTTTTGGGGTTTTTTTTCCCCTTTCTAAAATGATAATGAGTTTCCAGTTTTGTTTTGGAAGGGCTTTCCTCCCCTGTTTCAGCACCGAGTGTAAGTGTCTCTTCAGCTACTCTCTACCCTATCCATTCCTCCATTTAAACTGTTGAACTGAGAAGTTACTGCTTCATGTTTGCATTCTAGAAATGTCACCGGAGCCCTCAAGGCGTTAGATTTTGTGAGAATTTGTTCAAATGTTTATCGCTGGCTGCTGCTTTAGGGGACTGGAGTTGTAGCAACTGTTGGCAAGAGAGATGCCGACAGGCTGCCTGAGTCCACTGGAGGCTGCAGCTTGAAAAACGTCCTCTGTTGCCTTTGCTTTTGGGTTTCAGTATGCTTACAGCTGATTAAGCAGACCCCAACTTGTGAATATTTGTATTCTCCAAGCTCCACGTCCTTCCCTTTGTGTCAGTGGTTGGAGGCACGTTACCTCACAAGCAGTTGTAAAATGCAACCTATTTGTTAGAGACAAAGCATCACCTGTGGTAGGCAATGTGTTTAGGGGGGAGCATCCTGTAATATGACAGCAGTGTAGTAAGAATAGACTGGCAGGTCTCACTTTGCCCAAGGCACTGCTGTTTTGCAGCCTCATAAAGCTGATTTGGGTACTGCTCTGTGCTTGTTGAGGCACCGTGGTCATCTCTGTGCCTGCATTTCATCACCTGTTAAGTGTGGGTAGTGGTATCTGCTCATACTGGAGAGGCTTTGTGAGAATGAACAATGGTTTTGGAAGGCACAGTGAATAATGGGAACATTCTCTGTCTGCACAGAATGCTATCATCACATAGCCTCAATGTGAACTTTCCAACATGCTGGCATAATGGATATGCTGTTAAGAAGCATTCCCCCACTTTTTAGCTTTCAAAGGTAGCTTCCTTGTCATTGCTGCCCATAAGGAATATCTAGGGACCAAGTAAAGCACCCACTGGATTTTTAATCAGTCAGTACTAATATCACTGTTTTTCTTTTATGTGGCATCATAATACAAGGATCTGAACAAAACAATCCTGCTATTAATTAATAACACAATAAACCTCATGGAGTAGATGATAATTATTATACTCGTGTACAGGCAGGGAGGTGGAGACTCAGAAGGGTTTGGTGACTGTGCAGTGTCACACCTAGTTATTAAATCCCATGGCTTCTGGCACCCTGTCCTGATTTCCAGCAACAGATATCCCATTCAATTTCTCACATGGAAAAAGACAAAAACCAGGCTGCTAAACTGATGGGCTTTTCGAAAATAAGGATTTGGGGCTTTATCTTAGTATGCAATGATCCTGTCCCTAGCGCTTCCCTCAGAGTCTAAGAGCCCAGCATGACGAGGTCTGCTTGTCCACTTAGGGGATCACTGGCCCAAAGGGTTTCCAGATGCAATTATCCATTCTTAAAGGTCTTTTTGATAACTGGGTACAGCATTAAACAGGGAAAACTGAAACCATCAGACAAATGATACTTAAAACTGCTCTTTGGAAAAGCACTGCAATCTGGTCCTTCTGGTTTCATGTGGATTGGCATGGTAACAAGCATCGTTTTTCCCTTTAGTACCTCCTTCTCCCCCCAACTTAAATTTTATGTCTGCTATAAAATATTGTTTGAGAGATGCTGTCACATCCCTGGCATGATGATATATTGCAGTAACACAATAGGGATTATAAGTGTCTGGAGCAGGGGAGAGATCTGGGGAGCAAATCCAGAGGTGAAACCAATGGAAGATTTATTTTGCTCCCATGCTCTCTTGCTATCTGGAAGAAGGCTCTGCTGCAGCACCACTGAATCACTCTATATAGCCAAGTTTTATATTAATAGCTGGCCTGAGTCAAGCTTAGCACAAGCAAGCGCTTTATTTCCTTCTGTCTGAAACACACATTAACCTCGTTCTTCTTTCTTATTATAGGGTCAGCCCCCAATTACCCAAACAGCCCAGAAGCTTCACTCAGGAGACCAGGACTGCGGCAAGCCCTTGTACCCCTTCCCTGTCTCATGCTGCTGCAAGCTCTTTGCTGCCAGCTGCTGCAGAGGGTCATTTTCGTCATGTGTGCTGAAAGGACATCTCTCTGTTGATGGCAGCTGGAGGTTGAGATTGTCTCCTGCTTTTCCAGAGGAAACTGTTGGCTGGTGGAGACCATCTCCCCGCAGATTCATCCCCAGCCCATTCCCATCCTCTGATGCCACTCTGGCATGAGGAATGGTGGGATAGATTATCTTTATCCAGTGTCATATCATGTGTGCTGGGTACAGTCTTTCAAAGGGCAGTAACAGAAAGGTGGGTTTGCTTCTTCCATGGTGCTCTGAGAGTGATTGAAAATGCATAGGTTGTCCCTTGCTCCCTTAAACTCTTCGTGCAGTCCACAAGGGCCACATTTCACAACCACCATTGGTTCCCAAATAACAAAAAATTAATGAGTTGCCTGATTTAAAAACAGAATGCCCAAAGATGTGTTTGCTTTTATTTCCTATTTAGTTTTTAAGTCTGAGGATGTGCTTTTCACATCTATGTGCCTGCAAGCGTCAGGAAAGTGTCCTGTTTCCCCAAAACACACACCTTGGGTGGCTGATGAGAGTCTCATTTGGGTATGTCAGCTAGATAGCCTAAACCCTTCTCCTAGCCACTAAGGCTGTAAGGACATACTGGTATTATGAAGCTTGCTGTATAATTGAAGCAGCTGGCAGCAAGACATTCCCTGATCCTGGGGTCTTCAAAATGCAGCCTGTGTTTGTAAAACTGAAGTTAATTCAAAATGAAATTTTCTTGAACTTCAAGAGCACACGTCAACCAGCTCTGACAGACCCATTGTTCCTTTGTAAGTTGAATTCTTGGAGGTTCACGTTGCTCTAGAGTCTGATTTATAACCAGTACATCTCTCATGCACAATCCAACCTTGACAAAACCAGTACATTCATAAAGGTTAGTTAGAATCATAGACTTATAGAATCTTCCGGTTGGAAAAGACCTTTGAGGTCATCGAGTCCAACCAAACCCATCTTTTGCTAAACCATGTCCTTCAAAAACTCATCTACCTGTTTTTTAAACACCTCCAGGGATGGTGACTCAACCACTTCCCTGGGCAGCCTGTTAGGATTTGGGATTTTTTCTCTTCTTCTGTTCTTATTTTGTCTGTATTGACTGCAGGGAGGAGTGACTATTTTGAAATGGATGACACTCTGAGTAATTCATAGAACCATAGAATGGTTTGGGTTGGAAGGAACCTTAAAGATCATTCAATTCCACCCCCCTGCCGTGGGTGGGGACATCTCCCACCAGCCTGGCCTTAAACACCTCTGGGGATGGGGCATCCATGACTTCTCTGGGCAATCTGTGTGCCTCACCATCTTCCTAATACCTAATCTAAATCTCCTCTCTTTCAGCTTAAAACCATTACCCCTAGTCCTATCACTGTAGACCCTCTTTAAGAACTGGAAGGTTTCTATAAGGTCTCCCTGGAGCCTTCTCTTGTCCAGGCTGAACAAGCCCATCTCTCTCAGCCTGTCCTCATATCGGAAGAGCTTCAGCCCTTTGATCATCTTTGTGGCCCTTTCCTAAGATACCAAACACAATCCACAAACTTTAATTAAATTAATGAAACTGCACAGGTAGCGACCTGCCCACAGGGAAGTCTGCAACAGACAGGTTTGCTCATTCAGACCTTGATCATACAGCTTTACCAGCACAAAGGGAAGTCTCCACAGTGTTAGGATGTGCAGATGGCGCAGGCTACACAGCTCTGTCAACCCCACAATAGGCTGCAAACTGTTTGGACATTGGAGCATGACTGTTCAACTGCTCTGGAAGAGGTCCTGGAGGTAAACTCCCCAGAGCAGCATTTGGCTGGTTATTTGGGTAGAAACAAATGACACATTGAAATTACCCCTCCCCACTCCTGCAAGATTTCAGGCAGTCTTACTTTTATTTTATTTTGTTTGTTTATTCATTTATTTAAAAGAGGAAGGTATTTCAGTGCTCTTGAAAAGCCAGTACCCAGCAGGACTGAGAACAGCCTGTAAGGACGCTGGCAAGCCCCGGGCATTTCCCTCACCCAGCCAAAGCACCCCAGGCTTTCCTGACAATAGTCCTATTCCTCTCCCATGCCCCTCCAGAGCAATGACTGAAAATCACACCACTGAGTTGATCTCTTGTTGTTGTTTTTAAATATATAGCATGTATGTGGTTTAGTCTTTATTAGCCACCATTAAAAACTAAATGAAACAAGAAGCAACAAATGACGCTTTCATTTCAAGCAGAGCTGGGTTAAACAAATGATCAATCCTTCAACTGGAGGACTGAATGTAGTGGTTACAAAAAGCAGACCAGAAAACATACAGAACTGCTTTATAAAAAGAAAAAAAAAATTAAACAGTGGGACACAAAGAGTTATTCAGTTGATAAAGGGATAGACGCAAATGAAGGGAACAAGGGGTGCCAGACCTTGTGTCAAACAGCATTTCATTTTAAATACCCCAGCTTAAGCCTGTTCGTTGGAAGGAATTTTATATTGAGAAAGGCAGGATATATTACTGTGCCTATCAGCAGTGACAAGACATAAAGAGCAGCAATGTTTGATCAGGCTTTCACAGGTAATGTAATGTTTCCACTAGGAATTAAGCATAAAACTTTTTTAGGTTTTATAATGCAGAGGAGGGGGTTACTTGTGACAAACAATAGTATAGTGGGTGTTTGCAACTCAAAACAGCACATTCTAAAAAAGGCATAACAGTCTTATTGCTTTATAGATGTAAAGCAAAACCCCCATCTGTCCACAGATCTGTTCGATCCGTGCCAACGTGCAGCAGCCCTGAAGACAAGGCTCCAATAATTTTTAAAGCTTAAAAGACAACTGTAAAAGTTTAAATGAAAACCATAGTGACTGTATTATTAATATGACTCCATGGTTTGTATTAGTGTGCTCAAAGGAAGGTGAGGGCATACCCTGTGCACATCCAGGATGAGGAGCTATCTCTCCCTTGGACTGTATGTGCTAGGGGCTGCTCAGAACCACATTAGGAGCAGCCTGACAGAGATGTGGGACTGAGACAGGAGCTCTTTCCAGGCTCCCAGCATGGTCCAGAGTGATGCACTTGTGGCTAACTCCTGTGCTCTGAGCTGTAGCTAAACTTCCAGGAAACCAAATAATGATGACAGGGAAGGCTAAAGATTTGCAGCCTTTCTGTCTTGGTATTCCCTCCCGTGTAAACACATAAAAAAAAGCAAACACCTGGAAAGCATTTTTTTAAAAAATACGTTAATGATTTAAAACTTGCAAAATTAATCTGCAGACTTTCAAGGGTGATGTGCAGCAAGAATACATGGGCTAAGTTTTCTTTAATTAAAATGTTGTTTACATAGCCCATACCAAGTCAATGATGGGTTGATGAATGCCCTTTAAACCAAAATTTTTTTCTGCAAAGGAGATTGCATGATATCAGAATGAGGCAAGTGAAGTGCAGGACAGGAGGAACCTTGAGCTCATCTTTTACATTGACTCCTTCCCTGTCTGCAGATTAGCAAACAAAAAAAAAAATCTCTTCTCTCTGGTGACCAATGATAGGCCCCAAGGGAATGGCAGGAAGATGTGCCAGGGGAGGTTTAGTTTGGCTATTAGAAAAGGGTTCTTCATTCAGAGGGTGGTAGATCATGGGAACTGCTCCCCAGGGAAGCAGTGATGGCGCCAAGTCTGACAGTATTCCAGAAGCATTTGGACAATGCCCTCAGACACATGGTATGAATGTTGGGGTTGTCCTGTACAAGAACAGGAGATGGACTCAATGATCCTTGTGGGTCCCTTCCGACTCAGGATATTCTGTGGAACAGCCAGACTGTGTGGTCTAGCCTCTCTTAAGGTTTTGCCATGCAGGAGGGTGCAAGGATCTCTTGATCTATCCTAGCTAGTTCTGAACGGGCTGAACAAAGTCCAGGAGTCATGTTATGACATGCAAGATAATTGGGATAAGATTTTTGCACGGGTATCATTGTTTCTGGTGTCTAGGTTGCAAGTATAGGCATTGTGTTGTATTATGGAGAAGCCATAAGGTCTCTAGACATCCTGAAGATGGAAACAGGCTGGGGGATATGACCTTTCTAAAATTGAATTTGGATATACAGAATCATCCCTCCTTGCACTGGGAGTCTTGGCCCTTAGGAGACACCCAGTTTGCTGTGGGAGTTTCACGTTCAAGCACAGAAGGATGCGCAGAGCATCTTCTCTTTCTGCCCTGACTATCACAAATCACAAAATACATCCTAACACCATGGTTTTGAGTCTATAAGGGAACAGCAGAAGACCCAAGCCCAATGACTTGGGTCAGAAAAAGAACCTTCACCTCAAACATGGATGGTAACATCCTCTTGTAGTAGTTCAGAGAAGAGATGTGAGGACCAAGGAAGAAATGCCAGCAGAATCTGGCCACTTTGAGTTTCATTTTTTCTGTAATTGCTAAGCCAGCTTCTGGATTGCCAGAAGTGTTTTCTGGAACTCAGGTGTTAAATAATGCTGAATTATTTGAGCTGCCATTTGACTTTCCTCTGAAGTATTTTTAAAGAACTTCTTTGGCCAATCCAAATCACATGCTGAAAAAAAAAAGATAAATTACACACTGAAGGTGGGAGCATAGAATAGCAAACCAAAATAGAGTGAAATCCAACAAGCTGCATTTAAGCTTGGGTTTGGGCATTTAAGTAGTAATGCTAACTTCAGCTAGGTCACAGTGCTGCTTAATGTGTTTGTCATGCAAACAGAGAGAGACGAGACCCCAAAGGTGGATGTGTCTGGTGACAGTAAAGAAGTTAAAAGTTTTCTGCTCCGAAATGGAGCCAGAAGTGTGTAAAAGGCACATATGAAAATTTGGACAAATTCTACCCCAAAAGAAGTCGTTAGCAACCCTTATAATTACAAGGTACAAATTACGATTTTTTAGAAGAGTTGCATTTCTCTTTGCCTTTTTAAATAAAAAGGAGCAGTGTGTTTCCCTAGGTATGTCCCTACTTTCCTCTCTAAAGACTTCTATTTATAGTTTTTGAAATATTGGCAAGTATGCATAAGATGTGAGCTGTGCTCTTGCAAAACCCAGCGCATGTCATCACCAAGCATTTGCCATACGGGAACCTTAAATTAGAATTATGACTGGTTTGGCAGTAGTTGAGCTAAATACTTGGTTTCTTCACCTTGTTGGTCCAACAAAATAACAGAAAATGCATTTAAGATGAACAAAAGAAAAGGATTTCCCAGTTGAAATGAAATCCAAAATGGAAGGGGGGTTAAATAATTTTTGTTCCTCAGCCCAAGATGAATGATTTTTTATGGAACAGAAAAATAACTTTTTGTATGTTAGTTTTCTTTCTCCCACCAGTGGCTTTAAAATGTTTTTATTTAGACATTTTTTTACTTCTTACCCACTAAAAATGTACCCTTTTTGATTGAAATAGCATGTTGAATTTGTAGACAGATTTGTTTAGCCTGAGGTATATTTTTAAGGAAAAGAAATTGCCGCAAGAAACTTGCCCTACTCGCTAGCATCTCTACAGTCATTTCTGCTTCCCTGGACATTGACTATTTGTTTCCACTTTACTTTGTTTTATTTAGAAAGAAGACGGAGGTAATTCAAGTCTTTTTTAATACAATAATTATCATTTTAAGCAATAAGCAAAATGATTTGGTGTTCAGATGCTTATACTCTCATGTATATTGCTGGACTGGCTGGGCCCTGGCATTAGCTTCTGGACCCACCATCTATAAAATCAGATCAAGTTTTGATCAGGTCATCTTAGGGCTGTTAAGATTTCCAATCCATGCTATCATATGGTGAACTTTCAATACTTTAGGCACCCATTTATTTAGATTAGAAACTTTAGCATGGCAAGTTGATGCTCTGATAAACTGGTATTTCAATGAGTCATTCTCATGTGTGCAGGCTACAGATGAAGAAGGCAACATTATGTGCAGATACATAACAGCGGCTCTCGGGAAAGATAATTTCTAGAAATACTTGCTTGTTACTGCTTCCACAACTTGAGAGCAGAATGAGGGCATTGAATGTAATGTGAAAATAAAACCTTAGAAGAGATGCTCTAAGTATGAAAGTGTGGCAGATGAAAGAACTGTTTAGGAGCAGTGACATTATAATAGTTCCTTGCTTTACTACAGCTTGCCTAGACATAATTAAGATTGAAAAGTGCTTGTTTTCTTCTTGTAAAATATAAAATGTCTAACAGAAATGAAGGATAGAATTTTTTTGTGAGAATTATAGCCCTGTTTTCAGTGCTGACTCAACGTAGATCTGCTGTCATGTGTCTGATAGAGACTTGGGTTATTTCATTAGCTTCTTGGTCAATAAATACAGTTTTTCGTGTGAAGAATGTGTGACATTATATAGCTTGCACTTTGAAGAAGCATTTTAACTGTTCAGGAGACAGCAGATACTTTATTATTCGACTTCTTAATAGTGCTCCATAATCTGTTTCACTTCTTCTCCTTCACTTGTCACTATGGTTATTTTAGAAAACTAAGCTTTATGCAATTTAATATAAAATCTCTGCCAAGGTAATAGTGGATAATTCACTGGTGTATTAAATTTGAGAGCAAAACTAGTATTTTCCAAACTCCAATTTCCATGAGTTAGGTATCTGGTATCTTGAGATCATGGCTCTGAGCAAAGGATGACGTTACTTGCAAAGGGCTTGATGAGAACTGTGGGGCTGGGACAGGGCGCGATGCCCAGGAGTGCTCTCAGATCCAACCCAAGGGTGGCTGCCAAGAGGACAGCTGCCAGAATGGGATGGTGTCTTTGCCAAGGGATTGCACTTGACCCAGCTTGGAGGGCTGGTGTGGGAGGGAGACTGAAGGAAACTATGGGACTCAGGAACCGTTTTCAGACCCTGAAAGCAGACCACAGTTTCAGACAGTACTATTATTCAGCAATGTGAATAGGAAATGGTTCCTGCTTTTATACAGATCTCTGCCCCCACTGCACATGGTGCTGCACTGTAGAACAAGCGGTGTTTGGCCAGGTACTTAACCTGTTCATTGCTGATTTTCTTGTTTCTTGACAAACCCACCATGCTGTGGAGATGTTATGATTCAGAGGCTGAAGTTATATCCAAATGTAAAAACCATGAGGGTCTGTCTCCCACAGTACCTCCAGCAAACCAGACTGCACTGCGCCCTCTGATTGGTTTTAGCAGTGCTGAGCATACCATTTGTGCCTGGCCAAGTGTCACATGGACAATTTCCTCAGCAGACCTGGCTGCACGCATGCAGGACTGTGTTATGTGCATGCACACACATGCCTGGGTGTCTCTGTTTCCTTGTTCAGTAGCACTGCTTTGGGAGCTCTCACTGTGTGACCACTTGCCCTCCAAACCATTTTTTGACCCCTCAGGCCTCAGAAACTTGAGGCTTTGGTCTAAAATAGAGATTTTATCAGCATTTTACGTGGAAATGGAGGATTATACTGAAGTAGTTGTACCAATTCAACGTCTTGTGTGAATGTGGCTACACTCATTAAGTGCAGGATCTATTTAATTTTATAGCAGTGGGAGCAGAGGGCTCATTTGGAACTCATATCTGCATATTCATAATCAGCTCTTTCTTGTAGGCTGCCTGATTAGGCATGATCTTATGTCTTTACTGTGCCTATTTAGTGTTTTTGAATTGAAGTTCTATGGACATGTGTGGCAGTCTTAGTCTTGTGTATTCACTGGATCAATGCATATTTATCCTCTGCAAATGCGGAATGTGGTGTGCCAGGGACACTTAGTGGCACTTGCTCCACAGGTGGCCTTCCCAATGCTCCTCTCCATCCACAGTGGCATGGAGCAGCCTCTGGGGCAGGCTGATCATAGTATGGTTGCACTGATGGGACAGCCTTTTTCCCACATGCCAACAAGGGTAGCTGCCACTCAGTGGCAGGTATCCCTCTGGACAGGATGCTCCTGCCCTGGAGGCAGCTTCATGCCGTTGTGGATGGAGAGGCTAACATTTGGCGATCTGCCAGGAATGGAAGAGGTACAGCCAAAGGAGGCTGCTGCAGCCACCAGGTCCAGCCATGGAGAAGGTTGGATCTCAGACCCAGTCTTTCCATGTGCTGAAAATGTATCTGTCCGTCCTTTTGCATTTACTGGTGGTTGTTGGGGGAGGGAGGCTGGTATTTTGTTTTTGATTCCTCCAGGAGCTTAGTCCTCATTGATACTTGCCAGGTCTGAGCTGTTAAAGTGGAGACGTTTTGAGCTGAGTGCAGAAATGTCTGCAGGGAGAAAAACAGAGCTGGTTGGTTTTGCTTTAAAAATAAAATAAAGGTCTCTCTAAAATTCACCCACGGGCCAAGGAACAAACATGATAAATTGCAGCCCAGAGGGTAATTCTTCTGGAAAGGTAAAATCATCTAAAAATAGCACCTTAGAATGAAAGTCCTTCATTGACAATAACTACAGTGTTGCTACGGTGATGCTGGAAAAAAATGATCGTTGATACTTAGACTGCCACAGAACTGCTCCACCACCCTCCCATGGCATGAATCAACTGCTAGTATTAAAATTACAGACAAATTTTGTGTTATATTTCAATTTTTTTCCTTGTCTGAATGCTTTTCTGTTCTATTGCACCTCCGTCAGACAAATGAAACACCATCAGCCATCAGAGAAAAGCGTTCAGACCAAGTTTATTGGTCATCTAGGTGTGATCTATCTACGTTTGTCTCAATGCTATTTCTTTTTATCAGCACAGCTTGCTCCAAGAGCAGGGAGCCGGCTGTCAGAATGAGGCCCAAGGATAATAGCTTAATGGGACTGCTCACAGCTTTTTTATTTTTTTCTTGCCTGCAGCAAGTAAAAGACATAGGACTGCTGAAATCTGGAGCCTTTTGTTTCAACAAATTTCAAATTAAATGCTTCCCAAGATACTTGCTATCCTGCTTTGTGAGGATTATGGGAGATGAGAAAGTAGAAAATCCGAATTTCTTTTAAGAAAACATGGTTTGACAGAAAAGAGTGGGTTTTTTCAGCTTACATTCAACAACAGAAAAGCTGGGTAATACCTTTTTGATATACTCAGCCCATTCAGGCCCAGTTTGGGGCATTTGAAATGCAGCATGGCTTCAAAACATTTGTGGCCCTGCAGAAACTATATTTGCAGACAAGTAAAGCTTTACAATCTTTTGTGTAGCAGCTGAAACCTACTCAACTGTCTGCCTTAGGTAAAACTGGTAAATGGCTCTGCTTATACAGCAGCTGCATCTCAAGTGTGAGCCATACAGCTGGCGGCAGACCAGTTGCAATGTAGCTGATATTTTAATTTCCTCATCAAATGCTGGCTGTAATTTGTGGGGCTTTCCTTAGAGAAGTGAAGCAATATTAAACCACACAGTGGGTACTGTATGATATTTTTCTGCCTTCCTTGAAGAGCCCAGAGTATGCCAGTTACACTGTAGACAGTGTTGTATGAATATGAAAGAAAAATATATCCATGTGTTCTTAAAATT
Source organism: Dromococcyx pavoninus (assembly GCA_033558185.1). Classification (NCBI taxonomy): domain Eukaryota; kingdom Metazoa; phylum Chordata; class Aves; order Cuculiformes; family Neomorphidae; genus Dromococcyx; species Dromococcyx pavoninus. The sequence goes on from JAUMJL010000209.1 coordinate 305,682, forward strand.
AAGTTTAATTTCTAGCTGCATATAGAGGTTTTGTCTCTGACTTTCTCCATATTGATGTTGGGCTAGAGCCATCAGTATGCAAAAAATTGCTTGTATATGGCAGATACCTTTGCCTAAAGAAGATACAGCGTCAAAGTCAGTCTCATGGGTTCAAAAAATTGTATAATTAGGCTTCCAGAGGATTTGCAGCCCTCTGAAGCTAGGAATTAAATTTTATGAAGGGTAATTTTAAGAGTGGTTGACTGGCAGTGTAGGAGGATGGAGTGTCAGGTGGCAAAGGAGCACAGGTTTATTAACTGGCTTTCTCTGTCTTGGCAAGAGGACAACAACTGGGCTAAAGTACACTGAATTCAGAAGAGGCATCGGAGACTTTGTCATGTTATATAATCTTTTTAAATAGTAACTCAAACTCCGGTATTGCTAGCTGGAAGGTTTAACACTCCCCTTTGTAGCTGATATTCCAGTGCAAAGTCCAGGAATGTGAGGCTAGGTTTAGTTTTTCATGCTGTACGCGGGAATATAATGATGGCTTCTTATCATGATGAGGTTCTGAGTGAAAGGATTCAATTCACAAGAGCTTTATAGGAAACTTTGTAAAGAATTTCATAATGCTTTCCTCCACATGTTTATATATAGCGTATTGCTTTTGTTCAGCTTCGCACAGTATTCAGATATGAAAGGCTATGTTTAGAAGGTATTGTGATTAAGGTTTGAAGTGATACTGATCCACACTCACTGAAAATAATGAAAGACTTCCTCTGACTTCAGCACACTTCAGATCTGGCTTACAAAGCAGGAAGCTTAGATATGAGGCCACAAGACCTCCCTCATACATCTTAATACTGTGACATAGATTGCCCCAGCTGATAGCGCTGGTAACGGGTAGCAGAATTTGCACTTCTGAATGTCATTTGCTGCAGATCTGCTTTGCTGCCTGCGGATACATGGAGAGAAACAGTATGCCGGGGACAGCAAAATTTGGCACAGTTGCCAAGATCAGATGTAGAAGCTGGGAGCCATGGCCTCCTATCCAAAGAAGCGGTTTCCTCTTTTGGCCGGATCTGAAATTTGGTGTGAACCTTGCGCAGAGGCAGGGTACTCCCAGGCAGCTGCTGGGTGGCATGGTGCCTCTTTGAGAGGCAGCTTCTCCCAGACATGCCGAGGTTCTGTTGATCTCTGCAGCCCCGGTTTTGGAAGGGGGAAATCATGTCCATCACTCTCCTGTGGAGCACTTGCTTTGGTTCCAGCCTCTGAATTCCTCTGAAATGGAATTGGATCAATAGCTTTGAGAACTGAAAAATAGCATTTTGAAGGGTTGCTGATTCTTGAAGAGCTGATCACTCACACAAAGATTAAGTTATCTGCCGTGGTGGACCAAACTTTGTCCTCCATAACAGAACTAGACAGATGATGAAATTGCAGGTTTGCTGACCATTGTGAGTACATTGCAAGAAAGGTTACAGTGGAAACTGTTCCTAACTAGAAGCTTATTTCCTATTAGAGGTATTGCTGGAGGGAGGTAACATTTACATGCTGACAGAGTCAGATTCCTGAACCAGCCTCAGGTGGGGTTAACCGACCCGGCTGATTATTTGCAATTCATTTTATAGTGCCTATAGTGTTCAGGTAATGTAAGATGGTCTGTCATTTTGCAAAGACAACACATTTACAGTCTCCTGGAATCGTCGTTTTGATATGGGTTAGAGTTTCTGAATAATTTGAATGTGTGTGAAAAAGAAAAGTATTCTACAAATAAATCATCTGACCTTCCTTCTGGAGAAGGCTCATGCTTAAGGAAGTGTAGGTATCTCAGATCTGCTTATTTTACCTTTGACTGAGCAGTCAGTCTGAATATACCTTGTGTAATGGTGGGCCTCGTGGGGATCCATTCTAAGTATGTTGAACAACTATCTACATATTTCTCTTCCTTCCTTTAATGACCTACTGACATTTATCAGTGTATATCATTCCTTTCTCTTCTGTTTTGGTGATAAGTAAGTTTTCTTAGGAAGTGACTGCCCTGTGGTGGCCTCTCAGCTCTCCTTACCAAGCTTTGAAACTAAACATTTGCTCACAAATTTGTAAAAGGTACTGTGGTGTTAGCTTGAAATCTGAAAGGCTTCATCCATCGTTAGATGAATATAAAGTAACACATAGAGGGCTCATCTGTGATTGCCTCCAGGAAACAGGCAACAGAGACACTCTGTAATTACAAGCCCTCGAAGAGTTAACTCTGAGCTTTCACAGGAGTACAGGCGGAGTATTTTTCTAAATAGAGATAGTGGCTAAAAACAGGATCAGATACTTGAAGGGAAGATAGGATATGGCATGTGAAATTAATTTCTCCATGGAAGGCTAGCTTCTAATCTGTGACTTCTTTTAAGACCCAGGGAAGTCCTTTTTGCTAGTGGGCTGCCTCTTCTGAAAGTTTTTCCTTCTTTTATAGACTCTGTGATTATAGCCTTTAAAAAAGCATATGCCTCTCTCTCTCTGTCTCTCTCTCTCTCTTTCTTTCTCTCTCCATATATATATATATAAACGTGTGCCTGACACAGAGATGGGTGCTCACTAAGAAGTCCCAGTGTGGAGTCTCTTTTTTAAAACAAACAATAAAGACCCCATTGCCTGCAGCGGGTCCTGTCAGTACATGCTCCACCAAAGCGCCTCCTCAGTCTAGCGCGAGAGGCATCCTGAGCACTTCCACACACTTCAAAACAGGGCCTGGGCATGGGGCAGCCCTGGAACAAGCGGGGGTGTAGAAGCAAAATGGGTGGAAGTCAAGCACTTTTCACTGGGAACGATGTGCTTTGACTCAGCAGACATGCCTACCTCCATTTCTGCATCTGCATTATTCTCCACCCCCTTCAGTTGTTTCAAATAATGGCAGGTTGAGGGTAAATGAGGGCAAGGAGGACATGACCTAGCTTCCCCCTGCCCGGAGGCTGATGGGCTTCTTCCCTTCAAAGACCTGCACAAAGCCGCGTGTTCCTGTCTCATTTCCTACAGTAATTACCGTGGCTGATGTTAAGGGCCTCTAATGTCCAGTGCATAAATTGCTGTGGCAGAATTATTGGGATTTATATCCACTGGGATTAAACTAATCTGATATGTTATGCTGAGAGCTCAGAAAGTAAGAGGGACTCTTTCACACATTTCAACCTCATTTAGCAGAGGTTATCTAAAATTTTTTCTGAGTCTTGCTGAACACTCATAAAACAGTGACCGTGAAGCACTAGTCTACAGTATATTCATGTGACGTGCTATGCTTATACTGTGGTTAGTGTCGGTTGAGGAACATGTAAACAGATGTCCTTCAGAGTGATGTCAGGCTTGGCCTGAAAAGCAGTGACCTCTCATAGAGTGAGATGAGTTTATGTTAATTGCTGGTCTTTTAACAGCTCCAGCCACTGCACTAAATAATTTCCAGGTGTGTGAAATATCATCCTTGTGTCTTGTGTTTCTGCAATTGAATTCGTGTAACAGAGAGCTTCAAGTGGGCTGCAGACTGAGATTTTATCTTGTCTGCAGTACCAACTCAGATAATTTCTAAGTCCTTGACCACACACAAAACTTACCCTTCTAGATGTGGCAGTGCTTAGGAGGTGGGGTAGCAGACCCACCTCGCAATATATTCAGATATTGCTTTGCTTCCAGATGTTTACCAGCCCTCCCGGTAGTGAGGGTCCTGCAAAGACCATCCCACTCTCAAGTAATTATATTCTTCTCATATTACTTCAGGATCTTCTGCTATTCATAATGTGCCCAGAAAGACAAACAAGACCTCACCGTGTTGACTGCTAAAGAGTTGCTTTGGGAAGCCCAGGAGATTAGGTGCTTTTCCCCTGCAAACCTTAGCTATGACTGGTGCTCTGTGTGATGTACCCATGAGGGTGCATTGGCTCAGGTGAAGTTGCACAGGATGGCCACTCACAACCAGTTTCAGATGAGCAAGGCAGCCAGTCACCTGAATTAACTCAGCAGCAGAGGCTTATCTTTAGTGATCAAATCCAGTTCAGACTGTTCTGTTGTCTTGAATATGGCTTTTACTTAATAAGAACAGTGAATAGGAATAGAGATATAGCTCAGGGTTTCAATTGTGAATTAGTAATGTTATGTAAATCTCTCTAAATTTTATACTCTGACTGAGGTCCTGGTAATTCATTAAGGCTACCAGCACTTACCCTCAGGGACGAGACAGAATAGTTTTTGCTCTGATCCTTCTTTGCTATATATTTATGTTTTTTTTAATTGCTTGCACCAACAAGAGAGGCTTTAGCTCTGAGTTTGTTGTCCTCACAATATCACTGCTCTCAGCCTTGAAACTTGCTGTTCCATATAGCAGGTGTAGCTTTTCTGAACATAATCATTTTAGCTACTTTCTGGTGAAGGAAACAGCTTTCTACAGAGCTCTCTTTTTGTCATTCTATCTCAATGAAACTGACCTATTCAAGCTTTTGGAGACCACAGATCCACAGTTAAAAGCCCTAAGGCAAATGCCGTGCAGTTAAGTGCCTGATCTTGAGCGAAACTGACAGTGAATAATCTGATCAGTCAGGTTATTGGTTGGTCTTGGGTTGGTTTCATGTCCTTCTCTTAGGTTCCTGATGTTGGTTGACTTCCAGAGGTGAACTTCATCTCAAGGGAGTCTCCCTTGAGCAGTAACTTATTTCCTACAGTTGAGCTAAAGCTGGGAACATGTTGATTTTGATTTGATTGACAGGTCTGTGAGTCAGTTTTGTGAGTTCAGCTTTGGAAAAAAATGCATTTGGTTCCAAGAATAAGAGCTCTGTTGTTGCTCGTGACGCTAGACCTGCTATCCCCACTCAGTTAATTGACCAAAATAATCACCATCCTGAAGAGCGTGCATTTTTGAGCCTACATTATTGTTCTTGCAGAGAGAAAACCTCTTTGTATTCTGTAAGAAATTAGTGTGTTTACATATGTTCATGTTGGTACAGTGCTTAAGGGAGTTAGCAGAAGATATTGTGTTGTGGGTCATTGGCTAAAGGAAATATTTCTGGGAAGTAAACGTCTCCTTCATCTTTGTCATTTTCCTTACATTGACACTTCTCAATTTACTTTTTTCCCAACATAATTTAATTTACAACAATTTTCTTAGCATATCTGAGGATGTCTCTTTTCTTTTTGGAGCCTATCCTGTTGCCTTAACATAAATGCTCCCTTGACTCTTCTTGGTTCCTTTGCTGTTACAAGTTGTAGTCTTCACTAACTTTAACAGGACTGCATGCAAGAATGCATGAAAAAAGTCAGTCTCTGAGAACTTAGAAAAGAGTGGGATTGAAGATACCTGGTAACCATAACACAGTCCCTCTGGGTGTTATAAAACAGACTTTGATTGTGTAGTTATGTATGGCCCAAGGGCTTTTCTAAGCTGAGCCAAGCTGATGTGTAGCTGAGGACAATAGCCAATGTGGCACGTGCTTCGGCTTTCCTTCCTTGATGCTCCCAACAGCCTTCCTTTATGCAAGAGGTGTGAGCTCTGTTTGGCTACCGTTCTACGCATGGGAGTATTTGCTATCATGCCTGTGGCATTCCCAGTAGGTTATAAGGAGAGGTTTCCTCCCAGGGTGCACTTTCACAGCCATTAGACAGCAAATACAGAAAGCAGCATATGGCATTATAATTCCTTTCTTGCCTACTATGTAGGCAGTGTGGCCTCTAGTTAAAGCATAGTGCAAAGCTAAGATTCTGGGAGCTCAGTAACTGGACAACTCTGTACTTATCCATCTCTAGCATTATTTTTCAGGGCCTAGGAACAGGCTTTCTTTGAAGCAAAAGATGAAGGAGACAAGATGGCTAGCCTTAAATCCCTCTGAAATGTCTATTTGTTTGTACATGAAGGATACAAATGCTTGATCTGCACTGCACAACTTGTAAGAAGACATGACCTTGCTGAGTGCATGGAACTCGCGTGAGGAAGTGGTGATCAATGTGACTGCCTTCAGCTGTGCCTTGCAGCACATCCACTGCTGGAGACGGGCACTGTTGATGGCTAACAGGATATTTGGCGTAGGAGAAGGGGTAGTCAGAATGTGCTGGCTGTCCTTACCCTCATATCTGGCTGTTGAAAACCACTCCATAAAGGAGGAGTAATACACATGTACCAAGTTTGTGAATTGCTGCAGTATCAGACTGTCTTCTGTTTGCTCATGGGAGCGAATGTGGTTGTAACACATCACAGTGTACCCTGCACCAGCATCTCAGGCTAAAGCCATGATGAACCTGACCAAACCAGAACATTTGTTGTTGCCCTGAACTACTTCTGTTGACTTACATGATTAATTCCCCTGACTTTATCACCTCAAGCAAACCTTCTCAAACACTTCAGCAACTCATTTCAACAACGCTTCCTCACGGAGTGGGGCATTCTTCACAAATAAGTAATTATTAATCCCCACTGCTTAATTTGGGAAGGTGAAAGCTGTGAATTTGTATCTAGTGCAGCACTATTTCTCGGTCTCCATCTCCAGTTCGTGGTGTCACTTTAGATAACAAAGCTTTCATCCATTATTTTCTCAGCTTTTAAAGGGAGTAGCAACAGAGGAAGACAGTAGCCTGGCAGCCACTGCTTTTTATGTGACATCCAGTGGCATGTACTGCATGGCAAGATTCTCTGGAGGCACACATTTGCCCTCAAAATGCATGGAAAATTGCACTCCTATGTGTTTTAGAAACTATAGCAATCTTGTAAAGACATGATGATTATTTTAATGGGGATTAAATAACTTTTTGCTATTAGTTTTTGTAGCTATTCTTAAGAAGGGACAGTTCTGCAAAGTGGCAGAAAGCTGTTTGATTTTCACAACAACTAAGCATAGCATTATTGTTAAATGTACACTTAAGTGCATGGCTGCATCACGATGATGAGCTAAATTGGAGCCTGATATTTTCTCAAAAATGCATGTAAATACAAAGACCTTTAGTACATGATCTGTTCAGCCCACTAACTAAATCAGCTGAATGCCATTTCTTGGATGTGTGCTCTGAAGCAGACAGTGCCTGTAATGTCCATCCATACAAACAGCTCCCTTCTCTCTCCTGAATGAAAGGAGAACCTTATTTAAGCTTACAGCGTGATGCCAGTTGGAGTGCTGAATGCCTAAAATGAGTCTGTTACTGGCTACATCTCTGATTTGCTTCTAAATCAGTTGTGATGAGAAGAATTTACCTTTATGAAAAAGACTAAATGAAAATCTGGAGTTGCACTTTGTGAGTTTGATTGAAAAGGAAGTCTAAAATAGCCAAGAACTGCATCTCTCCCTGTAATGGTCTGGATACATGGGTACAGTATAGTATTTCATCTGGGGGGGGCATATGCTGTTAGCAGTGGAAGTGCTTGTAAAATGTTTAGAGTTGGTATAATCTGCTAAATGATAATTTCCCAGCAAGGAAAAAATATACCCATGCAAAATTTGACAGGACTTGTTGTTGTTTCTATTGTTGGTTTTGTTGCCAAAAGTCCAGTTTGATCAGGAACTTCCTACACACACTACCATACCAGACTCAGAGAATGGAGAGGTTTTTTTAAGCTTTACCCAATGGATTTCTAATTCTCTTGTTAACTAAAGTGAGAAGAATTTCTCGAAAGCTGCCGAGCTGCTTTTGTGCAATACTGCTCCTTGCTCTGCAGGGAGAGGAGGACCCCATGCAGGCATAATGTTGTGATGGGTGGTGGAAGGTCAGATGGGGTAGGAGGATTGCACCATCTGATACAGAGCTCATCTCCTTGGGGCTCCTGGCAGGAAGTTTTGAAGGGGTGAAGAAATGTTCCTGGGTTCACTAGCCATATCCTCAGCTGTTCTGGAGCAGGACAAGAAGGAGTGCTCATCCTCCGCATGTCCCCACCAACCATCCAGGGTGCTGACAGAGGGTGCAGCAGTGGGATCAGCTGGTAGAATCATCCATGCCAGCCCGACAGCCAGGTGGCTGGAGGTGGAAGCCTTTTGGCAGAGCTCAGTAAGATGGCTTCTATTGGAATCCAGGATTCCACCCTCTCCAAATCCAATGGCACTGTTCAGTGGAACGATGAATGTTCTATCCTCCGGGGACCCACCAAACCCACAAACAATGAATAAACTGTTACGGCAAAGCACTGAAGCAGCATATCCGATTCTTTTTAGTTTTCTGTAAGGAGATTTTAAAGCTATGATCCAGTGCTTAGCAGGTTCTAGTGGTATTCGCTGAATTTGCTGTGCTTTGGATGCTGTACGTTACAGCTTCTCAAACATAACACGCCAGCATTTCCTCCTGCACAGTAAAGGATGATGCAGTGTGGCTGACAGCGATAACTCCGAACTGTAAAGTGCATTCAGAAAGCAGTTTGCTAGAGATGAACCTCCGAGGTGTCGGGCGGTTGTTGAAATAAGGAGAGATGACAGAGGACCGCAAGCCAGATTGGCGACTCCCATGAACCTTTAGTCTGTGCACGGACTGTCTGATGCTTTCTCACCGGGAGTAAGGGTTAGGTAACGAGGGTGGTGCTGTTGATGTCTCATCTGGATGCCTATATGAGGGCGGTCATGTAAATTGCATGAGCAAACCTGGTTCAGATAAAGTATCATTACAGCACTCTGTTACCACAGTGTGAAACATGCTCTTGACTACCATGAAACAGGATTCTTTGAAAAGGCCTAGCATCTAAAGCCCAATGTTACAATGGCATCCAAGTGAGTAAATGTAGGACTGTATCTAGTGTGAAGGCTTACCTGCACTGAACTAATTACAGGATCAGTATTAAAACATGAATCACAGTTTTGTGTGATTTGTATCAAGAGTAACAGAAAGAAATCAAACAGCATGGAGTGTTTAATCTTCTAAATGCTGGGAAAATGCATATTATTCTCCATGTCAAGCAGCAGTAGGAACTGCCAATTGCATTTTGTAGAGGGGGGAAATCTGTGGCTAAGGGTAAGCATTCCTTGCCCAAAGCTGCAAAAGGAATTGGTCAAAGTGACACCATTCCTAAGTACTTTTTTTAAAAAAAAAAATTAAAATCCTGGTTTTCTCCTGAAATGTGCGTACCATGTACTCAGGGTGGGAGACTTTCCTTTTCTATCAACAGCATTGGGGTGCACTCCATCCTGGTGCCTGGATGTAAACAGGGAGCGTGCCTCTAGGTTATTAGTTCTGGTCATTTGGTTCCTTTATTTTTTGTGCTCACATCATTCCCCTTACTTTTGTTTCATTTATTTATCTGCCTCTATTGCTTCTGCCTCCTAGTCCTTGGCACCATCCCATGTGGCATCTCCTGCTGGAGAACCTTATCCTGTGAGTTCTTCCTGCATATGTTCTGCAAAAACCTGTGGGGAGGTTAAAAAAAAGCTGATTTAACTTGTTTAACCTCTTATACTAGTTTTTTATTTACTGTCTTTATATATTTATATTTACTAGACACTGAGTCATGTGCTCCATGCACCTTCAGCCTGGAGGAGAAACCTGGCTTCCAGGCAACGTCACAGGAGGGCCTGACAAGAAGATTCATGTGAACTTCTGAAGTTCACCATGTTAGACAGTGCAGAGGACTTAACACTGAGTCTCAGCTCTCTGACTCGGGCATGACTTGGAGTTTGCTATCCAGTACTGCCCAGTCCTAGTGGTGTTGTCACAAAAAATGAGGATTGTCTTTGCATTATTGTCGAAAGCATCCCCAAAATGAGTATGCTTCCTTCTGAGACTAAAAGATGACAGTGAACACTTTGTGCTTGGAGTATCCGAGGGGATTGTTGAGTAACAGAGGATGGCATTCAGAAAAGCACACATTATTTAATGACACCAGTGGGGTCTCAGTTATCCCCTCTGAGCAGAACTGCTTCTTGGAAGGGTTTTGCACATGTATTTTGGACTTCTGTGCTTGTACCAAGTTGCTTCTAATTGCATAAGCAAGAGTTATGACTTTGAAGTTACTGGCATTATTGGCTAAATGAGAGTTAATTAAAAGGGATGTAAGATACTAATTTTTCAGGCAGAAAAGGAAAAATTGGTGTGGAAAGGTGTCCCTAAAGCAATGCTATTTTATCTAATGCCAGCTGTTTGAAACGTATCCAAAAAGCATTGATTTTTCCATTGGAGGTTGTACTTCATTCACCTCATTTTCCTAAGTACTTTTAAAGACAAAGACGTGGTAAATTGACTTTGGATAATAAATCATTGGGATTTATAATCTATGGTATGCCAGGGTTAACTGGCTGGAACTGGGGAAGTAGCTCCATCCAGTTTCTGCGACTCCCCTGACATCATTCAGAGCAGTGTGACTGGCACTGACTTAAAACCTCGATTTCTCACATGGGTATGTAAATCATGCTGTTCCTATCCTCAATTCCTCACTGATCTTCCAAGAATATCTTTCAAACTCCTTCTCTACCCACTTCCTCAGCTGCTGCAATACCTGGGCATAGCAGTGGAAAAAACTCATACATTCCTGCCACAGAAAGTTCCTCCTGGGACCGCTGGGGAAACTTGCTATATGGAGAGAGGTTATCACAGCCTAAAGGCAGCCTTCAGCTTGAATTATTGTGAGTCTAAATTTTTTTTTTTTTGGTAAATGAGGAAGGTTTATGTGGAGTCAGCTAAAGTCTTCAAGCTCCTTCTCTGCAGCTTCCATGGGGCAACCACACTGCAGATTGCTTCATCACTAAACCTAATGACTTACCGACACCACTGCTTGCATTATGCTTTGAGAATATTGCTTTGGGCAAATAACTCCACCATACCAGAAAAATTAGTGCATTAGAATGCATAAGATTTATAAAGTTTTTGATGCAAAGGTTAAAATGACGAGGAACATCAGCTATTTTTCTTGGTGAAAACCAAAAGACCAAAGAGGCTTTTAAACTCAGAAGCGTATCAGAGTATAAACGAAAACATTTTGCTTTTTGGAGCAAAGCAAACACAAAGCTTGGGCTGTAACAGAAAGCAAAGAGAGCCAGGTTCTATTCTCTGTCCTGGGGATGAACTGCTGTGGCACAGTTTGCTCCCCTACAGCTCACACCCCTCACCTCCAGACCAAGATGACTGCATCCAAAACTATCCAGATGGCCAGGTCAGGGCAAACCCTTGAACTGTGCCTAGACACTATCTGGAAGAGGGCTGCACGGGGCAGGGCAGAGTGCTGACCACCAGGATGTACTACATAGAACAGTGCCCAGGCCCAGGGTTGGGTTGGTCCAGCTTGATCAATATGTAGAGCAAGTTTGGACTTAAGTCTCTTTCAGCTGAAAAAGGCTGCCGTATCAATACACTGCGTTAGTTAACTTCATCAGGTGTTCTTTTATTTGTGCCTTTTTACTATGACCATGCAGCATATGACATATTAGTGACAAAGTAACCTTTGCACCACTACCTTGGAAGAAAGAGCAGAGTGGGACAAATCTTCCTGATTACCCCAATTCCTGCTGTGCTGTTGGATCATTTTGATCTAAGAAACTCAGCCTGTCAGACAGCTGAGAGCATAGGGGTAATAACAAGCAGATCACGAAGGGGCATTCAATGTAGGTGCTAAGTGAATGAAACCTGACACGGAGTCACAGTTAGAAGAGGTGAACCATAGTAAAGGTCTGTTTTAGTTACAGCACTCAAATATAGAGGTAATGAACAACATTATAAATCTCTTTGAGTTAGACTTTTCATTATGTTTTTAATGAAGTACTGATTATCCTATGCTAATTGACATGAGCCCTGAACGGACAGAAGCAAATGAAAACAATCTGGCAATTGGCTGCTACCCTGCACTGCTATGTCCAGTCTTTCCTTGCTGCTCATTGAATGCAGGCTGGTGGGAGACCAACAATTAAGTGAGGTGGGCATTATAGGGTCTATTCCATGGATTTCACTATTTAGGACATCTGTCATCTTTTTCTTTCTCTTCTTTTTGCAGATTAGTTGAATTCATTTCTAGTACCTGCTTCACCTACTTACATTTTTGTTTGCTGACTTGTCTGGGCAAGCAATGATTTTAGGCAGCCAAGTAAAACAGAGTTGTCCTGAAGTCAACTGTTGGTGAATAGGATTTGTATCTGACTTGGTGACTTGGTGAGTTTTCATGAGAGGTTTTCAAGCTTAGTTTCTGTTTATGTCTATAGTAATTCTCTACTTGCTTCCAAGAAGAAGATTTTGTGCAATCTTAGCATTTATGTTTAAGATACTCAATATATTGTATTTATGGTATGTCTATAGCTGAAATGCAAGTACTGGATAGACTATTTCTATTTAATTCTGAGGCGCCTGAGAGCTTTAGCAAGATTGACCTTTCAATTGGACCTCTATTCCTTAGGATTGACTGTCAATTAAGTGGTTTCTTTGGTTTTAAATGAAGATTTTCTTCTTAGGCACATGAGCCCAATTTTCATCATGAATCATTTTAACCTGACTTTCAGAAGGCCAGGTTAAAAGCCCGGTACTTGCTGAAAATTAAGCTACTTTAATTTATCTAAAGTTGATTTTTGATGGTTTGTTACCCTCTTTAAAATATATAGGCCATTATCTCTTGCAGTGTAAACACTGCAGAAAATGTCACATTTAATAAAAACTGTGACCTCATTCTCAGCCTTATTTTAAATTAGTTTCATTATTTTACTCAATCTATTATTTATTCATGTATTCAAATATATTTATTCAGTGAAGGCAGAGATATTTTGATTAATTCAAAGACTAAATGCTCTGTACTCCTCATGCAAATTGCCAGAAAAAAAAGGTAAAACTCTTTTTGTACTCCTAGGGCTAAATGCATCATCAGAATGTAATGAATGCTGCTGCTTGTGCGCAGCCGAGTGAGGATTCATGTTATCATGAATCTTCCTCTGTGGCTTTTATTATTATAACAAAAATAAAATTCAGCACTTGGGTTATATATCTGTTCAGTGCTTATTTATCAACCCTACTGAAATTGCGAGTAAGTGGTCAGATGAGCCATGACTGTTACTCAGTAAGGTATTGCAGGACGATTCCAGTATTTCCGTGCTATTATTTCTATATTTCTACCAGCTTTGCCTTTCTCAGTTGGAATTTCATAATTTAAAAAAACCACCAAAATACAAAGTGAGAGAGGTGGGCATTCAAAAAGCACTTGCCATTATATTAATTAATTTCCCAGTGAAGTGGGGTGTTCATCTCATGGACCAGACTTTGGTGTGAGCAGAGCTTAGGCGGATACTCAGCAGTATTAAACACGCAGAGCAGCAATGTGTTGTAAATTTTGCCCAGCTTGACGGTGTATCCAGCCTCTGGGAATTTGAGCAGGGTAAGACATAAAAGGGGCTTCAGACAAGGCCTGTTATTTTCAGCTAAAATTACTCATGCAATTTTCATAGACCTGATTTAGCTTAGGAATTAAAAAGCCTGGTAAATTTGGGTTCTTTTTGTTTTAATACATATTTAGGGCAATACATGTACTTTCTATCCCCTCAGTGCAGTGGCTGAGAGCCAGCTCAAACAAGGGCATTAGCTGTCCCATTTGCACAGATCCCAGGCAGAAACCTGTTTTTCATGACTGATCTCAGCATCCGCAGCTGGGTCTGATGACAAGGATATAGCAACCACACAGTTTTCTCCAGCACATACACACTTGAGGCAGGGCCAAGGTCTGGATGCCCAGGGACCAGGGAACCTTATACTGCACTATTCCAATCCCTTGCATCCATTGTCGATCCTGTGGTTCCCAACTGAAAGGAAGAAGCTGGTATCGTATTGCAGAGAAGTTTTGTTACGTGGTTCCTCATCTGCTGGACCTGGCCTACATATCACAGCTGTGACATGCACACCAAAACCCTCCACGCAGCCTACTGTATTGCAGGTTGCCATTCATGTTTCTGATGGGAGGCCCAGTTGTGTACTGAGCTGCCTGCCCAAAAAGCTGGTAGTTTTCATTGGACCCTCTTCGCAGATGTGGCTGGAAGAGGGTCCAACAGTGCCTCTTCGCTATGCAGTGCTGTGCAGAAAGTCTAACAGTGGCATGGACCAGCGTTTGAGAAGGCTCTGGGACACCTTACAGAAGCCTTGCAGTACTTAAAGGGAGCCTGCAGGAAAGCTGGGGAAAGACTTTTTATCAGGGAGTGCAGGGGTAGGACGAGGGGTAATGGTTTTAAGCTGAAAGAGGGAAGATTTAGATTAGATATTAGGAAGAAATGTTTTAATGTGAGGGTGGTGAGGCACTGGAATGGTTGCCCAGAGAAGTCGTGGATGCCCCATCCCTGGAGGTGTTTGAGGCCAGGTTAGATGAGGCTTTGAACAACCTGATCCAGTGGGAAAGGTCCCTGCCCATGGCAGGGGAGTTAGAACTGGATGATCTTTAATGTTCTTTCCAACCAAAACCTTTCTATGATCCTATGATTTCCCTGAGCACCTTCCAGAAAACAGCCTTTTCAACTGCAGGGTGAAAATTTCATTCTCAGATCTCTGTACCCACCTTTCCCTCTCATGTTGAATTCAGTCCCCAGGAGGGATTTCCATTGACATTAACTGATCCTCTGTGCATTACGGATCTGAAAGCAGAAATTTTGTGCTCAGATTGCCAGCCTCTATGCAGACACAAAAAAAATGACTGCCTGCTGCAACCTTGTACAAAGGTCCATACAAAGGTGGGGTTTTGTTCTGGGTCTCCATAAATCAGCTCTTAAACACCAGTCTGAAGTTTCCCATATCCTTGCATGCAGCACCAGGCAATATTCTGTCTTGTAGCAATGTTGTAGCACAATATGGAAATTAGTGTAATTATGTAATATGGAAATTTCCAGCAAGGGCGCCTGTTCTCCTTACCTATTATAAGGCCTCCCTAGTTATATGATTTTATAGGCATGCTGTAGTTAATCTGAACCATGAAGAGCAATGCAGCTGATTTTTTTGATCAAGGTCCAAATTAGGATTTTGGAATAAGAACATTTCTCTTTGACTTCAGATATGTGTATTTCTGGATTGCATTAACAGTATTCTGCATTACAGTAAATAGTTTTTAACATAGGAAGTACAACAAGGCAGTAGCTGTCTCTCTGTCTAATCATAGATTATATAAGCTACACCAGTAAGTTGAAAGTGTCCATCTGTCTACCAAGGCATGTCCCTCACATGGGATTTGCTCAAAATAAGAACTTTTTTTTCCAAAAACCTGGATACAGAAATTAGATTGTTGCTGAAAGCGTGAAATACTGCCTTGGCATGACTTTCCCATTGGCTCCTGGTGACTGAAGAGGCAGAAAAGATGTCCTGCAAGACTGACAAAATGTCTTCAGGTCAGAACTTACCAGACCTCAATAACATAACAGAGATGTTACGTACTTCAAAGTGAGAGAGGTTAAAACAAACCAACACCACGAGAGGCACCTGCAGAGCACTGTCAGTCTGTTGATTTAGACATCAAATTCTTCTCATCCCTTTGCAGTCCTCGATCATATAACCACATAAACTTTCGGGACTGGGCTCATACTTAGGATATCAAAATTGTTGCCCTTGCCATTTTGTAATTCCTCCTGTGTGAAACAATATAAAATCTGTGGGCAGCTCTCCTAATAATACAAATCTCACTTGAGTTAGCAGGTCATCTACTCAGCCCTCAGCAGGGTATGTTGCATCCTGCAAAAATTCTCGTAACTTTCTCTGGTGGATATTTTCATGATAGCTACTGGACAAATCCCATCGTTTGAAACTGATGAAACAGAGCAGCCCCATAGAGGCACAGAGATTGGAAACGTTTATAGATTGTTTGTTTGTTTTTTAAAAAGTCTGCTGTGCTTCCATGATTATAAAAACTACTGCTTTTCTCCAAAACTGCTGTTGATAGACTAGCCATAAGATGTTTGAAAGAAAATGTTTCATACCTGGCTTTGCAATGAAAATAACGTTGACATGAAGAGACAAAGCATGTTAATGTTATTTGTCTGTATTTTCACTGTTAGTCACTTTCTTTGATTTTTTAATTGAGGTCTGCTCAGTTTCTCCATTGCTTTTATAAATTATTATTAATTATTGTAACAGAACTTTTTGGTCTCAACTGGCAAGCAGCCCTTCACAGCTCTGAATATTGCACAAACACAAGGGAAGGAAATTCTGAATTCCTTGACATCACCGGCAATGTTGACATTAATTTTCATAAGGCTCATGATCTGAACCATAGTCTCCTTGCAGTGAAATGTGGACATAGTAAAAAATTGTGCTGTGCTTAATTCCAGCCTTGTCAATGACAAACACATTTTTTATTGAGCACTGAACTAGGTAAGAAAATTGAGAAGTCTGATGCAGAAGGGGAAACATTGGGCTAGAAATTAGGAAACCTTTTTTTTGATTGTCTTGTTATTTTGGTAGATTTACGACTTGCAGAAGGTGGTGTTAAGGACTGGAGACCAGGACCCTGTTGGGTGTCCCGCTTGGCCCTGGCACAGACTCACCATGTCAGCATGACCAAGTTTCACATTTATTGAACGGTGATAATGTTTAAGTGCTTCACAGTGGGACTAAGAGTTTATAATGGTGTGGACCATGTATACTTCTACACAGATATAAACTGTCTGCTTGTTCCCAAATATCCCAGATGGAAGGTTGCTGCTTTAAGTTTGGGTGATACATAGGTCTGGTCTGGTTTTGGTTTTGTTGGCATTCACCTATTCAGTGTACAGCACTTTAATCTCAGTGCTCTTCTTTAATCTCTGAGTAAAATCTGTGTTTTCTCTATCTCCAGGTTTTGCTAGGTTAAATATAAAAAATAGGTTAGTGTGACTAACTGAAGTGTAAATTACCATTGTCTAGATTTAGACTTCTAAGAATTGAGTCTGTGAATAGTCTGTGGTTTCTTGACTTTGTTGAACCACAGAGGGGGCAAAATTGTGTCATGCCTGATGACCACTGCCAGAACTAGTTGAGTGGTTTCTTTGATATAATTAGAACTTGCTTTTAGTCTTAATCACTTGCTATTTAAAGGTCCAGGAAAGGAACTGATTTACAAGTCCTCTCAAACTTTGCATAAGGTTCAGGAAGGCCATGAACACACAGAAGGCAGGGCCATTAAAAAAAGCAAAGTGAGGGTATCGGCATGTGCATTTTAAAAACACATCTATAAATTTTCCATTCAAGATTATATTTGTTTTTCTTTGCAGTAGCTGTATAGCTGTGAGCTGTGTATTGGATGACTCTAACATCCTTGAACATAAAATTTTGTTGTGCAAATAATTTCTGAAAGTGTTTTCTTACGATGCTAGTGAATCTTTTTAATTGTTTTGTCTCTACCCATCCTGTCTGATCTCAGATGCAGAGTTTTTTAAATCTCCGTGAGGTGATATGTTACATCTGTAGCTGCATTCCCACAATTTCACATATGCATGCATTTCCTTTATTTTGTTAATTTGGCAGCAAACCCATCAGACTGGCCAGTTCTGGGAAACCAGATGGCTAGAAGTGCTGAAGGGTCCATGAGTCACAAAACACTAGGCCTGGTTTGCCACAGACACATTCCTGAGTTTCGCTCTTACAGCACAGCCAAGCTCAGAGGACAAGTCACTGCCACTGCCTCCCCCAGCTTCAGGAATCACTGAAGGCCAGGTCAGACACAGCTTTGGTCCTGCCTGCCAGCTGTCTAGGTTCTTGGGGTGTCCTTGAGTGGGTGAATGGACCCACAGCTGCTCTTTTTCATTGGCACAACAGAGAGAATCAGGTTCCTTCACAGGCTCCTCTGCTGTGGCTTCTTGCAAGGGGTAAAAAACAGCCCACAGCCCTTCTCAACCAGTATGTCTTACTCCCATCATGGCAGTGCTGGACAAGGGCGTTCACCAGCCAACGGCACAAAAAAACATGAGGAGTCGAGCACTTTTCATGGATTTTCTATAAAAAAATAATTATAGACTTTATTGCAGAATGCCACATCCATTTTCCCCTCTTCTGGGAGCCATTCAATAAACTTTATGTCCTGAGGTAGAGCAAAACTGCTGTAGTTTAATGCAGTGTTTTGTGTGTCTTCCCTGCACTCTAACACCTGATTTTTGCTAATAGCCTAGCATGGATTTTCTTTTTCTTTCTAAATTATATTAATAGACCTAAAGTGCCCCATGACCTGGCATTTCTCTCTAGTAGCTCACTTCTTCGCCATGAAGAAGCTGGTATTTCCAGGAGCAGTTGCCTCCTACAGATTTGTCAGCTGGATGGCCACGGCCTCAAGGTATGATCAGGCCAAGTGGCATCCCTGCTGCGCCATCATGCCCACACAAACCAAAGTGGTGAAGGTGGGTTAGCATCACTCTTGCTCTGTCACCCCTGTGGTAGATTGCATCCCCTCCCCTGACTACACTAGGTGGGAACAAGAACTCTGTGTCACCCCACGCAGCCTCGACCCAACATTTTGTTGTCCTGGGGTAAGCACTCCTCTTCAAGGTGGTGCTGGGTGCTGAGGGCTGCTGCTGTGAAGAGGGTCTGAACAAAGGGTTTGCACAGTTTGGCTCTCTGTACACCGTGAGAACCCGGGGTAAAGACATGCTTGCTCCGTGTTAGACAATATACTCTTTCAAAGCTGGTCACTTGTGGGGAAGGGATGCTACATTTTCTGTGATGTTCGTAGCTCTGAGCCTGAGGACTTGGGCTGCAGTGACATCATCTAAAGGCCTCAATCTGGGAGCACTTTTAAAGAAGAAGAATAGTGCAGAAGGGAATGTTTTCAGATGATTAGCATCTATGTTTATTATACTCCTTTCACAGAACCATAGGGCTTTGTTAGTGCAAGTCCTTGGGCATCAAACAAAGCAAACCATTCCTGGAAAGTAAAAACAACCCTACCTAAAATGAAAATCCCATCCAAGAAACAAACCCACAGAGAAACAAACTCCAAATTGAGGTCACAGTGGTTCTCACTCAGCTTTTTTTAACTGAGCCATTTCCACATTCATGATCATCCAACCATTGGTATATATAATGAAAAAAAAAAACAAGCAAAAAAGGAAACATAAGCCTCAGCAGACTATCAGAAGATATGCTTCTCAACAGAGAGATGCACTAGGATTTTAAAACATTTTTCTTCCCAATAGCAAATGGGCTTTAAAAACAAGACTTGACGTTGCATTGAATATGGCATACTATAATACTCCGTGGCAAGAGGAGGGTCTTTGAGTGAAAACACCTTTCCTAGCTCACACCTGTGATGGTGGAAGATTTTGAAAGGCTTTAAGAAGCCCGTGGTGCAGGAACTCCCATACATAGTTTCAAAAATAATCATCTCCATAACACTGCAGGTAACTCCCCCCAACATTCCATGCCAAGATAGAGGCTGCACATTGTTCTTTACTGAGCAGAGAAGCTGTTCAACTTCTCACAGTAACCTTTCAGCCCTGTAGCATCTCTCTATGCCACTGGGTGAGCAATAGGATTTTTTAAGAGGTGATAGTGGTGGTTTCGAGCTCTTAACATCAGAAATTCCCGAAGAGTCAAATCAAAAGCTTTTGGAAATCAAGAGGAATTTTTTTTCTATTGACTTCACTGGTTTTTGGATCAGGCCTGTACGTGAATTTTTTTTGTTTTGACATTGCCTGAGACAAAGGGGAGTTGGTTTCTTGATAGTACAGCACCCGATTGCAGGCACTACATCTTGTTTTTTTTAATTCAGAACAACTCTGCTTTTATTAGGTTTATGTTATCTCTTACTTTACTACACTCTTTTTTGCATTTCATAAATATTAATTCCCCAGACAGCCTCTTTTGTTTAGTAGTTTTCATCTATCACAGGCTTTTCTGTTTTCCTTTCCTCTGCTGTCCCAGAGAGATGTCATCCTCTGCCATCAAAGGCAAGAGCTTCTCAAAGGAATCTCATCAGCCCAGAGTTGCAGGAGCAATATTTTTACTACATATCATTTTTGTTTTCTTCTCTGTGTTCCTTCCCCTTTACTTTCTAACCCTAGAGCCAGGCTCTGACTTCGCTTGCTTCCTTGGAGTGGACTGTAAAGCTTTAAAAACCTGTTCACCAACTTTTTTCTCCTGTCATCTGTGGACAGACATTTTAGGCCATTCATTCATCTTTGTGCAGATGTTGAGGTACCAGAGTGCTTTATCAGATGCCATTCAAACCCAGCGACCTGTTCCCAGGCAGCATGTCGCATTGTTACTGGGGGGGGGTTCATGGAATCGCTCAAGCTACTTGTTTTCCTTCATGCTTTCCTTCATTTTCTTTACCATGTTTCTAGTTGTTTTTAGGGCTGATGAGTAAAATGTGGAAAGCTGAAGCTGGTAGAGGGAGTTGTAGTACTTCATTTAAGCTGTACCCACTAAGCAAGCTTTTTAATGCCACTTCTCCAAATTGGATTGGTTTGACTTAATATTATCCATCTATTCCAGATAAATTTTATGCTTCTTACACCTCTGTTTCTTGCAGTGAACCCAGTACTTTTCCAGAAAAAAATCAGATGCTGCTGTTTACTTCCCACCATGGCCTTTATAGATCAATGAACTTTATGGTTTTTTCAGGTTGATTTTCAGGGGTGTGGCAAAGTCGTATTATCAAATTAAAAAACAGACCAATACATGTAACCCTTCTTTTTGTACTTTAAATGTTTTTTTTTAACCTCAGTACAACACTTTGTAGTGCTCTGACTATACCAAACTGATGACTTTCTGTTAGATCTCAGTGGAATGTAAGATAGTTGTTTTGATAAATGGAAAACTCTATGTGTTGCTGAAGTATATGCTATACGATTCACAGCAGGCAGTACCAAATATCTGTTATTAATTTCTCGTGGACACCAACTTGATATGGAAGTTCCACCTGATGGTTATTCTTGCAGGTGTTGGTCAGGAAAGAAATAACAAAAAGGGAGAGGTCTAAGTCTAAACCAAATGCTTTGAATATTTGTAAGCTGCTGATACCAGCATTCTTTACTGCCACAATATTTCCACGTGAGTTTTTAGTTTCCAGTTGAATTCATTTACTTAAGCTTTATGTAACTGGCAGGACTCGAAACTTAAGGAAGGACAAGTATTTAAAGAGATATATTTTTCTGAAATATTCCCAGAGAAGTACCAGGAACCAGGGCTGAAAAATAAACTCCACCCCCATCTTAGTACACGAGCAGAATCACAGAAAACTGAAAAGTGCTGGTAGCATTGGGTTGCTTTCCCTTGAACCCAGCAGAGTTGTACTTGGGCAGGGAAGAGATGTTGGGAGAGGACGATGTTCAGCTTCTGAACCTGGTAGAAAAATGCAGCAACTCTTTGTGGCTTACTTGTCACATCTGGAAAGCGGGGGTAATGCATTATGCTTTGAAGTTTACAGATGGGAAAAGACCAGATAAGTACTGAGTGTTATTTTTATCCCAGACCTGAGTCGGCAATAGCAGCTCCAGATGCAGCTTCAGGAGGAATTATCCATCCTGCCAGCACCTGCAGATCCCTCTGCAGTTTATCTGAGGAGTTTTTGGGGAACCAGCATTTATTCCCATTGAATGTGTACATCTGTTGCCTTCAGTCCCTAACAGAACAGGCCATAGCTAAAATATGCCCATATTTTAGTGAACTCGGGACTGCTCCACTGCTTCACCACAGGGAGCAAAGAAATCTCAGTGCTTTCAATAAGCTGTAATTTTAGGATACAGTTGAGCCACAAAAATTAAGTGGGGAGGGAGAAGAAAGTCTGCAGTGTTGGGGTGGGTGAAGAGGGAAGAAAAGTGTTATTAGGCTGATGCATGGCCTCTGTGTAGCCTAGCTGGCTGTTCAGCAGTTCAATTTTTCTCAGCTAATCTTGGCAAGTGTTTTCTCTTCCTGAAAATGGTATAAGCGAACCTTCAGTTTGTCTCTGCTCAGGTGGTCCTTCTCTCTCAGGAGCTGCAGACAAGAGAATGTGAATCATTAAAAGTGAAACAGGAGCAGATGTTCTGCATCAGGTTTAAACTAGTAGTGTATGGTAGCTGCTTTATCTCAATTACCTAAGTACTATTTGTGTTTCGGGCAGCCTTTTACTCATTCAGTTTAGCATTCCTGTCTTCCTTTGAAAATGTTTGCATCTCCCTTTGGTGCTCCCAGCCCTCCCTGGGTTTGAAAGTTCAACCTGAGCTCTAACAGTATGGAGCGCAGCTTGCAAAAGCAATGCTGGAGGGGTTAAATGAGGAGCAGCTAAGGAGAGTGAGGAAGGAGCAGTGAGAGGCACAAGTGAAAAGAAACTCAGGTAGAATAAAGACTTAAGGCTAACCTTAAAATAACTAGGATTACCTTGGACCCTGTATTGCATTAACCAAGAGCTGAGAGAACGCAGTGGTGTTAATAAGGTGAGTTAGGGGGCCTTAACCACTTCTGAAG
Source organism: Dromococcyx pavoninus (assembly GCA_033558185.1). Taxonomy (NCBI): domain Eukaryota; kingdom Metazoa; phylum Chordata; class Aves; order Cuculiformes; family Neomorphidae; genus Dromococcyx; species Dromococcyx pavoninus. Next base: position 327,945 of record JAUMJL010000209.1, read on the forward strand.
AGCACTGGGAAGAGGGGATGAAGTTGAGGGCTTGCAGTTGCATGTGTATTAAGAGAGGCAATGGCAAGCTGCAAGAACAGAGCACCCAGGAGGACAGAAGAAGCTGAATGAAATTGCAGTTTGTTCCTGAACCCCTGCTTTCCCCTGTGAGCAAAGTTTATTTTTAAACAAACAAACAAAACCTGGGATAAAATTAGATCTTGGAGCAGGAAGAGAAGGGCTCTAAGAATAGTAGGAAGAGTTGAGAAGAGGATTTGTGATTTTTCCCTGCTTGTGCTATCTGGGATACACAGCAGCTGGAAAATACACCCCCGATTACAGGAATGGATATAGGATTGCAGACACCTGATCAAAAGTGTTTTAAGTGTGAAGGTATTGATAGCCAAGCAGTCAATTCCCTTATAAGTACATTTCCGAGGCTGTAATACCAAAAAGCGGCACAGTGGAAGCAAACCGCCTAAAGGACCTTCACATGGTGATCTGTTCCTGCTGGTATTAAACTCCAGAAGGGATTTAGAAACAACAGGAAGACTGTCATGAAATCAGTTGTATATTTGAAATGCAAAAGTAAAAGGGTTTGAGAGCAGTTGGATGCCGTTGTTAATCTCTAGGTCAGCTGTGCTAATGCATTGCCTAAAAGGCAGGATATGTTCACAGAGCAAAATCCACTGTTAATTATCAGCATGTTTGTAGGAAATGTTTGTGCCATGGAAGCCCTCCTGTGAGGTGAAGGGCACAGTGGTGCTTGGCAGCTCTCTCTGTCTTGTGAAGACAGGGTCTGCAGCAGGCAATGCTGTGTGTTGGAGGAGTAACTGTTAGCTCTTCGTTCATGGATCCAGTGGGTGGAAATCACTGCACAGAGAATATGAAATGACAGCTCTCTTAGCTGAAAACTGTAATTTAGGTTTGCTTCTCCTGTCAGGAACATCAGCTGTTCCAGCACTTTGTGAACTTGTCACTTTTCACAATCCCTAAATCCATGTCACCTGGCAGCTCTGAAGAAGGACAACCTCTGTTCAATAAACCAGAACAGTGTCAACTCCTAGGGTTTCTCAGGAGCCATCAGGTGTCTCTGCTGTCTTGAGTGAAACCATCAAAGAGGTGACAGTGGTTCCCAGGTATTGACTTCCTATGGGGACCATGGAAGCTTCTCAGATTACCCTCCTAAACAAGATCAGTGCCAGTGCAAGTTTCCTCTCCACTGTGCTGCTAGATTTTTTTCAGTCCCGCCTACTTAGGTGTAGGAATGTCTTTCAGTACTTTGGTACTGCCTGGAAACACCCATGCACCCTGGTCTGTGACCAACATAAGACAGTGTGCCATCTGGGTGCTTAGCGCTGGGATATGGGCAGGAAGGGAAGTATGCGTATACATCTGTATGTATTTAGGGAGACATATGGGTTTCCACCTTGCCTACCAGTGTTATTGGTAATCAAAGAGAAACTAAATAGCTTGTAAAAATTAAAAGCCCTGAGAACAGTAACAGGCTGGTACGGGTAGACAAGCAGAAATCAGCAGTGGCTGGAGGTATTTGATAGCCAAGCAGTTGCTCCCCCCCATAAGTACATTTCCAAGGCTGTAATACCACAAAGCAACACAGTGGAAGTAAACTGCAAGGCTCTACATTTTACCTGTGCTAAAGGAAGGCTGCCTTTGCGAGCAGCTGAAGGCAAAGCGCCCACCTCTGCCACGCAAGGAGCCCCGTGGGAGGTGGAACAGCGCTGGCCCTGTGTGGGGGACAGAGTCGTCCTGTTCCCCACTGCGCAGAAGGGGACACGTTTCTATCGAGTGCACGCTCTTGGCTGCCTTGTCTGTGTAGCTGAATGCCTCAACTCACTTTTGGCTTTCAGACTGGTGTCCCTTTGGGCCACAGGGCTGCGGGTTGGCACCTCTCTGCTGCTCGCCTTGCCCTGCTGCTCTGGAGTCTCTCCCCAGTCTCTCAATGCCCTCCATGCTCACAGATGCCGTGAGTACCTGTCTAGCACTGCAGTCAGCTCAGGGACAGCAAGGACCTGTGTTGAGGAATTTTGCATGCAGAGCAAGAGCTAGCTGAAAAACTCAATCCTGGAGCTCCTTTTTCTTCAGATCTTTGCTGGCATGCTCAAACTGCAGGTGGGACAGGCAGATGACAAGGATATAAGAGCAGTGAAGAGGGATCCAGCCCATTCACCGGATAGAGGGAGTCTGGTGAGAGACTGGCACACATTCAAGCATCCATGAAAGGAGCAGAGAGTAAGGAAACAGTGCTTGGCTGCAGCTGGAGAAGGATCCCGAAAGCAAGAGCTCAGAGTGGCCTTTTCTGCCTGTTTTCTTTGGGAAGTTTAAAAAAGAGTGAGCATTAAAAAAGGGAAAAAAAGATAATGTGCAATTTCTTTCAGGGTGTAGTTGAGGGAGCATTTTCAAAAAACTAGCTGCCGTTTAAAGAAATACTAAGAATTCATTCTTCTATTGTAAGTTAACATTAGTATGCAGTTCCTAAATGGATCTGTTATCAGATGAGACAGAGAGCCCTTAGAAATCACAGTAAACACAGCTGTAGAGATGAGGAAAATTAACAAGGCATCATGCTGATAATTGTACCTTCCAGTTGTCTTAAGTCACTGATGAAAGTTACTTTTAACATTGCACTCATGCTCCAACGTAAGCAGGCTTAACGTGGCAAGTCAGATGCTTAAAAATACAACCAAGTCACTTTTAGATTTGTCAGGATCTAAAGATTACCTAGGTATGTTTTCTGTTCTTTTATAGCTGTGCTGAGGTCTCCCTCACTGCAATTCAGAGGGACCAAGATGAAAAGTTTCCAGTGAGGGCTTAGTGGTTGGATCCGCAGAGCATTGGTTGTTGGTGTCTGTGTAGAGCTGGCACAGTGAAGGGGTTCACTGGCATTTGGGAGAAGGCACCGGTGGCCAACAGAGTGGGCAGCCTTATGCACATGCTCTTTCCTTCCCAGAGAAGCCTGTGGTGGAGTCATTTGTGGTCGGCTACTGGCAGTGAATTTCTTTCAGTGCACAAAGACTGAAACATCTGGGGTTTTAATGAAAAAAAGAAATATTGCAAAAACAAACAAATCCATCTCCTGTGTCCTGGTACATCTTCAGTCTTTTGCTTTGGTCCCTCTTTGGTTCTAATTGTGACAGCATTAGGGTTGGACTAAATGACTGCTGATGGCCTGTTTGGGGCTGAGCATCCCTCAGAGTTTGAGCCACTGGTATTTATCTCAAGGTAGAAGAAATCAGAACTAGGAAGCTATTGATGAACTAGGCTTTCCATGTAACCCCCAAATTTTATTTCTGTACTAGTTCATTCTGCAGCAGGCAGGTTTCCTGGGAAGCCTGTTGTAATTCAAGTTATAAATAGATGCAAGCATTTTTACAGAAAAGGCCTTTTGTCTTTTCAAGCAGGGGGTCATCTAATTCTTTTTGTACATCAGCAGAAAGGTGAAAAGTTTCCAGTTAGCTGTAATTAAGGCTGTGGAGAATGAGCAACCCTGGTTAGTCACCTTCTGTGAACATTAGTGAGCAGCATGGACAAAAAATGCCAGGAAAAGTTGCCTTGGAACAGCAAGGTTTAGTCTGAGCAAAATATAAACTCATCAAGGGGATATAAAAGAAATTCAATGTTAATTTGTTGATTTTAGTTGAGGAGAAAAAAAATCCAGTATCAGAAGTATTTAGATATTTCGCCTGTTTCCAGATGAATTCATTATCATTCCAATTATTACATGGGAAAAAGAGTCTGACTGAGATGTGAGTTTAAATGTGTGCTTGTTTCTGCCACTGACCTGCTGGAAAGCTGTCTCTTCCCTGTCTCCTCCAGGCCTTTGCATTGTCCAGTTAGACAACAAACAAGCCTCACTGAGGAGAGCTTATAGCAGGGTTATATGCTCAGACGCGACCTCTTCTACTTTCAGCATCCTATCTTAAAAAGATGAGTACAGAGTTTCTTGATGGTGGCCTGAACCTGTATCCCTGGTTTGTAGGAAGGAGCAGATGTTAGAAGGAAACATCCTGCAGCATCCCACGCAGAGTGCCTGCGCTGGTCTTGGGGGATGGGGACTCAGCACAGTTAAACACGTAATTATGGGGTTCCCCTCTCCTCCAGCAGGTTGGTAAAACCTGTGAATTATATTTAAAAAAACCCCAGCTATGCAGCAACTATCTTGTTTCAATAGCTTCGGAGCAATATTGGTGCGTTACATGCTGAGTTGAAAATTGGAAACGTATTACCCTGATTTAGCATGGGACTGAGTAAATTGTATTCGGTTAAAATAGCAGATGTCCTGCTGGGAAGAAAATAAGTATTTCTATTTGACTGTGTGACACCTAAGCTGCAACCCAGAGGTACAGGAGGAAGATTTGTGTTACTGAGAAATCCATTAACATCGACTGCCAGGTCAGAGCTGCCAGGGGTGAGTGGGGCATGTGTGTCCCAGGCAGCTCGGGCGTTCAGGCTGCCTGCATCTTCTCCACCATGTCCTGTGCAGGGTCTCACGTGCTGTCTGTCATGTTGGTGTCTGAGCACCTGTATGGTCTCTGCCTGCTCCGTTGTTCGATGTTGTTGCTTTTTCCTGAGGGAAGTTCCATTCAAAGCAGTGAGTGGTTTCTCAGCCTGTGTGACTTTGCAGCATTTGCTGAAAGCCCTGTTCCTGAAGCATGTAAAACACCTAGGTTTGTAATGGTTAGCTTAGCTTCCAGAAGTCGCCATCCCACGTTCATTATCTTAGAAGGCCCATAAGGAGACACCTGCCGGCATGGTAGGATCATTTGGGTGCCTCTGACACCTTCTTGGACAGGTTCTTGGAGTTTCCCAGTGTTGGAGATTCCTCATGCTATTTCAGCACAGACATATCTTATCCTTTATGTTGGGATTTTTCCTACATCTAAACTGAATCTCTTGTTTAGCTTTGTCGCTACTTGTCCTAACCACAGTGAATCCAGAGAGCAGATTATTCCTTTCCTCCTTGTGGAGTTGTTAATTTGTATTTTTGTATTTACATATCTACTTCATCCTGTTCCCTCTCACTCCACCCAGCTTATCTCACCACTACTACCACAACTTTTTGCAACAGAGAAATAAATGTCAGTTTTTCCATTGTCTCCTAGATGCCAGCTACGTTGAAATGCAGTTTCTTATTCTGTTTTGTCAGGGCTACTCCCAGCTCCACCCTGGCTGACTCCATGCATCTCCAGCCCAGTGCTCCTCCGTGTCTATGGCATGCCTTTTTGTAAACAGTTTTCAAGCCTCTCCTCGAAAATCACATCTACAGCTCCCACAGTAGAGATGTAATAGCAGAGTACAGCAACTACAGATCACTCCCTTGGCAAAGAGCTTCCCAAAACATGTGCTTGTCCCCAGGCTTGGGTTGTCCCAGTTTGTGATTCATCTATGCTTTGATTGGAACCTGGGAGCTGTGAGATAAACATTGGAAGTCCCATCGACCCTATCCACAGGCTTGGAGGGCGATCTACAAGCCCAGCCCTTTCCCAAACCGCTGCAACCAGCAGTGGTGTATCGTCCAGAAGGGGCTTTCCCTGGCAAGGCCAGATGCAATCACCTCCCCCTCACCCAAGAAGGTCAAGTGCAGCCTCATACTCTTGGATGTGGTATGCTGTTGTGTTCCATCACCAGGTCCCTGCTTCTTGTCCCCCAGCTGCATGAGAGCAAACTCGATCCTTGCTGCTGTGTGTCTGTCAAATCACCCATTAGCATAATTAAGTCCATCACGGGTGATAGGTGGAATCTCCTTAGGGCTACTTGAGGCTGCTTTGAGTGGCCAGTGATTGTAAGAGTAGAGGTGAAACATCCATGCCTGGGGACCAGGAAAGATCATGGTTGTGTCCCTGCATGTTACAGGTTACATGCACAGGTACAGAGAGCATGAGCTCAGCTTCAGCCATCACATGCATTCACATCTCTTTGGGTGTGTTGGAGGAGAGAAAGGCCAGAAAGTTTTCATTTTAAAGTCAAATTCATAGGATAGCCAAATCTTTCAGCTTTTTAATACAAACAGTGATTTATGGCTGCACTTAAAGAATGAGCCAGGAGTGGACAAATTCATCACACGTTGTCCTTTTCTGTCAAAGTGGTGGTGAGCTGCTTCAGCAGTGGCGTGGGGATGTCGGGCTCCCAGCAGCAAAGCTTCTGCTGCGGGAAAGCACTGCAATCCTGTCACCCTCACCCTGCCAGGGCAGCTGAGGTCTGGACCTGGGGTTTCATCTGCTTCTTTTTTTTGCTGTGAGAAAAAGTACGGGATTGACCATCTGCCAAATTCCCCTTCTCCCCCTCCCTTCCAACAAATGGCATTGGCTGCTGCAACGATGATGCAAAGTGCTCTTTGTACATGCAATGCAAGTCTCTAAACTTGTCTTCCATAAATAAAATTCAAAATAACCTGCCGACATGGAGATATTTTTGTGTTAATGATTCCCAACTTGACTCCTCTGGCCTTCCTGATGATTTCTTACCTCTCAGGTATATTGCGCTCAGACTCAGTCACTTTGATTTTGCTTGCACTGTGTTTGTAAGATTCCGCTAGATCTTCAGAACAGCAACGCGCACAGCAGCGTATCCTTCACCCCTTTGTGGCCCAGCCATTGATCTTTCTGCCTGGTCTTCCTGGGTGCTTCCAACTTTTCCATCTCCTTATTCATTGGAGACATTTTACAGGACGTGTACATTCAACTTATTATCCCCAAACCCCATGTATTATATGAGTTCTGATACCAGATACTTTTGGACAGAGAGAACAGGAATTCCAAAGGTATTTGGGATTATCCAGGGGAAGATGGTATGTATGAGGAGACTTGCTCTTTTCTTCCCAAATCCATACCTTAATGTGTGACAGAGTCTTAGGCTGATTAAAAGGCTGGTTTTAGCATACAGCTGGTGTCTTTTGGTGTCAGTCTGTGATTTTTTGAGATGTTTGCATCGTTTAGGCTCACTGTGGTACTTTACTTTCTCTCCCAGATAAAAAAACAATACTTAATGACCTAGTTGTGAAGTTTTTCCCAGCACCAACATCTGTGGCTGCATGTGTGCCTGCTGCCAGATTTTGACTAGTTTAGTGTTGTTTGTTTTCTAGCGTCCAAATCATATACCTGGAAAAGAAGAGTGAGTGCCAAGGTTCATCTGGGTTTGAGGTGTGTTACTCAAATAATTGTAGCCCGTGGAGCCAAAGAAATGCAACTGGTGAATTACTTCACCCTTCCCTTCTATTATACATGCATGCACATGAACAAAGTTGCATAAGAAGAAGAAGGAGGAGGAGGGAATGTGTGAAGTAGTTTAGGATTTTTGACAATACAGTGCTAGCAGCTACTGTGTACAACTGTTTTACTCTCAACAGCTTTGATCTGTCTTCTCATTCATTACAGTGGGAACATGGTGCATTCAGTGGTGCATTCAGTACAGTGGGAACTGAAAATGGTGTGATTATCTTGGGTTGCAATACAGAGAATTATTTGAAAAAATGTATATTCGGCCTTATCATCTCTGTGGGACAATGAGTTCAATGCATGAAAGGGAGAAAAGGAAGCAGCATTGTAATATTTCAAGAGTTTCTGTCAGATGGTATAATTTCTCTCTAAAATTTTCTTACTTAATAAAAAGGCTTGTAAGTTAATATTAGTTTTATTATCTTCTATTATCCATCCACTCTCTAGAGACATTTTGATTCTGAATGTGTATGCCAGTTTCTCTATCTGCAAGTTGTCAGGGAAGATGTTAAGCATTTTCGTCTTCAGTACACACAATGTGCTTTCTAGTCTGCTTTATTGGACTCTGAACAAATATTGATTGAGGTTCTGGTGCGGTTCTCGTTTGAGTGCTAGGAATTCTTTGAAAAAGTTAGGTCAAGGATCATGTGCTCTAAAGTGTCAGATCAGTCAAAGTATGAAACATTGCAAAGTCATTACTTAAAAAAAAATTTGCAATCCAGGTCAGTTTAATAAAATCCCTTTATCTAAAATGTAATTGTTCTTTTAGATTCAGTGTTTTGATTCACGTAGCTGTAATTGTCCAACTGTCATCTGTAGAAATCTGCAAAGGGTAGTAATTATTTGCAGTGACTGAGAAATGCTTGGACAGTCAAGTATGAAAATTTGCTAGTTCCCCTTTATTGTTTAATGCTGAATGGTTTTAAGAAAACAATGTAGATTTTGGTGTATAGAATATATATACATCAAGTAGGGCAGTTATGGATCCAGACCATAGAAGCCAAGTATTCAAATAGTCTTAAAATGTTTGTAACTTCAAGGCTTTCCATCAAGGTTGCAAGAATCTTATATATGCTTTTTGTGTGAAAACAAGATTGGAAGTGTGCTTGCATGTAACCTCCTGCTCAAAAAAAAAAACCCTAAGCATGTAGAAAATATGAATAATACTGAGAAACATCTTATGTGTTACATAACAAACACCTCGTAGAACTTGGATAATGTAGTTGATGGGCTGGTTGACGGGGGAAGGCGAGCTGATGATACCTGAGAGATTTAGACAACTGAAATGCTCCTCTCTCTCTCGATGTCACATAACTAGGCCCTTTGGTGCCACCTATAGTTAGTCTGTCTTAACTTTTCATGTTAAGACCTTGTTTTCAATGGTTTATGAGTCTGCTGCTCACACCTTCTAAACAAATACCACTAAGAAGAATATGGTAGAGATGAGCTCTTCTTAACAGTGATACTGGGTAGACCCCACTGGGTTTTCAGCAGAGATGCAGCTCATTTTGGTTGATAGCTGCTTGGACTACAGATAAGGTGACTACAGATAGCTGCCATGGTGACTTCATAGCGTAGGACAGAATCCAAACCTCCAAACATAAGTGTAACTGAAGAATTAAAGGCAGACACAAAGTCTTTGTTAATGCAAAACTGAAGTTAAAGAGCAATTTAGCAGGGCATGGGACTGCAAACCCCATTCACAGTATTTGTCCTCCCTATTCCACTCTAAACGAGTTTGGATAAATTTAGTCTGCCATGCCCAAATGTCATGTTAGCACACCTAAAGTAGGCTGAATGTGAGCCTGGATACAATAATGTGCAGAACTAGCATCAGATGCAGGCAGTGCAACGGAAGTAAGTAAAACCCTACCTTGTAAGCATAGTGGATACTTCCTTGCACACTAATTTTTTATAGCAAGACAAAATTTAATTAATGGGTGTTTTGAGTGACACTTTGGTATTTCCGTTCCTTCTATTAAAAAAATGCTTTCAGTGCAGGTACCTGTGAATTGGATTAGTCTCTGCTCCTAGCTTGCAGTACACTACTGTGTTCAGAAATAAACATTAATAAAAAGTGTCCTGTGTTTAAATCTGAACTCGCTACTTGACTATCAAGCTTGGAAAGGCCCTCAAAGATTATTTTATCCTGCTGTGCCTAAGTAACCAGAAGAAAACACCTCCCAGCTCATTACTGTGATTTACCTTGAATAACCTTTGCATGTTGTGGGTTGGTGATTGTCAGTTAGTCAGTATATGTATTTCTGGTCAGTATATTCTCTAGTACATTACACTCAAAGCCCCCACCTCCCCCCCACTACGCAGAAGACATCCACATGAGCCGAGTGTGCTGGATTTAGCTTTCCTCCCTCGTTGTTAGATTGTTAGTTTGGGATTGATGGAGATGAGAAGCTTCTGGGATCAGAGTGTCCCCAGACTACTGAGTTTTTTTCCTTCTTTTAAATGCTGCTGAGCTTGGGAGTCTCCTGCTGCTCGTATCGCCTCACTGTTCAACTCAGTTGCTGCATCACAAAAGGAAGAAAAACTTTGATCTTGATGTGCCCTTCTTCTCTGTCCCCTGCTACAACTTCTGCAGGAAAAAAAATCCATGATCAAGTGGCATCTATGGTGTTGTCGGTACTTTCAGGGAAGAATGGATGCTTTTAGTAGATGGCTTCCCAAAATCTTTCATGCCCAGCTGAAGTCCAATTTGAACTGTCAGAGGACAGATCCAAGCACTGGCTTTATCACCATCCCCAGATTGCTCTCAGGGTAACCTACGCACATGCTTGAAAGTTACCTTTCCAAAAATGAGGTGGATTTAGGCCATTACTGCTTGTGACTTCTTGAACTGTGGGATCAACAGGGACTTCTGGTAACAACCATAGATGCAGCAGTCAGTGTCCAGGCAGCAGCTGCACTCTCATAACTCCACTGTAGCCACATCTGTAGCAGCTTTGGGGGAAGACAGTCCCTGACCCTAATTGTTTGACTTGCCCTTCACCATCCATGGGTTTAAAGATAGCTGTCCCTTGGATCTTATATCTCTGGCTGCTTAAATCTGTAGGTTGTGTTTTCCCTGTTAGTTGTGAGCTCATATTTTTCACTGGCCAAGTGGATCTTTAAATAAATGTAGTTCCAATCTTGTGTAATCTTTTATTCTTTTCCCCATTCTGACCAGCTTCAGCAGAGAGACTATTATGTGGCTTAGAGGCCTTGCCTGTAACTTAAAATGAGGTAGAACCAAATTAGTATCAGAGAACTCAGTGATAATATATCATTTCAAAATATCCAATTGAAAAAGGCTGTTATGATCACTTTGCATGCTGCTCTAGGCTCTGGGGCCATGGAACAAGTCCTCTGGGATTTGCAGCTTACAAGGAAGAGTTTGGAGGTTCTGCAGGAACTCTGTTAAAGGCTCTCCAGTGCCTCACCCGGCTTTTCACTAGTGCAGTGCAAGTGTGCCTTTCATGTCACATACTCCTTCAGCAAGAGGGCTGTTACCATTTTACCTCAAGGAGAGCTAGCAGGACTCTCTGCTGCTGTGGGAGAAGCAGATAGGTCAGCTCTTCCAGCTTGCATCTGGTGTGCCAAAAAGCTGCAAAAGAAAATGGGTTTTGATATAGTTAGCATTGTTCTAGGACAGTCACTAAACTGGGCCTTTTTTCAATACGCTGAAGTCAATGGGAAAAAAAAAATGAAGTAGGGCTGTGTTTCCTGCATGGTTCTACATGCATCATCCATACCAAATGGCACTGTAATTTACAAGAATAGGGCAATACTTTTTAGTGTTGTATTGATATTTATTATACATTTTGTGTGCCATCAGACAGGCCAGAGCATGTGTAGAGCTGACTCTGAGGTGCTGGTGTATACTTAGTAAATGTAGCTTTTATGCCGTTTTGTCCATCTTCAAAAGAGTAGAAGACAAGTACCACTTCAAAATGCGCAAGTACCATCTTTTAAGTGAATTTATTGTAGTAGAATCTCATTTACAATTTCAAATACTAAGGCTTACTTCCCCTTTCTCCAAAATCCTAAAAATCTCATTTATGTTAATATATGGGGAAGTGGTGCTTAGCTTAGTGATGTAGGAATGAAATCAGGAGCAAAGCACAGTTCTACAGAGATTCATCTGCAGATTGGGGTCTAAAGCAACCATTAGAGTATCAGATCTGACCTTCTATCTAATACAGGCCGTAGAATCTCATCCACGTAATTCTGTATTTATCCAAAGAACAGCAGCAGAAAAGCAAATACAGTGCATTAATATATTGTAATGTAGCAGTATATTCAGGTATTTCTTTTTTTCACTCTAAAGCCAGAGGCAAACAGCAGTACTGTGCTATATGATGTTGATGGTAATCTGCAGGAGGAGAGATTTCAGCGTTTTGTCTGTCTGCAGAGGAGAATTTGTATGTCTGTGTGATTGCATAGGATTTTGTTACGACCTTTGAAAATTTATTCACTGGTAACTCTTAACTGGTGTAGAGCTGACCATGAGTTCTGTTTCTGTTTGAGGACAGCATAATTTGAAATGTGGGGTTTATGCTTTTTTAACAGAAAAAAGTGATTTTCTTCAAAAATCTCTGTGGTTCTTGACAACTGCTGTCTAACATCTTATTTTGGAGACTCCCCGCTAGTCAGTTTTCCTGCACATTTCACATCTGGCTTCTCATCTCTTGGACTATAACACAAAACTGCCCTTGAAACGCACCCGGGAGGTATTCAGGGGAATACCACACAGGCACAAAAACCTGAGCCAAGCTGTCTAAAGGAGCTCCACTGGGCTATCGCATATTTTAACCATTAGCCTACATTTGACTGAACAAAGGGGCTAAAGAGATGAGATGAAGAAAGTATCAAGGGATTCAGAGGAGAAGTGGTGGGTGGCACTGTACAAAATATTGAGGTCACAGGCTTGGCACATAAATACTGTCCTGAAGAAAAAAAGTCCTTTGCCCAAGTCTGAGGTGCACCACCCCCGTGGTGATGCCCATCCATTGGGATCATTCCTCTGCAACCCAACGCATCTCAGAGGGAGGCAGAGTCTCTTCTGCTTATGTGTTGCAAAAGCCTTTGCTGCTCTTTTGGGAGAAGCCTGGATTCTTAGGGTTTGTTCATAACAATACGGTTTCTATCTCCTTTCCTTCTAAAGCTCAGAAAACCTACAACTGGCTTGGTCCCATCTTGGGGTTTGGTTTGGATTTTGTGTGTAAAGTGCATTTGGATCCCATTCTTTGAGGTTTTTTAATATGAACCAGGGCTAACTGTATTGAAAGCAGAGATTTGAACCATGACTCCACGAACTGGAGTTCAATGTGAAGCCCCAAACTGATGCAAAACCATTTGTCAAGGGTATTATACCATCGAGGGGGAAGACCCCTATAACCAAAGGCTAAACAACTGTCATAGTCAATGTATACAGTCTAGGCTGCCTCAGCTGCCTCATTGTAGCATCCTGTGATTCATATTAACCTAATGAGAAGGCATCAGATAAACACTTTGAAAACTTTGAAATAAGGAATTTCAGACCTCCTCACGTATCAAATAGGAGGGTCAATACTTGCCTGAATACTTGGCTTTGAGGCTGAACGCATTATGTAATGCTCTTTGAAATACCCAGGTAAGGGGAGGGTTAAGTAAATGTAAATAACATTACCAAAACTTTCCCCCTGTTGCTTTGATGCAATTTATTCAGAATATGTAGAAAGCTATTTGTAGCAGTGAGGGAATGTTTGCACATCAAAACACTGTGCCATACAGACCCACCTCAGGTGACTCTGAATAACCAAACAGAGGAGCCATGCATTGGCACAGTCCTTTGCTTGGGCTAGTATTCCCAGTTTCCCAGAGCAGCTCATTACCTGCCTTAGCAGAAGCTCGTGCTGCTGTCGTTGGACACAATCTGGGCAGTGGTGAGACTGCGGCCATCTCAGTGCAGCTGCCCCCCCTTAAGACAGCCTCTCCAAAGCACCCAGTAGCAATAATAGTAGAAAGTTAGGGCACTATTAACAAAGAGTAAAGGGCTATGGCTGAATATAGTGCTCCATGTATGTGTTAGAAGGCCACACGCTCCTTCCTCCTCTGTCTATATGGCTTTAGGAGAGAAGCAAATTTCTAGCTAATTCTCCCCCTTCTTCTCAAGAAGTCACATCTGAGTGAATGTTTCCCTTGGAGAGCAGCAGGAATCTCTGTGGACTTCGTTTCTTCTGCCAAGGTCACAGCCGAAAAACAAGCCGAGATTATTAATTCTCTGGCATAAAAGCAGGAACAAGAGCCACATGTTGATTTCATGTTGACAAATTTTCTGAATCTGGAGTCTTCCCCATCTCAGCAGCAAAAGGTCAGGCATGGTCTAGCACTTCTGTAGCCATGAGATGGACTGCAGAGTGGAGATCCATTTTCCAGGACTAAGAGAAGCAGTGATGCATCTCAGGATGAGGGTTCTGTAAATACACTTGCCTTCAGGCTGTGTGAGAACTTTCACTCCTTTGTGTTAGCTTCAAAGCAAAGCCCTGGGCACTTTGTGAACAGCATTCAGGCAGCACCTATCAAGAAGTCTGGAGACAAAAAGGGTTATCTTCTAGCATAGGAACAGTTTTAGCCACATAATGAACTGTTTTAAGTTCCATACAGGCTTTTCTACTTGTCTTATCTGCTTTTCTCTAATTTATATAGTAAGCAAAAAGGCAGTAATTTTCCCACCTGCTTGACTTACTGATGCATGTGCTTTCTTTGCAGTTGTCCAACACAGCAATTCTTCATCAGATTAGACGAGACCAAGTGACAGACACGTGCCGAGCAAACAGTGTGTCGAGCAGGAAGCGCCGCGTGCTGACACCCAACGATCTCAAACACCTGGTTGTGGATGAAGATCATGAAATGATCTATTGCTATGTTCCAAAAGTGGCCTGCACAAACTGGAAGAGAGTCATGATGGTTTTGACGGGAAGAGGCAAGTACAGTGATCCAATGGAAATCCCAGCCAACGAAGCCCATGTGTCTTCAAACCTGAAGACCCTCAACCAGTACAGCATCCCAGAGATCAACCACCGCTTGAAAAACTACATGAAGTTCCTCTTTGTTCGCGAGCCTTTTGAGAGACTGGTGTCAGCATACAGGAACAAGTTCACACAGAAGTACAACACTTCCTTCCACAAGCGATACGGCACCAAAATCGTGAGGCGCCAGAGGAAAAACGCAACCCAGGAAGCTCTGCGTAAAGGTGATGACGTGAAGTTTGAAGAGTTTGTGGCATATCTCATCGACCCACATACCCAAAGAGAAGAGCCCTTCAATGAGCACTGGCAGACTGTGTACTCCCTCTGCCACCCTTGCCACATTCACTACGACCTCATAGGAAAATATGAAACACTCGAAGAGGATTCAAATTACATCCTTCAGCTGGCGGGAGTAGGCAGCTACCTGAAGTTTCCCACCTATGCAAAGTCTACGAGAACTACTGATGAAATGACCACAGAGTTCTTCCAGAACATCAGCTCCGAGCACCAAACGCAGCTGTATGAAGTCTACAAACTTGATTTTTTAATGTTCAATTACTCAGTGCCAAGCTACCTGAAAATTGAATGAGGGATGGGTTAGGGGGAGAGAGGGGAGAGAAAGGCTGTTTTATTTAAGATTTTTATTTGTCATAATAAATATGGAGAATGGGTTATTTTGTAAATTAATATTTTCTTTTTTTGAATGATGCTGCGAGCAGCACAGTCAAAATTATTTAAATCAACTGTAAGAAAGGACAGCTCTCTTTGCAGGGTAACAGGATTGTGACGATCTAGTTGTAGAAATGAATAATACTGCTACACTGTTTAAAAAAATGTTAATTGTGTTCTGGTGAATTTCATTGATCTTGCATTCCTCCAATTCTAATTAATGTTATTTATACTTATTTAAAACATGGTCTCTTGGTAGGTGTCACTTCACCAGCAGAGATAAGATAAACACAAAAGGAGTCTGGATTTGTGTTTTCCTCAGTTGAGCATATCTCTGGGTAATAATATTCTTCCATCAGCTGTTTATGCAGGCAAACATGGGAGTGGTTCCTGATACCACACGCTTTGAGAAAAGTGGTGAAAATAATTTCTTTGGAAGGTTATATTGTACTTAAGCGTACTGGAAAAAATCTGTCTTTCTAGCCCTGAAAGGGGAAAGTAAAATAGCTTTTGATAGATTCATGGTATCTAAAACCCATGACTGAAAGAAATGTGAATGTATTACTTGGGAAGAGAAACCATGAACTTTTTACCTGAACTTAAAGATTTTATCAAGAATATGACCAGTCTTCTTGTCTCTTAATTTGAAGCCTGCCGACCCAAATGAATGCAGGTTGGGTCATCCATCAGAAAAAATCAGCATTTTGAAAGAGAGATTTTTGAATGCCCAAAGCAATTGGCATTCACTTAATCCATATCCAGGATGGGGATGGGAGATCTCCTTCCTCTGCAAGTCGGGCTTCCGTAACTGATCTTAGGAAGGGCAACCAAAATCAGCCGTGATACATTGCTGTAAAGAATGTGGCTATGTCACAAAGTAATCTTCATATTGACCTCTGAGCATGCAAGGCAATGAAAAAGGTCTCATCTTTCTACATGCTGGTTTCATGGCTTTTTTCCTAGAGTGAAGTGGAAGTCTTTTTTTACTTGATCCCTAAATACCATTGACAGGGATGTTTCTAGTTTCCAGTGGGTTAGTTTTTCATCTAAGTAAGCTCTAGTGTGAGACCATGACCTTTTTATTTAAGGTGAACATTCTCAGTAGTGCTTGTTTTTTGTATAACAGCTTGTTGGGATGGTAGATTGTACCAGGCATAGCAAACCAAGCAATAGTTTTGGGCAAGCAAATAGTCTATTCACAGCAAATAAATAACAAAAAATGTAATTTCAGTGTGGATCTCGTAGCAAGCTCAGTGGGTGAAAGTACAGGCTTCTCCAAATGTTTGCTTTAATTTGATGCAGGGGAGGTGTATGACCAAGTCTGGAGCCACCCCAAGCTGTCCCACCCTGGGCTGGCAGTGCCAGCAGCCAGCTGATGGGCAGAAGGAGGCAGAGGCTTAAATCAAGGCACTTGTGGGAACCTAAAATCTGTTTTAAAGTTGATTGATGATTAAAATGGGAGTTCGACTTGCCTGAGTGACAATCTATCAATCAAACTATACCCTTCCAAAAATTAGTGAATATTTAAATACTCTCAGCTAAAAGTAAAGCTATTTTAACAGTGTCGGAGCCAGATCCTAAAAGTGCTGTATTATAGAGTAGCTGAATTACATCTACTGAATTACATTAGTCTCCAGGATACATATGTGGTTAAAGAAGAAAAATAGGTTCCATCTTACATAAAAATAGGATGCTGAATAAATCTCAGTGAAGAATGAATTAACATAACAAACAGCAGCTGAAGAGCTTTCACAATTGGATTTGTTCTTAGCCTGGATTCTGGTCATTATTTTTTTTATCATAACCTACAAATAAATCTCTCATCCATTCTGGAACAGCCACAGTTTTCATAAACCAGGTCCTGTTTGTAACCCGGAGCGCTGACCTAGTGACTAGGGAAGAGCGGGCTGTCTGCACCTGACAGCTCTGAATTCCTGATCATCGCTGGCTGGTGTTTTACTTGAAAGCAGTTTTGTCTCATTTAGAGTGTGCGGAGCTGTTGCAAGTGCCTATCACAGCGTGCCCTGGCTTTCTTTTGTTCGTAGTTCAATGGTTATATGTTTGGTAAAAAAATAAACTGTGTGAGGGTAGATTTCCCCTCTCCCCTTCCAGTGTTTCCCACAAACTATTTGTGTGCTTGTTTGGTCTTGTATCCAACAGTGCTCATGTTTTGGTCCAATTTTCTCTTCAGTTAATCCCTCCAACTGATTGTGATGTGAATTTTTTCATTTAAGAAGAAAAAAGTTGCTTCTGAAAGTAAATATTTTTTAAATGGGATGTACTTCCCCCTTTCTTTTTGTACTTCTCCCTGTCATCACCACATTTTGTCTGTTCTGAAATCCTCTCTTTAGTTTCACTGCTTTGGAGACACAGAAACCCTATTTGACAGCTATGACAGAAAAGTTTTAGGTGAAAAACACGTTCAGGAGATCTAAGGGGTGAGCGCTGCTAGAGCCGGGATTTTTAGCAGCAGCTTTGGGTTTGATTACCTAAATTCTGCCTCCTGGCTGAGGGCTGCCCTGCAGGCAGATACTCAGCACTGAGATGGCTTTTATGTGGTCTTAAGTGGATACTTAAAGTCACTTGCTTTATAAAAACCTTGATCCCAAATTACTACAAACTGTCTGTTTAGTGTGTTGTGTCTGTTTTCGAGTGCTGTGAACAGGCTGTAGATTTGTGTTTAAAATGAACAGCTGACATGCTGGGTATGATGTCTTGTGTGGTGAGCACGAAACCCTCACCAGGTCAGAGGAGGACCACAAATGTTAAGTAATAGCCTTTTTTTTTTAAGTCTACTGGGTGTGTTGTTTTGACTGAGCCAAAATATATTTCTTTCCACTGCACCCACACAATGGTGTTCAGGGTGGTTCCTCCTTATCTCAGCAAGCTGTCAGCCACCAACTGCAATGAGGGTGCAGCGGGGGACCCAGGTTGGTTTTACCTACATCTCTTCACTGGGTTTCCCAGCCAGAGGAATGGAGGGGCCAGTCTGCTCCCTCTTGGGTTTGTTTCTGCTATGGCCACAGCTGGTCCTGTGAGACGAACAAGCAAAACTACAGCCACAGCAAAATGCAAAATACGGATGTGCCCATGGGGCTGCGAGGGCCAGCCAGGCAGCTGCTGTTTTAGAAGGATGTGCATTAGTTATGGTCGAGCAGTGATGAAAGCGAAGAGGACCCCTCAGGGATGGTCCCACTCTCCACCTCTGTCCCCTCAAGGCTCCTGGGCTCAAGGAGCAGTTGTCCCCACCTCTGAGCAGCCAGAGCCTCCCAGGCATTTGGCAGGGCCAGCACTGAGCCCAGCAGCGCCTGTGGCTCCTTGCCAGCGCGATACCCACAGCCAGGGGTTCATTCCCCCTCGATAGCCCCAAGCACCTTAATCTGGAGCCCAGGCTAGATTTGGCCCATCTGAACATGGTGGTGACTTCTGAGCAGTGGGAGGTCCCTCCAAACCTGATGTGGTCTGTGCTTCAGCCTCTTCGTAATCTATGTTCATTATCACAGAAACTTGCAAACTGCTTGAACCATGCGCTGCGTAAGACAAGTGAAATAAATAATCCACAAACAGAAGTGCTTTTAGAAGTATGTTGACCCCAGGTGTTTTAGGGTTTCACTGTAGTCTGCTGCACTTTTCAGGTACAAAAAGGGACTGTCCTTACTATTACTCTTGTTACAGAGAGTGTTATTTTCTTACATGCATGCACAATACAATGTGTACGAATAATTTAACATCGATGTGGGGTTGGATTTTTTTTTTTTAAAACCTATTTGTATGCAGTAGAAGGCTTGTTGTAGAAAAGTATCTTCTCATACCTAAATATACTGTTAATAAAGATAAAAGCTAAATTATACATTGCCAACACAAGTGTGAACTGCTCATGAATCTTTCCTTAAAAAAAGCCATTCAAGCCTGATTATTTTTCTAAGTAACTTCAATTAAATTGAAGAAAGAAAGTTTCTCTCTGTGTGCTTTATTTCTGGCTCATGCTTTCAGGGTGAATTTTTCAGGGTGGGGTTTTTGTCATAGCTTTGCTTTCCCACAAGGGTTATTGTGGTAGGACAAGCAGAAGATTAAAATTATCTAATGATTCGGAGCAGGAAAGCTAAAGTCATCTAACAATATCCCTTTTGCTCCCTTCCTTCTCAGATTCCCAGGCAGGAAGGATGAGGGCTGTCAATTTAAGGCCTGTCACATGTCCAGAAGCTTCAAGCAAGGGTGTTTTAGAGTCAGTCAGATGAGCTTTAGGCCATGTACTTGCCCGCCTTCATGTGAATTCACAAAAACTGGCTTTGAGTTAAATGTTTCCAGTAGTCCCCAGACCTACACGGTCACATCCATGGCTTTCAGAGGCCACATCTAACCCTAAACCAGAAGCTTCCAATGGGGCTTTGAAGACAGACTTGAGTGAGGAGATCAGCACCGCAAATTACCCTTAGGAAAAGCAGACACTTAGGCAACAACTGCCTCTGTTGTGTCTGTGGTGTTGGAAGGGACCCTGGAGGTCACCTGGGCCACCCTAATGCTGAAGGCCACCAAGGCTGGGTTGGCTGAGCATGGTAACTAAAGCTTCGGCACCTCTAGGAGTGGAGAGCCCAGAGCCCTGTTCCACTGCTGTACTAACCTTCCAGTCTCTAGAGACCTCTTTTTCTAATGACCACTGAAAGACTTATAGCCTTTAGCATGCGTCCATCCTCTGTCACTACTGGAGGAAGTGTTTGGATTCACTGTCTTTGTAACACCCTCCAGGTAGCTGCAGAGTGCTATTAGGTTCCCAATTAGTCCTGTCATCACCAGATTAAATACGACTAGATCCCTCAACATCTCCTTGTAGGTGATGTGCTTCAGGTCACTGAACATCTTGGTACCCTATCACTGTATCTTCTCCAGCATCTCAGTATCCCTCCTGAACTGGGGAGGGCACCAACACTGGTTGCCATATCCTGGATGCAGCACTGCCAGTGGCAAACAGATAATTTAATTTGCAAGCCTCGCTCCTCACAATGCGAACATTATTCACAATGAGAGCAGAGACAAATACAAACCAGGAAATCTACTCGTAGCACATGGTGGGGCACTGGCTGTCTTCAGAGCCCAAGCTCATCCTCGCTCCAACCCCACCACCATGCTGCACTCCCTAATTAATAGGCAGAGTTGCAGCACAGCTTCTTGAAATCAAAGCCTGGCTGTACAGCATAAAGACAACAACCTTCACATTTCAAAACTTCAGTGATTTGTTTCCTCTACAATCTTAATCAGAAGAGGAGATAATTAAGAGGGTCTCAAGAAGGACTCGATCTAAGTGAGCAATTATCCTGGCTCCAGCCACTGTGCTGATTGCTCCAACTCCCTCGGTGGCTAGGTAGGGCCAGGATTACATTTGCTTCAAAGCGATGCAATCTTGTTCTGGCAGTACATGGGTCTGAGAAGCCAGAATCACAGAATACATCATTTAGGTTGGAAGAGATCTTTAAGATAATCAAGTCCAACCATGAACAACACAGCACTGCCAAATCCACCACAAAACCGCATCCCTAACTGTGACATCTACACATCTTTTAAATATCTCCAAGGATCACAGTATCACAGTATCACAAGGTTGGAAAGAACCTCTGAGACCATCAAGTCCAACCTATAACCCAACACAACACCAACCCATTATCTAAAGCATGGCACTCAGTGCCTCATCCAGTCTCCCCTTAAACACCTCCAAGGTCGGCGACTCAACCACCTTCCTGGGCAGCGCATTCCAATGGCCAAGGATGGTGATTCAACCCTGGGCAGCCTGTTCCTGTGCTTGACAGCCCTTCAGTGAAGTAATATCTCCTAATAAACAATTTAAAACTGCCCTCAGAGTGTCTATCAGCTTTGATTGCAACTGCATTCACAAAAATGAACTGTGGTGTCATGCAGAAACAAGGGCCAGGAGAAATCCTCTGCCTGCATGGAGTAGGTGGGGCAGGGCACACCAGAGCTCAGCCATGGAGAGTAGGAGCCGGGGGTCTTTAGAGAGTTGATATCACACTCACACAAAATTGGAAAGTTCCAGTTTTGGGGTAATGAGGTAAGAAATGGTCTCTGGATGATTTCCTTTGTTGTTCGTAAGATGGTGGAGAAGAGCCTGATCCCTGATACTACCACAGGGACCTACAAAACTGAATTTGCTCCAGTGGGAGAAAACATGAGGATTTTTCTTTTTGGCAAGCCTCAATTTTTCCATTAAATAATTACAAATTTACAAAATCCCTTCCCATTTGTACCCAGTGTATAGCTGCTGCCCCCTCAGTCGGACCGCCAGCTGCTGCTGTACAACAGGAGAGCAGTGGCAGTGGGACCATGGCATCCCAAGGCAGGGGACGATGGGGAGATGAATGTGGTACACTGGGGGTGTGACGAAGCAGCAGGATCCTGCACAGTTGAGGTGTCCTCACACCCAGGGAAGTGACAAGCTCGTGGAAATAAACCCAGCAGAGATGATGCAAAGTTATTAGTCATAATGTGTTCTCTGTGCAGGTGTGGGGCTTGCCAACATTCCCAACCTCTGTTTGGATGAAAATACATCTCATTTAACTCTCCCATAACTACAAAAAAAAAAAAAAGTAAAAATCTGGGAAATTGGAAGGAAAAGAGAAAAATGATTAAACAAATGCAGCCAGTGGCAGAGTGGAAACCAGAGCATTTGCTTTCCAACTGACAGCACTGTGCTTTTTTTGCTAGCTGTGTCACACGTTATCATGTGCAAGACTCCTGATTCCACACAAATATATCTTACTCTTACCAGTTGCACTTACAACTTTGCCAAAGGTTGACAACTTTGAAAAATTAGACTCCATTTTTATTCTTCAGTGCATGGAAGGGCAATAAAAGCCACCTCTTCAGACTGCATGCAAATCACCTTTTTAAAAAATCTGCATTAAAAGAAAAAAGCCAATTTTATTTTCCCCATTGAGTGATGAACCTTTTCCTCCATGACTTCGAGTCACTCTGCTGGAGCCCACAAGCCTCCAGACTATGAAATTCTACTCACTGTCGATAAAGGGCCTCTGCTGACTAAACCAGAAGCATTTAGTACTGAGAGTAATGACTTACTGATGAAGGAAAACAACACAGAAAATATTTTCATTCATTTATACATTCTTAAAAATATATTTTGTCAATATTTTAAGAATGTTACTGACTTTGACATTGAAATTGATTTCTCTTTCCCTATTTTTTGAGTAAATGCACACCTGAGACAACATGTCTGTAGGCGTATAGCAGTAGACATCCTATCACTATGCAACAAATGGACAGATTACATTGGGAAACAAGACCTAGCATTTCAGGTAAAATGATGTGGGTTTGAAAAACCTCATTTCAGTCAGAGTTTTTAATTAAAAAACAAACAAACAACAAAGCTGTTTTCCTCAGTAAAAGAAAAATCAATCCAAAATTTATGCCTTCATTTCTGTTTTTTTACTAATACATAAAGCTGTCAGGGTAATATACAGTTGAAAAAAAAAACAGTTAAACCATTAGGCTTCAGCTTATTCTAAAAACTAGAATTATACTATAGCAGTTCATGACCTTTTAGCTATGAAGAGGTCTTTGTGCAGTTATTTGCAGCCCTAGATTAAGTAAAAAACTGCAATCCAAGACAGGCCCCAATGTCCTACAAAAGCTTCTGCAAAGACAGGTTTTGGGCATTGCCTAAGCCTTTCTTATGCTCAGTTTAGATAACTGTTCTAGCTAAAACAGGTTTAATTTTATCTCTAAAGTAAAAGTCTTAGGCTTATTCAAGAAGTGATTGTTGACTCCATTAATGCAGTCAATCAATGCATATATTTTTATCACCATTTTTTTAACTTGAAAGAGATGGATGTAGGAAAAAAGGTCAAATCAGAGAGAGCAGCCATGCTATGGTGCCCAGCTAAATACTGAGACATACATTCAAGAAAAACAAGATATTTTTCCTCCTGGAATTATAGCTGTTTGTGATTTATTAAGAAATTTGCCTTCAGTTATATGGACAGGTATAACAAGTCAGCTATTTATTAGTTTTGCAATGTACTTTGCTATTTGATCATAAAAAAATGTTACTGCTGTGTGTGCAATACTAATTTACATGCAATATGAATCATTCCTACACCAGATGCTTTCAAGTCTCACTTTGTCACTTTGGAAAATTTCAGAAATTAAATTCATTATTTTCTTTTAAGTAAAAACCCCTTGAAGTCAATGGTGCAAGGATTAGAAAGAGGAACAGTGCAATGCAGGTGAGAATTTAAGTTTGTATAACTATAGAAAAGGAATGCAAGATGGGAGGAAATTTAAGATGGAAAGTCTCAATTTGGGGATTCTCCTAAAAGAATCATAGAGTCATTTAGTTTGGAAAGGACCTTTAAGGACATTGAGTGCAGGATATTTAGCATTAAGTTAAAGTGTTTCAGAACACAGTGAGGTGAGTAATCTTGCTTTGTTTATTGTTAACATGTTTCAAGTTACCTGGTGAATTTTTGCCGGCGGTACAGGAAGCTGATTAAGAACTACGGATAACTCACAAGTAATGTAAATGAGTATTTCCATGCTGGGAAATGCAGCCTGAGGAGAGTACACAGGCTCCCTCCCAGGTCCTCAGTAAGGTGTTACACATGTAGTTTGCAGTGTCTGGATTCCAGTTGCATTTTTCAAAAGCATTAAGATGTCAGATGGAAAACATTTGGGTGAGCACATCTAAAAAAATTAATTGGTTTCAGACATTTTGTTCTTGTTTTTTGAATGGCAGAGGCTCCATCTAAAGCCTTTAGGAAAAGTGTGCCCTCCATACATTAAACCAGCATAAAACTGCAATCAGCCTTTGGCTCACAAATGTTGTCAGCGTCCCTGTGATGGGTGTTACTGTTAACTCCTCTTTTGTTGTAAAATTGCCATGCAAAGTGAGCTTTTGAGGTGCACAGAGATTTCCAGCTGGAGACTGAGATGTTAGCTTTCCCTCTAGCAGGACATTTCAGTAGATGTATTCAACCAGGTGTGCTCTTGCTTCCGAGTGAAATAACACGCTCACATCTTTTCTTTGATCAAATAAAAAGCCTCGGGATAATTAGCTGAAGAGATGACGGTGATAGCTAATGGTTTCCTTCCACATCAGAGATCTTACTGATATGACCGGGATATACACCATGACAGACGTGAACTGAATGCTGCTGCATGCTGCACTGCCAGATGCTTCCCCTTTTTTGGAGGCTGTCAGAAAGCAGGAAAGCATCCTAAACCTGAGCATCCTGCCCCACCCCCACACCCGTTATTCACAGTTGTTCACTTCTATCAAGTGACCATCAGTCTGGGATGCAAAGCCATTGTGACTCCCTGTATTTTTTGACTCAGACTTGAAAATTTTATATGAAGACAATTCAATTCATTCTGAGTTGTTGACTGAGGATTCTAGGCTGTATCTCCCATTTCATAAGAGGAATTTAATTGGAGTTGGGGTTATAACAAAGCTGACTCTGCTCTGTGGCCATTGGCAACTCCTCAGTGTCTCCCTTGAGAGGGAAGCACACAGACTCCCTCGTAACTCCTCAGGCAAACAGGGCAAAATTACCAAGCTCCACTTGACACCGCAGCCTTCCTAATCCTGATCCTGAGGGTTTATGTTGGAAAAGGGATTCCAGATTAACTAGGGGCTTTTAGAGGCTGCCTGCAAATAAGAGGCAGCTGCCCTCAGAGCATACAGAGGATGAAGGGATCTGGCCTTGTCCAAAGGCCAGTAAGCAATATCTTGTTAAAAACAGGAAAAAATGGAAAAAAAACCCAAAACCCTCCTTATGTGCGGCAGGAGATTTCTATATAAGTATGAGCAGGACTAAACAGATTACAAGACTTGGTCCTTCTCTAGCAGGAGATGACCATGAATGTATGTGAGGGATGCACACAACCATGACATGGTCAAGGTAGCAGGGTATGTTGTGGCACTGAAAAAAATCCTGTAATTAAAATGAGCTTATATTGAACCTCAGTTCCGTAATATGTCAGAAAGCTGGGTGCAATGTTGTTAGAGATGAATAAGAAGCAACAATCAGAAAGGAGAACAGCATCAGTTTTCTTTCATGAACACGTTGTGAAAGGCTTGCTATGGCAATAGGACATTTTTCTGCTTCTTGTAATGAGTGCTAAAAATGTTCATGTTTGTTTCTCTTAGTGCCAGTCTAAAAGCTATACATATTCCACAGGTACATGTGCATTAATCACTGCTTATGTGCAGCTTCTGTATCTATTAAACATTTATGTAATGCAATAATCTCAAGTCAGAAGGACTTTAAAATATTTACTGGTCTTAATAAATGTTTAAAATGTAATTTTTATAGCAAACGGCAGAACTGGACTTCCTTTGAACTCATGGACATGAGTGCGTCTTCCTGCGTCTCTAGTAAGAATGAAAATACGGAGAACATGAATTGTAGATGTCTCTGCAAGCTCCCATCCCCTGTGAAGTCAACAAGGTAAAGAAAGGCCTAGTCAGAGGGTTGAGACACCTTGCATGGGGCAGAGCAAAGGCCCGTGGAGCAGAGAGGGGGTAGCTCAGTAAATACCTTTGGATGGGTCAGAGGAAATGTTGCATCTTTCCTTCCTAATTTACAGCCAGGTCAGTATGTACCAGCAACACAGCAGGTGTCTTGGTGGTGGCTCTTCCAGCTCTGCCTGAGGCAAAGAAGCCTTCACAGGCAGTGCTGCATATTCAGTAGTTGCCATCCTACATAGTGCCATATTCTGTTTAATGCCAAGACTATATAGTCAAGCTTTGACCAAAGCAGGGGATTTAGTTCTCTCTGAGGGTGAGCGTAGTCATAGCTCATGTCAGTCTCACGGACAGAGCACATAACCAGGCATGGTGTCTAACAGACCACGCTCTGTTTCATGCTCTTTGGCACGGTAACCTTACAGTGCTTTAAAAAGGCCTTTTAAAAAATGAATCAGCCTCCTAATGTTGGAATAGAGCAAAAGCCAGTTGGAAATGAAACCTAGGAATGAGCATGTCTTTTTGAATCTAAGTTCGCAGCATCTGAGATCTTTCATTTTGCACAAATGATGTGCAGGTTTTGTGATGGTTTTTCTTTCATAGGCCTTAATGTCTTCTGTTGCAGAGGGGGATCACAGTTTCCATACGTATGTTATAGACTTACACTACTATGGTACTTAATGGCCTTAACGGATGGGCTATAAAGATGCATCAATGGTGACCTCAAAGCCCTAAAAGTCCAAATGAACCAGAGCGATCAGCCTAACTTCATATATTAGAGAAGTACAGAGCTTACTTACACCTCAAAATCATCTATGCTTTTGTCCACAGATTCAGGTGATCTTGGTACCTGAGCTGATCTAATGTGGTTAAGCTTAAAAAGCCATCTTCTATGTGGAAATGCTCCAAACTTCAGAGATGATTTTCTAAGTGAATGCTACCATTCATCTCCCTAGAAACAGAATTAATCAGACATGTCTGTGTTTTCCTACGTAATGAGTAAAAATTGATTCATTCTTCAAAACAATTGAGATGAAGCCTGTACTAATGTTAGTCCAGAATCTTGGATACTATAAGAGAATCAAATAATTGGTTGTGTCAGCACGGGGAAAAATACCTACTTCAGAAGTAAACAGGAAAAAAATGGGTTTGGATGATCTAACACTAACCACAGTATGAGGATGCACAGGAAAGCAGTCTAATGGATGATTGCTTCCCAATTATAAAAACTGCAATTTTGGAAAAGCATTTAGAATGTCTATTTTATTAAAACGCTGTTCTACTGTGGACAGGATGTGGCACCAAGTTCATTAATCAAATTTAGGAGATGACAGAAAAAATAGTGAACAGAAAAAATCCTTTTAAATCCTGTTCATAGTAAAACTTAGAATGTAAATCTAAGAACTTAATATCTCTAAGTCTCAAGGAACTATTCAGAAGTCAATTATTCCCAAAGATGTCTACCATATCATTCATTCACAATCCTATTTTACTTGCAAAAAGCAGATTTAAAATTATTCAAAGAAATCACTTCCCTGACCTCTCCAGACTTCTAGTAACTGTTGAAGAGGAAACAATCTCCCAAAAGAGCAACTTGAAGAATGCTAAGTAATGGAAGAAGCATATTTCAAGTACAGCTTGAACTAAGAAATAAAAGCATAAATAAATCATATGATGAACTAACATGCATATTAAATAAACAACAAAATCAAATTAAATTTTTAGATGCAGCAAAAGTAAAGCCCATCCAGCCCTGCAAATGCTGAATTACTCAGGGGTACACTGCTGCTCTTGGGTACCCACCCAGAATACGACAATCTTGTATACTTAGTAAACATGCTGGTTCTTAGCTTTAATGGTGAATTATTCATGTTTTGTTAATACTAGTTTCACTAGAGTATCCATGTACAGCATGCATGATGGTAAAATTTAATTGAGTTTAACAGACAGACTTTATGACTGTCAGGATGAAGCTTTAATGACAAAACACACCTCTTTACTAGTTCTTCTTCCCCATCTTTAAATACTGAAAGCCGATTTTTTTTTAAACTTTGAGTACACAGAGGAAAATAACAGTCCAAAAGGTAACTGCACAACAGACTGACTCGGTTAGGAATGGATTAGAGAACACAATTAAAACAATGTATTGTATCACAGAAAACCTAGCCAAAAAGAAAAGGAAAATCCTACTGAGACTTCACATTGCTGCCAGTACCTCTGGTACTGTTTTCTAACATCGTCTTACTCTTTTAGAGCAGGCTGTAATTCAATTACCATATGCTATTGCCATTTTCTGCACCTCTGAAGAGACTATCTCCTTTGCAAATGCAATTTTTACCTTTATAATAATAATAAATTTCAAACACTTCATTTCACAGAATGCCTATACTACTATTTCCTGATGTCTGTATTCTGGGTTATTCTTGGACTTCAGAGAGCTTTTCGTGATGCTCAGAATTGAAGTGAAATAGCAAATCCATTAAAAAGATGATAGGTCTTATTTTGAGTCCTGGTTCTGCAAATTATTCTGCATTTATAAAGCCTTAATCCTCATGCTGGTTTAATCTTTGTATAAGAAAAGTCTAATTTAGTTGGCAAATTGTAAAAAGAAGTGAAATTAATTTGCTGCTTGCCAGTTTCTCATCAGTATTCTAAAAGCCCCAGTGAAATTAATACATTAAAGACGCAAGTGAAAGAGGATATTGCAAATTTGAACATCAGAGATTAAGACAAGATTTACAGTAATGTTATAAAACTCAAAATATTGATCTAAATACACTATAGGAAGAAAACTCCCCTCTATCAAACAGCATAATAAAACTGTGGAAGGATCCTGGTTTTATAAACACTCTAAAAAGAAGCTGTAGTCATTCAGTAACTCACCAGAATGCAAAGATCACTTCAAAGCACTACATAGAAAAAGAAAATAAAACACCTATGCTATGAAATACTTCTGACAACAAATTTCAAAGATGCATTTAGTTGCAGTTTAACAAATGAGATTCTTCTCTTTCATGTACGTTCATAGAGCAATTGGGATGATCACAAAATCCTTCAGGACGGCAAATGAAACACATTTCAAATAACCTGCTGCTACTTCTATTTGCCCAACAGGTATTTCTTAAGTAGAGAAAAAAGAGTAAACAGTAAGAATGGCCAAACAAGAATACCCCAACAGTTATTCAGCATCAGGTTACAGGTAGTAACTCATAAAGGCAAGAAAACTGGCGCTTCTGCCTGGTCTAGCTTATCAGTAGAATAAAAATTGTTACAAGAAGTTGCAGGACGAGCTTTAAGGTGATCTGCAGCTTAAATGAGATGAATGTGCTGATATGAGCAACAGTCAAATAAAGAAAAGGCTACACGCAGACAAAATGGCAAATAGACGTGAATCAGCCACAGTTCTAGTTAGACTAGAAATTATGAAGGAAGATTTGAAAGAATCTTCTAGCAGGTGGGGGAGAGGAAAACAGTTAATGAATTCTAAGTTGAAGAGAGATTATTTTATCTGCAACATTACAAAATATGCCTGCTTTGATAACAAGAGACAGAATCACATCTCAGGGTGTGCCTTTCAATCGTACGCTTTGAGCAGTACAAAAAGCACACCGCTTGTGTCTAATATGATTTTGGTAACATTTCTTACCCACATTTGCAGTGAAGTAATTCAGTATTACTGGGATGTGTTTAAAAAATCAAGTTGGTTCAATACTATGGAGAGGCTGACTTGAGTTAGAATTTGTTTAGGGAGTACAGCTTTTGAGTACATGATAGATTCTCTGGTATCCAAGTACTCTTTCATGGCTTCACCTGTATCATCCCCGTGGCTGGAATAATATTCCCCCCAAAACTTGGTGTAAGAGCTTTTTACCTTCATAAGACTAGGTAGTAGAGTAAGTAAAACCTGTAAGTTTTTAAAATTCCCCTTCCACACAGGAACGAACCCCCTTCCCACATATAGATTATTTACTCCTTGCTCTTCCAGATATCAAGGTTTTCTCTGCTTTACCCATGTCATACTTCTCTCCCCACTCAAACTCCTCTTTAACCATATGTTACTGAGACCATTCATTTTTTTCCCACTTCCACCAGTCCCCAAAGTATCTCTTATTCCACCTCTTCACCAACTCTTTTCAACATGAGTTATATTTTTCTTCCCTTCATGAAAAACAAGATTGGCTGATTTTTAGTCTTTTCTTGACATAACTTCCTTCTGTTTGCTTCTGCCTCTCATAATGAATGCTGTGTGAAAGTTTGCACCTCTTTCTTTCCCACAGCATGAATTTTGCTCTCAACCATGCAATGAACTTTCCTCTTTTTCACATAATTTACTGTTTCCACACTCAGATTATTCCAGTTTGGCAACGGATTTTCAAATTTCATTGCATTTGTCCCATTTAAAGTTTCTTCTCCAATTTCACAATCTAAACAGTCACCCACTTGTGAGCAGACCGTACCAGCATTTGTTGCTTATTTACTGGGAAAATATTTAACACACTAAAGATATCACTATGACTGAACACTACAAGGCTCTCATAGACCAGATAAGCACAGATCACAAGTACCTCAAGAATTTTAATTTTTAAGAATCTTGCAATTCATTAAAAAAGGAATTTCAGATCCCATACCTCTAATGAGGAAAGTCCTTGAAATGTCAGCTTATTTGATTCCGATGGCAGTTCTATCAGAATAAAAAAAATTCCATCTACATCTATACCAAAAATAAATGTCCATTTATGAAAAAAATTGAAAATGAGCTACATATAGTCCATTTCAAACAATTTAATAGGAGTACTTCCCGCAACGCTACATACAAGAAACCATTTTAAATAACAATAGAAACTAAGAAAAGTCACAGAACCTGAAGTTATTAAGATTTCATCTTTCGCTCACATAATGAAAGACATAATACTTATGATTTATTCAAACAACTATATTATTATAACTGTAAGAAAAATTTTAAATCAAAGTGTTTAAATGAGGGAGCTAAAGTCAGGCATCTAAATCCATGTGTAGGCACTGAAGAGCTGGTTTAATTTTCAGAATTGCAAGCACTTTCAACTTCCACAGAGTTTAAGGTGACCAACACCTACAGAAATCCCATTAACACTTACTCACATAATTAAATTAATCTGAGTAGGTCCAGCAAATTAAAATGGAGGATTTATATGCATAATTCACATGACTAATGTTTACAGGATTAAAATATATGCCAATATATGGATTTAATTGACTAATTCAAGTCTCAAATTTAAAACTTTCAATCACAACATTTAAAATATGTGTTGTTTATTTAATTACGCATCTGGGATGTACGCTATAGTCTTCAAAAAACATACACCGTGAGGAACTCCAATTAGATTTTGAAACAAAACAATTAGTACATTTTTTTCAAAGAGGCAACTAAAGCCCTCCTGATCAATGTATTATTCGAAATATTGAGGTATACAAATCATTCAGAAGCAGTTATTTTCTTTATTGACCATATTAATTCCACAGTCTGAAAACAGAAATCCTGTTAGGAAAGAATCATTCTTAGAAATGGATGACATAGATAGCTATGGAATTTTGTAAGTTTTATGTAACTTCCTACGTGTCTAAAAAAGGAAACATAATCTTTTATTCCCCAAGTCTTAATCAGGGATCAGTATTTACATTTGAATCAACACCTTCATTAAAATCAGGATACTGGCCATCACAACACTGTTAATATCAGTTAGTTAAACATCTTTTCAGTTGCTAAATGAAAATATACTTTCCAACACAAGGACTTTTAATCATTTCTCCATTATTATTGATCAGGTCAGTACACATTATTTGTCTTTACTACGCTCTTATTCTAAATAATCACAACAGCAAAATTATTAGGTTGCCCTTTTTAGCACAAAGGAAAATGGCTCAGTCCTGCAAACACTTTTCAAGGGCCTAATTTTGTAAATGCTGATCTTCGTATTAGTATACATAAAGCTCGTGACAAAATGTTTAGAGTCAGGGTTCAAAACACCGTAACAGGTATTATTGATATCAAGACTGGAATGGTCAGAGAGCTGAAATTGCAAGATAAGAACATATCATCAACTAATTAGGTAACTTCTATGAAACTGATTCATCTGAGGTTTATTAACCACTTTGGTAATAAGATGAAAATATATACCCACTTTCTTCCTGGAAAGGAAAGACAAGGCAAGCCACTAATCGGGTCTTACCCTCTTCTTCATCACCACTGAATGAGCAATTAAGAGACTGTTCTGGTTTGCAATACAGGTGAGGAACTGTTCTTTTAAAAGATATGAACTTTTATAAATTTAAAACTTGATAAAGCATTGGTCTGCCCTTCATTGTGTCTACTCAGATGTTTTCACCAGCAATGATCCACCTTGGTTTCAGAGGAAAGGTCTCAAGTATCGTCCTAGTTCCATCCTATATTTTAAAATCCAAACCAAAATAAAATCATTAAGGCTGTTTTACATCAGTGTCAACTTGATTTATTTATACCAAGTGGAAAAAACACTTTGATGACCTTCAAGTAGTCTTGTCAATATTCCAGGAAAAATAATTGCATCCATTGGAATAATTAGTCTCCAACATCACCATCTCTGTCACCTATGAGCCACAGAAAATGAAAACCTACAGCTAATAAGGCAGTTCCAAGCAGATCTCCCAGTGCAGTAAGATAAGGGATAGAAAAACTGTCAGGATCTTTCCCTTTTTTCCAGAAGTGGTGCACCATCCAGTCAGCGATCCATAACAGAGTAAACACCTACAAAGTATCAAACAAACAAAATCTGTTTTATTATCACGTAAGTTATATTGAAATTAAATAAACAGCCAATGTAATTGTTTCCTTAGTATTTAGCACTATTGTACACAACTGCTTTTGAAAAATACAGAATCATTTAGGTTGGAAAAGACCTTCAAGATCATCAAGTCCAACCATAAATCTAACATTGCCAAGTCCACCACTAAACCATGTCCCTAAGCAACATACCTACACATCTTTTAAATACCTCCAGGGATGGTGATTTCATCACTTCACTGGGTAGCCTGTTCTAATGCTTGATAACTCTTTCAGTGGAGAAATTTTTCCTAATATCCAATCTAAATCTCTCCTGGTGCAACTTGAGGCCTTTTCCTTTTGTCCTATCACTTGTTACTTGGGAAAAGAGGTAGCTGTAGAGTGTGGTAAAGTCCCCCCTCAGTCTCCTTTTCTCCAGACTAAACAACCTCAGCTCCCTAAGCTGCCCCTCATAGGACTTTCCTAGACCCTTCACCAGTTTCATTGCTCTTCTTTTGACACGCTCCAGCACCACAATGTATTTCTTGTAGTGAGAGGCCAATAAATAATTCATATAAATGAAATTCAGGCTAAAACTCCCCAAAACTGGAGACAGGGACACTCAGCCAACTTCTCTGACTCAATCACATGCACAGGCAGAAGAAACACATTGAACTGCTGACAGCATTGTTCATCCAGCCTGTGCTTGAGGACTTCTGAAAATGGCAAGAAAAAGCAAAAACTCCAACCAAATGTGTGACTGCACTTCTTGCACAAGACATCACTCTTATGTACAATGAAAGCATAAGTGGGGCTTCAAGATCACTCAGAAACAACTGATGTGGCCCCAGATTAAAACAACACAGCTGTAACTCTTCTTTCCACAGGTATAGAACTGACTTGAAATCAGATTTGATGCAAAGAATACCAAGTTAGATTAAAAACCAGTTTAATCTGGATTGTATGAACTGCAAAAAATGGCCTAGAAGTTACTTTTATTCATGAAATACCAGCTTCAGCCCTTCTGTAATAACACATACCTGCAATATATATTATGAAATTGTCACTCCAGGCTTAATTTATCCCAAAGCAAAAGATTTCATTCCCAACTGCTAACGTCTGAACATTCGAGAGGTTTGATCTTAATACCAAAGGTATGCATAATCATTTGCCAATTTTAGAAGAGAATTCTTCTAATGCTGCATAGCTGTATGAGAAGAGCTTCTGATTCAGTGGAATCATGTGGTGTGACATGGTATGAGATGAATGGAGAAAAGATCACTAACTGAGCCTCTACTTCTTCCTGTCTATTCTAAGGAGCTGCTTAAAATGAAATAAACACCATATTTTAGGTATTTTTAGTTAATCAGTTCTTTAGGAAGGGAAAACTTAAGACAGTTACTACCATAACTCATTTTTTAAAAGTCTACTATGTACATTTAAAGGAATATACAGTATCAAAAGTAATAAAAAGTACAAAATTCACATTTTATTCAGTAAATGATCAATTACCGGTATCAAATGCATCTTTATAAATGTATGGACTCATTTACTGAAATACTTATACAATGATTGCAAGACACTGCTCCACAATACAAAATGCAGTAAAATGAATGTTATTTTAAAAATCATGTTGAAGAAGTTTCTCAATTAATTTTTGCTTTGCAAAAGTATATGTTAAATAACAAGCCTGAATTTCTAATTAAAAACCAAAAAAAAGAAAGGGAGGAATATTTGCTTAATGAAAAATGCATGGTTTATTCATATAAACAAATCTTCTGAAAAGAGAACTCTGTAGTCTAAGCTAATTATGCAAGTCCTAGGTGTGCTGACTGGAATCCAAACAAATATATTTAAAACAGATGTTTTCTTTGGAAGATTATCAGGTTCTTTGAGTCGGCTCCTTCTTCTAACAGAGACAGAAAGAGGTCTGTTTATAAAAGATACTGTACATTAATATCTCCTGCAGGATGTACACAGAAGACTCTGTATCGCCTCACATCAACCATAGTTATGCGTGTTCTATATTATTAGAAGATGAGAGCATTAGTTCCAAAAATAATTTATAATGCATTTCTATAACACAACAAATTAGACACAACATGTGTAAATACATGCAGAATTGTTCAGATGTGAGCTAGTACTTTGAAATTGTTTAATTTACAGAGAAAGAGAAAAACAAAGTGGTTTTATGGAAAAAAATGAGATGACTACTCATAGAATTACGAGACAGAGCGCTAGCAATTCTCCCACACTGAACAATAGAGTAACTGCAAGGTTTAATAAAGGTAAAGAATAACTAAATACTTAAATACTTAAAAAGATTTGTCTAAGAATAGGGAGACACACTACAGTCATTGATCAAGGAAAAAAAGCCCAGAGCCCATTGCAAAGTACAGGCAAAATTCCAGATGTTTTGATACTTGCTAAGTTATTACTCTTCTGCAAAAAATTACAATCAAAATTGAGGAAAATGAAACTAAAGGCATAATCAGTTTTAGCCTGCATTTGTAAAAAGATCTATCAGTTATATTGTCAAAAAAAGGTCCTCAGAAGACAGAAGCAGCAGAATATAGCAATAAGAGAACGAGGAAGGGAGGGAGGGAAGGACAGAGCAAAAATGAAGCCTTTATCAAACTCTAATGATGAAGAATCTGAAAATGAGTACACCTTCTTTGTACAACAAAGGACAGAAATACAAAGTTATATTTGATATTGAACTTTCTGATTCAAATTGTGAATTTCAAACTGAAATTGAACGTAACTGCTTAAATAAGAGTGAGCCTCACTATTTAAAGCTTAAATCTTATGATTGCAAGGCTGGAAATGGAAATATTATACAATACAAAGCAGCTTCTTCATTTGCTATCACAAATGAAATTTACATTCATTCTTTTCAGGTCTTTAGATAACAAGTATAGCTAAAGATAAGTTGTTTTGGGACTTCTGGATGTAGTAAGGACCCCTAAAAACTGTCTGCATTTTCTAAGGGAAATAATTTCTCATGCCTTCTGAAAAGAGAAAGAATGAAACCATATTATTTAAAATAAAAATACGTAAATTCCTCCAAACACTTTTAATACTGTCTAAGCTTCCTATAGCCTAACTGATACATTTCAGGATGCAATAATATATTTATTGTTTCTTTC
Source organism: Dromococcyx pavoninus (assembly GCA_033558185.1). Taxonomy (NCBI): domain Eukaryota; kingdom Metazoa; phylum Chordata; class Aves; order Cuculiformes; family Neomorphidae; genus Dromococcyx; species Dromococcyx pavoninus. Next base: position 363,248 of record JAUMJL010000209.1, read on the forward strand.
ATCTAGGAGGACCACATTCAATCATTGAATGCATGCCAAATTTACAATGATAAGGAGTATAACATTTAAATTAATAATATTTGTATAAAACAGATTAGAGTCTTTCATATTTATATTAGTTTATACATTAGCTACCGTGATTAGTGAATTCCAGCACCAGACTGGAAAGAGAATGTTTAGGTTATGTTATTTCTAACAGGTGTTATCAAAATTCAGCTTTAAGTTTAGTACATAGAACCAAGACCTTTCAGCAGTTTATCTGGCATGCCTTAGAAGGACAGGATATCCTGCATGCTGCTAGTACTGATGATTCACCTTAAAAAGTTTCCATGTGAAGATGCATTACAAAATAGTTTCATTCTGCTACTTTAGACGGGAAACAAAGGTGCAAATAAACTATGGTAACCTCTTTTCAGATGTATTTTAGTTCTGCTTTACTGTCAAACTTTTACTGACTCAAAATTGACCAATCATGCAACCATAACAAGATCTGGTAACTACCACGTAAGAACTCCTATAAATCCATGAAATTCAAAGCAAGTCTTTTGTTTTAATTATGAGTGAAAAACTCCACTTAAGGATGTCTAAAATATACTGTGTCCTGATTCCAACGTTATTCTAACCAGATTTGTGTTTTAGGTCTTCTAGTGTTTTTAACCCTTCATTACGTTAATTTTTAAATTATATATAAGATTTCTCAGATTTTTAAGTGGCTTTTGATGTCTTCAAGTGAAACTAAGTAGTAACTGTAAAAGACTCATAATAGATCTACACTGAACTAACTTGCTGAATTTCCATTGTCTACAGTCAGAATTCTCCAGCCAGTGACCTCTCAAAACAGGTTATACATATAGTTTTCGAAAGAAGTTTTTCTCCACTGTCTTCTCATGTAGCCTATCTGGTGCATAACATGTCAAGTAGAAACAAGTCACTATTTCCTCCAAACAAACAGATTCCCTTCAACATCTGGCTGCAATGAAACCACTGAACAGCAAATTCTTCCTTGCTGTTGTTTGTGTTGTAGCTCAGTGGTTTTAGCTACACTATGGTATCCAAGTACTCCGACAGCAATAACATTAATTCATGTACGACTAACACCTCATCTAAGCAAAAAAGAGGGTACCATTTTAACTGAAGCTATTTCTAAATTAATTTAATTGTATTGATGTAATTTTGTGGGAAGGAACTTATTTTTATTCTACAGTTTAATTCCAAATTTCTCACACCGTCTTCTTGATTTCTTTGTACTGGCTGTAGCACAATGTAGTGTGTCATGTGAAATACATAAGCACTTCGAGCTCAGCCTTCTGGAGGCAAAAATGATACATTACTGCTAATGTCTTGTTAGGAACCTGTCGTGTACCACAGGCAACAATGTGCCTGGAAGTGAAAGTGGGTGACACACTCATCCAGATGAGTCTGAAGCAAGTCTGCTTCTAATGCTGTAATGAGAAAGTGCTGAACATGCAAAGCCATCCACTTTTGGATCCTAGTTTCCATGTGTTCTTGAACCATGTAATCTCCTTAATACTTAACAGTTATATGCTCTACTTCTCAGAAGTAAAATTTCCTACTAGAAAAAGCAGTATTCAAAATGCATCAATATTTTCCCTACAAACATCAACTTCCTTATTTCTGCATAATGTAGGGTATACTCCATGAGGTCTTTTTCCACATTGAAGAGTCCCACACCATCATCAGAATCCTCACACCACTGAGAAATCCAAGATACTTCTGATGTGAGCAGGAAGTCATTACAAGCATTGCTGAGTTCTTAGTTTTCCATTGCCCTAAACAGCCCTGAAGCACTGCAAAAGTTATTTCACAGCAGTATACATCTGACCTTCACAGAAAATAAAGACCGCATTTTGAAATTACTTATTTGCTTGGTAATAGCTCTGGGAATCTTCTATTGTTTGTTTATTCCCCAAGTCTTTAACATAACTGTGTGCTCAGATTTGGTTAGGAGGTGTGAAAATTCCTCAGAGGGCGTTTTGCTGGCTCAGTGAGAACCTGAAGAACAGAGGCCGCCTTTGAACGCTCCGAGCCCTGTGCCAGGACTGATGGCTTGGAGATTCCAGTGCTGTTCTCATTCTGCTGCAGGTTGACAAGACAGAGGATGGAACTTTGCTCAGTGCATAGCCTCATATAGTTAAAAAAAATGTGTCTTTGTGAGATACAAGAGGAGAACTATTTTTCAATTAATATATTCTTTGTTGGTCAAATCCGGATTGTAACCGCATGTAGCATGCCGGTATGTGCTTGTGTGTGACTTGTTTCTGTAAAATTTTCAGGAAAAGCGTATTCCTCCTACATCGAAGACCCTCATCAAATCCAAAACACATTTAAAATACACTGGTTTGCATTCATGCACATTGGCTTGCCCAGACACTTTATGCTGCATCATGTGAAGTACCCTACGTACTCACAGGGCACGCTTTCCTAATAACGCATTTTCTGTATTTTCCTCTGATGCTGCCACTGATAAACACAGAACAGACTCGTCCCTACACAGCTAATTCAGACCTTTTAAACTCATGCCTAGAAGTTCTAGTTGAATGCAGATTTATACAAATACTTTTTCCATTTTCCCCACCTTTATGAAAATACAATTGTAAAATCATAGCCCCACTAAAATTAATTGGAGTATTGCCTTGAATTTAAATAGAACCAATTTATAAATTTAATTGAAGAACATTTCAAGAATATGAATTTATTTAAATAATGGAAACAATTGTATTATTACAGGCAGGAAAATTGAAATAAAATAAAATAAAACAAAACACTTGCTGGGTCTTCTTAAGTGTAGAAACCCTTATCCATAAAAAACCCAGAGAGAATGTAGATCATAATACTGGATACTCATACCATTTAAAATATCTTCATTCAACGATTTTTACAGACAGCTACATATTTAGTGAAACTGTACTTTGTTTTACTAAATATTTTGGATCAATAATATTTGGGAGGGGAGACGAGGGGAGAAGAGGCGAGGAGAGGATAGGCATTGGTGGTGAAAATAAACAAAAATCAAACAATGAAGTATCAGAATTGGATGAAAACAGAAGTAACTATCTGATTAGTACTTCAGTAGTACCATACAGAGCTTGCAAAGCAAATGGATTCCATTTTATCACTTTGGGAAGAAGAATGTTGAAATTTGAAAACTCTAACCCAGACTTATTAAAATGCCAAACACAATGCATATTTATGTAACAAATTTACTGTAGAGATAATGTGGAAGAACATAAACTGACAGAAGAAGAGAGAAATATAAAAGTAATAATTAAAATTCTTGTGTTAACATTTCCTTGATTTTCTTCAGCTTACTATAACATTCCATTTCTACTTTTGTCATTTCCCTAATCCCTTCCTCTCCATTTTAAGCGAAGAACTGGGCAATCGGAGATAATAAACAGATTTGCAGTTAATTAAAAATCTACTTCAGTCCACTGTAAAGGATGTCATTAAATAATTTAACATCTTACAATAGTCACCTGAATTTTTAAAGAGAGAATATTCACTTTGTACCTGCTGCTGTTTCTTAATTTAGCATTAACTTTTTAACATAGTGAAAAAAAGTAAATGAATGCTATATAGCCATAATCATTATTCAGCCACTTCTCTCCCCCTATCAGCTCAATATAAGAATGGAATTGGAAAGCGCAAAGTAGTGTTATCAAACCTCCTCAAACACAGCACTGCCCATAACTAACTCTCACATTTGGGAATCACTATGGTCTATTATATTACCATCTACCACCTCAAACATAAACGACATAGCCTTGCTCAAATGTAGGCTTATAATTTTGACATCCATTTTCCTAAGCCTTACATACAAAGGAAAAATAAATACAAAGTCCAATATGTTATAAAAAAAGGCCTAGAATGCAGATCTCTCACTACTCAAAAGACTGTCAAAGGATTTGCTTTCTGATCATTGAGATGACAATAACTAGCTGTGAGATCTTTCAGTTTTACAGCAGAGCTGGAAAAGCTCTCCTTGGGAGGACAAAAACATTTGGAAAAATGAGGCTAATAGGTGTTGGCTTATGCCAAGAGAAATGGCAGCTTGAAAATGGTTCTTTACTATATTCAGGTGCACAGATGATGTCACTTAAAAAAAGGTAAGAGGAATGAGTGCAAATATTTGTTTTCCTTGAGAAAAGAGAAACTTAAGAGCATGCAACCACAGCAGGGAAGTGCTTCAGACTAATAGGTAAATAAAATATGTTCAGGATTTAAAGGTTAAAGCAAGAACTGTCTCTCTGAAAATTTTAATTCTGCTCTAATTGGAGGTATGCAAAACTACAATAATCACTACTAGAAAAATGCCAGAATAATTAAAATGTGAAAAGAATCTATTAAATGTTTCCAGAAGGTGTTAAAAAACATGGGTCTCCAAATTGTAAATCTGTCAAGACCCATGAGAAGTTATAGCGTGCAATAGTGTTACTCAACGCTGAAGTAAATACATCGCAAACTGCCTGTTATGACTAAAGACAGAAGGTAGAGTTCTAAAAATCATCTTCAAAAAGAGCAGGGAAAAAAATGAAAAAGCTGTTTGTCTGCTTTATAGGTGAAAAATAAAGCAAATTAGACGTGGCCTTAGGGACTACAATGGAGATGTACAACTCCAAAACTGAACACTCTAATCAGACCTTGAGTTTATAAAAATCAACTTCACTTGTATATATGTACTGATGCTGAGCCTGAACTCCTGTTGTGATCTGAAAGTCCAGCCCTAATCCCTTTGCTCGGTTTTCAACTGAACTTCTGCATTTCTGACATCTTACCCTATCCTCTGCTGCCAAAGAAAAGGTTTGTAGCCCTAAATGTATTAGGATTGAAGTTCTGTGAGCAGGAGGACTGTATGGATTTCACATGGACTTATGACTTCAGGTTCATAGCCATCTTTTAAGTCTTAGTAGTGGCTGAAACCACTCTGTAGTCTTGACTTCAGTAGCGGCATTAACAGGGGCTCTCTCCCCAGCCTGTTTCTGTTAGTTTACAGGAACTCAGTACCACTGACAGAGCCATTACTTAGAAAAACTTGACTGAAATGGACTAAAGGATTCAAAAGTTATTAGGAAGGTCAGACAGAGTGAATAAATAGTATCATTTCCTCAGCAGAACACAATATAAGTGTGATAAACACAGAAAGATAACTCAGCACATAAAAACTTATAATTTTTATTCAGGATTGACTGAGGATAATGTTATTTATATTTTATAACTAACTTGGCCACATTTTTGGAAGTAATATGCACGTTTAAGTTACGGATGTTTCAGCTGTATTTTTATTATGCAACATGAACAGTCAATTTTTGTTTTTAAGTACAGGGAAACATCATAGTTAATTCAGCCAAGTTTTAGCTAAAAAGTGGGTGTGGATTTCATAAAGCCATCTCATTTTTTGTTACTGATTTCTCTAACTGAAATAATTTTACCTTAAGACATTGCCATTTCAAAAGGCATCATTCAAGAGCTGCCCTTGCTGGTCAAGGTTACAGGCCACTAGGTAAGACCAACCAAAATAATGTCACAATGTTTGATAAATAATGCAATTATAATTTCTCGTATAGCGATCGCTATCAGACTAATTTCAACTTCAATAAATACTAAGGATACACCAAGCAAGCCATAACATTCTTATCTACTGCATTTTTGACTAGGTTAACTAAAAAAGTAATGTGAACCACTTTAGGAGATTTCTTTGAGAGTTTTCCTTGATGCATTCATTATTCATAAATGCTGCTTTTCCTTCTCTCCATCTCCTCTCTAGTTGATTAAAATGATGAGGGGTTTAGATGCAATGGGTCCAAGAAGTGTATGAAAGAGAAAGTGGAAGAGGCATGGCTGGGAAATAATGCAGTCAAGTGTTTTCTGGAAAGCACTCAGAATACAGATACACCTCTGTAAGCTGTATATATGCGGAGACAATTCATTATTTCAAAAATGTGCTGGAAGCCTGTACTAACCTATACCTTCTTGTACTATTCAAGAGATTTCAGAAATCAGATAAAACACTATTTTCTTCAAGAACTTTATTTTGCAAAAGCACTTTCAGGTTGTACTTGTTCTTACCTGTAACAGAGCTGCAAACAAATATACTGCTATGAAGATAGGAGTTAAGGAAGTGTGGCCACTTTTCATTAAGTGGATCGTATACAAGAAAATCAGGTGTCCAGGAATTACCAAAAGAAGCAGAACTTGGGCTGATTTGTTATTTACTCCTACAATTAAAAAAAAAAAATCAAAATTCAGTTATGCTTTTCAATTACTATATCATATTTTTAGTAATTTTAATATAATAAGCAGTTTTGGAATTCCGTGGCATTGACTATTGTGGAACAGTAGGTCCTATTTTCTGCTAAAAGACTCCTTGAAGATTTTCATAGGAGGTGTGGGTGGAATTCACCTTTAGTGCCTGTCAGAGAAGTTAAGCAGGACCCTTCCAGGAGAAGCTGCAAACTGCCTCCTTTCATTCTGTGCTCAGATGTTACCATCTACTTTTTGAAGCTGCGGCAACCTCCTGAAGGCTTCCTAGGAAAGACGATGTTTTGGACACCATATAGAAGACATCCTTAAAAGTACCTTACACTTCTAAAAAGCAATGCCACATTTGCCATTTTCTCATCTGTTCCAATTATCTTCATAAATATGAAAGTGTAATATCAACTGTTGACACATCACATTTCACCACAGGTACTGTGTTACTAGGACAGGGGGCAATACAGGGGAGGAACAGGAAGTGGAAAGCAGGGACTTGGCTTAGTAGTAATGTTAGATAAAATGTTAGATAAAAAGTTTGTTTCTAACAGGTTGTTGGATTGAACTTCTGGAGGTAAACGACAAAGGTTAGAAGCGACTAAACAAATTAAGGAAAGATGAAGGTTGAAATCCTTCTAGGTGGGTATCATCAGTGTCCTGTCTCATCAGCTCTATCTTTGACCCTTGCCGTTGACCCTCTCTGTTTTCCTCTGCATTCATCACCTCCTGCAAGGAGTTGCTTGTGATTTTTCACAAGCAAACAGCTGCAGGCAAAGGAGACCACCAAGACTTTGAATTGCATACAAATTCAATTCGTTGCCATTTCTCACTGGCACAGTCTGTCATACAGAGGGAAAAGGAGGAGACATGAAACAGTAGACTGATTAATACATACCTGTACCGTAATAGGTTCTACATGGGTAATAGCAACCCTTGGCTTCTTCTGGTAGTTCTCCAGGAATGCTGTGTAAATGGAGGTAGGTAGAAATTCTGCTAGCTTGAATAGCTACTAGATTACCACCAATACCTGAAATTCAAAAGTGGGAAATTGGTAAATTTTCAACTATTTTTTTCCTCCAATAGGCAAAATTTTTGCAAATTTACCAACTTCCTCTATGTGTACCACAGTCCCCTACATATAAAAATCAAAAAGAGAAACAACTTTAGAATGCATATTAGTAGTAGACAGGCTATCACCTCATCACAATGAGAAAAACAGAACTTATGCTACCAATTAAGGTGGATGCACAAGTGCTTCAGCCCAATCATAGAGGTGAAATTGGCATGTGGACAATGATTTTGCAAAAAGACTGTTACAATAAACGTCTCCATTTTGCACCTGCATCAGAGTCCGTTAATTCATCTGCTGCATAGGGACATGGTGGAGTTCCCATCACTGGATATTTTCAAGTCATGACTAGACAGGGTGCTGGATCATCTTATCTAGGCTCCCTTTCCCACGAAATGTTGGACCAGATGATCTTTTGATGTCTCTTACAACCTAGGCTGTTCTATGAATTTTTATGTCAAAAAACAGAAAACTAAATCAATTTATAATATCTACATTACAGAATACAGTGGCACTTCCATAAAATTCTCCTACTTCTGTTAAGCAAGTAGACAACTGTAGGATATATCAAGCATAGCTTTTTTTCCCCAAAAGGCTTTGCATAGCAATGGGTTGCTCTGAGAAGATACAATTAGGCAGAATAAATGCAGTTCTTGCCTCCACTTTGGAAGGAAAAAGCCCTTGTTTACTGTAGCTTAATGGATTTGTTTGTCTCACACTTAGGTCTTTCTCTGGCTGCAGAACAAATGTCTGCGGTCACCAGAAGATGTTATTTACCAAATACTTTTGAGGACTATGGAGTGGTTAGGACAGCGTAGTATAGAGAACTCAAAAGTTTTCCTGTATCTCACCACTGCTTAAGGACAATTAACGCCAGAGCCTAACAAGGGACTTCTAAGCAAAAGGTTTCAAAAGCTGGGTGTGGTGCCATATGACTAGAAAATATGAAACAGTTTCTGCTTAAAAAAGAGGAGATAAAAGCAATCTGAGCAATTACAAACAGGCTAACAACTGCAATAACTGTGATATTCAAAACAATATTAAAAAAAAAATTAGAAAACTCTTCTCTCACTATCTATATCTATCACAGCACTAGGAGAACAAATAAAAGATAGAATAGGGCTGTTTTTCAAGGTATGCTTTGAGATTTGTAGCGATGCAACCATAAAGCACAGTGGCACAAAACACCTCCAGATTGCAAGTATTTCCTAGGATGTATGCAATTTCCCCTTGCTCATAATTACCTGCTTCAACAATTCAGACAACCAGAAACACGACAGATGACCTGGACCTCTTTCCCTAATTAATAACAGGGGAACTGAGTGATAGAAAATAATTAAGCAAAACGGAAATTTGAAATGGCAATTAAAAAAACCTGTCTGGACAACCGAGACATGGACAAATCTAGGAAAGAAGGTATGAGATTGGTTGTCAATCCTTTGATTGGTAGCAATTAATCAAAAATCTTTCTACTTTAATAACTGTTGTTTAGAGAAAGTTTGCCCCAAGCTGTATCGTGCAATGTAGATAACAAGAAAAATTATTGAAAATTATCAAAAGTAATTCTAAAACAAACTGGCCAGCCATGGGACACTGATACAAGGAGGTGATATCTGCCCTGCAAAGGAAATTGACACACTAACCAAAACAGTCAGTGCGGCGTGTGATTTCAAGAGCTGTAACATTCTCTTTTCTATTTTAATTACAGCTAAGCTGAATGTACATGATTTTTTTTAGCTAACTGGAAATGTAATATTGTTAAGTTAAGCTAAATTATTTTAAATTTTATTTAGTCTGAGTCTTAGTACCTAATATCAGTGGTGTATTTTTAACTCAAAGAAGATATACAGTTGTACTGAAGTGTAAAAGTCTTCTAGAATCCATACATCCTGCTCTGGCTCAACCAGCCGACAGTGTATAGTGAGGGACAGCAGCAGTCACCCTGTCTTTTAGTTCTGTCTATTCATCTACTAATTCTTCTTTCTAATTACTTTCGAACCTTTGGGCCAATTTCAATCACGTCTGAGACAAGGACAGAGATACTAACTACCTCCAAGTATGGTCAAAAAAGCTAACAAAAACCAAACCTGTGCCTACAGTGATACAGAGGCAGTAATACGAGCTGTATGGTTAACAGCATAAGCCTGCCAGCTGGCCAGTCTGCAACTGGCTTGGAGCTAGGCATGATGCCTCTTGTTCAGCCAGTAGTTTAGTGACACAGAAGAGGAACAATGATGTAGAAAGCACAGGGAGAAGGGAGAGAACGTTATGAGCAGCGGGTATTGCAGGGACATGGGGCAATAGGGAACACTGGGGGTTGATAGGGCTAACTGGTGCTCCCAGGGTACAAATCAGCATGGAATCAGGTTTTATTATTCTACTGGTCATGGACTGACTAGTACAAAGTTGCGCTTGCACTGAATGAATCAATTCAATATCTACAGAGATATTCAGTTTGTTTTGCAACAGTAGTCACTTTCCATGCGAAGTTATCTTGGCAGTATCAGATTAATCAGATCCCTGCAAGAAGCAAAAAACAGACAAAACTGTGTAGATTGACAATATCTCAATACACAAAACTGATAGCTTCCCAGAATCTTCTGAATACATAAAATGGTCATGTGCTTCGTAGCTGCTCATATTATGAAAATCTCTGTAGACACATGAGGACCGTTTCCATGAACATTTATACCAGAAAATTTTGTTCCTGTAAAGCAGTATTGCAATCATCATAGCAAATACTTTACTTTTTTAGATAAAGACTTTGTTAGCTTCTTTTCTTTCTCGGAACAGCAGATGTGTTTAACGTCAATATGAGAGTGCTACTGTGTCAATAGACAGAAGAGATGTTGTCTTGGTAAATTGTGAAGGGTTTCATGCTGACTTACAACATGAAAAGAAAATTGAAACCCTTATCATTTTATCGAACCAGTAAAAGGCTAAACAAGAGTAAACATTTCTTCAGAAAATTGTTACCATGTTCTTTTTTGTCTTACAAGCACAGAAAACCATACTCAAAGTAGCACAAAAATTATGTCAAGTATTTGTGACTAGGCCTACGGGCATGATTCTATTAATCATTATCTGGAAAAAGGGCTTTTTCTAATAATAGAAGTAGCCATGGTATTCTGAAAACCACATTAAAAGTATTTTACATCAATGCATCTTAAAAAACACTTCAAAGCAAATCCACACCTTGTAACACTCATCACACATGAAAACCCAGAAGTTAAGGGAAGATGGATGGGTGTTGCTGACACAGACTAGTATGAAACCAGCCAATGTGCTGGGTAACACATTGGGCTGTTTTTCACCTCAGATCTTATACTACATGTTTGGATAAACAGGATAACATTTTCCAAGGAAAACTGGGAGGAGTGGCTGATAAACCAGAGGGCTGTATGGCAATTCAGAGGGTACAGGACAGGTTGGAGAATTGGGTTGAGAGGAATCTCATGAAGTTCAACAAAAGGAAACTCGAAGTCCAGCATCTGGGTAGGAATAACCTCATGCATCAGTACAGGTTGGGAGTTGACCACCTGGAAAGCAGCTCTGCGGAGAAGGACCAGAGATCCTATAGGACAAGAAGTTAACCATGAACCTGCAACCCCCCTTCATGGCAAAGAAGGTCAACAGCACTCTGGGCTACAGTAGAAAAAGCATCACCAAGCCAAGACAGGTGACGCTTCCTCTGCACTCTGCACTGAAGTACCACGTACTCTGCCACATCTGGACTACTGTGCCCATTTCTGAGCTCTTCTGCACAAGAAATGGACTTCTTGGAGCAAGTCCAACACAGGGAGAGATCACATCAATGTATATAAATACCTGAGGGGAAGGATCAAAAGAGCCAGGTTCCTCTCATTAGTAAAAATTGATAGGAGAAGAGGCAATGACAAAAAAAAAAGAAACCCAAGATATTCCATCTGAATAGAAAAATAATCCCTTCTTTTTTTTTACGGTGAAGGTGGTTAAACACTGGAACATGCCTAGAGACACTCTGCAGTCTCCATCTGTGGAGATATTCAAAACACTACTGGACATAGTATTGGACAACCTGCTCTAGCAGACCCTGATTGATCGGGGGTTGGACTGGATCTCAGAAGGTCTCTGATTTTATTAAAGAGTAAATAAAGTCACCTCTTCCTCCCAACTCTGTTTCAGCTATGCTTCAAATGAGCAGAGCCAACACTACTTACTTATTGGTTTTGGTAAATAGAAGTATCCACCTAACCTTAGAAAAAGACTGAATTTTGAATCTTGAGCAGACAAGCTACTTGTCTTCCTATTATTTTCCAAAATAGCTCAATGTCTTTCAGACATGGTTGCGAGCCTCTTGCTCAGAGTTTTAGTTCATCTACAGAAGATCAGCCAGCCAGAATCAAGGTGTTCCAAAGCCAAAGTTCACAGCAGATGCAGCCCTCTAACCTATCTGTAAATGCTCCAAGGGTAGAATTGGTATAAATTATTATGCAGTCGAATAATATGGCTACTATTCTTCCTCTCAGACTTCTATTTCAACGTCAGAAAGTATTGCCCAACTAAACACCACTTTGATAATTTGCTTTATCCTTAGCATATAATGAATACCTTATAGTCTGATTTAATATGCACTATTCAAAGCTTGGACTGAATAGAGACTTAGTAGTTTTCTTTCTGCTTTTCAGTGGTGCTTTCACTATAAATCTGAGAGCTTTGCAAACATTAATGCATTTATTTTTAAAACATACCTGTCAAGTGATAGTTTTGTACTTTCTGCAAAGACTATTTTTCAGTTTTGGATATTCAATGTAAAATATTTGCGCCTTTTTTTTTTCCCCAAAATGCTTTAGTATTTAAAGAAGACACTCCAATTAATTAATTTGTACCAATAAATGTTTAGTATTTCTGTGGGTCACATCCAGAATCTCTAATCAGGTATTCCAGAACAAGAGAAGAATTAAGTTGTGGTTAATTGATAAAAAAGCTGGTATAAGGTACTAGTTTAGCACCATGGGAGAACTGTATGATATGCAAGAGCAATTTTCCCAAGCGGTATTCAACTACCTTATTTATAAAGTCACTTTCTGTCCTGTAGGTCCCCATCTCATTATTTTTCTTCTTTTTTCTTTTTCTTAAATATACATAAATAAAGCAAAGTTCCTGCAGAATACTGCCTTCTATGAAAGCACTGAGAATACAAGATAAAGCCTATGTACTCAGCTTTAATAATCAGTGCTGCAGCTGTTATTGAGACTATAAAGAACAGTTGCATGATAAGGCACACAATAATTGCATAGATATGGTAAACTATAAGCATATCAATTCATTGAGATTGAAGATTTTTAGCAATCCAGATCTTTCCTATAGAGAGAGACGACCCAGTGGCAGAATACCATGTTGTTCCCAAGCACCTACAATATAGCTTGTGCAAATGGACAAAAATCAATTAATACCTACATAAGGAAAGAATTAGGCCAGTGCAATTCTCAAATTGATTTTCCTCGCAAATCTATCAAGCGAAGGCAAGAACAGTTCTCACTTTTGTGCATTCCTCTATACAATCCATAATTCAAAATTCTCAGATGTGCCAGTTAGTCTTTCTGGAGTGCAACAACAACTTGCTCTTTGATGCAATTAGTATTACAAAAATGAAATTAAAAGGAAGGAAAAGAATCTCAGTTACAACAGTGACCAAAAACTCTAAAATTTTTAAATAATTATCTTTTGGAAAATTGAAGATCAATTTTTGCCCTGTCCACTAAGTTGGATTACTATCTTAAAAAAAGTCATGGTATATGCAAGTGAAATACTTAGAATAGAAGCCTGGCGTAACTAGATAATTTTTAATGTCAAATTTTCACCCATACTTCTTATGTCTCCCTTTGCAATTTGTGGCATTTCTTTTAATAATTAAAAATGCTTGGGGAGAAACAGTTGGAAATTATTCATTTTTCCTCTAGGGATGTTTTTTAGATAACGTTATATATGTAAACTACTACATTATAAAATGGAGTAGTTTATGTTTCATTTGGTTTACAAATAATTTCTTTTCCTACGCCTAATAAAATTTTTTTCTGTGTTTATAAAAAAATTGACGTATTATGGATATAGCTTTGACATGAAAACTAATAATTACTGAAATCTTCTAAAAAATTTACAAGTAAGACATAAAACGATGCACATTTGTCTCTAACAGCACAGAATACACAGATTTACAGGTACAGAGTAGCAACTACAAAGTAGTAAAAATATCACCCAATAAAGCGTCGTAATTAAATAGCCAGAATCAAAATCCTCCTCCTTTTTCATTTGAAAAGAAAGATGGAATTATAAGTTTCTTATACTGTATAAGTGTATCCAAAGACTATCGCATTCTTTCCAGTTCAGGACACAGAAAAATGAATTTGCTACCCAGTCAAATTGCTCTACTACCATACAGGTACACTAATGCTTTCCCTTGTAATTTACAGAAGCATATTTCAGATGTTCAACTGTCTGAAACAGTGGTTATCACCTAATCAAAGCAATTCTTTGTTATGTGAAAGCTGAGAGTACAACTACGCTATAAGAGATGAAAATATTCAAAGTTACTATAAAATGTGTTTTCTTTTTTGAGGAGGAATGGTTTCTTGGTATCTTCTTTCCAAATTCTCCAAATCACACAATTTACTGCAAAAGCTCTCTGAAAAACCTGAAAGCTTTTCAGTAAGTTTATCCTACTAATAGATAAAAAAGGTATGGTTTGGGGATTATACTATGTAACTTTAAAATTCATCTCTGAGACAACAGACATCCAGTGAGTTTTGTGTTAGATTTTCTCATATTCCTTGATCTACATTTATTCCCTCCAGATATCAAATAATCTTACAACAAAGAGTAAGAAATACTACAACAATTTCATGTTACCCTTGAAGAGTATTGCTTCAAACCATCTGTAAAGGCAATTTTTTTCTGTGTAATGCATGCAAAGAATTTCTGATGTTTTCAGAATTAATTTGCAAACCCTCCATTCTACCAAATGCACAAAAATGGGGTAAGGACTACCAACATGTTTGTTATTATGCAGTAACTCCTGAAATGTAAATACCTAGAAGATATCTCATAACGCTTTTTTTAAGCATACAATGAAAATGCAGAGGAAAATGGCTCTATCTGACAACTGCACCTTAGTTCACTCCAGTTGCATATTCAGAAGCATATAATTGTTTAAGGCATTATCTTTTTTGCACAAAAGGAACTCTGTAACTTGCAAATTGCAGTTCCTGAGCCAAATTCAACATGTTGTGATGCTGTAAGAGGATTTGCAAATTTTAACCATCTCATCCATTGCAAAACATAAAGATCAACTTGAGTATCTAGACTGAAGCACAGCCACAATTGGTCTCAGTTATTTTGTTCAGAACATCAGTACATCAAATACAGACATCTAAATCTCAAGTACTTTGTAAGCAGCACAATGGCTGAAACCACAAAACAATTTATTTATTTTTAAAAAGAAGAGTTACAATTTAACCCACATAACCATAGAATTAGAAATATTTATTCTTCTCAAGTAAGGTGTTTAACAAGGGAAAAATGAAAAAGGCGTTGTCAAATACTTCTGGCCACCAGCAGTAAAGCTGACTATAAATGCCTGTCTGCTTATAGAACTATTTTAATGTTCTTGGCAAATATTTGCAGTTATTGTTCATAGGTAGGAACCTTTGAGGTTGCTCACATGCCAGACCAATTTTTCTTAAACCAAAAGATTTCTGCTCTACACTGTAACATATGTGATGAAAGTAATTTGTCTCACATCTAAGAATGGGACCAGGTTGAAAGGTACTTAATGGTACACACAGGAAGCCTAACACCTGAAAATTTTGCAGTGCTCAGTGCTCAGGATTTCAAGGTATGGTAACTGACACTGAAAAAAACAGCCACAGCTTGAAATTCTGGACAAACGTACACATTTCTCAAATTTCAGCTGGATACAATCCCAATAGGTTATATTATTTCCTTCAGGTTTCCCTGGTTTCTATCAGGTTTCCTGTGTCATATGAACGACAAACTTTAAGGTAAGAGAATGGAAAAGGCATCTGTAAAGTGTTTTGAAGGGAAAACCCTCAGCTCCTTTCACTACTTACAATGAGAATTCCAAGACTAGGAAAGCACAGGTAGAAAAAGCTTTCTGTAATGGTAATATTTGAAGAGTCATCTGTAAAGTGGTGTAATACACATTTTATGTGAGTAAACGAGTGTCAAAAGATGTGGGTTTTTAACTGAAATATTTCCTAAACTCCAGTTTACTACACTATACTGACCAGCAATATCAAAAGGTGCCAGTAGAATTATGAAACCCAGGAGAGGCTAATCTAACAGCAACTGAAAAAAACACCTGCCTGCAATTTCCTTTTTCAGGAGGTGTACCATAAAACAGGCACACTCTGCATCCTCTACACAGAACTTATTTGCTCTATATTTTTCAACAGAAATGCCTCTATCCTTAAAATTCTGAGGGTTAAGGGGGTCAGCACACGCACATACAACACTTAGAGATTGCTCTCCTCCGTTCTTTGGTGGATGAGGGAAACCCAGAGTTCCTTAGTGCTTCTGTTGTTGCCCAGAGGCACGGTAAAATCAGTATTGCTATTACAAGTAACAGGCCGTGGGCCTTAGGTCAGCTTCACCTTACATGGAACCGCTGCAAGACTCCAGAGTCGGCCTGTTAAGCTTGTTATAAGCTTGTTATGAGCTCAAAAAGGAGCTTGCTATAAGGTTTCTCTTCTCATAGTGTAGAGGTTAAGTTTGGGATAATAGCAAAGGTTCTGAAAATATTGACACATGACTATAAACAACTCGCTGATTGTCCATTACGAGTCATTGAATAAGTCTAAACTTTGAGAGCTTGGAAAGGGCTGCTTTACTCATAACAAGAAAAGAAGGAGCTAAGCATGAAAAATAACATAAAAATAACATAAAAAAGATAACAATGATTAAGGCTCCTGTTTTGGTTTATAACATTCTCAGGCATTTTGTAGAAGTCCAGAGGGCAGATGACAAAGCTTAAGAACAGTTTAGAAACACTCAACTTATGAAAAAAACAACATTTGGAATGTGGGTGGTACAAACATCACAGGAATGGTCACCACAGGACCACTGTGGGACTCCCACAGCTACATGCATGCCTCCTGCTGCCTCGGCCTTCCTGAAGGAGCCTGAATAGGATGCACAGTTTGGGTACCCCTGCCTAAAAAGAAAAAACAATCTTCTTCTCTTAGGAAGCAAATTTAGGGGGTTACCAAAAAGGACTACTATAAGAAAAATTACTGATCGCAAGCAGAAAAAGTTGAAGATCAGCATGTGCACCCTGCTCTTTAGGTATCTGGAAACCAAGATGGAAACACACAAAAGGTAGATGCAAGTACTTGCAACTTCAAATTCCTATACAAGCAAGGCAAGGCAACGAAGCTTAAAGGCTGAAGTGTAAAAATTAATTTCCAGTTAGCAAGGAACACTAGTGGCAACACAGAAATGCTTCATTTTAAAAGTATGAAAAAAGCAAATGTAGGACCTTAATGGGAAAGAAGAACAAGCAATGTGCTTGGACGACTGAAATACACGGTTCCTTTTTGTCAACTGCCTTAAAAATGGTGATATTTGATCACAAACTGATATCTATTAAGTCTGTAAGGCCTGAGGGTAAGTTAAATTTAGTGCATCCTTAGAGAGTCAGATGAACAATTTATGAATTATCAGTTATCATTTTTGCAAACTGATTATCTTTGAGGTTAGAGAATACCAGAGGGCTGTCATTGGGGGAAACAGAAAAAAAATCTTTAAAAAGGGTCAAAAAGGATGATCCAGGTAATTTGTATATCAGTGAAATTTATATTCCTACATAAGTATTAGAACAAAGTATTTAAAAGACAATTTATAAGCATCTAGAAGATATGAGAGCTATAAAATAAGAGCTAACATGAAATTGTCAAGAACATGGTTCTGTCAAAACAATATGATTTCCTCCTCTAACTAAACAGCTTGCCTAACGGTCACAGCAATAGATGAACTCTTAGCTGTAGTAAAGCTTTTCAAAAAGTTCTGACACTATCCCATGCTACATGGGAGGCATGGAAAATGAATTATATCGGGCAATGTGTTTCAAAACTAAAATTCAGTGTCCATATTAACATTTCATAGTCAAGATGGAAAACAAGTGGTCATAATTCATTTAATTAATAATTCATTTAACTAATAGCTTAGAAAACAGAATAGAACAAAAGCGAAGTTAAGTCAAAAGCACTTTATAAGCCAAAAATTAGAAGTCATAATTGTTTTGGTAACTGGAGAAATGGCTTAAAAATCAACTATACCTGAAAATGCAAGATAATGTAAAAACTAAAATGGAGAAATATAAAAGGGGAAAGAACAGCTAGGCAGCAATACAGTGCAAACAGATCTGGTGATTATATTTATTACAAACTAAATATACATCAACCCTGTGATCCTATAGGGAAAAAAAGCATTTCCAAACTGCATCAGTCTAATAAGATACTAACTGTTCTGACAGAATTTGCCTTGTTGTTATTGTTAGAAGACAGAACACTCCACTGAAGGACCAACTTTTCAAAAATACACACCTGGAAAGTATATACCAAGCACAGGAAACCACAAACATTTTTCTTGAGAAATCTGTTTATTTGCCTGTATCATACCTGTTAGTTCCTATATCTATGTACATTACATGTAAATAGCAATTTACTGTTTGGAAAATTTGTCCTTTTCATAAGAAAATCCCTTGAAATAAAATTTTGTCTACATTTTCCTCAGCCATAACCATTTCAATATAATATTTGATCATTTAGTATTTGAATATAGTACTTCAATATTTACACTTTCAGTTTCTTAATGCATACTTTGGGTTCCTACTTCTCACATTCTCTATCGCGTTTAAATGGTTGTAGTAAATAAAATCAGGAAGCACTCCTTAGGTGTTCAAAGAAAAAACTGTTGACATAAAAATCAAAATATGAAATTAATATACCAGAACATAATTAGCATAACAGAAATTTGCTGTCATAGACTTTTCTCAAATCAAGACATATCAATTGATATGTAGTAGCACATAATCCTGTCAGTGTCTTACCATTAATTACTGGGGTATAAACAACAATTCCAACTAAGTTAGGATCAGATACAGTTGTGTCCAGAATAAGGCCACCAATACTGAAAAAAAAAGTACAATATTTAGAATAAGGCAAGCAGTTACATTAATTAGCATTTCCCAACATCTTTAGCAATCTGTCTTAAAACATCCTCAAACTACAATTTTCATCTCAATTCATCTTCCCTGCTGCCATTACCTCGTTCTCAGCTACAGACTAACATCACTATAGTTATTTATATATTAAAATTGACTTACTGTACAACAAAGACCAAATAATTTCACCCAATCACTCTACTTTTGGTTTTCATTTGACTAAATAATCTCTTAGATCTGTGCAATCTTGACTGCAGGAGATGAATAGCTCACTGTTTCCTTCATTTGATACAGCACACTTTTGCTCAGTCATAATCACAGGCACTGTTGCCTCCCCTCTCATTCCCACCTGTGACTTAACTTTGTAACTTCCTGGTTTGGAGAAGATTAAAAGTTTATTCACACCCTACATTCTAGAGGTTCTTTATATGTTTAAGTACAAGCAGGTGCTAAATAAGATACACAGAGACACAGAGGGACGAGAACGATTAAGCACGACAAACAGACTTACCTGCTTATAACCATGGCAGTTATAACAGGCTCCCATCCTGAATGGAGAACAGTTCTGGTAGCTGGGTGTTTGGCAGCTATGACAATCCCCATCGGAGTTAGAGCCAAAAAAAAGGCACCAACCAAAGGAGATACATAGTAATATGTCTCTAAAACAATAATATAGGAAAAAAAAACCCCGACACTATTTTACTTTCAAGACATTCTTACAAGTTTTTCCTAATTTAGAGCTCTAAAACAAATTATACTCTACATCATGCAATTGAGGAATTTTAATAGTTGTTATCACTACTGTACCTAAAGTTTCAGCTAATGCACTAAACAATATGGTTAATATCTGCCATCTGTGCTCACTGAATCCCCTCTCAAGGACAGATCTATTTGTGCAAAGTAGGAATTGCGAAGAGGATTTTTGTATGGTGCTTTTTGATAAAAATGCAATAAGGACATGTAATATAAAACACTACTTTGTAACATATCTACAAAAAGATAGAAACTGAATATATTGAAAATGCATTTTGTTTGTTTATACACAAATTAATAACATATTACACTCCTTTCTTTCCAAAGGACAGATAATGTGGTAATCTTCCCCAAAATAGCATAGATAAAATGATGCAATCACAATATTTAATACTGAGACATTTATATCAGCAGCTCAGTTGTTTTATAACCAGTCTGAGCCTGAAAATTCACTGCTACAATTCTGCTTACACCCATCCATCAGAACTGCATCATATTTCATTGGAACACAACAGCAAACACCAGTGAGTACCATCACAATGCTTCCAGAGAAAGACTACTATTTTTTTTTTTTTTGATTATTTGGTTTTAAAATACCATCTGCACAGAAGCTATTACAGTAATACAAGACTTTCTAATTCAACAGTGAGGTAAATAATAGAAAATGTATCCTAATGCCAAACATATATATATATATAAACTATGTCAACATTCCCCTTTTTCATATATTTAGTTTTATGAGAAATGTGTCATGTGTTTAACGTTAAATACATTTTTTCTAAGCTTTCAGAATTTGGATGTCTTAATGCAAAATGCATTTTAAATTAACAGGTTGAAGTAGTTAAGGTAGAACACACAAACACTTCACTAAAAAAGACTATTTAGCATATAAAAAAGTATTCTCAAGCATGTATTATGGCTTATTACAAAGGCTGAAAATTCAAGGAATTACTAATTTGATGTTATTTTGGTGGAGCTAAAATTACTGCTGGAAGAACTGCTGTAGTGTTTTTAGAAGTTACAATCCTTCTGCATTGACTGGGAATAACCTCTACAGCAGAGCCAGCAAAAAAGATACCTGTCACTGGATAAGCTAAAGTAGAAAGCTATTCGAATGAGACAAGGTCCAAAAAGGAAGTAATTGTTTTCCTTTCCTTGTCAAGGATTCTACAGTGTATTATCTACTTCTTCCTTTGTGGTGCCTTTCTTTCCTCCTTTCTCTTCTTCCTATGAACTAAGAGGTGGGCCTAATGTATAGCTCTTATTTAAAAGAGTACACACATTACATGATTCCTACATGATTCATTTATTTGATAATTATAATTTTGTTTCACCACACTTAATAAAAAAGACAAAAATGTGCTGAGGCAAAGTTCTTCAACTACTTATGCCCAGGCAAACGCATGCTTCCCTCCACTTACAATGAAGAAAGATCCCTGTGTGCACTAAAATTGGTCACATGGAAAGGCATCATTCATTCTACATCTATTTATTTAACATTTTGAAACTTTCCTCCTTTTTCCCTCTCTTCTTTTTTTTCCAAGACATAAATCATACTGTAGCCCCGCTACTTTTTCTTCCTCCTTCTCTCTCTGTTCTTCTCACAAGGAGCTACACTGAGGCATTAGCATGTACCAGACTAAGAGAACAGCTCTAACATAGTATATTTAGTAAAATATAAAGAAGCACAAATAAGCTCCAAGCCTTTGTCACACTTTTGGAAAAGCTGGTAATTTTATTAAAAGGTTAAGTCTGCTAGTCAGTACAGATCCTCTGTTGCAAGAAAAAAACATTAAACAGCAAAACACAGGTGCAATGGTGAGCATTACACTAATTAATCACTAATTTCTGAAATTCTTTCACTTGTACATCAACAATCAGCCCACTGTACTCTTTATCACAGGATGTCTACCGACACAGGAAAGGAAATCAAAGTTCAAAAAAGTATGCCTTTTACAATAATTTGTTTTTTAATCCCACTAACAACTTAAATAACTTGTTAGAATGTGTTCATGAAAAAGGGGAAAACATTTAACTATCTGCACCAGTTTTCAAGCTTGGAGACCTCGTCCAAGAATGTAGTTCAAGATTACAAAGAGCACTAAAAATAAGTACAGTATATCACATAATTCCTTTCTTGACACATAGATAAAACTGAAATCAGTCCAGCAAATAAAAAATTAATAACAACACAGAATTATTTAATAGGTAAGTTCTAAATTAATAATAACTATGTGAAATATAAAATATACATACACGTGTCATCTTGCCACAGAAATGTTTTGTACTATGTTTAAAAAAATGGGAAAAAAATGAGAAGATAGTTTTGCTCGTATATAATGATTCATGAATTATAACAAAAAAAAATTACATCTGCAGTGCAACAGGACCATTTCAGAAGTCAGCAAGTAGCCAGAGCAGGACCGATTTACAAATCTTAGAAAACATGACTAACCCATGGTTGATTATCAAACCTTTCAGTAGTTGAATTAAATGTATTTTAACTTAGCTAACAGCAGCTACAGGAAAAAAAGGAAATATGCATCCATAAAATCACACAAGCTGGAATTCTGGAATTCTTATAGTAAACTAAGCATAAGTTATATGAACTTTCAAGAGGGTGAAGCAATAAAATCGAAGTGCATAGTGATATAAAAGAGAATGACATGAAAAAAGATGCAACCAGAGGTTTTTTTACACACTAACATAGGACTTTTCAAGACTACTCAGCCATGGTCCAGCTTTGTTCCTCTGAATCAACAGCAAGTGAAAGGACTTAATTTTTTTAGCCTTATTGTTCAACATTTTAGTACGTATAAATGTCTTAGTTTCACCATGGAGAAAAGTCAGAGAAAACCTACAAAACAGGTTTTCTCCTTAAGTCCTTTCAATGGAGTTGGATACAAACTGGATTATAAAAGCTACCCCATTGTTGCACTACTGTCATAAGTTTCTTCTTGAAAAGAACAAAAGGAGTGAGGAATCTCCAAAGACAGGACACAGCCAGAGTATAGATTCTTTTTAAAAAAAATCCCTTCTGCTATGTAAATACGCCAGCACTTTATTGGGATTCTCTGTTCTAAAGTGCTAGAGGGAATGATAAATAAACAAATAAACAGGCCGCCAACCATCCCCATGCTGCTAAACAAGGAGGAAATCAGGTATACATATTAATCTGTTCACAAGTTTTAGAACAGACAACTGAAATTCACCCTGCACAGTTTTTTTTTAAAGCAAAGACAATATAAAATTAAGGCAAGGTAGCTGCTCTCTACCAGAACTTCAAATTCTGAGTTGGATCCGGGTTTATTAAATTTACTTTATAAACTATCTGTATATTTTAAAAACTATCTGTATATATATCTGTCACAAGTGAGCAATGATAGACTCCAGTTACCTACAGGACCAGTGAAACTACTCAGCCCCAGTCTAACTCTTGGGAACAGAGCGCAGAACCTTTTTTCTTATTTTGCTGTGAGAAACTCTGTAGAACACCTTACTATAAGAATCTAAAAAGACATTAACCTTGAGATGCATAACCTAAATAAGGGTGGGCCATCTTCCTCTTCATATTTAATTCACAGGTGAAGAAAATGTATTCTGCAATAGATGGAGAATGGGAAGAGGGAACAAATGACTCCTCTTCTAGGGCTCACTTGACTCTATTTTTGACAGATTTGTAGCAGGCAGCTTACATGGTAAAAGGAGCCTCACTTAACCTGACTCTGCTATAGCATTTCTACAATCCCACAGTGGAAGATCAACACTCAACTCTTCAATGAATTTCTGACTATGATCTCATACTAAATGAGGAAGAAGTGAATAGGAAATAAACAAGGTTCTCAACTGAGCCTGTACTCATCTTCATTTACTTTAAGCCCTCACCCCTTTAGTAAATAGTGATGTAAATCAATCTTCTAGTTGGGAGAACTCAGATGCTTAATGTTTTACTCCTTGTTCAGGGTACCTACTGTGACATACTGTTCAGCGCAGTGCCACTGAAAACAATGCAACCCCTAGCAGGAGTTAAGACATAATTGGAAATTCAAAGTAACTGGTAGGAACCTGAAAATAATAATGTGAATCACATAATTTGTCTTCTCAACCCAGATCCAATATGCACAGGAGATAAAGGTATATATTTAAGCCATGTTCTGTGAGAAAAAAGGAAAGCCTTAAACGAAGTCTTAGATCGTTACTGACAAACGACAAGCAACATGAACCTCTACATTTAATATATTAGGTCTTCCTATTGCAGAGAATTCCCAGTTTTCTGATTGGGGAACCAGAGCTGGTCACAGCGACGGGCCTGGAGAGCCCTCTAGTGCTTCCAACACTTTCTAGTCATTAAACAACGACTCACAGACTGTTCTTTAAAGGGTGTTGTTCAGGCAGAAAGAAATGTTATTTTTTACTAGTTAAATCCCTATGTTTGATAGCTTCGCCATTATAGATGATAAAACATTCAGACAAACTTCTAAGAAATTATATATATAATGGTATCCAAACAAGACTTTCCATTGGCTTTAGCCTAGACTAAAATGCTACAGTCATTTTTCCCTGCCTCTTCTGGGCACGTCATGATGGATATCAAACTGCAGGCTGAGCACAGATGTACAGCTCTGTAACAGACAAGCATAAAGCTTGTACATAAATCATTTCCCTCCCCCTCCAGACTTGTTATGTGAAAAAAACTCACCCAGTGCAGACAGCAGCCAGAAAGTTACACTTTTGTTTCAGTACTTTTGAGTAGTTATGCTAATAAATCACAGGGGAAAACAGTTAATTCAGAATACAGTTCAGAGATGAATGACGCCTGCTTCATTACTAGCCCATAGATGGTGGGTTTCGTTATGAGATTCCCATTATGCTTGTCATTTCAGCATTGAGAAAGCAGGGAAACAACAGAAAGAATACAAGAACATCTGCACTGGGTGAGGCCAAAGGTCTCATCTAGTCCAGTATCCTGTGTCTGACTATGGCCAACAGTTCAAGCTTGTGGAAAGAAGAAAATGACAAGTTTAGCGTGACGCTCCTTCCAGTGTGCTCTGCCAGCTACTGCTGCTCTTTGTCTCAGGGATTTTATCACGTAGGTTTCTGTCTGCATCTATCTGTTCTATACCCCTCAATGGGTTCCTCTCCAATTAATTTATCCACATAGTTTTCTAAAATCACTTTGGTCCTCTTAATACATCATGGGAGTAAGTTTCACATCCCAATCATGCATTGTGCAAAGAAGTTTCTTTAATTGTTTTTTAAGTTGTTGCATAATCTAATCATTTTCCGAATGCCTCTTCCACGCCATTCACAACTTTATACATCCCTCCTGAGCTGAAGCTATGCCATACTTTTACTCCTTGTTACTATTTCACAGTTCAAATACACACACCTTGGAAATCACACATTTCCAATGGCCTTGTGCTATGTTCTTACTTTAGAAAGACTGTTCCCTAAGAGAAAGAAATACAAAGACATTGAAAAGAATACAAAGAGCAGAAGCAGCATTTTAGCAATAACTAGATGATTACATAGATCACCAAAAGAGAAGTATTTCCAGAAGACCATATAGAAAGAAAATCGGGAGTAACTCTTAGAAGCATACTTGAGCATACTAAACCTTTCCCCTACACATGTATGGGATCTGCTTTTCAGCTGCAGAGGCTGACAATGTCAGTGGCCATGACAGCTGTGAAAGCAGCAAATGATCAGTTCAAAGTGGCGCCACTTCTTTTTTTTCATTCCTCTGAGACACATTAGGCCAGCTGTAACTACGGATGGAAATTTCTGGAAATATGTGAAAGGAAGAAAAAAGTCCAAATTTCTTTCTCCATCTTCTTTTTGGGGTTGAGTGCTTTTGTTTGGGTTTTATAGATTTTTTTAAATAAAAAGGAAAAAACAAAGGCTATTTTAGGAGAAACTGAAATATTAGTAATAATTAGGTACTCCCTAAAAAAAAAAAGAAACCAATTACCTGTAATTTATATAAAGCATTGTAAGCAGTACTAGATACAGTCACAAAACAATACACATTGTTTATTTGACAAATATAGAGACTATTAAAATCCAGCTACTATTTAAATACCAGTGCACGTGACTAAGTTTTGCCAGTGGCCACAATTAAAAATGGGAAGGAGCAGAGGAAGCTGTTTAAAAACAGTAAGACTCAGTATTAATGATTTGCTGTCTTTGAGTCATATGGGTTCAACTTAAGCAATTATATGGAGGACATTATAATGCAAATATACAAGAAACTAGTATTTGTAGGGAAAGGATTTAGGAAACAAAAAATCACTGGCATATTTATTACAATGTAGTTTATAAAACAAAATGTAAAAAAACAAAATGAAGTTTGTCCTAAAGGGCATAAGTTTCTAAGGAACTTCATTTGAAATACTTACTAGTTAACATTTAATCCTTGAAGTCTAGCATTAATTATTTTAAATATTAGACACGGTTCTGACCAGAATAAATTTTAATCATAACCCTAGCCCCAACTAATCTCAGAGTTTATCCGAATTTGGCAACCTCTTCCAACTCCACACCTACCTTGATAGCTGGTATACGCCAACGGTCCCAGCTAACTTCTTTCCATCCAGCTGGTATACCATCTTCCCTGGCCCTTCATTTACTAGCATAATTTTGAACTGAATTCCCATCAAATAGATCAATTGTTGGGACCTGGAATCTATTTTAAGCAGAATAACCCAATGTTCCAGCCTAGTAAGGCTTTTGGGCATAGCAGTAAAACTAGATAACTAGAGACTAGTCTCTAATGAGCTAAACTCTAATTCTTATCCCAGTTCTAGCACTACCTAGAGACACCAATTTTCATGAAAACAGAGGCTTCCTCTCTGTTCTTCTCATCAGGAGAAAAAAAAAAAAGCGAGGTTAAAAAAATATTTACTGATTTTCTTTTCACTATGTGTCTACATACTTTCTTTAAAAAGCATCTAAATGAAGAATTTGAGAAATAAATTTTTAGAATATAAGATATTTAAATATAGTTATGAAATAATCTAAGTTTTAGTAAAAAAACAGAAAACATGAAAAATGGCTGTATCGCACACTGATACATTTAAAGTCACATCATGTCAACATCTTCTAAATATGAAAAATCAAATACTGAAAATATAAAATCATCAGTTGAAAACTATGAAACAAAATGGTAAGTCACATCAAGGTAGTTTGAGTCTTATTAGATATCTTTTCTGACTGATGTTGCAATACATACAGAGAACAGCTCAAATTTTTACATGAGAAGGCTTGAACATTGAGCATAGATGTAACAAATACATGTCTGGTAAAACAGTTATGAACAACAAAATTTGGCCTGTGGTATACGATATTATAATTGTCTACAATCACATCTTCTAAAACACAACATACTTTAAACATTTTCCGTGGAAGGAGTCAGTTGCAGCAATAATTTAACTTTAAATATTGTTTATAATTTTTCTCCTGTCAGAAAATTTCACACTTGTTGTTCCTTCATGGAGGAGAAGAAAAAGGAAGAAAAAGACCAATTTTTTAGTTCCTCATTCTAATTTTCCAAGCTCACATCTCCTTTGAGACAATCAAGCATTTCATTACATCTATCTGACCATGCTCCCAACAATAATACTGAAAGGAATATTCTTTATTAGCAGACATTGTGATGATGAAACTTCTTCAGGGGGTCTGCTCCTTTAAGAGAGTAGGATTTAGACAGTACAGATCCAAGAAATCAGAAAAACAGTTTCAAAGGGCCTACAGAAGCATGCAAATAACTAGTAGAAGAGAAAAACTGCAGACTGGAAAAAAAAAGGTCATTCATAAGAAAATTACATTGGAGCTGTCTGTGTAATTCACCTGTGCATAGCTATTAGTGGGAAAGTAAGCAAAGAGGTTTTGTCATCAAGAAAACAGACAGAATTCATGTCTCAAGGAAGATTAAATCATTGCCCTTCACAGTCAGAAGCCAACAGAGGCCTCTCCTTTGCTTTGCTGTTCAGAGTGGTTATATTTTTTCATCGTTGATGTCAGAACTGCTGTTCTGAGGAAATCTATAGATAAATTAGCAGATTTATGTTTGAAATAGTCAACAGATTTATAACAAAAAAACAAACCAAAGAAAACAGAAGAGAGTAAGGCCGTTATTTGAAGAAGCTGGAAGTAGTTGCTTTGTTTACTGAAAAGTAGTAAGAAATGCTGGTAAAATCAAGCATGGGAACAGGAGGGAGACATGGAAGTGTCCCACTGTGAGGGAAACAATAGGTAAGAAAGAGCTGAGGAAACTGGTATTGGAAGCTGGAGTAGGGAAGATGAGAAAAGAAGGAGGCATAATGGTTTAAGCTGAAAGAGGGGAGATTTAGATAAGATATTAGGGAAGAAATTTTTTACTGTGAGGGTGGTGAGGCACTGGAACAAGTTGCCCAGGGCAGCTGTGGATGCCCCATCCCTGGAGGCGTTCAAGGCTGGGTTGGACAATCCTTTGAGCAACCTGATCGAGTGGAAGGTGTCTCTGTTCATAGCAAGGGCACTGGAACTGGATGGTCTTTAAGGTACCTTCCAACGCAAACCATTCTATGATTCTATGATTCTATGAATCAGAAGGAAACTCACAAGAGTCTTTGTGTAAATCACTTAAAAGTCATAGCAATCACAAAGCACAAATCTGTCTAAAATTGGGCTTCACTTCTTAGAAATACACATCTGTAGACTTGCTACGGTTACTCAAAGTACTTCAGTTACTGCTACTTTGATTCATGGGCATATCTGGAGCTTAAGATATATCTGAATGTTGTCTAAACCCACATTCTAAAAACAATAAACTCTCAAAGCAGAAATCCTCTCCCATCAGCTGATCAAGATAGCTAGTTCAACTCCTTCCCCTTAGTGCAAGGGGAGAACACCTCAAAACGGCTCTGGGAAGTAAATATTTGAGTTAGGAGTGGGCATTCAAGAAAACTTGGATGAAGACAGCTTGTCTCCCCTCCCAAGGAAAGCAGAGTAATTCAACAGCTACAGTTTCTGATTCACACGTAGATTGACTTTCAGATATTAGTAGATTGTGCCAAGATTGTGGTTAGTAACTTCTATCATCTTAGAAAAGATCATAGCATAATGTTGCAACACAAGATTTACCATTCAACTGTACAAATGTTGACAAAACTGTCAGTCAGACTGAAAGGTTTTCTAAACCTCTCCCTCCATGCTTTCTCCCCACCCTCCTAACCCAAAACAGATTCCTACAGAGACATACTTACCAAGGCAAGTATAAAGACCCTGACTTATCCATGCTAGTATAGCAAGAGTGATAAGATCTCCAAAACTTGCTGCTATAGGAGTCGCAACATTGTCAGGATTAATACCAGTCTTCTTTGATCCAACAATAACTCCAACCATTATTATTCCTAGAATCCACAAATAAGACAGTAAAGTAACCATATCTACTATTGTAACTCCACAGAAAATTCCAAGACAGAGGCACTTCCAAACCATATAAATAAGAAGCCAGTGCTTTTGTCCCAGGATGATTGTTCTTCCCACCTGACTGATGGCTGTATCTTTAAGTTTTAGCTATTTTTAAAAATGAGGTTATAATTTAACATAAATATAGTAAGTGCACTCAAAAAAATCAAGAACCATCTGTATAATGAACTACTTTGTTTATGATTAGAATTAACACTACTGAAATTATAAATCAGGTATTTCCTGAAGAAAAAAAAAAGTGTATTATTTCTGTAACCCATTAGCTTTAGCTGACAGAAATTTAAATTATAATAGGCTGAAAATAACTTAAGTTTAAATTGGCATCCGATGTGGTGCAAGATTTCCAGTCATGGACTTAGCACCAAAAGTCAAGAAACTACATCATAAATTAAAAACTAGACAACATATAAAAATGTTACTTGCTATACAGCTAAAACAGTTTAAATTGAGGACGTTGGTTTCTCTTTTTTTTCCTATAAGCAGCAACATTAACTTTTTTAAGAGGCATTTCCCTGGAGAATCTAAGTGGCTAGTAAAAATAAAATTCACATTAACAGTCTTCTCGGACATAACTTCAGTAATTTTCCTCTCATCATATAATGCACCTAAGAGCTTCAACTCTGCATACCATCCTTTACGTTTTTTTTTTTAAGAAAATTGAAAACTTAGTATTACAATTTTCAGGTATTTTAGCAATATTATGTATTGTAGGCTACATTAGGAGTTCACTTTCAGAGAAACTGCCTAAAGAGCTACAATTCATTAAATCCTCAAAATTAAAAAATGAAATGATCCTGTGGATCAGAGTATTTCAAAAGCGCCTGTTTCATGTGTAGGAGGATGAAGCTTAGAAGTAATTTCCTGTGCTGGCCCACTACCAGATAAATACAAAAGTTTCTCCACACATCCAAATTATACATGAGAAGTGGAAAAAATGGCACTCATGTTCTCTAGTTTTCTTGCTGCTCTTAATTCTGCGCCTCATCAAACTCAATGGCTTTGTTGTCACTTAAAAAAATGTTTTTGCTTTTAATTCTGTTCAAAACTTTAACCATTTTGTAACTTTAACATAAGTAAATATCAAATTAGCAAAAAAAAGACAGTTAAACATTTTACTTGACTTACTATTATTGAGACTACCGACTACGTATTTTCATTAAGAATATATCACAAGTGGAGGTACATTTTCCCTCCCTCATGTCCATTAAGTACTATCTTTTATGGTTAAATATTTCCTGACCATTGGGAAGAGAAATGGCTCCAGACAGATACAGGCACTCTTTGTAGAAGGGGACTTGAACTTGGCCCAAACTCTTCACATAACAAGTCAATTTGTTCACTTCAAATACTAAGGAGAGCACAAACTATGATACAAGCATCACAGGCAATCAGGAAGTTTGGATTCAGCTGAGCTAACATGTGGGCTCACTTGAGTTTAATTACAAATAAGTTCTACCTGTTTAGTACTAAGAATACATTTTGTACATTAATGAACATAGAAAGCAGGGGAGAAAAGTTCTCCATCATATTAGGTAAAATCTAAAAAAACATACTTCTTGCTCTAGATATGCTCTGCAGGTCTTAGAAATCAAATCTATTCAATGAAGATAACAGGAGAGGAATGCAATAGGCAGTCCTATATGGAAATGCAAAAGGCCATCCTATCCTCAGCTGTGTTTCAGATGTCTTATACCTTACCAGTTTCAAATTTTTAAGGAAGAGCACCATAACACACATTCAACATCCTAAGAAAACTAAATAACTGTAAAAAGTAGCATATATAATTCTTTTACCTTGTAAAAGAGAAGCTATGAAGGCAGTTGCTACACTGCTAGAACACAGAAGGACTGAATGATCAAAACGGTATTTGCCCTCTGGAATCCATCCCAATATAACTGCTGCCACTGCTGCCAGAAAGCCAACTACTGTTGCCTGAACCTGGAAAAGAAAAAGAAGGTGAACAATTCTTAAAATCGATAGACTTAAGAGGAGTAAAGAATCATTTTCAGTTATTTTCTCCTCCTATCTACGTTTATTTCCAAGGTGGAAAGGAAGCATGCTTATTCATTTCGTAGAGATGATGATAACCTTGGATGATCAAGAAGAAAAATCTCACGCCAGCAAAAAAGGCTTTACTAGTATTTCAGAGAATCAAGAATAACAAAAGCAAAACCAGGGAAAAGTCCTGAGATTTACCAAGAGCCAAAACTGAAACACCGAAATAGGGTCCTAAGCCACTTAAAAGTGTGAAATTGCAGCATAAATATTTCACCTATTTTTTGAGCATGTTGTATTATAACATATGAAGATGAAACAGTTCTTAATCTTAAGAAATAGTTGCTTTGGAGAACAAAGCAACTCAAATGATCCAGCTATTTAAAATACTGTTTATTATCCAAAAGCTCTCTCACATATTTCCTATAAACGTTGAATCCAATGCAAATACAGTACTGAAAACATTTGAGAGGTCAAACTTAAAAGGTTTTGCCAAATCTGAATTTTTTCTCTAATCATCCTCAGATCCTCTCTCGGAAAAATTAGAAAGGAAATACACTTGGTACAGTCATAAAGAATGCTTTACCTGTTCTTCTGATAAATATGAAAATAATATTGTTTTAGAGAAGAACTACAGTCATGCAAACATTATATGTTAAGCATGAGCCAGTGTAGTAGAGCTAGTTTCTCATTAGGACTGTCCATCTCCATACTTACCAATGCTTGTGATTTTTTTTCAATAACTTTGCTCACTTATGAGAGTTAATCAAATAAATCCATTACATTTACCTGTTTTAAGGCCAAATTGCCGATTATTAGGTTCCATTTCTCAATGGGAGAATCCATTTTTCCAATATTTACCTGTCAAAATTACAAAAGAATTTGAGTCATTTGAGTTTAAAATTGTATTATTTGAAACTGCAGTAAAAAGGAAGAAACCCACACATAATTCAACTCATGCCAAAAAAACCCAGACATTTTGCTAGCAAGTCAAAACCAAGCCAAATTTTTTCAAGTCAAACATTACTGTTGTTTTTAAATTGTACTCACAGGATCCATCCAAAATTAGTTAATCTTGATGCAGTTTTAAGCAGTAACTTGTTTAACATTAGCTTACTGTGCAACATACACGAGTCACCTTACATTCCAGAAACGTCCAAGCACCATCAGTAATTAGACGACTGGCTAAAAGGGAAACTTATCAGTGTTCAGTCACTTCAGGCTGAACTTGTTTCTATGGCCCTTGAGTTCTATGAGCCAGCAGAAAAATACTTAGATCCACGTGTGTGTGGACACACACACTCTCATGCAAGTGTGTTAATTGATTGCAATGAAACTACCTGCATAGAGAAACTGCAAGTGCTTACAGAAGATCAGAAAA
This sequence comes from Dromococcyx pavoninus, assembly GCA_033558185.1. Taxonomy (NCBI): domain Eukaryota; kingdom Metazoa; phylum Chordata; class Aves; order Cuculiformes; family Neomorphidae; genus Dromococcyx; species Dromococcyx pavoninus. The sequence continues at coordinate 395,411 of JAUMJL010000209.1, forward strand.
CACATCTAATACTGTTTAGTAGTCTACCTTTTAATTTATACAATACAGCTAGAGACCTATGATGCTGTAAATTATGTAAGTCCAGTCCTAAGGCACTGGCTGGAAAGACAGAAAATAAATTATTCTAAGAAATGAAAAAATACATACTCTTTATAACGTATTTTCTGCTTTTACCTTTTTTTGAGTTAGAGAATGAGGTCTGAATAATAGTACATACTCCCCTTTTGAGATAATTTTTTTACATGTTGAGCATAAATTTTAGGGGTCATTTTCCCACAATATTAATTTATAAGACAACATACTTCTCAAAATACAGAAACTCTCGATGCCTATTTTTCCCCTCTTTTGATAAATTCTTTCCAATTGGCTTTACTTCGATTTCTTTTCCACTTTGTTCCATTTTGTGATGGTAGTGATTTGTCAGGAACAAAGTATTAAAATTAAAGCTAACTTAGAAACATATAATATGACACTTTAATTCAGCCTGCACTATAAATATTTTACAGTGTTCAAAGTACAGTCAAAGCTCTGCAAATACATGCATTACATTTAAATATTACAGCAATACTGAAGGAAGTGCAGATAAGACTCTCCTTTGCATCCTTCTCAAATATGCCTGTAAAATTAAAGAAATGGCAGGCTATAGAGAACTTCACTCTTCTTCTCCTTTGAAGAAGTTTTTGAAATGTATCCAAAAAAAACCCTTTTAAAACAGTAATCTTGCAAAATGCTTAATCCAGCCTAAAAGTGAGCTGCTGCCAAGTGGTTCTTGAGAGTTCTTTTCTCCCCAATTATCAGCTGCACATTCACATTTTCTTTCTTGAACCAGACCTACCAGCTCTATGAGTCAGTTCATGGCAACATAAATTTGCTTGCTTAAAAATGCTTTTTTTTTCAGGGAGAAAAAAGGAGTTATTGTCTACAAAATTATCTGATCCACCACATGCAACCAGTAACCATGCACACATGCTCTTAGGATTTGGAAGGGAGAAAAGAGCAGGATGACTCCTTTCAGTTATTGTGATCTTGTGGAGTAGATGGACCTAAATAAGAGTCTGGATTAAGTTTACAGGGATGACTGGATGAGTGGTGTTTTGGTGTTGTGTTGGGTTTTTTTTACTTCCTCTTACAAAACAAAGAAAAAAGAATAGGGAGAAAAGGCAATGGTGTGAACTGAGACAATAAGAGTGACTCAAACTACAGAACAAACCTGAAGAATACAAAGCACAGAATATAAGTATTATGTTTGAATGGGCAGTTGGCCTAAGTACACCTCGCACAGTCACGCCAGCACAGCAGTGGGGGGAGGAAGAATGCTTTACATTACCACTAATACCAAAGAGAAACATGAGCTATGGTACCTGTCACACTACGATAGATTAAAACCACAGTCTTCAGACATATTTAGTGAAATGACTGATTCTAAAGTGGGAAATTGTGAGAGACCGGTACCAAGCAGACAGAACAGTAATTTGGGCAACAAGATGAACGAAGGTGATCAGGCAAAACTTGAAACCAGATACATTATGGAAAACTTGCTAACAAGACATTACTTTTCGGTCAACTAGATAATAACAATGGAGGAAAGATCACTAATTTACAGCCCTAAGAACATAAATATGTCTACCAATTCAGATGGAATTCTAAGTTAATGGACCAAGAAGGGTACGTATTAGCTCCAAAGCTGAACTCATGTTACAATATAAATTTCCTCCTCAAAGGTAAAGCCATTCACAGGACACAGTCTCACATTAACTGCAAAGACGGCACCTGGTGGGAAGCCAGCTGCTGCAAATTTATGTCAGACAAAGCAAGATTAATCATATAACTGCCTACAAATAACAGTTTAGAGATGCCCTGAATTAATATACTCCCTCAGTTTTCACTTAGGATGAGATGACAGAGCCAAAGACTGGATGGCTAAAGAGAGTAGGGGTCAATGAAATCAGTGTGAAGAGTTCAAAGGTCAGAATAACTACTTTCAAAGTGGTCTGAGAGAACTGGCATGTGAATTTCAGGTCCAGCAGCAAGTTTTTGATTAAACTGTCCAGTAAGGAATGATACAATGTGACACATATCTTGTTTTTAAAACCTGGGGTAAGCAGAACTTTCAAGGCAACTGTCCCAGACTTGAAACTGTATCTTGCAACTAAGCCCAAGTTATCACCTCTAAGAAGTTACATGTAACATGTAACAGGTTTCCATAGGTTTTTGTTCTGGTTTTGGGTTGGTTTGATTTTGTTTTGTTTTAATTAACAATTAGAAACATTGCCGATTTCTTGTGTATTTGTTTTTGCAGTAGCACTTGGGGCAGGAGCATGCAGCTGGCTATCCACCAGCTTGCAGAGCTGTGACCATTGCATCTGGTGTTGAGCATGAAAAAAGCTGGAAGGTTCTTCACAAGATAAAAGCCTTTTTTTCCAGTATTTCTTAAATATAATCTTGTCAGCATTATCTTGATAATGATTGATCTACACTGCTCTTATTGCATACAATATTGTTCTTTTAAACCTCCACTGTCTTGTGCACATGTGCATACACATATATACTCTGTAAAATTTCCAGATGAGCTCTTCACCAGCGAGCACAAATCAGAGCCACCCCTGGCAAAGGAGAGAACGTTCACTCAACCGTGACAAGCCTCTACCTTTGCTCTAAGAAGGATGTCCAACTTACAATATGACTAAGGAAATCCTGGCAAGTATTTCAACCTCTTGTGTGACTCATTCCAGGGTCTGTCACGATTCTTGAAGAAAACAGGTCACACAATGAAAACTGAGGTATTAGAAAACAAATAACAACAAAAAACCCCTCCCACAAGTCTTTCAATGCGGAGCTGGGAAGTATCTTGGTGCCAGTGGCCATAACTTTGGGCAAGGCCAAAGAAGCTTGAGCTTCCATAGGCCACACAGCATTGTCTGAAGAAATGTACACTTCACTGACCTCTTTGTAGCCAGTTAATTAAACTGATGTGAAGAGAGACAGTTAAAACAATTTGGCCAAGACAGATACAAGGCAATTTCTGGTAATAGGGAAGAAACCTTCATGGCACACTTCAATGGAAATCTTTGAAGCATCAGCTGATTTGTGTCTTGGTGAGACTTAATGATAGTCATAAGTAGCACTAGTAACATTCCTCAAACTTAGTCCCCTCACAATGAGCTGTTGTTTAAGTCTTGGTAGGAGCTTGGGCTTCAAAATGGATAAATTTGCTCGGAAAAAACACATTCAAGACATTTCCAGATCATGTTATCACATAGTTAATGGGATACTCTCAAGAATGCCTTTTTGAGCTGAGGGGAAGTTGCCTGAACTTCATGATGACAACTTTAATCAACCACTGAATGTGCAGCCAGTGTTGTGGACACCCCAGTATCCTTTTTCTGTGTGTGTGAGGGGGGGATCAACTCCTGGACTTGTTGATGGATAATAGGAACCGAGGTCAGGATCCTTGGTGTAGAAAAAGGGTTTCCATGACCCTTTTCCAAATGTCCCCAGAGAGCTGCAAGGTTCACAAATGAGATGACATTGATGAGGATGGGGAGAGCAGTCACTGACTGGCCCAGAGAAAAAGTTCCGGAGTTGTGATCTGGCAGCGGTCATAAGCTTAATTACGACGAAGAATTAAAGATCCCATTAACTGAAGCAGAAGTGGTGGAGCTGATTCTGACACTCTTTGTTTAAGTCTTCAGTAAAGCACTGGTAGATCTTGGCCTTGGTATATTTTTAAATATGCAGTACAAGTATTTTCAGTCCTCAGGCCACAGACTGTACCAGTCAGGAACAAATTAAGCAACAAGTAAACACAAAAAAAAAAGTAAGGTAAAAGACAAAAGTATTCATGCTTGACAGTAAAGGCAATAAGGTTTAAACACAAAATAGAGTTAAGAAACAGGAACAATACTCAGAAAATTAAGAGCACTAAAATTAAACAGAAAACAAGACTGAATAGCTAAGGCTGCCATTGATAAGAACACAACAAAACATGTCAATTCTCACATATGAAAGAACTGATATGTGGCAAAAGTAATCAATTTCTATAATGGGCACGACACAACCAAACCTTCATAGGACTGATAAGGCTATGTCTATTCACCATGTGCACTTGGGCAATAACTCAATATAATGTGGCAAGGAAATGTATTAATGACAGAAAACCAGGAGACTTTGTCAACACAAAGCATTGTAATATCCTACAAAAACTGGATGGCCTTGAGGAACACAGCAACAAAACCAGATGAAATTCAGCCGTAGAAACACAAGGTCATGCACTTAGAGACTAGTAGTATTCCTGCCAGAAAATGGGAGTGACAGCTGCAAATAACACAAAAGGAGAAATACTAGGACATAGCCATTGATCACAAAGTGACTGGGAGGTCTAAATCTGACACTGCAAGGAGAATAAGTACATACAAACCTAGGAAGTTTCAAGAACAATTTTTGAGAGAAATGGGGAAGTGCTATTCTACAAAGTCCCTGTAAAGTCTCATCTTGAGTTAAATACACCTTTGACCAAACATTTTTTAGAAAAAAAATTCAAGTAAGAACAGGTAGAGAGTGGGGGCCTTGCTGGAGAATGGAAAAATTATATTACAAATGAAAAACTCTGCATTAAGCAGCATCTTACAGAGATACCCAGTTTAGGTACCAGAATAGTATAGCCACGTTATTAGAACACGCTGTTTACTATAGTTATTCACATACACAGAGAAAAGAGATATGGTAAGGTAATCTGGTTTGCTTAGGTAGATAAGAAGGAATGGAACAACCGCTGCGGCACAGAAAAAAACTACAACAAATATATAAGAAAGAAAGCAAAAAACCTCACAGTTATGCCATTTTACAGTGTTCACACACACACAAAAAAAGGAGACCCAACAAAAGAGGAATAAAATTATCTAGCCAGAAAGCTACCAAAGAGTTTCTTACAGTTTGATCAGCAAAGGTCTGGAGTAGCGATGTCAGCAATTTTTGTGCCACAAAAGTGGTTTTTAAAAAAACATGTTCAAAATGCACACACTCTCTTAGCCTATTCAAACTCCATCTAGGCCAAAGACATCTGTCTACCTTACAGAATACACATGTAAATCTCAAAAATCTACTTTTGAGATGTTAGATGTCACTCAGAAGACAGCAAAGAAGAAATTAGAAGAGCCCCATAACAGCCAGGTTAAGCCATAAACATGAAATGTTTGTGTTCCAAAGATTTGACTTCCTTTTGAAATACTTATATATCTGAAAAGCGAAGGGGAAAAGAAAGCTACTTACAGCAGTTGACAGCCGGGATGCCAAAGTCATTTCCAAATTTCCTTTGAGACCAAGAAGCGCAGGAACCAAGATAAAAACTTCAGTAACATTCTTGAACACATCCCAGTGCTACATAAAGGATACAGTGGGAAACATTCAATTGAAAAAATTTCTTTAGACCATCCACAAAATATTACAAAAATTACAAAAAAATAATTCAAGCCTCTAAAAAAAAATCCATCTTTTTATATTAAAAAAGCCCAAACTGTTATCTATTTAGATAAAACAGATTTATGACTGCATATTACTACTTCAAAGATATGAATACCAGAGCAAGAGATACAAAACTTGGCCTTAAACCAAACCTAGCTAAAAAAAAGATGTCATTAATTTGAAGTCTTTTTTTTTCATTACTTTAAAATAGTACCAGGTGCTATGACTGCTCTTGAATTCTGTTCTTAATTTACAGTAATATTTTCATCTTTTCACTTCCAGCTGTGCAGAAATCTCACAGAAAACCAGCAAGAAATTAGTTGTCAAATGAACAGAGGCTGTGAGTGAAAAAGCTTACTATTCTTTACTTCTTAAGCATGAAATTTAGAAGAATATAGTTTTCCAGACCCCAAATTTTATAAGCAAACAAACTCTCCTTTAACTCTTTGTGCGCTGAATTCTCAGTACAGAAATGATGTACTACGCTGAATGTCTGTCAATCCATACATTTAATTTGTAAACATTTACCAACTTTAATAATCTAACAAAACAGTAAATTGCCTTGGCATTCATGGTTTTAAATTATTATTTTTGATTAAAGTAAAAGGATTCCATTCACAAACATAAACAAGATCTGAGTACTTCCTATATATGAAGTTAGACATGGATTTACTCCTGGGAAAGAATAGCCATAAAATTGTTTGTAAAAAATAATCTTAGAATGCTTTGTTGCCTTCAAATTTTCATTTTTAAGACATGTTCCGCCACATATCAAAATCCTGCTCTACTGACATCACAGTTTAATACTTAGTTTGAGGTGAAAAAAGGTAGTAGTGACACTAGCTTTTTATTTTTGCCTTTGTGTCACATACCTCTCATGGTAAGCTGGACTGAGAGACCAATCACGATTAAAAGTAATATGGAAGGAACTTACATAAACGTACATTTTACAGTGTTCACATGAACTTACATGAATAGATAGAAAAGCTCTAAATCACTTCATATGAGTTCCATACAATATATGAATGTAATGTACATTTTCATATATAATATACATTATCATGGACCAAATATACACAGTATGACAGAAATTGCATCAAATTGAAGCACACAAGATTAAATAATGCAATAAATTCTTCTAATTTTAAGCTCCTATGTATTGCAGCATCATGGTTAATTACAACTCTCACTTGACTATGTATACATTTATTAGTGTCAATAGAATTTTGATCAGATACTGTATTTCTGTCTTTATTTAAAGCAGAAGGCAACAGTTTTATTCACCAGCTCACTGTGGCTGAGCAACACCACTTACAAAGACGTGAACAACTCCAAATTAAACAGTGGAACTGTTTAAGGTGAGTTTGGGGAAAAGGAGCTCACATCAGCTCAGCCATACAGAGACCTAATTAATCCTCAATATTACAAACATTTACAATATCATGTGTTGGAATCATAAATCCTACATGTTAAAAAAAACACCTTTGAAAGCAAATACCAACCTGCACAATATCCAAAACCATGCCAGCAGAAACAGTTCCAAATCCTGCTAGCAAAAAAGGTACAAGTATCTGTAATGCCATAATACTACTAGATTCCTTGGGTTGTTTTCTACTTCCTTCCACAATGATATCTTCATTACTGTCACTAGACAGGTTGTCTTCCTGCAACATGGCATCTGTTTCTGAAGTGTCCATTCCCTCACAATAATTATAACTGGTAAAATCACCATATTTAGGGCTACAGCTAGATGGGCTGTGTCCATTACTACCATGAAAGCTTGGTTCTGAGAAGTGATGGTACTCTGTGTGCTGTTCAGACCTAACATTAAAATTGTGTCCTGCTGGTTGTAATCCATCTTGCCAGACACCATTCACTCTTTTGTGTCTTTCATCCTGGTTTATTTGGTAAACAACAGGAACCATACTCAAAAGCAGTCTCAAAAATTTATCAGACTGAATCGTATTAAGATTTATGGTCCAGTTTACAAAACCTTCTCTGTCATGAACTTTGCTATTTGTTTTGGAGATGGTAGATCTGCCTTTACAGTTAGTCATAGTGCTACAGAAGTACAGGCTGAAAAGCACTTCGTTCTTCAGACATCAGTGAAGAAATATTGTAGATGAGTCATCAAGTGCCACATTTGATGATTTTAAAACAGATAAACCAAAATGATCCTTTTTTGCATGCAAAAATATTTTTTCATTGATCTCAGATCTTCAGCAATTCCATAAGCAAGACTGGATCTGCAAAAAAAAGAAAAAGTATATATTCAAGATTTAAAATATTTTAACTCTACAGAAGACACAAGATATGGGTTTAAATTTTCATATCGCCCAGTATCTTTCCATAGCAAGTATTTGTAGAAATGCCAACCTCCTCCAATGTTCAAAGAAATGTTGAAAGAAATCAGGAGGTAAAAAGGGAAAGTTGGTGGGTGAGGAAGTTTCACAAACCAGTGTACTTTCCAGTGAAAGAAAGTGATAGCAACATGAATTGTAAACAAATTGGTGAGGGCCTACCTTTTGCCTTCTTAAAGCCCAGGAAGTCAAAGTCTTTAGGCAGACATTGCATGAAGCCCTAGACTTCCACTAGCCTTGAAAGCAGTAGGCCCCCAGAGAAAGGTATTTCTGCAAGGTGCGAGGGTATGGACAAATGGAATCCACACCACGCACTGCTGGGCCACTGTTGGTCCTCCCACTCTACACTAATGGCGAGCATGGAAAAAAATAAGGAAAAAAACCCCTAACTTCCAAAACACTATCAGAAGTGGTAAGCCCAAAGCAATATTCTAGGCGGCAAGGGCTTTACGTGTTGACAATCCCTGCCTTCCATCTCCATAAAAAGATGACAAACCAATATTAATATGTACAATTTAAAAGCATCCTAATTTAAAATTATAGTAACTGAATTTTCTCTGAAGCAAGCACATAAATTACGTTTCATATAAAGAGCTACTATATATAATAAAACTGGTCATTTTTTCATAAAATACTATCAAGGAAAGGAGACAATAATGAAATTCGGATCAAGTAGTCTAAAATAGTTTAAATTATTCTAGTTTTAAAAAACATTGCAATACTGAATTCTTAAAAATGGCATATTAAAATGTAATTAAAATTAGAAAAAATGTTAGGAGTGAGGATAATTAAAACAAAGATATTAAAAACCTGATTTTAATTTAATTTTGCATGAGGTTTAGGTTGCAGATATTTTCTTAAAGACAGCTTATCTGATGTCTAGTAACTGCTGTCCAAAACATCAGATCCGTAACCTGGTGTGCAATAAGCCTATAGCTATGTCACCAAGAGAGACACAGTTTTATTCAGGTTTGCGCAAATCCCGTGTGCTTGGAGGTTTTCCTCAAATCAAGCACATTCCAAGAGGTTTGCTGCCTTCATTTATACACATAGTTGCACAAAGCTACACATTATTCATCAAGCATATAATCACATATTTACATGCAATTATAATAAATGCCAAGCCATTCTTTGCACCTTCTCTGCATGCTACAAGGGGGTCTCTAGGGATGCTGGGTGGTCGTCACCCCCAAAATTACCTGCCACTTTCACCTATTGGTCAACTCCTCCCAATTACTGGCAGTATCTCTAAACGACTAGGTTGGAACTTCTTAACTTAGTTAAGTCCCCAGCTCCCCATTCAAAAGTCATGCTAATAAATTGTTCTATTATTTAACCATACAGCTGAACAAACTTTAGTCCCTTACCACAAAAAATACAAAAGCTAATGATTAACTGGGACCCATTTTTTGTAAGGCTGATGCCTGTCTGGTGATCCTAAGATATTTTTAAGATAATAAAAATATTGTAGACTTTTACCAACATAACCATTAAAATGTAATTATTTGATCAATATTAACAGTTGATGTTTGTTCTGCTTTCTTCAAATCATGCAAATACAGGCTATCTTTTATGTTTAATGTGATTTAGTATGCATTTATTTCTACACTGAAATTTCCATCATGGTAGAAAACTAAACAGTTTTATATTGGCAAGCTCAAATCATTTGACATTTCCTCCATCAGAAGCCACTTTACCTTCCTCTTCTTCAGTTTTCATGTTGGGATAATAGTTATGGTAATTTATTAGAAGAGCAAATGTTTTCATTTAACTTGAAGCTTTGTTGACTTCAACATTTATTGCTAGACTCCATGCATCAGGCAAATAGTTGGCATAAACACAGAAACAAAGATCAGGCAGATCACACCAATATGATGTGGGATAACATAATTCCACAAGCTCAAGGCACTGTATCTATGCAAAGCTGGGAAAAACTTTTTAGAGAGTACGAGAAATAAAAATAGTTTAACGTTAGAGGATTTTTAATCTACTTTCCCTAAGAAAACAAGGCTTCGAAGTTCACATCATTTACATTATGATCCCTAGACTTCCCCTCCCTCTGTTTCCACATTTTTAAGTCACCCAATATTTCTGGAGCCATTTCAGATATATTTGACAGAGATTAAACATGTCAAAGCTTTTAGTAACTAACGGCCTTCTAAGACATCCATATTTGTGCCCTTGCTGTAAGGCATCTTCAAATGCTAGTTAGGATAATTCATTCATATACAGCCACAGCAAGTCCACTTCAAAAACCCTGCTGATCACAGAATTACTTATTTTGTTTTTGTGAGTGAAGAGACAACTCTGACTCTCAAGATTTTCCCTCTATCAATGGCTTTTTCCAAGGGAGTTCTGACCAAGGAATGAATATTTTTATCACAGCAATGGAGTGTTTAGCTTGATTTAGAAAGAAATTTTACAAGAAAAAGCAATCTTATTTTTCCACAAGACCAATAGAGCAATTCAAGCAATCAAGATTTCTGCAATATCTTTTACTACTCTGTAGTGGATTGTGCTATGTTGTCATAAAAACTCCTAGGCCTCAATTCTGGTTTCCACAGAGTTTAATTAGGAGTAACAAAACAACTTTTGCTACTATCCCAAAGGAGCTCTAACCATAGGCCAAAATGGTGCTCTGTTAAGCACTACAGAAAGACAAAACAAGAAGAGCTAATTTTGTTTCTTCCTGGCCCAAAGGTGGCATTATCTAAGTAAAAGAAAAGAAACGATGCATAAAAAAAGACAAGCAGAAGCAGATGCATAATTAAACCAGCAAACTGTTGAAGTGAGACCAGAGGAGGGCCAGGAAGTTGATCAGAGGGCCGGAGCACCTCCCCTGTGAGGACAGGCTAGGAGAGTTGGTGTTGTTCAGCCTGGAGAAGAGAAGGCTCCAGGGAGACCTTATAGCGGCCTTCCGTTCTTAAAGGAGGCTACAGGAAAGCTGGGGAGGGACTCTTCATCAGGGAGTGCAGGGATAGGACAAGGGTTAATGGTTTTAAGATGAAAGAGGGGAGATTTAGATTAGATGTTAGGAATAAATATTTTACTGTGAGGGTGGTGAGGCACTGGCACAGGTTGCCCAGAGAAGTTGTGGATGTCCCCCCTTCCCCCGTGGAGGTATCCAAGGCCAGGCTGGGTGGGGCTTTGAGCAACCTGATCGAGTGTGAGGTGTCCCTGTCCATGGCAGGGGAGTTGGCACTGGATGATCTTTAAGTCCAACTGAAGCCATTCTATGATTCTATGATTCTAACTACTACCAACTTCTAAGACTACACCAAAGAGCTTTATAGGAGGATTAAGAAGAGAACTTAATGGAAGTTGAGGAAAATCACAAGTTCAGGAAGGGTACAGCCTAGGTTGCTGAAGGTTGCCAACTGATTTATGACGATAGGAAGAGGCACACTAATAAATCTTACAGAGGGAGAAACTTTGATTAGAGAAACTTTATTGCAGATTTCAAGAATGGAATGTAGAATTAAGATGTAAAAGTGTCTGTGATGAAAGATGTGTACTTAGTTCCACGGTAACCGGGGGGGGTTTGGGTGGTTGTATTTTTTTTTTGAGGCGAACTAGAGGAGTAAAAAACGAAGAATTTTATTTCACTCACAGATAAATAAATACAGAAAATTTCCCAATAGCTTTAACAAGGTAGAGTCTGGCTCCCATGTGATTTTCCAATATGTCCTCCAGTCACATCACCAGAGTGCTACACCAGTGACTCATGGAAAGTATTCATTGGTCTGAAACTCTGGCCAAAAATATTTGGCCTAATTACCCACATTCTTCTAACATATGAATTTTTTTCCTTTTGAGTTTTTACTAACTTTATTTTTTAAGTAAGAAATAAATGGTTTGGGAAGATTATAGTTTCTTTTAGTGTGAGAAAGTGTTAACAAATGGAAATGGTACTTGAAAAAAAGGAGGAACAGAAAAATTATTTGGTTAACTAGCAAGGTACAAAGGGAGGAAGAATGGCATGAATGTCTAACAGTCAAAATAGTACAAAACAGTAAACTTTGTACTTAAAAAATACAGTATACAGTGAAGAGTAATTATTTCCTCAGAGCATTCAGAGAGGCGATAACTATGAAGTCTACTGAATGTAACTATTCATTTCTAAAATCCTCTTCTGACAAAGGTAATATTTCAAAAGTCATTCGATGCAATAATGTTACAGGATACTAATACCATTCTACTTTTTGTGGGGGGTATACCTATAAAATGCAGCAAATCATCTAAGGAACAGTATGATCTCAGGGACAAGAACTCCCTAAGAAGGCTTCTCATCGACAAGAACAATGCCAATTTTATTGTGTTGTCTAGAAAGATACAGCCAGCTAAATAAGCAAGTTCTACCCGAGTAACCCATATGAGGAAAAGGAGGTAAACATCTCAAAAATCCTACCACCAGTTTCTTTAAGAAGAGCAGGTAAGTGAATCTGGTTTCTTGCCATATAATCAGCAGGTTACAGAGAATGGTGAAAAACAAAACCCACAACATGCTACTTGCTGCAGACCTGTTCCCAAGAAGTGAGACACTTTGCAATCCAATGGATAACAAACCAGTTTTCCCCATAAGAATCGATTCAATTAAAAAAATACACGCAGAGTCAGTATACACAATGTTGAAAACGGACAGGCAGAACTAGATGATGTGAAAACAGACAGGACAAGGAGCTGAAAGAGATGTTGACTTTTGGAAATGCATAGTTGCTTTAGGAAACAGTCAGTTACTTCAGCGATGAAACTGAACACGTGATACCATCACATTTTTTCATCCTTCACCTTCGACTGGTTTGATTGGTCTTGATTCATCTGAGTAAGATGAAGATGACAAGGATAATCTAACTGTTCAGGAAGAGGCAGCAAGAACACTATTATTATACAAACAAACTGCCAACTTGGATTTAGACATATTCATGATTCAGTTCTCAGGAGCATGGGAAGGAGATTCTTCTTCCGTGCTTTCCTAAGGTTTAAAGAACATCCAGCACTAGCAGGATTAAAGGACTGGATTCTACTAAATTTGACTGTTCAGTGATTAGACTGCTTAGAATTTATTTAAAGCATTAAAATAATTAGTAATTAAATCACCGTGATTTTTTAAGTACCTTCAGAAAAGGGGAAGGGGGAAGAGTAGTGAATCATCAAGTATGAAAGTTTTGCACAGCCTAAAACAAATGGCAGGCTAAAACAAATATTTATCAAAAACTAAGTCTAGAAAAACTAATTTCTTTCAGCGTTCAGCTAACAAAACCAAAGATAACACTTATCTAAATAATACTGAGGACTTTCACAGGATCCAACTGTAATTACACCCGAGCCAAAACTCATTTTTCCTAAAAGCTGCAAGCATTTTTTACAGGTAATCTTTTAAAGCAAGAATAACCTCTATGTTGCACTTCTAAGTACTCTACAATGAAACACAATAGCTTAAACGTGCCTGCCTGAGAAACACTTCTCGGTATAAGAACAAGCCTTGGAAAGGGGTATTCAGGAAAGTAATACAAAACATTAATGAAATACTGAGCTTCAATATTTTGCCACAATAAGCAAAGATGACACTAGAATCTTTACTGGCTTCACAGATGAAGCCAGTCTCTTTTCAGTAAAGGATGAGAAGTAGTGGACACAAACTGAAACACAGGAAATTCCATTTAAGCATAAAAAAAAAAGCTTTGGTTTACCATGAGGGTTGTTGAACACTGCTCTAAACAGGCGTTTAGACTCTCTGTTCCTGGTGATATTTGAAATGCAACTAGACACGGCCCTAAGCAACCTGCTGAACTTGACTCAACACTGAGCAGAGGTGGTTGACTTATGACCATTTCCAGAGATCCCTTCTGACCTCAACAACCCTGAGATTCGGTTAAGTTTGCATGTGAGGTTTTGGGGTGCTTTAAGTTCAAAACAACATTTATACAGGTGATACAGGGATCTGCATGGCCTCTTCTCCCCTGTGATGTATTGCATACATAGAAGTTTCCCAGTATTGCACTGACATCTTTATCACAGCTGTGATTACTCACCTAGTGAACGTATCAGCAGAAAGCGAAAGCTACATCATATCAACTCAGCATGTACATAGGGCAAACAAAGAGACTGTATTATCATTAACCATAGAATCCGGAATCCCAGGTGGTATGCTGGGCTAAGATTATTTATACCAGATACTTAATGTTTGCTATTAAAGAAATTTTGGAAATTTTGGTATTTGGGAAACGTATTGAAAATCAACAGATGTTGCACGCAAAGCAGAATATGAGTAGTACATATCATTTCTTAAATATTATGCAGTAAACTGGCTAACATGGTGTTAATTGCACAGCAGTTGCAAGCTAAATCTATAGCAAAAGAAACAAAAGAAAAAATAGAGGAAAAAAACAGATTAAAGAATCTTCAGATATCTTCTTGCATATAAGACACTGAAAGGGCTGCCAGCCTCAGGCTCTATTTTCAGACAAGTTTGAGACTGCCACATTCCACTTCCTGAACATGGCATCTTTTGATTTTGGCCCCGAGGAAAAGAAAAGCAGCTGTCAGAAAAAGGTTTGGTTTGCGTCTGCACTTTCAAGGCAACTCAACCAGAAGAGACCAAAACAAGAGCCAAAAAGAAGGTAGTAAGGCTATGCAATGTGGTCAGGTTGTAGTATCACCCAATGGAATACCAACATGAAGAACAGCAGGCACATCACATCCAGGCCATCAAAAGCAGGTGGAAAGGTTACACAGGTAAGAGATAATGCAGTCCTATAGATTAAATAACTAATAGGTACTTACCAGGATAAGTCCTAACTGTACTGTTTGGCACAGTTTGGTACTGATTACAGGTCTCTACTGTCATATGAACTGCTTATTAACTCAGGCACTAGGATACAGGCTCATGTTGGTTTTTGCAGATAATATCCTATGATATTTGAAAAGAAAATGATACACCGTTGGTTTTTCTTCTGAAAAAGAAGTCATACTGCAGTATTTATGGTTCCAGTTTCATAATCTCTTTAAGGCAGCGTATGTAGGGAATGCTGCCAAAACAGGTCTTCCCACCTGCTCTCATCTTTTTACTAGCATTGCTGAACTGGTAAAGTGAGGATAACTCAGAATGTCTACCAAGGCCTGCTAGGACCCTGCCTAGAAAATATACACAGATTTTTTTCAGATATTTATGTTTTGTTTCTGGCGCTAAGACTAAGCAATTATTTAATTTTATATGTTCCATTTATCAGAGCATGGCTAATGTAGCGTGATCTATAATCCAGGATCAAATGTGAGTGATGAAGACACGCAACTGCATCCCAGCACTGAGGAGAGGCAGGGAATTACAATATTCACTGAAACTGAAGAAAGAGACGCAGCTACAACTTGAACTTAATTCAAAATTAATGACAGGAACCCTTCAAAGGCCTGGGACACCTCCCCTATGAAGAGAAGCTGAGAGAGTTGGGGTTGTTCAACTTGGAGCAGAGAAGACCCTGAGAAGACCTCATTGTGGCCTTTCGATATTTAAAAGGGGCTTATGAGAAAGACGGGAAAAAACATTCTAGCAGGGCCTGTAGCAATAGAATAAGGGGTAATGGTTTCAAACTGAAAGAAGAGAAGTCTAGACTAGATATGAGCAAGAATTTTTTTTTGGTGAGAGTGGTGAAACACTGGAACAGGTTACCCAGAGAGGTGGTGGATGCTCCATCCCTGGAAACATTCAGGGTCAGGTTGGATGGGGCTCTGAGCAACCTGATTTAGTTGAAGATGCCCCCGCTTACTCCAGGGGGGTTAGAGTAGATGACCTTCATCGTCCCTTTCCAATTCAAACCATTCTATGATTCTATGACAGAGTAGAAAATAGAGTAAATCAAAAAAAGCTCCTATGTTTTGGCAGAATAGCATGGAAAGAGCACAAATATAATACCAGATGTTAATTACAACATTTGTAAGCAAAAGATGATCTTTGAAGACTGTATCTGTGTTGTTGGCACAGGTTTTACACTTGTCTAGCAACTGCATCTGTGGTGGCAGATTCTGGCTTATTTTTATAGGTGTAAAGGTGGGAACAGAAATGGAAGCATGTATGGATGTACTGAGTGCCAGGGAATGAGTGCCTCTGGAAATGTTGAGCAGATCTTATGCCCACACAGCGAAACCGAAGAAAAGGCTCATTGTCCAGGCTACCTGGAGCCATACAGAATTACGTCCACATGATGACAAGAGCTGTGGGAGTTTGAGGAGTGCAGGGCACAGGAGCTGTGGGTGTCTGAGGGGCGTGGGCCACCAGAGCTACAGGCTTTGAGGGGCGCAGAGTGTGGGGCTTTGAGAGGTGTAGGGCAGTGGAGCTGCAGGGATCTAAGGGGCGCGGGGCACCAGAGCTGTGGAGTTTGAGGGGCACGGGGTACTGAGGCTGCAGGGTTTGAGGGGGCATGGGCCAACAGAGCTGCAGAGGTCTGAGGGGCGCAGGGTACCAGGGCTGTGGGGGGTTGAGGGGCAGCTGACGCTGGAGCTGTGGGATTTGAGGGGCAAGGGGCACTGGAGCTGCAGGGTTTGAGGGGTGCAGGGCACTGGATCTGCAGGAGTCTGAGGGGTGCGGAGCAGTGGTGCTGCAGCGTTTGAGGGTTGCAGGGTGCCAAAGCTGCAGGGGTTTGAGGGGCGCGTGGCATTGGAGCTGTGAGGGTTTGAGAGGTGCAGGGCACCGGAGCTGTGGGAGTCTGAGAGGCGCGAAGCACCGGGACTGCGGGAGTCTCAGGGGTGTGGGGGTACCAGGGCTGCGGGGATCTGAGGGGCGCGAGACACCGGGTCTGCGGGGTGTGAGGGCCGCGAAGCACCCAGGTCCCGCAGCACAGAAGGCAGGAGGGGACGAGCCGCCCCGCCCCGCACACCAGGGACGCCGGCGAGGCGGTAGTGGGCGCGTGAGGAGGGCGCCCATCCCCGTCTGCCCCGCAGACCTCCCGCACCCCGGCACTGCGGCCGGGCAGGGGCATTGCTCCCATGCAGTGGAGCCCCCGGCACCCCCGCTCGCGAAACTTTTCCACCCGCTGCTTCCCGCAATCACAGACTTATAGAAACATAGAAGGTTTGGGTTGGAAGGGACCTTAAAGATCATCCAGTTCCAACCCTCCTTGCCATGGGTAGGGACACCTCGCACCACACCAGGCTGTTCAAGACCCCATCCTACCTGGCCTTGAACACTTCCACGCATTCCCCGCCGCCTCCCGCGGCCGCGGGTCTCCCTACCTCCCCGACCCCTCGATGAAGCCCCTCTCCCCATCCCTTCGGGTTGCGGGTGTTGCTGTCCCCCTACCTGGGCGGGGGCGATGCCGCCGCCAGCAGCCCGGGATCCCGCTCCATTGCTGCGGGGAGGGAAGGAGGGAGCAGCCCGGCGGCGGTGACAGCTCCGGGGCGAGGTGAGCGCCGCCGCCGCCACTGAGCAGGCGCGGAAGCGGCGGGAGGGCGGGCAGCCCCCGCGATGATGTGGCCAGTGAAACGCAGCCGCCGCCACCGGGCGCTCCGAGCCGGGGCAGGGGCCGCCGAGGGGAGGGAGTGGGATGGGATGGGGCGCGGCGTGAGGAGCCCCGCTATTGGGCGCTTCTCCCAAGTGACAGGCGATAGGACGAGAGGGAATGGCCTCAAGTTGCACCAGGGGAGGTTTAGGTTAGACATCAGGGAAGATTTCTTCACCGAAAGGGCTGTCAGGCACTGGCACAGCTGCCCAGGGAGGTGGTTGAGTCACCATCCCTGGAGGTGTTCAAAAGATGCGTAGATGAGGTGCTCAAGGATGTGGTTTAGTAGCGGACAGGTACGGTTGGACTCAATGATCAAAGGTCTTTTCCAACCAAGCGATTCTATGATGCTCTGACACCCCCGGGCGAGCTCCGGTTGCCTGTAACCTCGCCCGAGGGGGTCAGAGAGTGCCGGGACCCGCGGGATTCCCCTTCCCGCTGCGCTGTCCGGGCCCTTTCGGAAACCCCACGCCTCCCTCCCTCGGCAGCGGCGCCGCTGATGCTCCGTGGCCTGGGAAGACAAAGGGCTGGGAAGCGGGGGCTCCCTTGGCAGGCGGCGGCTCCTTTGCTTCCCCTGGCAGAAGGAGCTCTCCTGGCAGCGTAGCACAGGAGTCAGCGTTTTATACTGACTCCAGAATGTCAACTACCAGGGCATTTTCGTTCTTTTCTGCCACTTGGCTAAAAATAGCTTCCTCGGGAATCCATTTTTTTAAGTATTTGGCTCAGTTGGAATATCCGTGTTCTTGCCCACCTAGACTGTATCCCCTGCAGGCAACAGCGAGTGCTTAAATGTACATCCACGAATAACCCCCTTGGGATCTGCTGCCTGAGTCGACTAAATACAGAGACAAGGCTTTGCTGGGCCCTGTTAATCCTTAAAACACTTGTTATAGTAATACAGGAAAACTGAGGAGTGTCTCTTTATCAGGGAGTGCAGTGGTAGGATGAGGGGTAATGGTTTTAAGCTGAAAGAGCGGAGATTTAGATTAGCTATTACGAGGAAATGTTTTCCTGTAAGGGTGGTGAGACATTGGCAAAGGTCGCCCAGAGAAGTCGTGGGTGCCCCATCCCTGGAGGTGTTCAAGGCCAGGCTGGATGAGGCTTTGAGCAACCTGATCCAGTAGGAGGTGTCCCTGCCCATGTCAGGGAGGGTAGAAATGGATGATCTTTGATGTCCCTTCCAGCTCAAACCATTCTTTGATTCTATGAATACATTAAAATAGTCAAGCCAGCTAAATTTATGCATTTATTATAATCACTAGCATTATTCCTCAATTGTTGCTCAACTCTACTCAAAGTAATGGCAATGCCTTAAGTGGAAGGTGCAAGGGAAGAAACAGGAAGAAAAGAGAAACAGGATTTGATGATGGTTACAGCAGCCAAGTCTACAGCATCTTTTTTTTCCTTTCCATAGACAGAACAAAAGACAGAATGGGCAAGTCACCAAGAGTCTGCCGTAAATTGGAGCGAGCTGCTGTGGGTATGTGTGGAAAAGCAGAAACAAGCATAGGAGAATGGATTTCCAGGACTGGAGCCAAAACAATGTGTACTCCAATTGTGAAATACACAGCATCAGCTTGAACTCTGAGTCAATACTGCATTAACTGAATGAAGCAGCCCAAACCTCAGAGCTATTAATTCAGTGGTCGATGCTGTCTCAAGCCTGAATTTGCTGGGAATTTGGGCTATGGGTGCTGCTGTCCCTTTACCTGAGTAACAACCATGTATATCCATGCCTTGTATGCGCTCACATTACACAGTGTGGATGCATAATTGGGCCACCTTGCAAACCAGATAAAGATCACATCTGCCTCTTCCCAACAGGGTAGACTGTAAACCTGAGGTTTGGGAATAGCACCTGAGGGTGCTGTTCCTGGCTTTTCTAATTGCTTGTCTGGTGATCTTGAGCAATAATTCTCATTGCTCCCTATTACAGGTTCCTTCACAGTAATCACACGAAACTACGTAATACCCATGGATGAAATACACTATTTGAGGTTCATGAACTGTTAATTTGGGCTGTGTGCAAATTCAGAAAGACTTGCTTTTGACCCCAAAAGCCTCAGTCCTTGAGGTTTTTCATCAAGGCTGGCAATAGGATTTTTCTGGGAAACCAAAATTCTGGAGCACAGTTCAGTAGATAGATGCAAACCAGGGAGAAAACTCAACGGGATACACCTCGCACTGCGGGGGGAGGGGGCTGAGAAAGTGGCAGAGGATGCTTGCTTGGGCTGATCTCTCTCAGGAAAAGAGCAGTGCAGTCTCTCGCTTGAGACCTTGAGGAAGGTTTGATTGTTACTCCTTTGTTAATTCTAAGATCTGTATTGCTTTTTCTTATGTGCTTCGTGATGAGGGCATATAAACACCCCTTACCTGATTACTACCTCGTCTCATTTTTGCCTTGTATTTCCCATCTCATCTCTTATGAAGGATCCAGTTCTCTTTTCACAGTTTTCACGTTGTCTAGATTGTAAACAGATAGGGACAGAAACTGCAGAATAAGTCTTGAATAACAGGTTGGCCAGTGTCAGGTGAACTTGAGGGTGGGATAAGTTTCTTTTCCAAAAGATAATTAAAATTCCCTCAGGGTCTGAAATTTAATTTCGGGTGCAATTATCAAATTCTGACAATGAAAATTGGAAAGTTCTCATAGAAGAGCAGCTGCTGGCAGGTGTTCAAGCAATGTTACCTGCTTGCAGCTTAGTTTCGTGCTCTGATTTCTCCTCCAACTGACGGGATGGACTTTTCATAACAAATTGTTTCATAAAGGTTTTAAAACTTTTTTTTCCTTTGTAATGTGAATTATTTTCCTTTCCACGTTGTTAACCCTATGTTTACCGGCACTGTTTGTGCCGATTAACTCCTGATTAACCCCAGTTTTACCTGCACCATTTGTGCCGGTGAACCCTGTGTTTACCAGTACTGTTTGTGCTGGTTAACCCCAGGTTAACCCCAGGTTTACCTGCACGATTTGTTGTGCCAGTTAACCCCAGGTTAACCTAGGGTTTACCAGCACCATTTGTACAGGTTCATCCCAGGTTAACCCCTGTTTTTTTACTGGCACCGTTTGTGCTGATTAACCCTAGGTTAACCCTGGGTTTACTGGCACTGTTTGTGCTGGTGAGCACCACCAGGTTAACCCCGGGTTCGTTCCAGGTTAACCTAGGTTTAGCAGCAGCGTTTGTGCCGATTCATCACAGGTTAACCCGGCTTTACTGGCACCGTTTGTGTCCTCTAATCCTGCGGTTTACCAGCACTGTTTGTGCCGATTAACTCCAGGTTAACGCCTGGTTTACCAGCACCATTTGTGCCAGTTCATCCCAGGTTATCCCCGGGGTTTACTGGCACCGTTTGTGCCGGTATAACCCCAGGTTAACCCTAGGTTAACCCCGGGTTTACCAGCACTGTCTGTGCCGATTGACGTCAGGTTTACCGGCACCGTTTGTGCCGGTTCATCCCAGGTTAACCCCGGGTTTACCGGCACACTTTTTGCCGCTTTCCCGATGGGTGGTGCTCGCTTGCCCCGCACCGCCCCTGACCCCGCCCCGGGGCTGCGCGGCCCTTGCTCCTCCCGCCCGCCAGAGGGCGCTGGCGCTGCCGTGCCCCTTTCGTGCCGGCGGGCGCATGGCGGGCGATGGCGGTGCGGGGCGCCCCACCGTCTCCCGGGAGCTGCTGGCCGTGGGGCGCCGAGGAGGTGAGAGGGAAGAGCGGGGCCATCGAAACCTGCGACGCTGAGCTGGGGCTCCCGCCTGCCTTTCGGCTGGGATCGGCGCTGCGGGGCTTGGCCCGGTGCCTCCTCGGGGAGGGAAGAGCCGGGGAGCGGGGACTCGACCGGGCCGGGCTGGGCTGGGCTCGGCTGGGCTGGCGATGAGCCCCCGGCCTCGCAGGGCAGCCCCGGGGAGGCTTTCAGGGCTTCTGGTTGATCGCCCTCCGCGTTCGATGCCAGCTGGCGTTTTGGGAAAGTGCCGTTTTCCCGAGCGCGAAGTACTGATACCGAAAACGCCGGCCAGTAAGCTCTCCAAGACTCGTTTTGGAGTTTTAGAAAGCAGCATCCTTTATTTGAGTGCTGGACTCCCGAGGGAATGATTTCCATCAGCCACGTGTAACGAGACAAGAGCTGGGACAGAATGTATTTACCACTTACATGCATATGGATAAATTTTCCCAGAAATCTTATGCATATTCTGTTATTTTCCGAGGACTAATTTTAATGTTATTATGAACTTAACAACAGCCAAATCTCTACTAATGGGAGCTTTGGAGCCAGATTTGTCTGACCTTGCATTTTAGACAGGGAAAGATTGCAGACAGAGGAGATTATATGAAGCGTTAGACATGACAGATGTTCTGTTTTAGAAGCAGGTCATGGTAGACATAAGGTTTATCTTAGTAAAACTTACTAGGCCAGAACTCCATTCAGCACATACCATGCTTAACACAAGCGATTATCATTTCTTAAAAACACTGTTTGAAAGAAGCATGCTATAAAACAACATGCTATCAGAGAGACACTATGTCTAACTCAAAAAATATAGTTGCTTAGGTGAAACTTTACTTTTGCTTAAATCAAAATATTCCACTTTTTGTAATAGTAACTGCTTCTTGTATCAGTATATCCTGGCGGGAAGCCCACCTTAAATCAGTATTGACAGTTGTAACAACATTTCTAAAACGTTAAAAAAGTGTCAAGAAGAAATAAGGCTTTACTTCAGCTGATGATAAGGGGCTCGTGGCTCTCCTAGCGGTCATAAGAACTAAACTCACAGAATCACACGATGACCTGAGTTGGAAGGGACCCCCAAAGATCATTCAGCCCAGCTCCTATCCCTGCATAGGACAATCCCAAATTTACACCATGTGTCTAACTACTGCAGAGCTTCCCTATGTCATATGGATTTTATGACGCTACTTCTGCAAATAGTTAATTTATGTCATTAGTACCACTCTTTGTCCTCTGCTTTTGTTGATTGCCACCACAGTTGCACATGAGGAAAGGGATTTAAATTGGTGCAACTAATTTGTCTAATTCTAATTCTGTGTTGAACCTGCTGATCATTTCCTTTCACAGCCTCTTGTGGTAGCAAGTTTTAGGCATTCACTACCTAATACATACAGAAATACTGAGATGAGCACCCCCAAAAAAAACATCAAGAAAAAGTATTTGCAGGAAATCAGAGGGGAATTTCTGCAGGCAGAGATAGCTGAATCTTCATCTGTTTAGTCGTCTTCTAGAAAGGTGGAAAAGTAGCAGCAAGAAGAGAGCTTCATACTTAAAATGTGATGTTTGTGGTTGACGTAAGTAAACCTTTAAATATTTGTTTGTTTCCAGGGCTGGAAGAAACTTTGTTGATTAGTTCAAAGTGTAAGAGCAAGAAGGCCACAACTTTACAAACAGTTAAGATGCCAAGGAGTAATGGTAAGTATGACTGATATTGGAACAGTCTCAAGTAGCAGGTGACATCTTTGCCATAACTTTTGCTTTAGTTCTTTCCTTGCATTATATAAAGGGAAAATGTCTTTCATTATGTTTCTGTCCCTGCTGGGTATGTCCCATGGGTTAATAACGTAACTGCTCCCTCTGCAAAATGAGATTTTATGATGCTTGGCATTACAGCTGTTGTGTTTTAAGGACTTAGTTCTCCTAGAAGTACTTGTGCTCTCTGCATATGAATTCACCAGGTTGTATCTTTGGTCTTCATTTAGTCAACTACTTTCAAATTGATGCAAGTCGCTTTCAAAACTTTTTTTTTTTAAATAAATGTGCTAGCAAAAAGTATTAGGCCAGATCATATAAACATTCATTCATAACAAATTAATTTGAATACATTAAGAAAACTTTTTTTTTAATTGAGCTATGTTCCTTCTTTCTTTGTGAAAGCTACACAGAGATTGCTAAAATTCTCTTTAGCATAACTCTATGAATAAGAGAACCTAGTGTAAAAATTGTTGGTTTTTAAAGGGTGTATCTTCAGGAGTTTTCTTCTCATGGAAATATGCCAGAGTTCTTTAGTCTCAGATTGTTCTTTTCCACAATAGAGTTGTTGCTTCTATGCTGATCTGGCCTTCTCATCTCTTTTCAGAAGCAACTTCTCAGTATAAAATACTTGCTGTTTATAAGCATTTATTTTAAAATGGACCTCTGTCAAGCTGTTGTGTTTTTATTTTGTGATTGAGCTGAGATTTAAAAAGTAATAAACCCCCCCCCCGGTTTGTAATATCTTTTCTTGGATAAAAGTCTTTACAGAGATGACAGTGTTTTAAAGGTAGGTCATACCTATTAGGCTCCTGTGGACCTCACTTGGAAGAGTAGCTCTTACTTCGCAGAGAATGAAAACTAGTAGTTGACTCATCTGCATCTGTGGAACAAAGATTATTTGAAGAAACTCTGGAGGCAGATGAAGATATTCCCTGTCCCCATGGAAGGAAGATAAATGGTTCTGATTCTCGTAATGACAGTGATTACCTTAAAATTGTTGAGAAGTCCCACTGAGATTAGAAGGATATTTCTGTAGAGGTTGAGTATGTTATACTTCAGCCTAAAGTCTCTCCCACCATTGTAATTTCAGAGTCCCTTTTGATAATTATGTTCAGCTTTCTTTTTTTGTAGCATGACATCTGTGCATCTGTGGCATCTGTGCTAGAGCTGGTTTTTCTGTCTAGAGGCACTCAGTCTGTACTTTAATAGGGAGGAAAGGAGGACATAATTATATCTCCAGTAGAAGTAGTACTGATGTGGAAGTTTTTCAAGATGGCACTCAGTAGGTATTGAAAACCATGGAATTTACAAGCAAGTTTTCTCTGAACTGGTTACATTTTGTTTTAAGCATCTGAATGGAATTGTTGAAGCAATTTCTTCCTGCACCATGTGCTAGCCAATAGATTCAGTATCTTTTTGCTGTTTATGTGTTGGGAAATTGAATGCTATAAAAAATCCGCCTATTAAAACATCTTAAATGTGGTAGACAGCTGGAAATGAAAATAGAAATGGGATATGTTTAAATGCTAAGATTTCTGAGGTATAAATTAATATGTGCCTGTTTGTATACATGCATGTGATAATTATTTCTTTTTTCAGTTTTGGACCGAGTACAGAGCTTTTTACCACAGATGGCTCAAGCAAATGATGAGCTAAGAAGAAAAATGGTAACAGCACCAGCTCATCAGTTTGATATTGAAAATCTAGACAATGCAACAGAGAAAGTTATAGAAATGGTAAATATTTCCTACATTTTTTGTTTTATAAAGTAAATTGAGAAGGGATTAAAATAATTCTCTGATCTCAGAATGAGCTGATTTGATAGATGAGGCTAACTACCATTTTAGTTTGTAATCTGCAAATGCAAAACAGAGATATAATAAAAATGCTTCATTGAAATTTACTACTTGTTTTTCATACTTGCAGAATTTAATGACTAGGAGTGAAATAGTTTAAGACCAAAATAAGATACACTTTTGAATCAGCAACTCTGA
The DNA here is from genome assembly GCA_033558185.1 of Dromococcyx pavoninus. Classification (NCBI taxonomy): domain Eukaryota; kingdom Metazoa; phylum Chordata; class Aves; order Cuculiformes; family Neomorphidae; genus Dromococcyx; species Dromococcyx pavoninus. Next base: position 420,192 of record JAUMJL010000209.1, read on the forward strand.
ATTAAAAGTCACAGATTGTATTTTAAATGCCTCATGGGTAATTTGATTTGATTTAGAAACTGGACAGTGTAAGGTGTAGTAAGGCATAACAGAAGGCTTTACTATAAGATTAATAACGGGCTTTCAGTTGTGCTTTATAGGTATTTTTAGGACTCACTGTAGGTCTTGGGTTTAGAAAAGCTGTTAGTGTTGTTACGATTCTTTCTGGCTGGTATTTGTCCATTTGTTTACATTCACATCAATATTTTCTGTTTTCAACTGAAGAACTGAAGTGCTGCAGCAGTGCTGCATCCACATGCTCACATGAGAAAACCTCAGTGTGAAAGTGATGTGATGCGTGCATGTCCCAGACAAAGTGCCTTTCAGCCTGCAGACCAACAAGAAAAAAGGCAGAAATAAGGCAGCCTGGGGTTTGGTGTGTGACCTGTCAGAATAATTTACTGGCCACTGGTTGGATTCAGAGTTCTTGTAAATTGTATACAGCCTACATGGAATAGGTTGTCCAGTGCTGGTGTATGCCGAGGAATTCCAGATAAATAGTGAGAAAACCAAATGGATCATGAAAGTTCTTTTCTTTAATATGCTGAAGTGGAGTAGGTAACTTGGACAGGGTTTTGAAAAGACTTCTCGTGTGACAGTGTCTGAGAAGTGTCTTGGCTTTATAATAACAAGCCAGGAGACCTCATGATTAAGTACCGTAATGCTGTTTGCACATCACTGAAGAAATTCATTTGCATCTCAAATTCCTGTATCTTGCTTTGCAGCATATAGGAAGTTTTTGAGGTGAGGATTATTGGTTTCAGAGAGAAAAACAGACCTCAAAAATCATGGCTCTTCAGATGGAAATATATGATCACTTTTGCTTCAAAAAACAACCTGGTGATGTGAACTACTTGATATGTGGCAATGGTTGTAATGTCATAAACAGTACTACGTTATAAGATATAAACTATATTAATAAACACACGTTTGTTTATGTATCATTACCTCTTGTAGACCAAATGGTTTCATTTGAATTCTTTGCTGAAAATTACAGTTTTGATACCACCTGCTCATCAGTTTAAATATCTGATTTAGACTGTCTGATTTAGACTATATGAGTTCAGCTATCTACCGATTTCTCTCTTTAATAGTGATATAAAAATGGCCTTTTATTTGCAATAGGGCAATATAATTACAATTTAAATATTTAGGAATCTATTCATGAATGATATTGGTCATAATGCAAGGAGAACCCAAAAGTCTTTCTAATTATGGTTGTGGTTTTCTTATGACAGCAGGCTGTTTCATGTGTTTGTTCTATGTTTTACTAAAATGATGGAATTGGTATAGAAATAGATAATGTGTTAACTATAAGGGTTTGTTTTTTCCCCCCCAGAATGTGGCTATAGTTGAACTGAGTGATTCTGATACAGATGAAGAGATACAAACTTCAGAAGATGACTCAGAATCTGAAGATGACTGTACAAGTGATGAAGTGACAGTAGACAACATTAAGTTTCCTAAACAAAAGGAAGAAAAGGGCAAAATAGAAATATTGGACAGCAAAGCGAATGAGTAAATCCATTTTTATTTTACTTTCTAAAACCAAAACAAATTGTGTTTTATTAGTTTGAAGACTTGACCTTGTTGCCCTGTGTGACATCCCTTAGGATCACATGAAATGCTACAGTTTACTTGGTGGATAAGTGAGGATCCACTCGTGACTGAGGCAAGCTGGATTTCTGAAGAATTAAGTACGGTTTTATTTATCTAACAATATGGAAATCAACTTCATTGTAGTTTAGACTAAGAAAGCAGCTAGAATTTGGGGCACTTGGACTAAGATTAAAATTCTTGTTATCTTGCTTTGTTGAAAAGTATTTTTATATTGTGCTGGAAGTTTTTGCTTCAAGGGCAGGAAAGAATTAACTAGGAAAAAAGCTTTTTCTTATATATTCCATGTCCTGTGAAGTGTCGTGTACAACATCTTCAATATTAAACATTATCTTAAAGTGCATTGGAGCTGTGTCTAGATTGCATTCATGATAATAACTGTGGAACACTAAAGTGGTGGCTGAGGTAATTTCAAGGAGAGCTGGCATGCGTAAGGAGAGCCAGGCCTTGGGAGTGTTCAGAAAGCATTACTTGCCCTCTGTGCCTGCACTGAGCTCTGTATCACTGGTAGGTTACTAGCTCCTGTCTGGAATGTTTGTGGCTGCAGTGCAGATACCCTTTGTACTTAAGTGGTCGAGACTGCCTCTCTGGTGTTACAATTGCTTTAAGCTACCCTTCATCTCCCACTTTCCTTGCCACATTTCTGTCCTTTGTATTTTGTTAACAGTTGGCACTGACAGAAGAATAAAAAGGGGAATTTTCTGCTGGCTTGTACTTAGGTTAGCTTGAAACTATTGTGAAACCAAAATCAGTCAAAAGTTATGTCTCACTCATACTTACCTCAGAGGGGTCAAATACAGTAATTTGGGCTGTTGCGTTTCCTTCACATATCGATTTGCATTTCGGAACTATCACATCACACTCCTTGATGTCATAATTTGTTCCTTGAAGGAACTTTATATTTTCTACACAATTAAAGTAAAATTTTCTTTATTGTATTTGCTGAAATACTAAACTTAATGTCATGACTTGAAACCTCCAATTATTTACAGAATTTATTTTGAATCCCATACTTAAATCTGTAGTTTTCTTTTAAGATCTGTTTCTGTAATATTTGTATTAAGAAATAAGGATTCTGGTCTTTCTTTCACAATGCGGCTTCTTAAAAATAGAAGAGGGCATGATATTCTGTGATTAATTAAACCACAAAATACTTTAGGGACTGGGAAGGCTAGGAATCAGAGAATGGGACTACTAATGGCAGCCCACAGATCAGATTAATGTGGAATTGCATTCTAAGAAGAGCAAGTGGTCTTAGTAGGCTTAGTTTGCTACATAAGGTCTCAGTAGACGGAACATTTCCTTCCAACTGGAGGAAGTTTGAAAGCCAACATTTTTACTCAGTCATTTTAGGAGAGATTTTCCCGTAGATTTAAAAAGAAAAGTAAGAAATACGAAGTAATAACCATGCTGTATAAAACAAAGATAACAGTCCATGTGCACAGACACAAAAAGTGATTTTAATCTGTTAATGTAACCAACTTCCAAATTGCAGGCAGATCACACGTTCCGTATCAACAAAAAGATAGAAAATATTTTCAGTAACTTTAGCTTGATATGCATAGTTTAACACCAATGTTGAACTCTGTATGTATTATACAAAGATCATAGTAAGTGCACTTTCTTGCATTGATTTACTTATTATGGCACAAAGGTTTTCTGTACTGCTGAAGAATCACCAGAGCAGAATGTTTAATTGCTACTGTAAAACTTGAACTGGTTTATAGCAAAAATGGCATAATAAGTATATTTTGGTTCAACTTTAAGAGAAGCCTAATGACTAAGGATTTAAAACGATGATGTGAATATTATGTTCACATAAATAAGTAGCCATGTGAGAACTCATTCTGCAGTTGTATTTAAAAAATAAGCCAAACATGTTCTTGAGGGTTTTTTTAGGGCCACTGTGCTAGCTGCTTCTGCTGCTTAATTTAAATAACTTCAGGTTAATTTACAAATGCTTTTATCTTTCAGTCAGACTAAAATTTGGACCTGATTTATAGAAACTTTTTTTTTTCCAGTTGTAGCACTGTAGAGAGCTTATCCCGGGCATGGTGTTAAGTGCTTCATGGTGTCATTAAGATTCAAACTCTGCTGAAAGTTTACTTCCCAAGAGAGGCTGTTACTTCAATATTCCACAGTGATAGCCTTGGTTCTAAGATATTCATGAAGAGCTTCTTCACCTGTACAAGTACAATATTCAACAGAATAGCAGCTAAATGACAGAATGTTGGTAGAGACTGTAACTATATTATTAAAAAAAAATGCAAAATGTTTTAACCAATATTTGAGTCCTTAAGGAACAATGGAAACTAATTAACTTACTTTCCCACTGAAATTTGCAGAACTGGTTTGACAAGAAGAGGTCAGACCCCAACAGATGTGGAAAGAAAAAAGAGCTGGGATTCACCAGGCAGCCACCTGGGTGGGACTGAAGCTATGTCAGTCTCCAGTTGGCCACTGGGGGGCTCATAGTTGAATTTATCAACTTCAGTTTGCTTATGCTAAGTTTCAAGGCAAAGAAGCTGTGTAAAAATTGTTAAACTTTTTTGTTCCTGATACTATTACTCATTTTGGTTTCGGGAAATGCCTTATACTTGCTAGAGATTCCAAAGGCAAAAATCTGTTGTATCAGTGAAAAACTTTGTTCTTTCATTTTTCTTTGCCACAAGGCTTGATCTGTCCAGACTTGTAAAGTTCCCTTGACAGATTAGACCTCATTTTTTAAAAAAAATTGGTTTTGAAAAGAATAGATTTTTTATGCATCTTCCTCTGTGGCTGTCGGCAAATTCTAATGATATTTTAAAGCGTAAAAATTTCCCGTATTTTTACTAGTTCAGAGGAGAAACCTAAATCAGTGTTCTTTCTGAAGGAAAGTACAGATTTTGGCCAATACCTTTGCTGCTTAACAGCATTTTTAGCCTGCACAGCTCCAGACAAGCTGTAATGCAATGGCTCTGAGAGAAGCTGGAGAGCAATATTCTGCATGTCATAGCATGATTTAGGAAATGCACAGGAAGGGCTGAACTGGAGATACTGAGCTGGGAATACTGTAGGGATGGAAGAGGAACTAGTAACTGGAGGAATGTAGGAGATGCAGGAAATGCATCTGTAGCTCGTGTTTTACTAGGTACACTGTACACAGGCCAGGTTGTTTCTTCATGAACTTGGACTGTCAGATAAGAAATGAGGGAGGGAGAGAATAACTTACCTAAATCTTTCCCAAAGCCAGATTGTTTAAATCCACCAAATGGTGCTGCCACATCAGTTTTGTTATATGTGTTAATAAAAACTGTTCCAGCTTCTAGCTTTTCACTGATGTAGAGAGCTTTGCTTATGTCTTTTGTGAAAACTCCTGAAGCTAAACCATATTCTGTGGTATTTGCCCGTCGCAGCACTCCATCAACATCCCTACAGGGAAGAGAAATTATTCAACTCCAAATAGGTAAAATAAACAAGCGTTAGCAACCTTCCACCTTCAGTGTCATTGAAGCACGTTTTTCCCATGCTCTTTCTTCTCAGTTAGCTTTTTAAAATACGCTTTATCAAGGACTAATCTGTGTGTCAATCTGACATCTATGGAAATTCCTACCTTTGCTTCAAACTTGTAAAGCTTGTCATGTTACATTTCTGTGGTTAAGTGCTACACTAAGAAATGTCAAAGTTAGTGCTACATGTACAAACTTTGCTGAGCTCCAGTACAACTTGGGGATTAGAGCAATACAAAAATGCTTGTAGAGCAAAGCCTGGCTGCAGACTATGCATCAGTTTGCTAAAATTTTGTCCTTGCTTTACAAGTTAATGGAGAGTAAGTACTGAAACTCAGACTTCTATTGAGACACAACTTCTCCAGCCATGTCGAGACTGCAATTTTCTATTTGCATGTCATCTCCGTATAGCTTCAAAAATCCATGATAATTTCAAACTTGAAAAAGCTCAGTGTAATTCCCTATGACCATACATAATTTATAGATGAAGGACTACCTACGTGCTGGTCCTTAACTGCATTATCGAGCTGCAGAAAATGAAGCCTGGTGGAAATAGTTACACAAAGTTTCTAGATAGGGTTTTAATCTCATCTGTGTCTAATATAATACCTATGATTCAGAAAGAATGCTATTAAAACTGTCAGTCTACAAAATATACTGAGGGATTTTCATTTGCAACAGTAATGTGCCAGTGCTACATAATGCATAATAATGCTATGCAGTCTTTTGTGACAAAGAGAAAAATAAGTGATCCCAATGGAAAAAAATACACATTTTGTAATTCGATCAAGCTGCTGCAATTACCACATCAACATCAGTAAAAATGTTTCACTGAATAATAATATGTATTTAAGAACTAGCACTTAGGGTTTTACTGTATCAGTCACGCACTGCAGATAGCTTTAGTTCTATATTGACACGGAGCAGGATACCCCTTACTAAAAAGGGTATTTTCTCAGAATTTATCTGGAAAAGAATCCAGGGATTCAAACAGGTCTTAGAAGATTTAACAAGATCATACTGTGTATGCTATCATTTCTAAACTTAGCCTGAAAATGTGAAAAATAAAAGTTTCTTAACAGTAACCAGAGGAGAACATACCCATTTTTAAACTTAGAAATCACCATTACAGGTCCAAAGGACTCTTCCTGGGCAATATACATATGGTCTTCAACATCTGTGAATACAGTAGGTTCCATGAAGAAACCTAAACAGAGGATAGAGCATCAGTTAAACGCGGTGAAAGTGGTTTGCTTTGTATTGTCCAGGCCATACTTTGAGGTCAGATACATTGAGACTTGAAAAAGAAAATACTGATATAAATAAAATATGAATGGAAATGCATGCATGTAAAGAGCAGAAAAAGAGTTAAAAGAATGACCTGTATTGATCAGAGCAACTGTTCCCTGTCAGGCCAGAAAGTTTGCATGCCACAGCCCAGGGCACTCATTAGGGGAAGACCCTGCACTCTGACTTGAGAAAGACAAGGTTACTGCATGTCGCCAAGACCACTGTTTTTCCTGCTACCCCACAAGAAGATAGATTTTAGCCATAAATAAATGTATATTCTAAACAAGGAAAAACATGCGATGGGTGCCAACTTTGCCTGAGATTTGCAGAGGCTGAAGTAAAGAAAAGTGGGAAGCAAAGGACCTCTTTGTAACAACTGTTCATTTCTACAGGGTGTAAAAATCTGTCCTTAAACTAGTTCATCATTTCCAGCCAAGAACTGTCCTGTTACACACAAATGATCCTGGTCATCTACATCTTGGTGAGTGAGTGTAATTTCAGTATGAGCGGGTAAAATGAACTTCAGAGGTTTTCTGTAATTGCCTCCCCTTCCTACAATATTTTCCATTTAATTTTGTTACTCTGATTTTATACAGTTAAAAATCTCTACTTTCATTTTGCTTGAGGATGAAATTCTTATGTTTTTTGAAACTCTGATGCAAATGTTTCCCCTTCATGATTGATAAAGGACAAATGTCCATGAGAAAACGTTGCCTTTATGTCTTCCCATTAAACTTAATATATACAGTATTTAGATGCCAAAAAAGGCTTCTAATAATAATACCAGACTCTGCTAGCAGTTTCCTCTGCTAACTGTCTGCTAACACTGTCAGTGTTTTGTTGATCTAAATGGATATAATTATGCTTATGGTCCTTGATAGCTCGAGGACATTGCACAAAAGGCCTCAATGCCTCACCAACTTAACAGGAATAAATGAGCAGGATTCCCATATAGACTAGGTTCTGATTCAATTTCATATGTTATGCTTCAGTTGAACAGCTTCTCTTAATATGAGACTTGAAAGACCTGTTCAGTAGTGTTATCTTAGCCTTACCTTGCTACTTCACATAACACAGCAGAGACAACCATGATGGCTTTTACGTAAAGTCTTAATGTTCCAAACACCTCTGAACAGTATTTTTACCTGGTCTACGTACTTGTCTTCCTCCGTACACTAGAGTGGCTCCTTCTTTTACTCCAGTTTCACAATATTGCAGCAGCTTTTCCAAATGTGCCTTGTGATTTTGTGGACCATGATCTGTAGATCTATCAAGTGGGTCACCAATTTTCATCTTTTTTATTTCTTCCACCTATGGGTTGCCCAATTAAAAATGAAGTTACATCACAGTGCAAGTAGTTGCTAAAGTGACCAGTGATTTGGGATGCTTCATTGTTCATACTATGAAGTTTGGCTCTAAGAAAGGGCTGGATTCATAGAGGGTGGAATTCTCTTCCCTTTCTAAAATAAGGCTTTATATGGTGTCTTGCATTTAATAATTTCTGGTTAATTCTGAAAAGTTTTGGTGCTGTTCTCATGTATTCATTCTCTTCTGCTATTAAGATAGGCATGTAAAATGTTAGCTTTTACAGTCATAAATAAGTTACCACAGTAATTTCCTGTTCTTGAGTTAGATATATGAATTTTCCAGTGGTACAGTGTGGTGACTGTATTTAAGAAAGACCTTAGTATTATTCTATCTACACTCCCAATATCCCTGTCTTTTTAAAACTTCACCACAGTCTTCAATCACATTGACCTAAGTCCAGGGTTTTTTTAAACCTTACTTGCCCAGTCAAATATGAAATATTACTTAAGGTACAATACCTACTTCAATGTCACTTATCTGTGCATTGCTGATTAAAATACCTTCTTTCAGTGCCTTCCTTTTAAGCCTGTAAAGAGGATTCCAAGAAGCAGCATTGCTTATCATAACCAATAACAAGATTTTAAACAACTGAAAATTAGAAGAAATGCAAGCGTCTATAAAACTGGTGGCTCTTTGTGCCATAGTAAAGTATCTGCTTAAACTTTAGTGCTTGAATATCTTACCACTTTTCTAACAAATTCATCATGGATTGATTCCTCCACAAACAGCCTGCCAGCTGCAATGCAGTTTTCTCCTTTGTTGAAATATACTGCTCCCATACCCTGATCAGGGAAAAAAAGCATTAATATTTATACACATCTTTTTGTTCAGTCTCCCTTTCATTCTCCTTCCTTGGGCTGCATTCTGGGCTTTTGACCCTCAATGTGTAATGCTTTATGTAAAAGGACATCATCAACGCAACAAAAAGACTAATCTTATAATTGGCAAACACACTTCCATGGAGACAAATGGCTCAGGATGAAACCATTAGCACTGCTCTTTCCATTTCCATCAGCGTTCCACAGAAACACCTGCTGCAGCATCACAGAGAACAGGGCTGGCAGCATAACCAGTGAATATAAAAACATGCTAATCCACCGAGGAGTACTGCTTGGGTTGATAGCTGCATGTAACTGGGGGAACGTTACCTAACTCTAATCTGCAAAACCCCTCTTAATTCAAGAGTGTGGATTCAAATCCCATGCACTGTGTTCCTCTTGACTTACCAAGAACTGATACCTGCCATTGTTTTTCCCGGCAGGTAGAGAGGTGTGGGAAGGAAGAATAGGACAAATAAAATTCCTAAAATGTGGTTTTCTGGCAGCTGCAAAGACCTAGGATCCTGGCATTAGTAGGTATAACCAAGATCATGTGCTAGGGTCAAGCATGTGGCAAAAAAAGAGCATTGTTTCGCAATTATAAATAAATGTACAGTTCAGGCCAGCCTGTGCATCACCCCTCCTCATCCGGGAACCGTGGTGGGGCCAAGCCACGCACTGACTGCGAAGTTTCAGCTTTTGTCATTTTCCACGTACAGTCCATTGTGCAATCACTCAGAATCTTGTCCTGCCAAAACACTCTCCAAAAATGAGAAAAGTGTATAATAGTTTCTTCCTGGCAGCAGTATCTCTTATGCTGGTTTAGAGAATTCGCAGAATTAGCACTTCGGGGAAGTACAGTGTGGAAGACCTTTTTTTGCTTCTTAGTAAGTAAACTGCAATTGCTGTCATTTTGACGAATAAGATTACCTGAGCAGGAAATAAGCTCCCTAAATCCACTGAATTTCTCATTTGTGCATCTTATTTATGAACTTTAAATACATTATAGCTTGCTGGGAAGGTGGATTATGATGATTGATGGTGAATTAAGAACTACATGGCAAAAGGGAGCTCAAAATTTTAACTCACTTTCAGGCTTTTATAATATTTTTAAGCACTCTTTTTTTGTGTATCAGATTTTGACTAACAAATATTAATGTGTTAACTTGGCTGGCGAAAATACTTTCCAGCTGTATTTCTTTGTTTTGTTGTATTTTCTAATGCGTATTTCTTGTAGTAACTGATCCTGCCTTTTTATGGTGCAGCATTAACAGCTTAATTGTGCTGGCATAAAGAAATATCCTGTAGAAAAATGGTCTGTTTTCTAACAGATTGAATGATTTTTTATGCAAGAGTTCCCTACTGCAGTCTTTGGCAAGTCAAGAAGAATATTGCAATACTGTCTCACAAAAGCTTTGAATGTATTTAACTTCAAAGTAACGTTACCATTTTTACCGCTCTGTCAAGTTCACAGTCACTGAATATGATCAATGGTGATTTACCACCAAGTTCAAGAGAAACTTTCTTCAGATTAGTGGCTGCACTGTAAAAAAAAGATAAATAATCATATAAAATCAACTTTTAAACAGCTTCTTTCATTATTTCCTTTGAATCACATCTAGTGAAAAACATATAAGCCTCTATTTTCCAATAATAGTAGAATTCTACATAAATGTAAACAACCATATGTAGTCATGTTTTTTCTGTTACTGCTACATGCACAATATAGCTAATGACACCTCACAACTAGTTTAAGCAGTGTTTATTTATGAATCTTTTGCTGAAGTACCTCTTCATGATCTGTTTACCAGTTGGTGTTGAACCAGTGAATCCAACTTTGCGAACATCTGAATGTTCAGACAGGTGCTGTCCCACTAAGCCACCTATTGGGGTGAGGAAAACAGCTTAACTGGAAAGTACACAGGCAATTTTTCCTGTTCCAGCAGCAGCGTTGTAACACAGAAAGAGCGAACAATATGACAATCAAGTAATATATCACACATTTATTTATATTTATAGTTTTATTCATATGACTATGAAAAATCTCATGTAAGTTAACTTGGATCACATGGCCTCCAAATTCCTCCATCTCTCTGGACTAAATAACTTCCTTCCTAATATTGCACTGCAGGTGGAATAATCTTAATTTGCAACAGAGCCTGTCCCATACATTTACTTGGTCACTTTTCTTCCTTAGGAGAACAAAGGTGACATCAGGTGACATGGTGTGGACCATTACTTACCTATAGTGACCTATACACATCTTACCACCTTGCTCTAGGTCTCACAGTCACATTTAAATAATTCCAAATGATGATAAGATTAGGATAAAACAATGAAGTTTTACAATAAACTGAAACACGTTTCCCTATAATACATGCTTTTTCAGAGTGTTCATGCAATTTGTGTGAACTTTAAAAGGCAGACAGCTCTTACCACCACCCAGAGCTAGGTGACATGGAAAAAATCATTTTCCCAGAAAGTGATTCGTTGAGGTTTTACCTGAACCAGGCAGAATATTTATAACGCCCTTAGGAAATCCAGCTTTAGCTGAGAGTTCTGCAAATTTCAAGGAAGTCAGAGGTGTGACCTAAGTAGAAACATTTAGATTAGGTCTCCTATTTTAATTAAATGTCTGACAATAACTTATAGACTCAATATGTCTTAATTTTGATACCATATTCATCTTCTTACTCAAAATACTGGCAAATTAAGTGATGGCTTCTTGCGGGAAAGAATTTATGCTTGAAAATGTGCATCAGAGCAGAACTGAAAACAATCAGTACCTTGTAGCATCATGGCAATTTGTATTATTACACATGCACTTCAAAACTTATGACATGGTCAGCCTCTGGGTACAAATGACGGGTCAACCTATGGATGAAATCCACTAGATTGCCTGAATTATTTCACCAGGACCTGAGCCATCTAAACATTCCTTTTTTGTTTTTACCTGAGCTGGCTTGAGTACAAGTGTGTTGCCTGCAGCCAAGCACGCTGCACTCTTCCATGCAAGCATCATCAGTGGGTAATTCCAGGGGATAACAATTGCACAGACACTTAACGTAGGGAAAAACAGGGAAAGATTACATTTCTGATGGCAGCTTTTGAACAGCTTTTCTGTATGTCAAGGCTCTCACTAAGAAGAAAAAAAAGTGATACCTACCCTATTGGTTCCTTTTTGGTGAATGTTAGATTATGGTTTGGCCGGGCCTGGTTAATTGGAATTGTAGCACCCTAAAAGACAGAGGAGGGACAAATCTTGGTATTGTTTAATCATTTTTATTACAAATATATTTGCCATATAAGTACATTTCGAAAAGCCACACAGTAGGCTACAAAACAAGAAGCATTTTTGCACCATGAAAAGGGGCAGGGGGGCTTTTACTGTATGATTTCCTACTAAGGATATTGTAGTCAACTCCTGATTTTCAGCTGGATGAAATAAAAGTATAGACAACAAAAGTATGGCAGAACATAAAGTGTGGGTCTGATGGATGAAAAAAATCTGAGTTATATTCTTGATTGCAGATCTTAAAGATACTTAAGGAAATGTTTTTGAACCTGTGCCATGTGCTGTGGCATCAAAAAAACCCACCAGCCTTGGCTGGAATGTAACCTAGCACAGGAGTCTCTGCACTTACCAGCATGATGACCACAACGATATTCTGCTCCATTAATAATCAAGAGCTGACTAAGTATACATATCCACTGTAACACCCCAACTGATTTCTTAGATATTTAGAGTCACATTCTAAGTTCATGTTCTCCAAGTTGGAAGCAGACTGTCCTTTGGTATTGCCAGGAAGGTCCATTACAGGTAAAATTATAATTTTGCTTTATTTTTTTGATTCCTTGAATGCTTTTGCTACCACTGCTTTTTAGCAGTGTAGAGAAGCACTGCCATTGATTATTTCTTTTACATATTCACTTGCCTGAATTTTGTCACACCATCCAGCAAAGTATCTGAATGTTTGCACAGACATTCCAACATGGGTCTTCAAAGCTAAAGTGTAGACAGCTCCCGAGTCGATAGACTCTATTGTTGCTAACTCTTCTTGATGTTCTTCCATCAGATCTGCAAGTCTTTAACATCACAAATCCAGATTAAAGAGAAGTGACAACTAACAACTGACAGCCCAAAATGATATTTGGTATGGCAGAGAACCATAATTAAAACTGCATTCCCACTGAATGGAGCACTGGAACCACTGCTCATTAAATCAGTAAGAGCTTAAACAACTGCCTGTTAAAGTTTGCAGATGTCTTTGTGTTGGTTGGATGAAGACATGAACTGTGAAAACATACCTGATTGTTCAATTATGCTTTTATAAATAAAATAATAATTGAAAAAAATGGTACTTTTTTTCTGTTGTACAGAGGTGTCAAACTCACAGCCCATGGGCCGAATCCGTCCCTCCACCTTATTTTATCCAGCCCAGCATCTTGTTTCTACCCAGGGGCAGCACCGAGCTCCTTGTCTCTGTGCTCCTGCCAGCGCTGGTCACGTGTGCAGCGTGTGATGCACGTTATGCTGCAGGAGAACAACAGGAGCTGTGAGTTTGACACTCCTGTACTATAGGAGCTAATTACAGACACTCAGACCCGTAAGTCAAAAGCAAATACACAGTAAACATAAAAAATGGCACGTAATAAAAGGACCAAGAAGGACTACTCAGAGTTCTAGCTTAAGACTTGGGAAACTCAGCTTCATAATGCTGTTTAGTATTGTTTGAATTTGGACTAAAATACTTAATTGTTAGGTGCTTCAAAAGCACCCAGATGTCCAAAGACAGAGCTTCTGAGCTGTAATGCAAATTGAATTTTATATGCCTTGGTACATTTGAAAATCCGGCCTATGGTCTCCTTGGGCCTCCATTTCTCCATCTGTTAGATTTAGTAAGCAACAAAAAGAGGTGTAAATAAGGCTGTGGTAAATATTACAGAGTTAACAGTAGCTATCAGTGTGTCTCAAAAATGCATCTGCAGATACCCATAATTATGAGGAGCTCTTGTAATTTTAGTGCTCCCCTGCTCAGGCAGAAAGGTCTGTTTGCGTGAATGGATTTTTACATTCAGATCTTAGATCTCTCACACGGCAGTGAAACAGACGCATCAAAGTTTTTCTTAAGCTTCTGTCTGTTTTTGGTACTCAGATGTATAATCAATGCTCCATATCATTTTAAGACCTTAACCAAGTGCATTTTAGATCCAGTAAAGAGTATTCCATTCTGTGTATGAAACCTATTATGTAAATTCTGCCTATTTAAAGCATTTGCAGAGATGTGGAAAAGTGCTCTTTAATACTTGTTTTAGCTGTATCTTGGAGACCCAGCTGCAGGTCAGGGCATCAGCAGTAGAAGGTAAAAGAATGGATATGGCATGTCAGAGACAAAGGAGGAAGTTCCATTTAATGCATGCCTAAAAACTTATATTAATGATTACTTAAGACAAAACAACACAGCTAGAGGCTTTAATGGTACAAATCTTCCCCCTTCTTTAGCACTCAAAAACTCTAGCTTGAACACAAGACCAGATTAGAAGGGGCCTTGTTTGAACTAAGGTGGACCAGAAAGATAATTCTTTCATACCGGGGATGGTTTGCAACAGGAACACTCCAGTACAGGTGTTCTAGAGACCTAGTAGCCTAAGCAGAGAAGGGTTTAATAGGCATAATCTATGCAGTGTGAGTTACATTTTCCATATGCCTAACGATGCTATGCTTGCAAATCTTTCAAGTGGAAACCACAGATCAGTAGTTCTAAGACCTTAAAAATTTCTGTTCAGGGCAGAGTTAACTTGGGCTCTCAAGCACTCTGCATTCCTAATACAAATTAAACCCAAGTTTGTACATGCTTTGAATTGGTGCATGCCTGTGAAAAATTTAATTGATCAACTGTATTTAATTTTAATATGAGTTCTGACTTGCCCATTTTCTGTTGTCATGATTACTCAACCTTTTTACAGTCCTGCAGGCCTTTTTTCAAAGGCCTGGTCCCATATTTTATGAGACAAGCAAAATTTTCAGTTTTGCTTTTCCTCTTTTACTAAGATGCTTGCAATGTCTTGCAAAACGTGCAGCATTTTTTAATAGTGTTTATTTCTAGTACTTTTTTATTTCTAATTACATCTACTTGGTCCATATGGATATAGTAAAAGAGGGGAATCTACATCTAAGGCATTCAACAAAGTAAAAACTTCAGCTAAACCATGACAATGTAATAACAACTGATCTGCTGCATACATTACAGTGGACAGAGCCTCATGTTTCCCAAGCATAGCATTACATTTCTCCATGCTCCTGTTCCTTAGCTGCCAGAGTGGAGACGTGCAATGGATTCCCTATTCCTTACTGTCTTGCCAGGATAAGGATTGCCCTATGTCTTGCCTTATGAGGGTAGGATCATCTTCTAGTTGCATTTTCAAAACTTCTGAATCAGCTGGATCTTCAGTTTCTAGATCCTCACAGAAGTTATGTAGAGAGTGGTGTGCAACAATAAAAGCAAGGGCAGTGACCCATGCCTGCACTCAACCAAACTGCCAGACTGCCTTGCCATTCAAATGCATAGCCTGCTATCATTCTGCAGCTGCTCACCGTGTAACTCATACTTCTGTTGCCCATTCTGATGTCCAGGGTCAGCTTTCAGGCACAGCACAATAAAGGCTTAATATATCAGTGGATACGGGCACACTATTGAAGATTAGACTTTTTGAAGGTGAAAAAAATCCTTCTCTTCCCTATATATAAATACTCCGTCTCCCCAGCATAGCTGTCTTGGCCAGGACATCCAATAGTAACATTGACGAGCCTGCAGAGTACACCCTGCAGAAGAAAGGTGTTTGATACACAAGACCTGCTTCTTCATGAATTCCTTGGGGCAGAAAGTTTCAGTTCTATTCAAGATTGAAACTTCTTTAAAGCCAGCTGCCACGTCAAGCACAGTAACTAAGCTCTCCATCTACTGAAGAGGAACACAATATGCCTAATACACCTCCTCCTCTGTGCTGACTATTTATTTTCTATCATCACATTAGCTAAATGTGGACTTTTGGCAATCAGGAGTAGCGATCTGCTTCTTTACTCATCTCTACTCTACTCATTCAATTTTATGTCCTGAAAAAGAAAAAGCAGTGAAAATGCTTCATGTACTTCCAGAAAAGAGGCTTTTTTTTATAGGGAAGCTCTGAAGCTTCTAGTCATCCCAAGTCTGCAAGTCTGTTCTCCCCAAGCTTGTTGTAAGGCACCATAAGCATCACACTGCATACGGAGTGTTCGCGGTAACTGGGCTTTTATTAGCTGCCTTCAGTACTGCCTTCACAAAACATAGCTAGTACAGTCATCCTTCCAAAACCATCTCTTGCCCTTCAAGGATCAGAAACCACCACTAAAATATCATTCACTCAGCATAACCTCTGTTTATCTCCTGAAACAATAACAACACAGCCAAAAAGGAGAACCAGGCATTATCTAGGGTTGACACAGTGGAACAGATACAAATAGGAAATACTGGGCTGGAAGTGTCTCAGATGAATGTGGGGTTCTGCCTGGCGTGCTTCTACAGAGGACAATGTTTCCCCAACAGACCATATCACAGTTTCCAGAGTGGGTCTTTAGCTAGGTGAGAAGTATGCTGGGATATGATCCTGGGAAGTCTAGCATGGGTTACAGTGTATTTCAAAATTAATGGCAAAGTGGATGTATGTTTATGTATGGAGCACAGATGCAGGCAGGCTTAGCAAGGTCAAGTCTCTGCCTACATAACCTAAGTAGACTCTGCCTGTAAAACTTAGCTTCAACTTTACAAGGGAACTTTCAAACCCTGCAACAAAAAGCAGATAGATTAAGGGACACCATTTTCCTTAAATTATTTGTTTCCACTCATTAATAATAATAATAACAATAACAACAACAACTTGCAGAAGTGAAAGATTACAAGATTTTTCTCAAGAAAAGATTTTTCTACAAAAAAGGTTAGCCAGCTAAGACCTGAGGCCAGTACACTGAAGTAAATGAGGGGATGAAAAGATGATTAGTCTGGTTCTTCTGACAGCAGCATTATGAACATCCATCAAGAAATGCATACAGCAGTTCTTCAGAGGAACCAACCAGTAAGATTTAAGAAAACAAAATATACACAAGCTGCATTTCACATACCTGTACATGAGTCGCCCTCTTTCCCTTGCATTCATTCTTCCCCATTCACCATTTTCAAATGCCTCCTTTGCTGCTGCCACTGCCTTGTCAACATCAGCCAATGAAGCAGAAGATACACTGGCTATTACCTGTCCAAAGGTAGCTTTGTGTTGGTAAAACTAAAATGCTGGGATGCAGAGTGTTACTCCTTCCTCCTAAACTTCTTGACTCGGTAAAAGCAAATACTTAATATCATCAGCCCCAGCAGCTGGCAAAGGTTCAGGCTGCAAAAAATTCAGAAATAATTGAGGCAGCAGAATTTGGAAGACACTGTAAGGACTGTTTCCTGGATCTATCTTCTTCCCATCAAGGTGCATCGTCCTTTTTGATTTCTCTCTCTTTCCATACGTAGAATCAATGTGATCATAGAATGATAGAACGGTTTGGGTTGGAATGGACCTTAAAAGATCATCCATTTCCAACCCCCCTGCCATGGGCAAGGACACCTCCTACTAGATCAAGTTGCTCAAAGCCTCATCCAACCTGGTCTTGAACACCTCCAGGGATGGGACATGCACAACTTCTCTCGGCAACCTCTTTCAGTGCCTCACCATCCTCACAGTATGTGGTACTGTGATATAATATCTAAACATGCTAAAATGACTTGTAAATGTTTCATTTCTTAGCAATGGAGGTTCTATTACCACAATGCTCGATATACACATAGTATTTTATGATGATTGTGTTCTATAAATCCAAACATTGTCAACTGTAACACAGAATTTTTATGACTTTTATTCAATCCCATAATGAGTTTCAGGAAAAGTACCAGTCTGACTTCCAATGATAGTGAAATCTGTGTTATTGATTTCAGCAGAATTCATTTACTCCAGAATTAAATAGCAGTTACACGGACATCAGAATCACTGCTCTTATATTTATAATTCATAGTTCTGAGTTGCTCAACCAAAATTCAATAGTTCAGGACTAAAGTGCAACTGCATATATTTTCCTATTGAAGAGTGATTTTTTTTTACTGGGAAATTAAAGGGATATTTTAAAGTCAGACTTGCCCTAAGACATCATAAAAAATGAAATTTGAAGTTAATGACTGTCAGGAAATATATACAATATCCTAAAACAAATACTTCTTTAGCAACTAAACTACAGCAATTTTTGTTGCAAAGCTAAACAAGAATTAAATCAAGGTAAAACATACAGCTGGGTACGGAAATTGATAAAACAGTTGACGTGGAAGTATTAATAGATTGTTTTTACTGTGTACCTTGACTGAAATGCAAAAAACTTTAAAATGTACAGACTGAGAAGTAAATTGAAATTTCAAATTATTTCTAGGGGCTGTTAAATGTGTATTGTACTGTTTTGAAATTACTGATATTTGGTTTAGTGTGTTTTAGTGGTTTAGATTTTTTTAACAGGCAAAGTAACTGAAATAAACTGGTATTGATCATATTTAGAAATTACTCACTGATCCATCTGCTGGATTTATAGTGTCATATGTTTTTCCATCCTCAGCATTTACAAATTGCCCATTTATGAAACACTGGTATGGCATATTCACAGTCATGTTGTTCACATTTTTTGAAACCTAAGAGTGAAATAAACAACAAATTAATTTGAACTTCTAATAACTAAGATTTTAATGTAGCTTAATAAGCTACAGCCAACAAACAGTAACATTTTACAAGGTATATATGGCTGTTAGAAGTGGACAAAAGACTAAAGGGAAAGGGAAATCATATTCTCCCTGCACATCAATGAGATAGTCAAGCAGATTTCTGTCTTTTTATCAATTGATCTCTACCTCTAAACCAATATTAAACCCTGGTTAAGGCTAATCGTAGTGGACTTCAATCAAATGCATAATACCCAAATCCAAGAAATGTTGACCTGCTTAATGACTTAAAAAAAACATCATCTGCCTTTCACACGAAGTTTTTGAACAGACTCTAGCACTGTTTGCCTCAAGAAAGCAGAAGGTCTTGCACCATTCTGACTGAAGAATACCAGCAGGAGAGAAGAAAGGAGGTAGGAATATCTACCCATGTGTGATGTACTCAACCATGTGTTCTTGATCTCCTGGTTCCTGGTACACCGTAAGTGACATTACATATATACTCCCATTACAAAATGCAAATATATAAAAGTGTAAAAAAAAAAAATCACAAGGAAGAGTTTGTGTGACCAAGTATTTGCTTGCTTTTAGTATTGCATAAAGCAGTCTAATAAAATGTGCTGTCTACTCTCCTCCTCCCCGCAAAAAAAAGCAATAAAGGCAAAATAAAAGGTCTTACATAATCAATGACTAATTCTTCTTCTTTGTCTTCTCCTCTGAATTTTCTGACAGCCATTTGAATAAAATCTCCAAACTTAGTGGCCATATACACATCTTCATTCTGTAGTTGAAGTCCACTATATTTCTGTTTGATCTCTTCTAGCATTCTAAAGATTTTGAAGAAACAAAAAATTTAATCATGAATGAAAGAATTATTCAGATAACAGAACCATTGGAAGGCTGAAAGTGGTCAAAACTGGCACCAGTTTGTAACGTCGAAAGGGGTCAAAATTAGGCAACAATTTGTATGTATGTGAATATGTGTGTGGGTTCCTCTGACAACAGTGGCACAGAAGAGCATTTTACTGAAATCTGTTGGCTTAGTTGGAAGTGTTATGGAAAAGAAAATGTCAGTTCTGCAAAACTTTTAGGTAAACTTTTGGAAATAAATGACAAAGAGCATATACTGATTGATAAAACAGTATATGGAGGACATTCAGAGAGCTATGAGACTGGTAAATAATAAGGACGATAATAAGTTCATTAAAAACCAACTGAAATGCCAGTCTTCTATTATGGCCTGGCATAACTGAGGTGCAAAAAAAAAAAAGGGAACTGAGGTGACCCCACACAGCATGAACTCAAGGCACCTGTAAACACGGGCTCAATATTTTTTGTGAAAGGCTCCTCTTTCCCTCTGGGGAGTTATTTGCTCAGCTGCCCAATCAGCCCCCAGGTCCTGAGATGCCTGTCACTGCATGCAGAGCGATCTGAGTTGATATCACCATGATTTCCATGTGGCTGATGTTCCTGAAGTTAAAGGGAATTTTGTTCAATAGGAACAGCAAGATCACATCAATAATTCCTAATTTTGGGAGCAGAATTCTACCATATTTTCAAAGGTAGGAAATGGACTATTGGAAAATACAGGGGAAAAAAAATTTTTTCTAACACTACTTGATTAACGCTGATTTAAAAGCAGAATGACAACTTTGTTTCCGTTAAATTTTGATTCAGAAATTTTTAATTTTAAATATTTTTACCTGACAACATGCATAGAGGATGCTCCAGATTTGAAGAAGTCTGTGGAATCCTCAATTACAGCAACATTGCTCAAAATTCCCTTCCATATATCCTAATAATACATACAAATAAGAAAGGCAATAATGAATAATCTTCTAATTGCAAGAAGCATTTATCAAATAGTCTTTTCTATAGTATCTCTGCCTAGAGCATGTATTATTTCAAAGGATTCTAAACCAGAAAATTATCTTGAGAGGATCTAGAATTTTCTAGAGACCTGATGTTAGACAATGAAATGTTTGGCATCATTAGGTTATAAAAACATTATTTTGTACATTATAATTTTACCTAATCAGGCAAGCATCTTGAATGGTACAATGCTAATAATTTCCAGGCCCATATTTTTAAGGCTTTTATCCTCCAAATAATAACCACCCATCGCATTATGGGAAGTCAGTAAAGGCAAGGACAGCCTGGACCAATTTGTGACTGGATTGATGGCATTTCTGGCACCTGGGAGGAGCTGAGAAGTAAGTTTAAGCTGAATCCATGAGATGAAGACTTCCACTATTTCAATTAATTATAATTCAGTTTCAGAGTCAGCAGGTAGTATCACAAACTGAAGAGTTTTTATTCCTTTTTATTATTGTCTCAATCAGTTAACAGCTCCAGGCAGAATTTTAGGTTGCTGTCAAGGAGGTTCAAGTTAATCCTGAAGCAGTAGTTTAAATAATTAGATCATCAAGCTGCCTGACCTGTGCCAAAGGCTATTGACCCTACAGCAGAGTTAGCAGAACTGAATAAATCTGTGATTCAGCTGCTCTGGCACAAAACTTTAATGACAAATGTGGTTTTCAGGTAAGCCCCTGACACTCACTGCATGAGAAGGTGGTAAAGTGCCTCTCTGGCTATGAGAGCTTTCTGCTCCAGCTGCCCCTGCCTCATTGCTGCATCCCTCTGCCATCCAGCCCCTTGTGTGTGGTTGCGGCAAAAGACAGACAAGTGCACACAGATACAGGGAGAAAACTGCTGCTTTTCTCCTTCAGACTGGTATTCTAAGACTCCCTGGATGTTGCCCATCAGGATCACTATGAGCATATTCTAGTGAGTTCCATCACAGTGAAGAAAGGTTCTCAGAACTGTCCTGAGTCTGTCAGTGTTGAAAACCTCACTGTTGTGAGGTGACGGCCCATTTGTTTTTCCTCACTCCCACCCTCATAATACATCACCATTTACCACAACTGACATTGCAATCACTGTCCTTCTGTCACTTGTATCTGAAAGAATGCTTTCTAGAGGTATGTGTAAGTACTCTAGAGAAATCCCAATCCTACCTGAATCAATGTCAAAAACTACAGATTCAACCCCATATTTTTTTTGACTACTTTTTATCAAAAACAAATTTGCATGGCTAAATAAAAGGTAGGTCTGTCCAACAATGAGAAATATATAGTGCTTTTGTCTTAACTAATATCCTACTAAAGCAGTTTACTGAATTACCCTAATATCTTCTGCCATATTTTTCTCCTGTTCTGTAAGTTCCAGGGCAGTTGTTTCATCAGCAGAAAAGTATTTAGACGCAGGGATCATTTTTCCATCCTCAAACTGCAGATTTCTCACTAATACCTGAAAAATGAGAGGATATGATTTTAAACAATCTGGAAGGCAAAATATTCTTGTGTGAAGACTTTTTAGGCATTGAAATAGTCATATAAATGGCTTGCAGGAAAGCTGCTACAACATAGGTAATTTAGCACAGGCCACTCCTACCTGTCTTTCAGATTATCTCCTACTATTAGTACATTTTAATCCATATTGAAAATGAGTATGAATTGAGTGAGAAGCAAGACATGAATGTCTTCTCTATAGGATGGCAGAGGATAGATACTTAAGTGAATTAGCTGTCTGTCATTAGCATCTAGATTTGTACAGCTTGACAATTCCACACAGTTGCACTTCTTGCTAAAGTTATTCCACCCATGATCATGTTTGCTGCGGTGAGCACTTACCATTTTCCCATCATTACCAAAAACAACTAGACCATTCTTGGTTATAAGCCCAGGTCTTGAAGCACCTTTTATTGTCAGCTCTTGTCCAGCAGGCACTGACGCATCAAGTAGTGATGACCCATAAAAAGTAACCACCTAAAAATAAAGGAAATTAAAAGCTTGCATATTCTATACATGGTCTAAAACCATAAAAATGAAAAGATATGGTTTTGAAGCTTTAATTTAATATAAATAAAATGTAAGTTCCTACATATGGAAAACATGTTACAACATTATTTCTGTATCTTTACAACCCAGGATATGTAAAACTTTGCACGCTGCCTAAACCTGCAAAGCTGCTTTGCTGTTACAACGTGCATGCCAGAAACAGCACAGAAAGAGCAGAAGCTTTTGTCAGTGCATGCCTAGAGTGAAAGACCAGCAGAAGCCTGACTGTGACTGGTGGAGTCCTGCTCTGCTCCCAGGCTGGCAATGTTGAACACTGCCTCACTCTTGGGCTCTTCTGTTCTTTCTGGGCTCTCAAATCAGCAACAGCTCCTGGACATTAAGGGAAAACCAGGCTTTTTGGAGCAGCCTACCAGCAGGTAGCGAATAGCTAAGTAATAAATCTGGACATCACAGCCAAAAAAGATGATGTGATTTTTTAAAAATATTTTATGCAAGTATAATGTGGATCAAACATATAATAGTTTTAATACATTGAAAGGAAATAGATTTTTGGATAAAATTAGATATATTTATTTCTGCAAATGACCTAGGCCCAAATCTTTTAAAAATAAAACCTTCTTTGGTATTTCGGCAGCTCATAGTGTTTCATTTTGCTCTTAATACTGTGATGCTGCCCACTGCACAGCATGGGTTACATTATACTGTAATGCACACCTACTTCCAAAATGACTGGCATAGTCTGGTTCTACCCTTCCTACTTATTGCTTTGTATCATAGCCATTTTTTTCATATATTACTCTTATCTTTCTTTAAATTAACTGGATCTATCATAAGAAAAATCTTAACTACTGTGTTCTGTACATTTCTTTAGCTGCCTCTTCTAGATATCTACAGTCTTTAAATGAGAACTACTCCAATGTAACTCTCATCTGTATTTGCCTGTATGTAGACACCTTTTGTTTTATAATAAAAAAGTCAAAATGAGGGTATTGAAAAGAAGAATATTAATCTGGTTTTCAGAGCATACCTGGCCATCTATTGTTGCCCATGCTCCAGGCACTTTATCATGCCCTCGAATCCAATTGTGCAAGGCTGCTGCAGGTTGGTCCCAGGAGATCTAGGAAATCAAGACATGCCAGCTAATTCTTCTCTGTTTAGATAGAAATCAAGTTAGTAACGTTTTCCTATATAAGAATTACAAATTCTCCCTCCTTCTTTTTTGTCCATTCATTATTTAAGAACACAGAAAGGGTCTGGTCTAATAAGGGAAGATCAGCTAATCATCAAAGACCTATCAAATGGGATGCTCTTAGCAATTCTTTGTTCTATACAGCCTGTACCTTTTTATAGATTCTCTGTCTTGCACTAGTAGAATTGAAATATAACTCTTGCTACTTGGTATTCATTCATAAATAATTAATAGTACGATTAACAAATTTAATAAGCACAGAATAAAGAAGTCTATGCCTGGGTTATGACCTACTGCTGAAAACGATCTATTCATTGCTTGGATCCTAAGTTCTTTAATAAATCTATAAGGTTTTATTAAAATACTTTCTAATCCTTTACTAACCCTTTACAAATTGTTTCACGAATGAAATCCTACTACAACTTGCAATTCCTGCAAGACTTTGAAGAAAAAGGAAATAAAGTTTTGTTAAAAGAATATCACGTACATTTAATACATAACACCAGTGAAAACCTACTCCTTTACCTTTGCACTATTGTGAGTGTATGTATTAAATGAATTAAAGAAAGTATGAAAATAGCTATTAAATAACAAAACTCAGCTACTCAACATCCTTCTTAGTTCAAGCACAAAGAATACTTAGAAGCAAGTTGCAAGCCAGTGAGAATAGTTCTACAGCAAGGACATTAAGCCAATTCACTTCCAAGGAAGCTCCTTATATATTATAAAGGGATGAATAAAAATGTCCATATGCAAAGGTATTTGTTTCTAAGGTAAGCCAAGAACTGAAATATGATAAAAAGCACCATCTACCATATTTCAGGTGGAAAGGACTACATTCATCACGGACAAATGACTGAAAATGTTGGAATAAGTTTTACTTTTATTTATTTATTTATTTCAAAACTTTTGCACTGGGCTACAAAAGGAAAAGAAGGTATTACAGGCAGCATTCAGTAGCATTTTATGGTGGCCTTCCCAACCATAAAGTAGATCCATTTAACACACTGGGGTGCTAATATAATATAATTCTTGTATGGGGTGCTTAAATAATTTTCTTCTCTGCTTGTTTACATGACCCATATTTTTTTTTTCCTGGTGCCAACTGGAAAGGTGCCAACACTTGCTTCTCCTAACATCAAATCTATTTCTGGTAGAGAATTTAGTATGGACTGTTGGTAAACAAAGAGAGCTATCTCCGCTCAATGCTGTATTTAAATTATAGTAACATATTAAGAATCCATTCAAGGTGCAGCTGCCATCTAGCTGTGTGTAGATGATCCCAAGTAGGACACTGAGTTTATAAATACATGTAACTGCTGAATGGAAACTTAACCTGGGGCCCCATTACACACATCCTTGGGGTTATCCCAGGAATAAGCAGTATGGAAACAGCTGAGTTAAAATTCATGTTAACTTGATACCACTACTATTGTAATCTGAGTTAATAACAATTTTTCTAGTGACATGCACAAAACACAGTATTATTTAACACTACCTCTGCATTTTCCTTTTTCTGGATCCCTTCATATGTTGCCCCTTCTTTAGGCTGAGGTATACGAGGGGCCTTCCCATCAGCAATTAGATGTACAGCTTCTACCTAAGTGAAAAAGTAACAGATTTAATGTTAACTCGGTTCACGTTTTTCTTCAATCATGCTTGTGAATGACAGAAAAAGACTTCCTGCCATACGGGGAAGTGGTTTATTTTTAAAACCTAGGAATTCTGAAATCTAGAGACCAATGCTGCACTGATTAATATGTATATACTAAAACTTCTTTGACAAAAGAAATAGCCTCAGAAAACTGACAGGAGTACTCAGTCACTAAACATGTAGCAGCTGCCTAAATTCTGCAGGATGAGAATGTGGTTCTTGCAAAATGTTATTTCTCGACTTTATACGGAGATGCGAAAAAAAATATCTAACAATTCATGCTGAGTATTTTTTCATTTTACCAGCATTTTCTGTTTTCATTTAAAAGAAAAACAAAACAGAAAAAGGAGGAAGATACAAAATTCAAATCCACCAGGGTTCTGAACTTTTAAACATCAGCACCTCTTCTTTTTTTCCAACCTCATCCCTAACTTTCTGTTATCTCTGATCCTGTAAAAAAAATTCACCTTGTGAAAACATTCAAGAAATCTATGAAAAGAGCTACATCGCAGAAAAATCCAACTTTTTGCCTTCTGAGGAAACAGGATATGCTCTGTCTGCTGCCAGCAACAAATACAATATTCTGAGGCCACCTCCTCAGCTGTCGTGAAGCAGCACATCTCTGCTAAAGTTTAGGATCTGGCTGAACATTACAATCTTTGTTATTCCAAATGCATCCATCTCGTATAGATTTACTTTACAACTCCAACAGAAGCTTTTTTTTCCTCTTAAAAGTGTTGATATTTAGTATAGCTAAACATACCATAGCTTTTATTCCTTCTGGGAAGAGAAATCGGTTATACAGGTCATCCACAGTATCATTTTGGCCAACATCACATTCTCTCTGCAGAAGTATTGGTCCAGTGTCCAAACCATCATCAGCCCAAAAAATAGTAAATCCTGCTTTCTTATCTCCTTGAATTAAAGTCCTAGACATAAAAAAAGCCTTATAGTAAATACAGTATGAAAGTAATCAGGGCCATCTGTTACACACTCATTTGTGCGAGGTAGATAGAAAAGAAAATCCCAACTACCTTTAGTATTAGTTTCATTGCTCATTTCCTAATCAGAAACCCACAGTTTTGATACTGTTGATCTATGTTTTCCACAAAGTGGCATAAGAAATGCTGCAACTGAATCCAGGGTGTCTATCAAACAGTTCATTGTGATAATTATTTTTAAAGTATTACTAATGCTAAGACACACAGAGCAAAATAAGTGCAATAGTTACGACACAATCTGAAACATAGAAGCATCTAGACAACATATTATCTGAATAATTCATAGTTTACTGTAATTAGCTAAGCTTCACAATTTATCTGTAGATCAGCAAGGGAAGTATAGTTGTCCCACAGCTGCAAAAGAGTTAAACTCAGAGGGGAAAATGATGGATATGCAACTAAGGTAAAGTTATTAAGGGAATTTGTATCTACTCAGATTCTCAGCTGCTCTGTATGAACATAGCACTGCTTGCAATAGATTTGTGCTGATATGCACCAGCTCATGATCTGCCGCTAAACCTGAAGAGGACTTCAAGCACTTAGATTTACAGTTCTCCTTTGGAGCTGTATGTGCCTCAGAATGAAGTATAATAAAACAGAAAAATGTTTCAGGAAGCAGTCAGAAAGAGAGAGATACATTTCTCTCCTACATGCGTTTGACCATTTATCTGCATGCAAACACCAATGCCATTTTCCATAAGACATATCTCACGTAAGTGTTCCCTTGGCAGCCCCAGACAGGATTATCTGAGATCTGGTTTATAGACACGAAATATCATTATTAATTGTAAGTAATAGAAATTACATTATTAAAAGGAGTAAAACACAGATTTGTGCAGAAGGAGGTATAAACTCTAAAGACAGATGGAAAAGTTGGTAAGCTCACAAAAGTGAAAGCTTACAGAAGTTTGGGTAGCCCACTTCAGATCTTCATACTTTTAAGCAGCGTCTCTTCGGGTTTATATGTACAAACACCAAAAGACCACCCTAGTGAAAAGTTGTAGTCCTCTGCATGGTTAGAGGATAAGAAGGTACCACGAGCAAACGTCCCTGATTCTGAGTAGGTGACAGGATGGGAACGATTATGTGCTCCCTCCTCTGTCCACCATCTGCCTTTGCAGGCAGCTACTGATAACTAAGTGGCAGCAGCTGGAAGAGGCTGTAAAGGATGGAGCAAAGAAACCTTAGAGGCCCAGGACCCTTGTTTGTGCCTGGTGCCCTTTTAGTCATGCCTATCTTCTACAGGCTTTCTCAGTCATGTTGTGAGGTTAAAGAGTCTGATTAGTGCCAGGATTGTAGCCACAACAAATGAAAGAAGTTGTGATGAGAGCAAGGGCTGCAAGAGTGAAACATGAGAACGGTCAGCCAAAGACAAATCAAGGCCAAATCCTAGCTTAGTTTAAAGGTCTTAGGACATCAGCCTTTACCTGAGAAGGGCAAAAGCAGGTGCTTAAGGAAAGAATGTGCAAGACAGGAAAAGACTCAGTGATACACCACTGGGATACATTCCTATTTCTGGAAACCTTCCTCAAAAACTTCCTGAAAGAGAGTTTGTATCTACATCGTCCTGTGGAAGAGACCTTGATGAACTTTTCCACTGTGAAAACATCTTTCTAGAGCTTTCCAGATGTGCAGTTCCACTCTATGGACTGCATGGAGTAAAAGCACCTCCTCTTTCAGTCAAATCCTACTACCTGATCTCTTTGCTGACTGACCCCTAACTTTTGCTTAAGAATGAGGAATTATTCCTTATTCACCTTTCCATATCTTTCATGTCTTAATACACTGCAGGCATACTTCCTTCCCAATGACCATTTTTAAAGTCTGAAGACTCCTAGATTTCTCTCCCATTGCGTGGAAGCTATTCGATACCTTTGACTATCTTTTTCAGCCTTTTCTGAAGCATTTCCAGCTCCTTCATGATCTAACACAGCACACAATGCACACAGCATTTTAGATTCTTCCCTAGTCTCTTTTCTAAGTAACAACTAACTTGAATTTTATTGCTGCTTATTTACTTTTTTTCCCCTTATGTGTACACTACCTCATATTTTTTAACTTTGAATAAGACCACCCATTCCGTTAATCTTCCTTTCGCATTATCACGTTTATCAATTTGTGTAGAAATTGTATTCTTTATTACAGATTGAAATCATAGTGACTGCTCTATAGTTTCCTGGCCTTCCCTCTGATCCCATTTAAAACTGGTATTGCTCTTGCTGTTTTCCAATCTCCTGCACTAACACAATGTGGAGGTACAGAAACCTGCAGAATGTTTGCTGAAGAGAACCCTGGTCCTGAGAAGACAATCTTATTCTTTCATCAGTTTATCTAAATCCTCTTCTACTCTCAGTTCAGCTCAAGAGAATTGTTTTGACTTATTCGACAAAAATAAGGCCTGTGTGGTAGCAACATCTTAAGATCCTCTATCCTGAATATCAATATAGATTTCCTACTATGGTGTTTCCTTTGATAAGCACCTTTTTTATATCAAACACCTATGTCACCCTATTTACTTCCCATTTTGAATGCTTTTGAGAAAATGGTTATTATTCAATCTTATGCCTTTAAAAGTTGGTTCTTATATTTCTTCTCTGGATCACCTTACTCTCATTTTACATCTAGTTTTCCAGAATTTGTGCTCTTTTTTATTTTACCCATTTGGACACAACTGCCACTTTTTGAAGGATTTACTTATGTCTCTAATAGTCTCCTTTACTGCTCTGTTCAAATACTTCAGCTTAGCATTTTTCCACGAAGGATTTTTTAAGGAAACCCTCCAAAGTATCGCTTTACTTTGAATCTACTACACTGTGTTTTTAATCATCATGCTGCCTGCAAGATTCTTTTAAAATTATTTCTCCATATTTAGACAATTCCTTATTGAATTTAAACACTGTGATAATGGCATTTCTGTCGCCACAAGAACGCTAGATCTGAATCTACTGCAGTCATTAATGCACTGTAGGTCTTTCACAGTAACATTTTGAATCTAGCTGTGTGCATTGCTTAGGAAGACAATAAGATAAGGCTTTTATTCTTACAGATTTTATTCTCTCTTCTCCCTTCACTTCTGTGAAATTTTAGGCTCTGCATCATGCCCTGTTGTGATGGTTTTGTAGTGTTTGGGGGAATGAGCTAGGAGGGCAGTGTCCTGTCTATGAAAATCACAGATTGCCTATTTGCCTATGCGAGTAAATTATGGGAATATACAGATCACATCACTGATCTTCCCAGAATAACAGCTGCACTTGCACTGGAAATCATAATGACTCTTAGGAATGAAGTGCAGTTCATGAACCAAATACTCAGCTGTTTCACAGAAATTCCTTCAGAACAATTGCAAGTCAGAAGAACTGTGCCAGCACTTACATGAATAATGGGAATGGCCCATCCTAACACAACACACATGTAGTTTTGATGAAGAAAACTCACCAGTTGATTGCAGAAGCTCCTCGGTGGCGTGGTAGGATGGATGGATGGTAAATAATTGAGCCATGTTTTGGGCAGTCAATAACATCCATTGGGATGAACTGTGTACAGAATGGAAGGACATTTAGCTCTGCTCCTACTGATTTGTAGGCTTCAACTACTTCCTGGATAGGCTTGCCTTTAGCTCTCCATCTGGGGAACTTAAAAACAGGAGTGCCATCCTTCTCCGCTGCCAGTGCTGAGGGGCAAGAACAATTTTCTTTGTTAATTCACGTTTTGTGTCAAAAATTCAAACTTGAATTCAGAGAGATATTGCATGACAACTTAAGCAGATCATCAAGTGTATGATCTGTTTGTTGTTGTACTGTTGTGTATGTTGTTTAAAAACTTTTGTGCTTGGATATATTTTATTAATTCTGTCTTTGATTCTCATTGCTACAGCTTCTGTCGTTCTTAACTTTTAAGTCTTAAGATTTGGCTAATAAGTACCAGTGAAAGCAGAAAAGAATGATGACTGCTATTGACTATTTAACAGCGACGCTTCACTTCCTGTCCAGTCATTACATTGCCTGCATTAGGTTTGGTTCAGCAGAACTTAATTTTTCAACTCAGAAATTTATATGTGAATATAACTCCATACAAGTAAGATTTGCTCAAGTCAGCAGCACTTTGCCATGTGGTGCAAATAATTACAAACATTAGAGGCCTTCAGTAATTTCTCAAAATTGTGTTTACTAGTACATTCTGGATATGCTTTCATTTATCTGTGAGACACACAGCTACACCCAAAATCAGGCTCAAAGGTGAGAAAAAACAACTGCATTAATTGTAGAGAGAATTTTTAGGTGTTTGATAAATTCTATTGCACAACTGCTTAATAACTCATCACAGAAAGTAAGATAGTAGAATCAAACTCTACATCTGTTGAGTTGTAGGTGTAATAGGAAGAAAAGGGTAAACAAGAACAGGTATGAAAAATGCACCTAATTTATTTTATATTTCTAATCACATTTTTGTACTTTCCTTTCTCTTTATCACTTCCTGAGTGTGATCTTGAGTTTGACCTGAAGCATACTTAGCCTGTTAACCTGTCTTAAGTAAATACTTACTTTAGTATCATTCCATGGACATTAGTGTGTGCTGCAGCTGCTTTTAGAAACAAAAATGGTAGCTGTCTGAGGATATAGAAACATTAGGAAATTTCACTTGAGACTTAAGCTGTTTGAGTCAACTGGAAGTAAAAATCAACCAAGTATCTAGCAATTTCTTTTTTTTTCATTAGGAGAGCAATAAACTAATTCTATGAGTTACTTAAAAAGATGTTTGAAATCAGAGGAAGATGTGCATAGTTAAATCTGTTAGTGTAATAACTGTACAACAATGATTTATATAATTTAACCAAGTATGATGGCATACTTCCAGAGCTGGATAGTTGAATTGTTTTTTTCTACATTAATAGCTGCATCCTCTAATTCTTCCAAAGTGGGATTAAATGTTTTAATGAGGTAGAGTTACAGAATATAATAAATCTGAGAAGTACATGCTAGTTCTGTAAAACATGTTATGACCTGATGGAAAAAAAAAATACTTAAGACAGCTCATGGAATGTAGTGTTAAATTTCTGATTATCCATAAAGGTATATTCCATGCTGGCACTTCTGTTTGCTAATCATATTAACTCACTATTTTTGCACCACTGAAAAAAAATTCTTACACTCAGATGATTCCAAAGAAGCTTCTTTGTCATGCTGAGTTTTGTTGTATGAGTACAGAAAATCCTTATGCATCTTCACAATGGAAAAAAAAGGAGAGCAAAGACTCCTCTACCCTTTTCAATGAGTTTTCCATAGTCCAGGTGGCAGAGAATAGGCTCTGCAGGTACACTACTGCATGCAAACTTGTCAGAAAAGGCAGAAAGCCAAGGACAAACAGTCTTGGCTTCATGCTTTCAGTATCCCAGCCAGCACAGTGAAAGAGGTGACAGACATTTGTGCTTGAGAATAGGCTCAGCAGCTATTTGTTTTAATACACAGATCGAGTTCAGGATGATCATCTCTAGGATGTACATTCAAATAAGGTACCCAGTTTAATTTATTTTTTAAGTACCATAAGGTATGGCACTGTATGGTTAGAAACAGCTTTTAAATACTAACAAGGTTAAAGTGGTCCTGGACTTGTGTTTGTTAAAGCATAGTTCTTTTGCTGAATTCAGTGTAACAAAGGCCATATATGCAAGCCACTCCCATATAGGTATGACCTTCTCAAGAGAAGGCAAG
The DNA here is from genome assembly GCA_033558185.1 of Dromococcyx pavoninus. Lineage (NCBI taxonomy): Eukaryota > Metazoa > Chordata > Aves > Cuculiformes > Neomorphidae > Dromococcyx > Dromococcyx pavoninus. Next base: position 451,994 of record JAUMJL010000209.1, read on the forward strand.
TTTTTTGTGCATGCCTGTAATTTTAACATTTGGATTAAGGTTAAACTTACCCAAAGGATCAGCTTGTCCATTCTTGTCAGGCACTGTGAATACTCCCACAACTTTATGGCCCTCTTTTCTCAGCTTGTTGTAAACTTCTTGTCCAAAAATGCTTTGACCTATAAGGGCTAGCTTTAGCTTGTGTTGGTAAGCCTGGTAAAGAGAATAAAAAACCCCATGTTCTAGGATGCAAAGAAAATTAGTTGTTGCTCACATTTCTCTCTCCCTCTTTCTTGATCAATGCTCGTTTTGATTCAAAATGGAACAGTCGTTCTACCCCAATCACCTTTGAAGGAATAATAAGTATTTTTTTGAGATTAATGATAGATTATATACAATTCAAAGACCACACTTAACATAAAAGTATCATCTGATATTCTCATTTTTGTTTATGTGGCTTTCCCAGAATTTTCATTGGACAGACCCACTGCTTGTTACAAGATGTATAACAGGCTTCATGATCTTATTCATAGTCGGAACTAATACAGTAAGAATGAAAATACATTTTTCGGAACAGGCACATAAACCACTTCCTCTAGGCTTTTAAGCTTCTTAAGACTGAGTAAGTGCCAATAATTATCCCAACTTTTTATTTTTAGGATAGTCAGGATCACAACAGTACTATGATATCAGGATGTCATGTACTGCTATATTATTCAAGTGCTTGCACCCTGAGAAAACTAACTCATTCCGAGTCCCTTTAGATTTAAAGGACAGTTACGCTCCTCTCCCACCCTACCTCCAGTCTGCCACCTCTAACACCTCCTTTGTTCCAGAACTGAAATTCCTGTAGCTGCATGAACTGGATTAAGGAACTGAGGTAGAGAGGCACTGACCTGATGAAATATGGCTTATTCTTAACTGAATCTATTCATCGACTTAGTTCATTGCACTGCCACAAGTCCTAACACAGGTCCAGTGGGGGAGCAGGAATCAGCACGCAGGCACAGGCACTGGCAGAAGAGTGGAACTGCCCCTCCAAGCACTGTCTTCACATTTATCATCAGCTTCTAGAAACTGAAAACTGGAAATCCTCAAAAAACAAATGGACTGGCAGACCTGGTTATGAAGGAAAGGCCCACACAGAATAAACAGAAAACTTATCTTCCCCAAAGATGAATTTCGTAGAAAATATTCCTATCCTCAAAGTATTAAAGATCATTCCTGTTAGGAGGCCTGAATGAAAGGTAGAAAATAAATCCACATACTCCTCACTATTATTCTTAACTTCATCTTTCCCAACTGGACTTTGACTTCCATTTTTTTGAATGACCCATTAGATGCCATAAGCTCAGAATGATAAAGAGGAATCAAAGCACTGTTTGAATAACTTAAGCACCAGCACTTATTCCATACATTGACACTTGTATTTATTTCTCCTCCCTCCTCTTTTTCCTTTATTGTGATGGCTGGGACAGGAGGATGCCTTGTTGAAGTGGGTTATTGATTGGATACCAAATGGTCTGGACTGCCCATCAGACCGTGTGACAAATTCTACCACAAACAGAAATGTCCTAAAAACAGGTTACTCAAAACTGCAATTCATTTCCCAGGTGAAATATTATGAATGCATTTTTGCAGTTTTCAAATTGCATTTTAGTTGTGCATCTGGCCTTAGAAGAGAGAGTTATGAATTGGTTGGTTCCACTGAAGGAACATTGAACCGTGCATTTTATTTCTTATATTAAAAAAATAGGAAATAACCACTTGTTCAGAGACAATATTCTCCCTCAGAATGAAACCGCGTAGTAAAACTGTCCCTATATTACAGCATTAGTCAACACTAGTGCAACTGCAGTAATTACAAGTAGTAAGAAGCAAAGGTGAACATAATTCAGGCTCTTGAAAAATTGGATTGTTATAGCTGGCTAGTAAAAAACATCTGTGAGACTGGTGATGATAATATTCCTAACGAATGCTGCACTGCTGTCAGTAACATCTAAAATATGTCCACTATGTTGTTCTTAATAAAGACAAGACCTTGTTCTGAATTACAATGAGTATAATTCATCCTTGCAACATTTATCTAGCAAGGCCCAATGGGTACAGGCAGATCTCATGACCAATGCTTTATGACTGATAAATTTGCTTTTACAGCACAAGTGTTGCTGCATTATAAAAAGTGATGATTTTCCTTGTTATTTTAACTGTAGCAGGCAAGTTGGAGAAAGATTAACCTACCAATATTTTTGGCATGGTATAAAATCCCGATTCCCGTACTGTGCTAAATTTCAGTGGTAGCCTAACTAGTACATTGAAGAAAATTAAAGATAGTCCAGATTAGAGTTACTTTTTCTACTTTTGTCCTTTTGTTAACATCTCTCTGTATAAGACTAGAAGGGATCTTCTTAGATAACAAATCTAGTCCTCTGCCATTACAAGCAATAAAGTCATACAATTACTTTTATAAATCTACCCAACCTCCTTTTTAAAGTACATTTAAAGTCCTCACTGCCGTTCTCTGTTGCTTTTCTGATATCTGACCAATCTCCTCATAATTTTCAGTCCAAATTTATCACCATTTTAAGAGCTACTTTTTCTCCACTTATTCACAAAGTGTTAATAACATAGGCATCCTCTATTCCTAAACTTAACTATTATTAGTTCATGTTTCCCTGTGAATAAATCTGATTCTCAAATTACATGGAACTGCATACCAGTCTCAGTTCCAAACTAAGAGCCGCTGTAAATCAACAGTTTCAGTAAAGCTACACGTGCTTAATTTGCTCTAGCTATGTAACTGAGTCAACAAATAGTGAGAAGTAAATAGAGAACACAGACCCCAAACAAACAAAAAAAATAAAACTGCCAATATTGAGAAGACTCTAGACTGGTTAAGTCCCATTTCTTCCATGTAGTGCACAAAAACATTAGCCTGGCAGAAAATCAGTTCTACAGTCTCAGAAAGTTACCCAAGCGAAGACTGATTTCAGTTGTAAGGTGGATCTCGTAATTGTGCTATGACCAGTGTTACTGAGTTACTTCGATTACTTCTCCAATGAATGGTACGTGTCTATTGAGTGATTTTTATTAACATCTGACTTAGACGTGGCAATTTGCCTATAATGCATTAACACAAACACTGCCATCGGTAGAAAGCAGGAGCCAAACTCTACTGAGTTAAAAAAAAAGAAAAGAAATCCCCTGTTTGTAGGGGCTTGCATGATCAGACCACAAATTCAGTTTTTCATTTTTTGTTTTATTTGAAAAACTACAGTCGAACAACTGCACAACATCTTACAGCCACCCTGTGTCCTCTTCTGGAAAATCTCCTCAAGTATTTTCATCTAAGATGAGTTAGACTTGTGAAGGTGGGAAATCCTTTTAGAAGCTGAAAGAGGGGAGATTTAGATTAGCTATTAGAAGAGATTTTTTACTGTGAGGGTGGTGAGGCACTGGAACAGGCTGCCCAGAGAAGTTGTGCATGCCCCTTGCCTGGAGATGTTCAAGGCCAGTTTGGGTGAGGCTTTGAGCAACCTGATCCAGTGGAAGCTGTCCTTGCCATGGCAGGGCAGTTGGAACTGGATAATCTTTAAGTTCCCTTCCAAACCAAACCATTCTATGATTCTATGGGTCTACGAATTTAACATGGACATAACACTCAATTAAAATGGAAAGTTCTGTAAGATTACACAAAAATTAAAAACAGTTTGGTGTTTTCTTTCTTACAGAAATAGTACATTTTGGCCAGGGTACCATCACTAGCATTTATCAAGAAGTTGTAGAAAGGAAGCTCATTAAAGAACAGAAAACCAATCCTCTTGTCGAATAATACGCCATTCATTCAAAAATGGATACTGGATTATTATCATTAACATATACAAAGATTAAAATTTTTATTGCTTCTGTCAGTGATCTTAAGAGATTATATCAGATTTCTTTCGCAGTTGCCTGGCCAACTATGGATGTGTAACATTCGCTAACAGATGCATGGGAAGGTTAATGACCACATGGTATCAGAGTACATTTTTTTGCTGTACTCTTGTAAGATAACCCAATTCCTAGTTATGGCAAACAATGCAACTTAGAGTCTTAGAGAGACCTACCCTTTCTTTTAAGACTAATCATAGAATAATGTAGCTATCACGACAGTGCTACCAAAAGATAAGAATTTAGAAAGTTGGTGTTCACTCTACTGTAATTTTATTTTATTCATTGTCTGAACTTTTAGATTCTTCTTTAACCTTCTAGTTTGCTTATATTATATCACAGATTAATATCAATTCTGTTTCCCTGACTCAAGTGCTCCCAATTTTGATGAAGACAATCAAATAAAAGTAAGAACATAAAACCTGAGAACTGCTTGTAAAAGCAGTCCTATCGTGGATGCTCATGTTGTCTGAAAGTCCACTTTTATTTCACTGAAATAAAAGCACCGATTTAAGTTCAACTTCCTATTTAAAAATTCTCGCTATACCATCTGTTGATACTGTACTGAAATTTATTTTACAATGGATTATTAAATATATACAGTGTTTCAATGTTTGCTTCCATTTTGGTTCTTTTTTCCCACAGAAACACCTAACCAAAAATAAAGCTAATAAACAGAATTAAGCACTGCATAGAGAAGCAGCCTGACAAATGCTGGTAACAATCCTGTCAAGTTCTAGTTCCTCAAAATGGAAGACAAGTCCAAGAGCTACATTTTCTTCTCCCAGAAGAGTCTAATGCTACAAAATCTATCTATAGGAGAATATTTATTTCATAACTAAAAATCATTTTCTGTTACTGCCCTTTTTGTATGTATGTCTAACATTCAATACGTTATCAGTCTCTAATCAAATTTTTTGAAGGCTAAGATTTAGTAACTGCTACTCTGATTATGAAGCTTACCATTAAAAAGCCTACGATGTTTTATATATTTTAGTTATTCTGTATAAAAATTTAGCAAAGGTAGTGAATATTTTAATGTTAAATCTTTTTTAAAATGAATGTAGAATTCTGCCTCCTTTGAAAAGCAGCACTGCAACTTTATTTTTACTCAAGATCCCCCTACATGTGCTAAATTCCAGTGCCTCCAAATAGAAACCAGTTGTAGAATCTCCCCTCCCATCTACACATCGACAGCCAATGCGTTCTCACCAGTCATTCATTTGGCACTGCTAATTGCATTTCCAATATGCTTGTGTTAAATCTCTTTATTCTAACACCTTCCACATAGATGCCTTCAGAAGACTGCTCTCCTAGCACTAAACTGAGCAGTCAAACATCAGACAAAGAACAGTCCTTAGGAAAGAAAAAAATCTTCTCTCAGCCTCATTCACCTTGCCAGACCTACACATCTGGGCAATTTGGTCTGGGCAAGGCTTTCAGGGAGTGATTACTTGCAGGAGTTCTGCAGTCTATATATTTAGCAGGACACGTAGAATAGCGTGGAACAAATGTACAGAGCTGTAAAAAACTAAACCAGAGGAATTTAGGCCATCAACTTCGACTCCGAGCAACTCACCATCCCTAAGCTAGGAACTGCAGATCACAAACTGAACACTCTTCCTACGCCAAAGTATGGGGCTTCTCTCCAGCACTGGGAACGTGCACACGGTCCTTTCTAACCGAGAAGGCAACCTTCAGCTTCTCACAGTGCAAATCCAGCGTGAGGGAGGCAGCGAACAGTCACACTCACATTGTTCTGCACACACGATAACTACGAATTATCGTAGCACCGCTGGTGACTGTTTCTTGCAGCTCCAGGCACATCCCTGCAAGATGCAGCGCCCAGATGATGGCTGCGACCCCGCTCCAAGATGCTGCTTCTGCACCCACCCTGAGCCCTTCCCCCGAACGTTCCCGACCTTCCCGCGCCCCGGCAGCGACAATACGCATCATCACATCCCGAAAAATGTCCCCTCCCGCCAATTCCTCCTTCTCACTCTCCGCCCGGGGATGCACGCCGAGAAGCAGCCTCCGCCGCTCGCCCCCGGTCACAGCACGGGAAGATGGAGAGTGGGGGGACATCACGCCCTCCTCCCCCAAGCAGCACTCACCGCGGCCGTGGTGCAGATGCTCCGCAGCAGCCGGGGCCCTGTCCGCAGCATATCTGCGGAGCTCCCGCCGGGCCCCCCGCACTCCCCTCGGCCCGCCCGGCGAAGACCGGAGCCTCGTCTGATGCAACGCGCGCCGATGCCGCTGGCGCCCCGCCAGCCCCAGCATCCGCGGCGGAGGCTGCGCGCCCCCGCCAGGGCCTGCGGGGACCGGCGCGGCGCGGGGAGCGGGGCGGCGGGGCGGGGGGAGGCTCCGCACCTGCCCCGGGGAACGGCGAAGGGGCAGGCAAGAGACTCGGCCACCCTCCGGGTCCCCCCCCCCGCAGGGCGGCCCTCCAACTCTGCCCCCTCTATCGAGGCTGTCGGCGAGACACCCATGGGAATGTGCCCTGGATATCAATGGATCATAGGATCACTCGGTTGGAAAAGACCTAAAGTCGCAACAAAATCATCTTGCCAGAGGTATGGAGAAAATCTTGAACATAAAAATTCAAAGTGCTAAAAAAAAATCAGAAGACAAAATAAAATGACCCCCAAAGGGTTAGGAATAGCAAACCCAAGAGCAGTTGGCATGGCAGTAGTATAAGCATCATTGCAAACTGGGTCAGGTTTAAACACCAGCAACACTATATCTTAAAGAACAAGGATGGGTAAAAGGCTGAAATGTGCTCTGTTCCTGTCAAGAAAACAGGGAAAGAAAACAATGGAGAAGTTGGTCATCATACAGCAGAGTTGTGAATCACATCTGAGAGATCAGAGGCAACCCTTAAGCTAAATTTATAACCTGGGGAGATCTTGCTACAGTAGAAAATACAGTGCTTAACACTTGCAAACATCCCTGTCTCACTGATTTTTTCAAGCTTTCCTGAAAAAATAACTGCAATACTAACTCCCAGGGTTTAATTCCAAGGGCCCCACCCTCTTTTTCATGGTACTTCTGATGCTCAGCTATACCTGAAAGAAGAGCACTGGTGCAGAACTGCTGCTCCCTCCATGTTCAGGGGACATGGGAAGGAGAGGCTCTGCAAGAGGTAAATTGTACCACTCCCAAAATAAGTCAGGTTGGCACAAACCAGTTCTCCCATGGAGAAAAGTTACACAAAGTGTCTCATCCCAAAGGGGGAGAGGAGACGCAGATTCATTGATTCCCCCAGTAAATTGTGCCAGTTCCAAAGTAAGTCAGGTTAGCACAACACAATTCCTCCATGAAGTCACACACAGACTTGCATTATGATTCATAACCAACATAATTTTTTCCCTGATTTACACCTCTGTAGCAAAACTATATACTGCCCTTTATTCAAGGCTCTTGGCAGTCCATCAGTGTATGTGGCATCGAGTGGAATCGACAGAAATGATAAAAACTTTTTAATTAAAATAAACCATTGTAATTTCCTTTTTCAATGCAAATTTAACAAAGAAAATCACTAGTTAGTTCCTGTAATTTCCTCTCTACAGGGTGAAAAAACATAGGGGAATATTTCTCTCACTTCAGTGAAGATTCTTCTCCTAATTCCTTCATTTGGAGTATATAGTGATTTATTAGGTAATGGAATAATCAACTAAGGGAATTAGTGAATTTCTTTGCCTGAGACACTTAAAATTGAACTTGTAGAATGGATCAAAAAGTCCCATTAACAAAGGGAGACAATATGTTTTTACAGATGGTTCCTTCTCTAATACTTGTGGTACTATGGGTTTTAAAAGAACAATGTACAGTAAATCCAGATTTTCACTAAGAAATATAAAACTTTTTTTTTTAAAAAAACATTTTTTAAATAGTATATATTGTTGTTGCTGGCTGCTTCTATGGCTCTGTGGCTTCCTGTCTTCTAAATATCTCACATAAAATCTACCAAGTTTCATTTTTAGAAGTGCTTCTTTAAAATACTCCCTCTTTAAGTTGTACAATAAAAATAGTAAAAGTCATAATCTTGTTGGAGTAAAATGCATCATTTAACTACTATAGACACTGTTGGTTTGAAAAGCCTGTTAATCTCTTTGAATTAGCAATTTCTTTAAGAAAGATTCATAATTGCACAGTTTGATAGGTCATGTAGCAAAATAGGGACTGTACACACACATGCACAAGACAGTCATACAACTGACCAAACACACTATGTGCTCAAGTAAAAAGTATAGGCATCCAGTCCTCACTAAACGAACCATTTCAGCAACTCAGACAGCAGGAGGAGTCAGTGTACATGTAGTCTTCCTGTGACTCGATGGAAGGTGCACAAATTCAGAGTGCAGCAGAGGTGCAAATAACTTCCACTATAAAAACTGGCATCAATATGATCCTGCAAAGTTTGGAACTGGATTGAAGCATTGCTGAAGTTCACAAAACTCCAAATTCTGGTTCATGATCCAAATTCCTCTCCAACTAGAACACCACATACTTGACATTTAACTATTGATGCACAGGTTTACGGCAAAATACTTGGTTTTCCTAGGCAAGCAATTTGAAATGACTTCTGGCTCTATTCGTTATACACATACACAAAATAAACAATACAACAATGCATGTGTAAAGCACCAAGGTTTTAAATAGTTGGGGCACCTTCATCTCTAAAACAGAACTCCAGACCTATTGAGACAATGTATCTCCATTTACTTCACAGACTACTAAAATGTTAGGTGACAGAAGGAAAAACCACAAGAGAAGGTGTCCTTTGTCGGCAGAGTTACAGTATAAAGGAGAGTTTGGGAACAAGATGTGGGCTTTTCTTTAGATTCTATAGTAATGAGAAGGGCAGGGAGACAAACAGGGATAAGGCAAGGGACAGGGAGACAAATAGGGATAAGGCTATGCTAAATCACATGCAAGGACAGTATCCGCATACCATCAGCTTCTTCCGTATGATCAGAGCGATTAACTCAAATGTATGGGTTTTAACAACCACTTAACAAATAGGCTATTTAGACTTTTAAGGGTCAGTGTAAACAACTACAGTCAATTCAAATCGTACATTTTTTGTCCTCCAGCAAATGATTAGATTGACCTGTCTGTCTGAGAATGAGCAACATTGTCTGACACAGTAAACTCCAATCAGTGTTAAATATTGTAATTGATACAATGCACTTCTCTGAACTTTACATGTTTGGGAAAAGTGACACAAAGTATTTGTCACTGACTTCTGTATCCCAGTCAGATAAGGACCTTGCAAATCATAAAAGTTTCTTGTTAATTTGGGGAGAAATCCTGGCTCCAGTAGTATCAGTGTAAATTTATATGCAGTGATTTGGAGCACATTTTATATGTTAAGTTTTCTTTGCTGATCTTTTTCTTCCAGTTCAGGTCCTTGCTTTTTAAAGCCAAAGTTCATCTCTAAAAGAAATTGCAATTATCCATAGTAAGCTTCCCAGCATGGGCTGCTCACATTCTGTTCCTTAATTTTCCAGAGATGCTATGTCAGCAAGTTGCAAAAACAGAGAGGGGCATATGTACACTGAAACTATTCAGAAGCTAAACATGCTTGTTCAGTAGCATGCTCACAAAACAAAGCATGTTTGTATGTGCAGAACTGTACAGAACAAATGTGAGCCCTAATCCAGCAGAACATTATAAATCCTTGTTGATTTCTGTAAAGCAGAAATTACTCAGTGTCTTTGTCTTTGAAGATATCATCAAAACTCAGCAAGATCATTAGGGAAGGCTGTGTTCCACAGAACACTGAGTACGTGCGCATACTGAAGCGCTTGGGAAACTGCTTGGAATCTTCCAGGATTTGCTTTCTTTTGAAAATCATGCCCTGAGATTCAGTAATCAACTGAATTAGCTCTACATAGGCTTTTTGTTGTTGGAAATCAACCTTGATGGGGCTTTTCGTGATGAATAAAGATTCAGTCATAGTTCAAACTCAAATTCCTCAGGAGTACTTCAGAGTTCATTCAGTTGTAAAGACTGAGTAATTAAAGAAAATAAATTAAAGCTTTGTACCGGTTATTCCCTAACTATGTTAATTGCATGACAAGTTTCAACTCAAATTTTATACAACAGAAACTTTTCATGTTTTTCACTTGCTGAAGTGCATGGGAAAGTTATTTCTTATTTTCTCTCCGCAACATTTATATTTAAACCTTGCTTTTCTTTTCACTGAGTCTCAACTTCATTTTAGGTCAGACACCTACAGTGTGTGGTAGTCAGCCCTCCACAATCTCCTGATAAAGTTTTTTTGCCATCTAGACAACCATTTAAAATAAGGGCGTCAAACTCACAGCCCGTGGGCTGAATCCGTCCCTCCACCTTGTTTTATTTGGCCCAGCACCTTGTTTCTACCTGGCAGCAGCCCCGGGCTCCTTACCCCTGTGCTCCTGCCAGTGCTGGTCACGTGTGCAGTGGGTGTGACATGTGTTACGCTGCAGGAGCACAAGAACAGTGGGAGCTGTGAGTCTGACACCCCTGATTTAATACCTTATGGTTGACATTTCATTTTTTCCAGAGTAACCAAAAGAAGGCACATATTTGATGAGGAAAGGGAATTATTTTACCAGGCTAACCAGCAGAAAGAATTATGATGTGCAGTTGCCTTACTCATGTATAAATGGAAGTCTCTCAAATTCCATAGAATAGAATAGAAACCACTTCTGCAAAAGTTGGTGCTATCTTTGCGGAAGAGTCCCAAAGAGCAAATCTCATATAGTAAATCCTTTCTGGGAATCCTGCCACAAAAAACTTTGAGCAAGAACTTTATTTTTTTTTAAATATTCAGAGAACTGAGCATTAAATGTTCCCCAGAACAGGAATGTATAGCATGGCTGGTTTCCTGCAGATCAGCAGCCAAAATCTTTCTCTTATCAGTAACTGTAATTCTGTCAGTCTTGGTGGAGCTTTGCCTGTGTACATGAGAAGCAATTTTTGCTTTGAATGTTTTTCATAATATTTTTTTATATATAAAAAATCGTTCCTGTTTGAATGCTATGTTAAAGTTTGCAGTAAGATTTCAAATATCTAAAAATACTTTTTAAAAATATCAAGTAACTGTATTGTCCAATGTTGAATGGTTATTTCCAACTGGGATAATTTCAAAGGAAAAAAAGATTTTTAATGCCTCAGGGAGTCAAGCGACTGTTGATTATTGAATCCATAGATATCTTGCCACTTCACTCCATAAATAAAATTGTCATAGTACAATATTAATTCTTCTCTATTTTGAAACATTCTCTCACCTACCCTTTCTAATATTCAAGTGTAACAAGTCACGTAACAAGTCACGTCAGCTGGAACATATTTATGTTCACATTTCACTTAGTTCATGTGAAAGTCCAATATGAGATTTTACTTCATGGTCATTTTGGTCTGGTCAGAAGAAATTATTGTTTTCTCAGCTATGCTTGTGTTTAGTAACTTTCAGCTTACCAGAAATCACTATATTAAACAAGGTCCAAAGACTTTTCTGACTACTGTATTATCAGAAGATACTAACGGAATTTTGAGGAAGCTTAGCAACTTCCTATAAGCTTGTACCAAGTAAAAGCTTCCTGGTACAAATGAAAGCCATGACTGTCACACAAATTTCAGAAATTATGCTAATAAAATGTCAATAATTTCACATGAGCAAAAAGCATAAAGCCATTCACGATACTGAACCTATCAAGCAAAGCTGAGCTAGACTTGCTGTCACTAAAAGTCAGCTTTAACATAAAGTCTAGATCAGATTTTCAGAGGAAATAAAAATGCTCGCAGCAGTTAGAATTGACCTAAATAACTTCAGTATACAAAACAAAACACTGCCATCTAGAGCTGAAGGAAAACCCAATAATAATTAATTTAAATAACTGCATCATGCATAGCAGCATAACATTTAACTGGTGACCTTAACTTGAGTCTAACTGGGATATTTTTCAGTCACAGAGCCTCCTGCAATATTTCAATATATTTTCTTTTAAAATAATTGTCTTTTTTAATATTCAAAATAAGAGTTACATGAGCTTATGCCATGAGGATCACAGTGCACTTGTTGGTGTGGCTTTGGTGTGGCTATTGCATAGACCAGCCACTTGTGTGACCTTGTATGCAGTTTTGACAATCTCATAACCTTGCAACAACAAATCCTACAGTATTTTATTCTTTACAAATTTAGTTCAGATGTGGGGAAGGAAGGGCTCTACCAATTGCCAGTTCTACAAGTTTCTCTCTCATAGCATCCTGCAGAATTCAAGGACATGTTTTTCTGAGATGGATTGAAAAAAGCCTGGTAACTACTTCTAAGGCAGTCTAAAAGCTTCTGTTTATGTGTAGTTTTCCATAGCTGAAAGAAACTGTATTTTGTTTAAAAAAAATTATATGTGGGTTGTAAAGAAAAGTTTTCTATTGTTCTGTTTTATCAAAACTGGAAGACATACCTTGGCTTTGAATATATTTATAGCAGCTCTGCTGAGTTTAATAAAAGCTGCATCTCCATGTCTGTAGACAGAATGTGATCCTTAAAGTCTAGCATAAATTCTGGTTTTATTTTGTGTGATACTTACCATTTCCTTAGATGCTTGTGCTCACCGCCAGCTGTCAACATCCTGCACAATTAAACTTCTAGGGACTTCAAAACCTCAATATAAAAATTCTAAGTTTTCACAGAAGGCAATGGGTGGAGAAGACATATTTACATTATGATTATTTGACAACCAAAGCAGAGTTCTCTCCCTGAAAAAGAAGTTATTCCAAACATTGTTTATGTAACTTCACACAAACCTGCATTTGATCTCTTCTTTCCCAGACCCAGGCTGGTCTCTCAAAATGCACTTTAAATAGGTAAACATTCATCAACAATAAACCTGCCAACCAGATCTTTCCTCCCTAGAAACTTTTAAAATCAATATATTCCAAAGGATGGATTATTTTTAATCAGAAAACAGTTATAATAAGTATTATTTTCAAGACCTGCTGCATTAGAGTTAGCTTTTATGGATGATCCGGCACTTACAAATACATCTTTCATTGGAACTGCTATTTTCATTGCTCTTTCCCCTCTGAAACTGCTGATGCTCCTGGTCGCACTGCTTTTGAAGCCATTTCCATTTCTGCTGATGCTACAGATTCCGCTGAGATAATGTAGTTGCTGCGGTCATTGTTAATGGCCCTGAAAAGCTACTTCTCTTGCTACTCAAAGTACTTCTATTTTTATTCTCTGATATTACAGCCATCAGGGCCTTGGGAAAAAAAAACAAACATGGACTGACTACATGCAGATAAGCACCTCATGGCTCTGTGTGACAACAGATGACAGTGAGATGATGACACTATTGCAACAGCTTTCCCTCCCCCCCCCCCCCCCCCCCCCCCCCCCCCCCCGCCTTCCCCATCCCCCCCAGCATCTGACCCTCCCCCAGAGCTAGGATAATTCCTTCACAGCTTCCTTCCTCCAGCATCAGAAAGGGGAAGTGCCGGGGAAGGATAGGAGGGGTCACACTCCATCGACTGTATCCGGCTGAGTTTTCTTTCTTCTCAGCAACGGGATGGAGGTGTGAAATCATAGAATCATTAAGGTTGGAAAAGACCTCTAAGATCATCTAGTCCAACCCTCAGCTCAACACCTCTGTGCTTGCTAAACCATGTCCTGAAATGCCATGTCTACATGCTTTCTGAACATTTCCAGGGAAGGAGACTCCACCACTTTCCTGGGCAGCCTGTTCTAATACTTCACTACTCTTTCAGCAAAGAAATTTTTTCTTATATACAATTTAAACCTCCAGTGATGCAACCTGAGGCCATTTCCTGTAGGCATTCGTCCTATCACTAGTTACTTGGGAGAAGAGACCAACACTCACCTCGCTCAACCTCTTTTCAGGTAGCTGTAGAGAACAGTGATGTTTCTCCTCAGCCTCCTCTCTTCCAGGCTAAACAACCCCAGTTCCCTTAGCTGCTCCTCATAAGACTTGTTCTAGGGCCTTCACTAGCCTCATTGCCCTCCTCTGGACACGATCCAGCACCTCAATGTCCTTCTTGTACTGAACACAGCATTTGAGGTGCAGCCTCACCAGTTCCGAGTACAAAGGGACAATCACTTCCCTGCTGAGTACAGAGTGACAGTCACTACCCCTGCTGGCCACACCATGTCTCATATAATCACAGAATGGTTTGGGTTGGAAGGGACAAGACCAGGCTGCTCAAGGCCCCGTCCAGCCTGGCCTTGAACACTTCCATGGAGGGGGCATCCACAGCTTCCCTGAGCAACCTGTGCCAGTGCCTCACTGCCCTTATTGTGAAGAATTTCTTCTTAAAGTCTAATATAAATCTTCCCCCTTCCAATTTAAAGCCATGTCCCCTCATCCTATCACTACTTGCCCTTGTGAAAAGTCCCTTCCCAGCTTTCCAGTAGCTCCTGCAGGTACTGGAAGGCTGCTATAAATTCTCCCCAGAGCCTTCTCTTCTCCAGGCTGAACAACTCCAACTCTCCCAGCCTGTCCTCATAGCAGAGGTGCTCCAGCCCTCTGATCATTTTCGTGGCCCTTCTCTGGACCCATTCCAAAAGTTCCATGTCCTTCTTATGTTGGAGATTCCAGAACTGGACGCAGCACTCCAGGTGGGTGCTCACGAGAGCAGAATAGAGGGGGAGAATCACCTCCCTCGCCCTGTTGGCCACGAACCCGGGCTGTGGCCGGGAAAGCCACAGAGCCCCTGCAACTCGGAGACAGGCTCAGCCTCAGCAGAACGACCAGCTCAGAGATGCACGGGGAGCACAGGAAAGAGGGGAGAGAGCTCCTTTGCCCCTCCCCCGGGGCGCCCGCGAAGGGGAAAGGAAGGCGGAGGCGCTGTGCAAGCGCCTCCCTGCAGGGGGCGCTGCCGCCCGCCCGCCGCTACCGGAGTCCCGGTGCACCCCCCAACGCCACGCCGCCTCCATTTCCCATAGCGCGGTGCGGGAGCGGGACAGGAAGTCTCGTGCGCCTGAGTCAGGGAGAGGGAGGAGGAGGGGGAGGGAAGAGCGGCTTGTGATGGCGCTGGAGACCCTCTCGCCGGACTGGGAGTTCGACCGCCTGGACGACGGCTCGCAGAGTGAGCGGGGCGGGAAGGGCGAGGCGCTGGGGCTGCGGCGGGAACCGTGGCGGGGAGGGTGCGTTTGGGGGAAGGGCACCCTGGTCCCCTTCCAGCTCCGGACTCCTGGTTTCCACTCCCAGCCCCCTACCCCTCCCGGTCCTGGGAACCGTGATTATTGGAATAATCTCCCCAGGGAAGTGTTTGATTCCTCTGCACTGGACACTTTGAAGGCTCAGCTCGACAGGATGCGGGACCATCTCATTTAAACGCTATATCACCTAAAAGGTTGGACCAAATGGTCCCTGAGGTCCCCTCCAGGAGGGAGGAAGGAAGCAGTGGCGGGAGCTGAGTTGGGGTCACCCTGCGTCGTTGCCCCCAAAGACCCTGCGCCTTCCCCCGCCGCCCCCAGTGCTGCCCCTACTCCAGCCCGGCTGGTGCTTCCTATCACCCTCTCCCAAGTTGTCGGGGGCTGCTTGTGTTGGGAGAGTAGCTGTTCCATCCTTAAATATCAGGAAAAAATTCTTCATTGAAAGGGTTGTCAAGGACTGGCAAAGCTGCACAGGGAGGTGGTGGAGCCACCATCCCCGGAGGTGTTTAGAAGACGGGTAGATGAAGTACTCGGGGATACAGTTTAGTAGTGGACAGGTATGGATGGACTCTCTGATCTCAAAGGTCCTTTCCAACCAAGCGGTTCTATGATTCTATAAATTCCCACACAGGAAGCCGCCTCAGGTGCCCACCGGGGCGGCAGCAAGGGGCCAGGCAGACTTAAAAGAATGGAGACTCCCTTTTTGCGAGGTGTCTCATGGCAAAGACAAGGGGTAATGGGTATTAGTTGCTCCCGGGGAGATTACAGTTGGATTCCTGAATAAAATTTTTCCCCTTGAGATAAATTTAAACATTGGAATAATCTCCCCAGGGAAGTGGTAGATTCTTCTACACTGGACACTTTTAGCACTCAGCTTGACAGGGTGCTGGACTATCTCATTTAAACTGTATCTCACTTAAAGGTTGGACCAGATGACCCTTGAGGTCCCTTGCAGGATGGAGGACAGGGAGGAAGCAGTCAGGGAAGCTGAGGGGGAACACCCTTTGCTGCTGCCCCCTTGGACCCTGCCCCTTCCCCTGCCACCTCCAGTGATGTCCCTCCTCCAGCCTTGCCAGTGCTTCCCATCCCCCTCTCTCTGGTTGTTGGGGGCTGTTCAGGGTGGAAGAGTGACTGTTTCATCCTTAAACATGAGGAAAAATTTCTTCACTGAAAGGGTTGTCAGGCATTGGCAAAGCTGCCCATGGAGGTGTTGGAGCCACCATCCCTGGAGGTGTTTAAAAGATAGGTGGATGAGGTGCTTAGGGATGTGGTTTAGTATTGGACAGGTGTGGATGGACTCGATGATTTCAGAGGTCTTTCCAACCAAGCTATTCTATGATTCTATAATTTTATAAATTCCCACCCCAGGGAGCCAGCTCCCGTGCCCCCTGGGTGGCAGGGAGGGGGCAGTCAGGCTTGCCTGACTTAAGAGTGTCTAATAAGAGGGTGGAGACTCCCTTTGTTGGAAAATACAAGGGGTAACGGGTGTAAGTTGCTGCTGGGGAGATTCCCGTTGGATTCCAAAAGAAAATTTTTCACCATGGGAACAGTTAAAACATTGGAATAATCTCCCCAGGGAAGTGGTGGATTCATCTAAACTGGACACTTCTGAGGCTCAGCTTGACAGGGTTCTGGGCCATCTCATTTAAACTATATATCACCTAAGGGTGGGACCAGATGATTCCTGAGGTCCCTTCCAGCCTGGCATTCTGTGATTCTGTAACTTTATCTTCTGGCATGAACTGGGCAGGATGGACAGATACTTGTTGTGAGGTTGGTGTTTATTTCCTTTCCCATCATTTCTTGTGGCTTATAAGTTTTTTTTTGCAGTTGCTTCCTCTGTTAACCAGAGGAGTCATCTCAAGATAAATTAGTTGTAGGCAGCTTGAAGTGGTAAAGGCTTTCTGGCATGGGGCTGACTAGTCACTTGCTGTTTCACGTTTAAAAAAAATAGTTAAATAAGGCCTTGTGATGCTTAAGTCTTGACAGTGGGTTCATGTGCCTGTCAAAATCCACGTTTTTTTCAGCCATGTGGAGGTGACCTACTTTTTAAATGGGAACGTATATGGTTGTCATACTATAATACACACTGTAAATTGAACTGTGCCAAATCAATTATACCAGGTGTTGCTGTGCAAATATTTCACTCATAGACCAACTGTTTCATATACAGTATTATCCCAAGGGATAATACTGTTTATACCATGTTCATTTCATCTGGATTTCAGTGGAGCCGTGCAAAACTGAGGTTTTCAGCAGTTTGTTAGTTGTGGGATGGAAAATGTAGCTTTTCCTTAAAATGCCAGATCTCCATGAGGTTGCCTGTGACGTTAAGTGCAGCTATGAGAACTGCAAATGACACAATGTGCTCCAGTATCACCATCTTGACGGTGAACAATCAGGCTGATCTTCTGTTGAGAACAGCACACAATGTTCTTCTAGGGAAAACTGAAGAAAAAAAAATCCTGTAACTTAAAAAACGTTTGTGGTTGTTGTCTACTTTCACTTTATACCTGCATCACTAACCTTTAGCAATTATAATGTTCTGAACTGAGGATACAACATGCTAAATAAATCTGTTTTGTTGCATCTATGTCCTATATATTTATGGACACAGCATTTTTAAATCCTGCTGTGGCAGTAAGTCCATAGTATATTGATAATGCTAGTTTTATGGAAAAAGATAAAATTAATTTGGGGGGATCTGAGCTACTGAGTAGATCTCGTGGTTCCAATTGTAATGCTTTCTTTTTGTCACTTAAGGAGAAACTAAATCAAGACTTACTGTAGACAGATTATACCTTATGAAGTATGTCTGCTGCTCTGCAGAAAAAGAAAATATCTGTTTTCTATGATTTCTTTTTATTTCTCCATCTGAGCCAGTTTATTTAGGAAAAGTTTTCTGCATTTTAAAAAGCATCCCCCATCTCCAAGACTTTTTTTATCCCTTTAACCCTGCCTGTCTCTGGCTAGTTAATAGCTTTAACTCTCTCGTTTCTCTAAAATAGTGAGAAGTTAATCACATCTGTCTCTTATTTTATGTCTGTTCAGTACAAGGTGAAAATCGATGGCTATCAATAGTTAAGTATTTGGAAGTATTTAGTATCCGTTATGTTGAGCTATAGCATTGTTCAAATCTGTAATTTGGCTGCTGGAAAGGTGATAGTTTGTGGGCCTCTAGCAGAGCACTGCTGTCAGATTTTGTTTGAGAAATGCTGCACATTTAATTGGGAATTGGTTTGAACAGCACTGCCAGTTTCCCACTCGGAAGCTTTTTCTCTCCTTTCTGTAAAGCCTCAGTATCTCTGTCAGTCTCTCTGTTCTTAGTTTGTCTTTTGTGTGAAGGGATGAGATGGGATTTGGAATTGGAGGAATACTGCAGACATACCTCTATAATATTGTGTCCGTACTCCAGAATTTCTGGCAGTAAGGTTCTGAAGCTGACATGGTGGCTAGTTAAACTCTGTTCTGCAGGGCTCTGCATCCATCACTGTTTTACTGGCTTCTGCTGCACAGCTTCCAGAAGATGCACTGGAAGGAACCCCTGGAAGAGAAGATGAATATGATGTAATAGAATAATATGATGATACAACTGGAGGGCTGCACATCGCTGTCTGGAGTGCATGCTGCTGATGGAGAGATTTTTGTTCACTTGCTTCTTATGTATTCACATGAAGTTCAGTCACCTTGTTTTGGCGGTGTGAGTGCACTCTAGGCTGCAGGTACAGGTTGAACGCAATGGCACTAATGCAGAACTTACTGTGGGAGAGTTGATTGTGTTTCTTGGACAGGCTTTGCAGTCCATGTGCCCTTATGCTTGGTATTGCTGCTGGCTCCAGAGTAGTAGCTTAGAATTAGTTCAGGACTTCACTGCAGGACTTTCTTCTCAATTACAGCCTTTCTGTATATAGTCCTTCTCTTTTCCTTAGTAGTTTGTTTTTATTTATTCCTCCCCTTATGCCTGCTGCATAATATTTTCTTTCTCCAAAAAATGTGAGTGATAATTGGTTCAGCAGTGCTCTTCTACTGAAGTAGCTATCAACTGCCATTTAGCTCAGTTATTGGCAGCATGGATGACTAAGAGGTTAGACATACAGAATAAAAGAATACTAGTTTTCTACCTTTCTTGAGTAACCTACTTGCAGAAATGGGAACATATAAAGCTACGTGAGAGTTGACTTCTTGTTTAGGAAAAGTTCAGGTATTCAGCTGACTTATATTCTCTAACTTTTTAGATAATCCTATTTTTGACAAATAGCAGAAGGTCAGAAGCTGTTAGATTTTTTTTTGTCTAGTTATCGAGAAGACACTCAGAGCTTCACATGAAGACTAAGCATAGAAACCTTGAGCTGTAGTCATTCACTCCGTAGTTCAGAGTATGCAACTAAGTCAGGAATTGTGTAAGGGGTGGGTGGTGTCTCAATATGTGAAAAAAAAAGATCAGCATAGAGTGAATGAAACCTTTGTGGCCCACGTGTCTTTAGACTTACTTTGCTAAATAATGCCACTGTTCTTGGTGTTTGACTGAATGTTACCGTTTGAATGTAATAACCTGCTTGCCACTAGCAGTAACAGCTGTGTATTTCAACATCCAGGTGCTAAGCAGAAGAGTTCTGCTTGAATACGGTGAATGTGAAAGTAGGAGGAATGATTGAAAGCAAAAAAACTTCCCATGTAATGCCCAAATGCTTTACAGAGAGGTAGCAGGGAAAGAGTGGAAGGGGGATTGCTACTGGTACAACTGCTACTCAGACTGAAATGTTTAGACGCATTCCCACAAAGTTGTAATACAGAATCATAGAATCATTTGGTTGGAAGATACCTTGGAGGTCATCAATAATTGCATATGTTCTGATTCAGCCAATGGGTAGCCTTACCTTTGATGTTACGACTTCTACAGTCCATTTCTTTGCTCAGCGTCTTGATGTGATTAGGTTGGGTTTGATAAATCTCGGTCTGAAAAACGTGCAAATTTAAAAAATTATTTTCTGCAAACAACTTAGATGTTTGGTATTCTTTAAGTGATATTTGGATTTCTTTTAAACTGACACCAAATTGTAGGATTGTTTTTTAAACAAATTAAAACTTTGCATTGAAAGTGTGATTGTATTATGGAAACACAACGAAATGAGGAATACAGTACAATAAGCTAAATAGCAATGGATTAGGTATTTTTTTAATAAAAAGTTTGATATTGCAGTTTAATGAACAGTCTGTAAAACTGTACAAATGTTATCAATTCTCAGAAATCCATGCTGAAGTACAGCTGAAGAATTATGGAAAATTTCTTGAGGAATATACGTCTCAGCTGAAGAGAATTGAAGATGCTTTGGATGACTCTGTTGGAGATGTTTGGGACTTCAGTCTTGATCCCATTGCATTAAAGGTCTCCATATATTAAATATGTACTGCAACTGTTATTTTCCTATTTCTTCCTTCCCTTCAAAACTTGAGAATTAAAAGTGTGATGCATTTGTGCTCTTAATTTTGACTTCTGTTTTTGAGAAACCTATCCAATACTATTTTAATTATTGGGCAATTAATAACTAGGTACATACCCTAAGAGAAGATATTTTCATAGTATTCTTTTCCAATTTTTTGAATGCTAGTGGAAGTTAAATAACATTGTAGTTATTCATGTGTTGGGAAGGCTAATTCCAGCAAACTTCTTCTCTGTGAACCTTGGTGTCTTTTATTGGGAGCTTGGTGTTCTAGAAGAGCTCACTAATAGTTGTGTAACTGCAGAGTGGACTATGTGTGTATTTATAGTTGTGGCCTTGGTACTGTATTTTCTGTCCTTCAGAGGTGGTCATTTCCTTGGAATCAAGTTCCCTGTCCTCTGTGAAGTGTTATTTTTTTTCTCTTCACTGAATTTGCAGGCATCATTTAAAAGCACTTTTATTACAATATGGAACTTGTCTGTGCTGAAGATATGCTCTTAAGTCATCATCCATCCGAATAATTTGAGTAAATTATGTGTAGGATTGTCACAGTGCTGGATGTGTATGAAATAGTCAAAATCATGGCTGGCTTCAGTACAAAATATCAGTGCCTGCATATGGATATAAACTGCATCTTATTTCCTGCATCTGGCATTCTTAATTCATGTTTTAGATTTCCTGGGCTTTTTTTTTCCTACATAAACTGTAATGGCCATACTTTTGCTTTTGAAGTTTTGTAAGTAAATTGTTGTAAATGCTCTATAGGATAGCTACTTATTTACCTTTCTGCCTAGAGTGAAAGGGAAGGTGTTTCCATGTAAATGTGGAGAGTGAAGGTTTCCTGCAGCGTAGGTTACCAGTAGTGTGCAAATATTGCTCTCATATTACTGGTCTTATTTGAGATTAAACTGCCAAAAAAGATGACTTATCTAGTTGGATAAATATATTTTTGACCAGTATTTTTTAAAGTTGTTCTTTTTTGGTTTTGTTTGTTTTGTTTTAAATTTTAGCTTTTGCCATATGAACAGTCCTCCCTACTGGAACTCATAAAGACTGAAAACAAGGTAAGCGCTTTGTGCTTGAAAAAAAAAAAAGTTATTCTAGCTAAAACCAAGCTCTCTAAACATGAATCTATTTGTAATCTGTGTTTTTTTCCTCTTTGATTCTAGGTTCTAAACAAAGTAATAACTGTGTATGCTGCCCTTTGCTGTGAAATCAAGAAGTTAAAATATGAGGTAAATTCAGCTTTTATTAATGTGTATGAACATGTTTTCAGATTGGTAAGCTGATTTATAAATTTATTCTTTAGCAGTAAAGAAACAAGATCTAATGTCTAAATTTTTATGTCATGCTTATACATATCCTATTTGTTAAAAACCAAATTTCTGCTTTTGTTGTTAGGCAGAAACTAAATTTTATAATGGCCTCTTGTTTTATGGAGAAGGAGGTAAGTAGCTCCCTTTACTGTAAAAGTTTGTAGTTTTACATTACTGCTTCAGATTATGTTAAATGCTGCTGTAAGTGTAATTTCATAATGAAGCTATTAACTTAGACCAAGTCCTTCCTGCTTTACTTATGCAATCATAGTTGTTCCAATAGAAGTTGCAATGTGTTAATACCACCTACCCTTCAAGTGCAAGTAATAGTACTCGTTAAGACTGTGACATAATACAGGGCACAAGTAATTGTAAGTCAATTCAGTTGGCAAATCATGAGACCTTGCTTTAGGTCAAAGCTGCTTTTTGGAAATAAGCTGGTAACTCCTCTGAAGTGTTGGTTTTAAGCTTCTGCTTTAAAGAATGCAATTCTGGGAATAAGAACGGGTCTTGGTCCTGAGGATGGAATATATTGAGTTGATGTCGAGTGCCATCACTGTAACTTTGTTTTCTGTTTCAGAAATTTGAGAGAAAGGGAAGACCCTTTCACATTCTTGTGAAAGGTCTTTTTTTTAAAGCTATTCAAGACAGAAGTATTGAGGAATGCAAAATCTTTGAGATAGGGACTGTTTATGAGTCTTTTAAGTGCTATGTAAGATGACTGCTGTAGTTCACTTAAGAAAGATGAAAAAGTGGGGTTTTTTCTTGTTTCATAGCAGATTCTCACTTCGTATCAGTCATGGTTCTAAATATCTGAAAAGAAAGTGCTGCCAAAATGATACTAGGGAATGCCTCAAAATTTCTCTGTGTCTCTAGCATGAGAGAAGTCACTGATGCTTTGAAGCTGTGACAATAAGCCAGTTCTTTTATGCAGGATGATATGTACGAAAAGGAAAATAAATTCCTTGAGGAAATTGTGTGTTATACAGCTTTTTCTTTTGATTAGTGATGTAGTATATTCTTTTAGTAAATAACCACCAGGGATGTTCCTTGCAATATAAATACCTAGTGCTTTCGTATGAACTTTTTAAATAGGAAACATTTATATTCACTTGCATACTATGTATGTCTTTAAAGGATTACATTTCGTATTCTTTATTTTCTTTCAGGTGATGGAGAGTTTTTGTCCTGCTTTGTGTTTAACTTATAAACAATGTACTTTTTAGTGAGAAAGGAACTTAAAAAATAATTCCAGCTTAGGAAAGCAAAATTAAAAGTTTATAAGGCTCTGTTAGTATGCTTATAATAGTGCACTACACTTGTATGACAAATAAATGGCTTGGAGGGCAAGTCGCAATGTTAATTTAACAGGTCTAGCACAAACTGTTGAAAGTAGTGACAAATGTTTGTCTTTCAAGCCACAGATTCCAGCATGGTGGAGGGAGATTGCCAAATACAGATGGGAAGATTTATTTCATTCTTGCAGGTAGGGTATTTTTTTTTTTTTGGCAGCAAGTATAATCTTAATTGTAGTTGCAAAGTGGTTTTAAAAGTGTGCACTATCCTGCTTACATCTTTCTGAAAGGCATTGCAGTCATTTGATACATTACTATGTTTTGCCTGTGAACTTGTTACTACCAGCTGATATATGACACATTGTTTTTGTTTTTGTTTTATTTTTTTGCTTCTTTGAAGCTCTGGAAGTCAAATGAGAGAAGAAATTGCAGTTTGCATAATCATTGTTCAAAGAAATTAGATTTTACTTAAGGAAACTTCAGTAAGAGAAGATAAACTGAAGTTGTTTCATTAGATGGTAAAGGTATCAATTTTGATGCTTTTACTGAGCAAAGTTTTTATTGAGGATTGAGAATGGTTTAATTTTTTATAGATCTTTTTTTTTTTGCTGATAGAAGAAAGCAAAATTAAAACATGTACCTGGAAAAAAATTGCTTGTGCCTCACTCAAACTTTCAGGGAAGAACAGTCATGCAGTTTAGTTGTTATCGGGGTCTTCTGCATGAAAACAGGATCTTTGTTTCTTATGAGGATTTCCTGTGCTCTTGGGTTTCAGCCTACTGTGGATTATTTTTTTTCTTCAGTATAGCATAATTGACTGCTCTGTTCCCAAAAATGTTTCTCTTTTTATGTACTATTGCTTGTTACGCTATCTGTGTTGAAGTAGAGAATATAGAGGAAGCTTCCAGAAGATTTCAAGAAATTCTAATTTAACAAAGGTTAAATTCCTCTTCTTGCTATATACAAGCGTGGCAGTAGACTTTTATGGAGTCATAACAGGTTGAATGCTATAGCAGGTTGTTTCTCAGCCTGTTTGCTGTGTCCAAATACAGTTAGTTGTTAGGGTATTGTAGGGGTTTTCCCCCCATTTTTCAAGCTTTTTGTTCTATCAGCTTTGTCAGTTTATTCCTTCATCCTCTCTTTCTTACAGAGCAAATGTTTGAGGCCGTTTAGTGTTTCTGAAATGAGGCTGTGGTGCAATTCTGTTTTTCTAGACTTCTCTTCGTTTTCATTTCTGCCAGGATACTCTGTCCGGGTGGAGGTTGAGAGTAGGGTAAATGGCTGTCTTGAATATCTATGTGCATTGCAAACCCACTCTGTAAAACAATTTGTTTGTTTATGGGGTGTATGCTGATGTGTGTATTCATAGGGTAAACACTACACAAAAATATTGCTGTATTGCCCACTTTGCATGTGGGTGAGGATGCCTTGCTGATACTTGGGAAAGAAAGGAGTAGTAGAATGTTACCCAAAAGGGAAGGTTACTTTCCTAAAAGGTGTGAATTGCTTTGGGTAAAGCTGTGGGGAAAACTTTTTCCTTATCGAGTTTTTGCATTTTCAACTGTTGTTTTCCCCTAAATCCATCCAGTACAACTCTACATCATAGACTGTAAAATGCTCTTCTGGTCGATGTTGTATCTCTAAGGGTGGAGTGAAAATATTAATGAAAAGGATGGAAGAGGTGAAGTGTTGTTGCTTTCATGGAGCTGATGTCCACCAATTGGTTAATTTGCTCTTCTGAGTTCAGGGTTTCTTGATTAAGTGGCTGTAACAACCTCAAACTTGCTATGACAAAACATTTTTTTCAACAAAACTATCAAAATGTGAAATGGTGTTTGGTGCTTTTGATCCTGCAGAAGACAGGGTATTAAAGAACTCTTAATAAAATGCTAATCTCATCTGTATTATATAGCTGGTAATACGCACGTGCCGTTAAATTGCACTATTTTCTGGAAGTTTTAAAATGACAGCTGGTGCCCCTTCCTCAGGAAACATGATCTCAGTTGTCTGTTAATCTGTTCCTCTGGAATCTGTTGGCTTGTTTCAGCTGCATTTGATAGAGCAATTACAAGTATCAGAAGTAACAACACTTTTAGTGTTTTGTGAAAACTGATGACTAATAGGAGGCAGAAGCCCAGATAAAATCTATTTTTGATAGAAAGGAAGACAGAATTCAGCCGTTAGCCAGCCTTCTGGCAGGAACAGCAGGCTGGCTGGTTATAGCCAGTGTGGGCTGTCTGCTATGAAGCCATCTGTGTGCTGACTGGCTAGGCTCTTTGCATGCTGTTTTTTCCGTGATGAGATTATAGGGTGCATTAATGAGCAAATATTATTGCAGTTAAGGGAAACTCAGATCCGTTTTGCTTATTGGTCAAGGAATTCCTTGTTAAAATCCGTTCTAGAAATTAAGGTAATCCTTCATGTGTCAGAGTTGACCTGTTCTTACTCATTCTGTACTATGTAACTGAGCTCAAGTTCTGCTTCAATCAGCATACCTCTCAAAGACATTGTTTTATTTATTTGGAAGCAGTATTCTATGGCTAATCACTCTTACAGTAGGTACAGGCTTCTGTGTTCTTTTCTGATTTGAACTGAAACATCACCAGCTCCCAGAGGAGCTGGTGAATTTAGTGGGAAAAGGCACAGACTTTGCTATCGCGGATGTTCTCTCTGGAAGTTGTCAGGTCAATTCTTGCTGTTTTTGATAAACCTGTCCAATGGTATAAATAGTTCAAATTGTACTGGGAGCTTGTGTTTGGTAGCTTCTTAGCTTAGTCTCAGATCCTTTTTCTGAGCTGTTAGTTACTAGGATGATGTTTTCCATCCTGCTATAGGTCTGTCCACTAACTTGGATTAGGAATGTAGTTGGAGCTTGGGCTGCAAATTCAGTGATTCACATTCAGTGTTTTGGATGTAGTGACAACTTGTGTGTGAGGAGGGTCTATACATATATGTGCGTTTTATTTTCTTGTATTTCAGGAGCTGTCTTGTTTTGTTACCCGATGCTACGAGGTGGTGGTGAATGTAGTGCATCAGTTGGCTGTTCTCTATACCAGCAACAAGTAATTATTCCCTAAAATACTGTATTTTTTATATAGTTAAACAAATGTGTAAAATATGAACATACTGCCCTAAGGCATGGTCATTTTTGGGATATTGTTGTATAGAGATGTGGAGAGTGCTTGCTCTGCAAGTTTAGCCTTCATAAGCCATTATGAAATCAGATGTGTTTTATTTTCAGAAAAGGTAGTGCTTTTACAAGATTCAAGAATTTCATTTTATTTTTGCCCCCTCCAGATATGATAGCATCGTTCTTCTCAGTTTTATTTGTTGTTTTCACTTTTGTCTTACGTTGCACTACAATGTAGGCTTTCTATATGTTGCTGGAGTAGCTTGGTCATGGCTTGATTAGATATGTGAAGTGATTTTTGTAGTTCAAAACTATATATCAAGGCTACTTTGTGTTAGTGTAACTGAATTGGAAATTGCTGAAATACATGTGCAATCATGAAACCAGTAGTTTGAACCAGTTGCATGTTGTACATTCAAAAACGCAGTATTAAATTTGACCATAGCACAAAGATTTCACATAGCATATACTTGTATTCAGATTTTTGAAGTTATGTTTTTTTTTCTGATGTTATTATGTTAATGAAGAAAAATGTACCCCAAGAAACAAAGAGCACACCATGATACAGAATTAATATGCTTGGGATTAAAAAGGCATTAAAATATTGATTTTATTTACAGGAACGCGCCTAAAATTATAGAGACGTCTGGAGTTCATTTTCAGGTGGGAATGTTTTGAGCCCTTTTTCTTACGTTAATATATGTATATCTTGATCATTAATCCTGAGAAAAGCTGCAAGAAATTGAGTTTCAAGTACAACTTTCAATCTAGAATCTCCTTTAAGGATTTTGTTTTGTTAATCGGCTTTTTCTTGCTTTTATTTGTAAAGGACCGTTACCTCTGTATTTGTCATTCTAGATTTCTTAGCTGAAAAGTGTTTGCACGCTCCCTTATTGTGTACAATATTTGCTTCTGCATGGAGATAATTTGAAAAAAATCCTCGCTTCAGTGTCGAATTAGAACTTGAAGCAGTGCCTTGCACACAAACTAACGATTCTTGTGTTACTACAAGAAATACTGAATCTCTAAGCTACCAAACCAAGAAATCTGATTTAACTCTCTCAAGCTGGTGTCTTGTTGGCTGATATGTTGAAAGGAACTGAAATTTTATATGCCACATGTGACTACAATAGACTTTACAATAACTACAGTCCTTTTTTTTTTTTTTAAAAAAAAACCAGGCAATGTATGAACATCTGGGAGAGTTGCTTGCAGTCTTAATCACTCTGGATGAAATAATCGACAATCATGCCACTTTGAAGGATCACTGGACCATGTATAAGAGGTGTGTCTCTGAAGGTGTGAAAAATACTTCCACAACATAAAAGATAAAAGCATGTGCGTGTGTCTTTGTTCAGAGAAAGTCAGTGTGGGAGTATGGATTTTGGTAGCCTCTAGTGTTTTCCAGAAACTTCTGTGAAGAACAGGACTAAGCTCCCACTTTGTCTTTATA
The DNA here is from genome assembly GCA_033558185.1 of Dromococcyx pavoninus. NCBI lineage: Eukaryota > Metazoa > Chordata > Aves > Cuculiformes > Neomorphidae > Dromococcyx > Dromococcyx pavoninus. Next base: position 479,708 of record JAUMJL010000209.1, read on the forward strand.
ATAGCACCAACAAGTTTTTGAAGTGCTGAATGTTACGTTTGGTGAGCATCTTGACAAACAGAGTAATGGTTGGTGAGGTTTAAAATATATTCAATAAGAAATCTAATTTTGCACGGAACTGATCTGAGATTACCCTTATGCGTATGGATCATGAGGATGGGCTTACAGATCAAAGGAAGAAGGCTATCTTAAATAAAAGCTGAAGAGTCAACAGTTATAAAGGTAGTTAAATTAGCGTAATAATGACTCTTCCATCAAAAACCTCAATAAATGGGAGTTATTCATATGCATGTGTCTTATAAAGACTTGGTAGGTTTTGGGTTTGGGTTTTTTTAGATTTGGAGTTGCTGCTGGGCGCAGTTGTGAGCAATTAAAACCTATCCAAAAAATAGTACGGGTTATGATAAAACTGTTAGCGTGTTTTTGTTGTGGTTTTATGTATGTGTTCCATGCCTACTCATTAACAGGCTGCTAAAATCTGTCCATCACAACCCTTCCAAGTTTGGAATTCAAGAAGATAAACTGAAGCCATTTGAAAAGCTGCTGTTAAAACTGGAATGCCAGTTATTTGATGGAATGATATTTCAGGTAATAGAATTAATGTTCCCCAGTACGATAAGGGGAAACTATTATGTTAAAGTGAGAGTCTTTTTAGAATGTACTATTTGTCTTTATTTTGTTTTGTTCTGGATACAGTGATGTGTGAATTTGGCTCTTGCATCTGTGCATGGGAGAAAAAGGCTCTATTGTAAGAGCTCCTCTCATGTGCTCTTCTCATGTGCTAGAACTCTGTGCCAGGCTTTGAATGGTAGCAGTTAATGCTTACTGTTTAGCAGAATTAAAGAGACACAGACAACTTGGCATTAAGATTGTGTGTTATTATGTAGTCTGTTTTTCTCCAGAAATTTTAATAGCAGTCAGGCTTATATAGTATAGGCCCACTTTTATTTTAGCTGCAAGCTAAAAACTCCTTGAAAATATGTTGAATGTGACCTTTCTTATGTATTTTGTCTCATTCCTAGTATAAGAGACAGGTAGCTGTCATGAGGTTCCACTTCAATGATGTATACCCCTGCAACATGCAGTGGTGCAGGTGGATGAGAAGGATTATTTCTTTCTTAATACAGGCAATTTAAATACAAGAAGCCATTTTTTTTTAGAAATGTGTGTATTTAAGACTGAAATCATATGTTATGGCATAGTGGGAAACATTGCTGAATTTGTTCACAGCAGAGTCAATTGAACAGGACTGTTGCTCAGTTCTTACTTTTACATTTTAAATGGTGTAGGGTTGGAGGTTTTGTTCTGTAAAAGCCTCCAAAATGGAAATTGTAGCTAAGCAATTAAACAAAATTTGCCTTATACATTCAATGGACATTGTTACCAACTAGCTATCTTTCACCTTATGTTTCTCTAATGTTGCATTAGTGCGAAGACTTCATTGTATGGTTGATGTTTTAGAGACATTGGTAAGGTATGTCTGGTATTCATAGAATCATGGAGTGGTTTGGGTTGGAAGGGACCTTAAAGATCATCGAGTTTCAACCCCCCTGCCATGGGCAGGGACACCTCCCGCCAGACCAGGCTGCTCAAGGCTCCATCCAGTTTGGGTTTGAGCATTCCCAGAGAGGGTGTGTCCACAGCTTCCCTGGGCAACCCGTGCCAGTGCCTCACCACCCTCATGGTGAAGAATTTCTTCCTCATGTCCAATCTAAATCTTCTCCCTCATCCTATCACTACATGCCCTTCTAAAAAGTCCCTCTGCAACTTTCTTGTAGGCAAAGTAGGTGTTCATTCAAGATGTTTCCTCTCCTGTCCTGCCAGCGCCTCTTTCTAGCAAATACATAAAAATATTCTCAAATACCATCTGAAGTATGTGTGCCTCTTTTATTTTTAGTTTTTTTTAACTGTTCTGGGGGTTTTGGTGACTTTTTTTATGCATCCAACAGTGACGTGGAGTTTTATGCTCCATGTTCATGAACCACATCCTACAAGTGACTTGTGTGATAATTTTTAGTTAATGAATAGTTAGTAACATATTGCAATGTAATAAAGCAACTATGCATATAGTTTCTTATCAGAAGCACATCATGTGGTTTCTTTAAAAATGCTCCTTAACAAATGTAAAAGAAGTAAAGAAAAGAGACTTTTTGGATGTTAGAGGGATAAGAGAGGTTTTTAATGTTTTTTGTCCTACTAAATAATTTAAACATAGTTAAAAAAATCTGTTATATGAATTTTAAGACTCGCTTCAGGTCAGTGCTGTATGACAAATTAATGTTCTTATGCGGAGTTCTCTTGCAGAATTAGTTTTCATTTAGGGTCCAAAATTCATGACATTGTCATTATGTTTTCTTTTTGTTTTTTCCTTTTTGCTCAGGCCTGTATAGAGCAACAGTTTGATTCTCTAAATGGTGGAGTGTCAGTGTCAAAGAATACCACGTTTGCTGAAGAATTTGCTCATATTCTTCGTACAGCTTTTGCAAATGTTGAAGCCAAACTTGGTAATGCAAGCTCATGCTTCTGCCAACTTCACTATTTCTAAAAGTATTTGTGTTGCCTGTCTAGAAGTGGAATTCACAAAGGGATTATTTTGGATGTATTTCTGCAGGTGAACCTTCAGAAATTGATCAGAGAGATAAATATGTGGGCATCTGTGGCCTGTTTGTACTGCATTTTCAGATTTTTCGGACCATAGACAAGAAATTTTACAAGTCATTGTTGGATGTCTGTAAAAAGGTGAATGCTTTGTTCTTTTGTCAGTAGTTGAGAGGGGGGAAAAAACTTTCAGTAATGACATAGTTAGTTTTCTTTGTTGTATAGCGAAGATTTGGGAAAAGAAAGAATACAATTTACCTAAACAAGTCAGAAAGCAGAATTAAGATTTTTTACTTTTTGTAATTTTCTTTTAAAGATGCTCTAAACCTGCCCACTCCGTTAGCAGAAAGGTAAATTACTTGAAATTACCATTAAAATCTTTCTTCTCAAGATTAATGTAGCACTGAGGACAAAACACTCAGTTATGAGTATCGAGGGGCTGAATAAATACTTTGGGTTTTGACCTTGGCTATAAACATGCATTTTGAATGATCTCCATGTCCAAAGGTGACTGGGGCTTTTTCGTATCAGATGATATTAAGAAATTATTAAGTTCTGTAATAATATTTAGAATCACTGAGAGCAGTAATTTTGCTTGTGGTGTCCGTACTGGACCTCCCTTAGGGGAGAAACCTTTCTTGGTGGGAACATAATACTTTGTAGAAACTATTTATACAGAAATAGATGGAAATGTGTGTTCAAAAGAGGCATAAAACCATGCATGGTGGCCATAGTATTTGTTGTAATTACTTATGTTTATTCCTACCTGTAGTATTTTTCCCCCTCTTTATTTTCTTTTTTTTTTTTTATCCTCAGGTACCAGCTATCACATTAACTGCTAACATTATCTGGTTTTCTGACAACTTTCTAATTCAGAAGATACCAGCTGCTGCCAAACTTCTGGACAAGAAAAGTATTCATACATTTAAAATGCAAAGGGAGAACTTTCTACAGCAGAAGGCACAGTCACTTACCAAGTATGCTTCCTAGATATTGCTTGTGGTGATGTTTGGGAAATGGTTTATGAACACGTGGGTTTCTTCATTCAGTGTACTGGCGTGCGGTGTAGTGGTGTTAAGTAACTTACTCATTTCACTACAGTAGTATGTGTGTGTTAGTGTTGCTGAGAAAGCTTTGGTCAAAAAGCTTTTTCTCATGTCATGCTTTTAGAAAAATGTGTATTCTGTCACCAAAATAACAAAGTTCCTGGCAGTTCTAAATATTGGGATTGTTCAGTTATTTTTATTTGACTTTCTTTCAACTTCCATTTTTTTAAGCAAGTATCTAGTAACCTCAGCTGCTCTGATTTCTGTTAGGGCGCTCTGCTTTCTGTGTGTTCATGGAGGTAAGTCGCTAGTAGGCTTACAGAGGGTGGTTTTTCTCTGCTTGATGATGGTACTTTGCAAGCTTTTTTCCTTCGTGACTGTTTCAATTGCTGGTTTAATAATGTTTGAAATTATCTGTATTTGAAAAGGCTTCTCTTCTTTTGTACGCTGCATGTGGTATGCAAGTCACTTTCTTCTCTGAATTCCTTCTAAAATACATTTAAGGATGAGGGTTTTTTTAGTTGTTAGTCTTATGAATGAGTGTGCTGCACTGCGTAGGAGATAACAGCACCAGGACTTTGGTTTATGTTGCAGACTGAAATAATAAGGTGGGAAATGAGGTCTGTGTAATAGAAGTAAAATCTTATATTTTGCAGGTGGTCTTCCAACCCTGTATAAAAGCTGGTAGCAATGAGTTGGAGAGGAGAGTGGAGAAGGGACAGCAGCTCCCATCTCTGGTAGATAATTTTCAGTACTGCCCTGTTTCTGTTTCAGTCTGCCTCTTCCTGATTTACATCCTACATCCACAGGAAGAGTCAAGAGCTCCAACTGAATTATTTCCTGGGCTTTGATTGCTGGATGGAGCATAATAGCACAGCTGCTTTGCTTTTGGTCATGGGCAGTGGTACGAGGCAGCTCTTAAGGTTAAGAACAGACATTTTGAGGATACTGTAATACAGTGCAGGCTTTGCATCTGCTGATTTGAATTCTGCCAAGAACTTTTTCTTTTTTAACAAGTTCTTGCATTGTCTTTGCTAATTGGACTGTTGTCTTAAATATGGGTACTCTTTAAAGTGTAATTTTTTTTATGCCATAATCAGTAACCTGAATGCATTCCTACCATAACTGCTACAATAAAGTAGTTTTGTAGTGTCACAATTACATAGCATGAAATAAATGCGATTTTTGAAATGAACTCTTATTTAAACATCTAATCTGCTTTGATTTTACTAGATTAATTAACTTCTGAACAATTCTGTTATTTAAGAGCAGTCCAAGTTTTTATATAAACAGTCAAACATTCGAACTTGGAGGAAAAAACATAAGTGTGAGACTTTTTGTCTACTGTTTAGAAGTATTTTCTAATGGTTTTATTTAATGTTTTAATTTAAAGAATATACAGTACATGTAGTGCTAAGAGGGCTATTTGTTCTCTTGAAAGATAGATGATTTTGACTTTGGGGTATGTTTGCACAGATAGAATTGGCAGACTGGTCCTTACCAAAACAGAATTGAAAAGTACATGAATGTGAAGTTTTTATACTTCTGGGAATGGAGAGTTATTGGTTTGGAGACTGAAGATTTAACATATTTTTCCCTTGGAAGAATTTAAGCTTTGAAAAGAGCAAAGAAAATCCTCATTCTTCTTAATTGAAATGGGCGACATTGTTTGTTTCCTTCTCCAGAGATACACAGTCATATTATGTTTTTGTGAGTTCATGGATGACAAAAATGGAATCTATCTTGTCAAAGGAGCAACGCATGGATAAGTTCACAGAAGATCTTTCTAACCGCTGCAGTGTCTTCATCCAGGTGTGCAATCTTTTACTGTGGTTATACAGCAAATGATGCAGCAAATGGTTGTTTTAGTGCATGTTGTTGAACACAACAAAAAATCACATCGTTGATGTGTTGGTTTACGGTGTGGAAATTCTTCTGAAACTTTAAATGCCCAGTAGATATTCTTTTAGGTAAATCTGTAAAAGTTGCTTCCACAAAGAGTGTGGGGAAGTGAATCTGACTAAATATTCAGTGGCTAAAATTTTAAATTTCTCTCTTGACTTAGGAAATCAAGAGAGCTTCATTTCCTCAGTAGCAAAAGTTTGGGATATTTTACGTTTTGAGTCAGTCATGAGGTACACAAGTCGAACTGAACCAGTGTCTAATTTAGTTTTTTTAGCACAGTACGTACTTTCAGTAAAGGTTTTGTGTTGTTTCATTGTGCTTTGCCTAGTGATGGTACTTTGCAAGAATCTTACTACGTTCCAAGGCAGCTCGTTTTCTTTTGGCCTACTAACAGCGTGTAGAGTTAATGTAAGATGATGCACCTTATTTCTGAATTAAGTTTTTGCTGGTTTTGATACGTATCTATCTGCCTGACAGAAATCTAGTGAGAAAGGCATGTGATAGAAGCACAATTCTGAATCTTCCATATCTAAAGACATACATGTACTAGGATCTGTGGCTTTTATATTAGAAATATTTGCAGTGGGCTTAGGTAAAATCTACTCTGTAGCAAGCTGAGTTTCCTAGATCACTTGCTGTATTTTCCTAGGGTTTTTTTTATTGTTACTACTTTTCCTTTGAAATAAGTTGAATAACATTTTTGTCGTGCTGTATGTAATCAACATTGTGTTTAAAAGTTTAACACACACCGATTTAGAAATGATTACTTTTGTATTGTAGGATGGACAATTCTATTTAGACAGTGTAGAACTGTATAGGTAATGTTAGTGTGTTTACTCCACAGAATCTGGAAGGTTTTATTTTTTTTTGTGATAGGCTGTTTTTTGAGGGTAAGGGAGTTGTTTGGATTCGTTTACAATAGGTCTGAAGTTATTAGACATTGGAGGCTCTGTGGTTAATTCACTGACATATGTTTAATTTCAGTGCCTCTAGAAGAGATTAATGATCAGGCAATGGAGTAACTCGTAGGCAGTTTCATATTGTCGCCCCAGTAAAAGGGTCTCATTCAGCTTTGGGATCTCAGGCAGTGTGAAAGGTGGAGTGGCAGGTTCTCTAGTGTGAAGAGGCAAAAGTTAGTTCTGTCATGTATGAAAGAAAAAAAGATGACTTATTTGATTGATATGTTGTGAAAAAAACTTTTTCTTTCCCCTTTTACACATTTTGTTTTTAGGGGTTTCTTTATGCTTACAGTCTTAGCACCATCATTAAAACTACAATGAATCTCTACATGTCAATGCAAAAACCTATGACCAAAACCTCAGTGAAAGCCCTGTGCAGGCTTGTAGAACTGCTCAAGGTAGGTCACTGGATGAAAACTTGTTGATTTCATTAGACCTTTGTGGGGAATATTGACCAAACACCACATATTAACATACCTCCCCACGCAAAAAAAAAAACCAAACCCTTACCAACCTCCAATGGCACAGGGACATGTTTTTTTGCATGGCTTTGTGTTTAAGAATGGCTTTGTCAGAGAAAAGGAGCTTTGGGAAGTTATTACTGGTTTAACTTGTAACTGCCTTCCATGGTTGATGCCACAAAATGATTGAGGTTGCAAGGGACCTCCAGAGGTCCTCTGGTCCAGCCTCCCCCTCAAGCAAGGCCACCTATAGCTGGTTGCCCAGAACTGTGTCCAGATGACTTTTGAATATCTCCCAAGTATGGAGAATTCACAACCTCTCTAGGTAATCAGCCTGTGCCAGTGCTTGGTCACACTCATGGTAAGGGAGTGTTTCCTGATGTTCAGAGGGAACCTCCTCTGTTTCAGTTTGTGCCCATTGCCTTGTGTCTTGTCACCGGGCACCTGTGAAAAGAGCCTGGTTCAGTCTTCTTTGCACCATGCCTTCAGGTCTTTCTATACATTGATAAGATTCCTCCCCTCAAGCCTTTTCTTCTCCAGGCTGAACAGTTCCAACTCTCGCAGCCTTTCCTCATATGTGAGATGCTTCAGTTCCAAAGTTATCTTTGTGGTGCTTTGTTGGAGCCTCTTGAGTGTGTTTATGTCTCTCTTGTACTGAAGACACAGTGCTTCAGGTGTGGCCTTGCTAGTGCTGAGCAGCTCAGCCTACTGGCAATGCTCCAGTGCAGCTGAAGATGCTCTAAGCATTCTTTGCGACAAGTGCCCACTGCTGGCTCATGTTCACAAAAGGATCTCTAGCTCCTTTTCTGCCAGGCTGCTGGCCAGGTGGGTGGCTCCCAGCATATATTGTTGCGTGGGCTTGTTCCTCCCCAGGTGCAGGACTTTGCACTTCTGATACTTTTTCCGAAAGAAAAATACTCTGGTTTAAGATAGCTTCAGAAAGCAATGTGAAACAGAGCTGGATTATTTAAAAAAAAACAAAAACAAACCTAAAACTAAAAAACCCAACAAAACTTACATCATGATCTTGAAGCTTTTTTACCCTCCTGAATGATTTTATTTTCTCAGTTTCTAAGGGTTAATTCCAACTGCTACTAACAGAACGTAACAAAGTGGAAAGAGTCTGTATTTGCCTTGTGGATGAGTCCATCAGCACAAAGCCAAATTCTAGAGGCAACAGTTTTGGTAACTACATGAACTATTGTGTTTTGGCATTGACTTTAGGCAATACAACACATGTTTTACCGAAGAAGTATGGTTGTGGCAGATTCTGTGACACACATTGCTCAGCATCTGCAATATCAGGCTCTTCATGCTATTTCTGTAGCTAAGGTATGTAACCTGAGTTCTAATAATTAATAACCCTAGCTGATGTTTCAAAACCATGTTAATTTTGAATTAAAATATTTTTCTTACTTTTGCAAACTTTGTAGTGTTGCTCTGTCATAATCAACAGATGCATAAGCTTACTGGTAGGTCAGAGCTTTGTCCTAGAAACTGTACAGCACAGATGAGTATTTTTGATCAAGAACAGTTCATCTTTTCATCTAAACTGCTGCACCTCTTGTGTTTCTCTTGTGTTTTTTATTTCTAGTGATTTTCATAAACTGACCTTTTACCTCTTTTCTGATTCACATTCATAAAGCAATCTGTCATAAATCTAAGTAAACAGGTTGTTCTTGATTTAAATCTCTGCTTGGCAAAGTAACAGGGGTTAATATACGATGGCTGACAGGTGTCTTAATGCAGGTATAAATTCACTATTTTGCTGTGGGGTAAAATGGCTTCTGATTATGAGACACTAGTATCTACATATTGTATATTTCTTTAAACAAAATCAGTTTACTACACATTTTGCGTATCAGATCTTGAGTTTCTAAATTCAGGGCAAATGGGAAATTGAGATTTTAGTATGCATGTTCTGGTGTCTAGTAGCTGTTTCCTTTCATCTCATTCAGTAGCAGAATTACAAAGGAGGTATATTATTGATATCAATGCAGCTATGAAATTTTCCTTTTATTTTTGTTTTGACCATGCTCACAGAAGGGGATTACAGTTTTAGCAGTAGACTTCTGTATTTTAGAAGTTTGTTTGAAAATTAGCTGTGATCTCAATTTATGTATCTGGCATCTCCAAATTTTCTAGCATAAGCAAAAAAAAAAAAAAATAGACATGTATCAGGAGTAGCGTGACCTGAAGAAGTGCCAGGCTTCAAAGCTGCTAAGAAAAAACTGTTTATCTTCAAACAAGCAGTTCACGTATAAGTAGATAACTTTCATAACCTTTCCAAATTACATCTGTAATTACATTATACATTATTTCTAACTCTATAGAAATATGCTGAGATTTGTATATTGAGTGGATATGAAAGAGAACATCTGTGAACGAGTCTTGATATTTTAATTACTTAGAAAATATCTAAAAGGCAAATACTGGTAAACAGAAGAGTTCATTAGTACTAATCTTGTTCTAGCTTCTCTGCTTTGAAACCTTACAGCACCTAGAAACAGGCATATAGCTGACACAGCTTTAGCATGTATGGTTAGGAGCTTTACATTGAACATGCTTTCTTAGAATCGTAAGAGGTTTTCCTTATCTCATGTATCTGTACCTCTTATGAGTTAATGCTGCTAGTTGTAAATACACCTGTAAATTCAGCTTCTTAGCCAGCTGACATTAGTTCCCTTCATTTTTTCATGCAAATGTTTTTGCACTTAATCTTTCTGATTAATTAGAATTTGTAGAAAAATGCAAGTTATCATTATTACCATGTATATACGTCTTTTGGCTGTTCAGCTCTAAACTGAATTTTGTTACCAACAGCAGGGAGTCACCGATGACAAAATCATTAACAAATTCCAATTAGATGTACCTTAGAACTAAAACTGGCACGCAGTCACGTGCCACTTGCACAGTACTTGTATACTGCATGACCAGACCCATATTCATGCCAAACCGCACACATTCCAAGTGTGCAGATAGGTAACACCGCTGAACTGAATTCAGTTAGCTGCGTTCACAAAACATAATTTATTTGCAGAAATACTCAATTTATGAGAAGTCCATAAGCTTTGGAAAGAAGAGGAAACAATTTTGGGCTTAGGTAACTTTTCTCTTGAATTTCTGTCTCTCTCTGTCATCAAGAAAAGAGTCATTTCTGATAAGAAGTACAGTGAGCAACGCCTGGATGTGCTCTCTGCTTTGGTTTTGGCTGAGAACACCCTCAATGGGCCAAGTACAAGACAGAGGCGACTGATTGTTTCCCTTGCACTTAGTGTGGGAACACAGATGGTAAGTGCCATGATTGCTCCAAACTTTTCTTTGTTTGTTGTAGTACCTTCTAAGGAAATATAATCTTGTCTTTTTTTCTTCCTTTTTTTTCCCTTCATTTGCACAGAAAACTTTTAAAGATGAAGAACTCATTCCCCTTCAGTTAGTTCTGAAGAAACTAGACTTGATCAGTGAACTTACGGAGCGGTAAGCAGTGGCATGTGACAAGTAGAAAGTAGTGTTGTGTCGCTGGGTAGGCTGGATCTCCACTATGTAAATGGCAAAATCTGGTAGCTGCATGCTGGTGGTGATTTTGCATGTATTGTAGACCACGGATAGACAGAAGAAATTCCAGAGCTAAGCCTGAAGCTTACTGGTCTTTGGGCAAGTCATGTTTTACCTCACTGCTGCCTATTTGATAATCCATTACTCTGATGGTTTAGAAAATCTGTCACTTCCTTGGATGACTTGGCTTTATGTTAAGGTAAAGTCTTCTTCTTAACCCTGTGATACTGTGAAATAGTATGTCTATTTGGGAGATCAGTTGTTAGTTCTCATGTGACACCATGCTTTACTGCTGCTGTAGGTTCAGCGGGCACTCAAGTTACATAATATTGGCCATCTGAAAACCAGGGGAGTATCTGGGTTCCATGCATACCGTATGGAGAGAGACAAACACCTTCAGTGCATGACTCGTGGGATAAATTCCTGTGATAAGTGTTGTACACAGGTTGTATCAGGAGAGGCCTGTTTCTCTTTTGACTTAGAGGAGAAACTTAGAATGCATGTTTGACCTCTACACTACTAATTGCATGCAATAAGGGAATAGTTCTTTAGGATTTTGCTGTAATGTAAGGTTTAATTCTTTCAGAGACTGAGTAAACCTTTCTTTTAAAGCAGGTGGCTTTTTTTTATAAATAGTCTGGTGGAAAACAGGAAGCTTTTTAGTAAGGAACTTTCTTTTGAGGGACAATGCACCTAGAACGTTACCAGTTTAAAACTTAGGCTTGAAAAGCAGTTGTCTCTTTAGTTTCAGCACACTAAAATAAATACCATCGTGTTAGAAGAATGACTTCTTCCAATTTTGTGTCTAATAAGTAATCTTGTATTTTAGAATTCGAGCACAATGTGACTGTTGTTTCTTATACTGGCATCGAGCAGTCTTTCCAATCTATTTAGATGATGTGTATGAAAATGCAGTAGATGCTGCTAGACTGCATGTAAGTAATAATGTTAGTAACTTAGTTTAACAAGCCATTGTAGGGGGAGGGATTCAGAGGAGGAGAGGATAAAGCTTAGACTGAAACTCTTATGGAAAAAGCTCAAAAAAACCCAAACCTAAAACCAGGCAACAGTTACTACTGAAACAGCAATTTCTTCTCAACCTAGAGGGTATAAAGCCAATCTTCGTTTTAAATCTAATTAATGTGTATCTGTTAGATTGCTCTAAAAATCTCAGGTTGCTATAGTTAACTCTGGGTCTCTGTGTGTCTGTCTGTCTCTTTTGTTCCTTGCTTCATTCATTCTAATTTGAAATGAACAACTTTTGCTAGACTTGAACATTAAAAGCCTTTGTCCCGCATTGTGTGGTTATATATTTCTAAAGCACATATCACTATGATCAGTGATGCTGTGGGATAGTTAATTCTGTAGCTTTTTCCACACCCCCATCTCTCCTCCTCCCTTTGAAGTATCAAGTATTTGCTGCAGAAGTGAATCATGCTTTGGCATGCTAAGCCTGATAAAAATTGGTTGTCTCTTCTGGTATTGTGCATGCCATGGTCCATTATGGTGCTAAAATGATTATAGTGCAAATAATTCCAGATAAAATAGCTAATAATTAAGACCTTCCAGTAAATGGATCAGCAACAACTAAATATTTCAGATGAACGCATTAAGGACAGGAAACTTCGGTAGGGTTTATGAAGTCTATTTTTAATAAAAATGGCAAGACTGGCAATTTTGATATGTTTGTTAGCTTTGAACAAACGCTATTTGAGATGCTGTTGATACGTCTGCCAATCTGTTGGTTAAGCATAATAGTTTCTTTTTTCAGTATATGTTTAGTGCGCTGCGGGACTGTGTACCTGCTATGATGCATGCAAGACACTTGGAATCTTATGAGGTGCTTCTGGAATGTTATGACAAAGAAATCATGGAAGTGCTCAATGAGGTAATTGTTGTGAATGGAAATTAAAGGCAAACACTGTGCTTGGAATATCTTGGAATAGGCCACTGTCTATTGTACCAAACTGATATGACCTATAAAAATAGCATAGAGCCCTTTGAGATTGGTGTGAAGTATTTTATAAATAAGAAAGCTGTTGTTAATGCTGTCTATGTAGGCTAGAAACATGAAAATACTGCACTCCAAATTGCGTAAACTGGCAAACCCTCAGTTACAGATTTGGCTGCACAGACAGAGGAGTGCTTTTTACCAGATTACCTTCTGCTTGTATGAATGACTAAAATAAGTACTACTGTTCTTGATATTTATGCATGACTTTTAGTAGTGAAGGCTCTGTAAGTGTAGGTGGCTTCTCTAGTGAATTATTATCTAGAATTATAAAGGATGTTTAACAAGAGAAAATGTGAGTTCATATTTCTGAAGTCCTAGGTTTTAACCTTTGAACCAATCTTTTTGTTTGACTAGTTTGAAACCGAACATTAAGTATTCTGCAGAAAATCAGGCCAAATTGCCTACTGCAAGACACTTCCTCGCTCAATTGCATCTGACTGTTATCTAGGTAGACAGCCCTAAGTCTGGTTCTCCTTAAGAAGTGAGAATACTGGAGTTTAAATTGTGTTAAACTCCTGCATGGAAGTCTTAATGATAGACAGAATGGCATTAGGTGGCTGAACCTTTACCTTTTCTGAGCTATGTAGCTTTTTCTTGCTGTTGTGTACTAGAACGTGAATACAGGGATTAAATATCCTTCTGGTTCCCGAGTTCTGATCCACTTTACTTGTGTGCTTCTGCCAAAGCAAACCTGTCTTCACGGGTTTAATCTGTCTTTTATGCATCTCTGGAGAGAGATGTCAGTTCTGCTAAAAGAATGTTGTAACTGGACACTGAACATGAGTTTTGTTTTATTTTAACTTCCCTGAGTAGCACTTGCTGGACAAATTATGTAAAGAGATAGAAAAGGACTTGCGCTTATCGGTTCATACGCACCTAAAGCTGGATGACAGAAACCCCTTCAGAGTTGGCATGAAGGATCTAGCTCACTTCTTCTTTCTGAACCCAATACGTTTTTTCAATCGCTTCATTGACATAAAAGGTGAGGAATTATACATTTTCTTGATTCCATTACTTTCATCTCCATTACTCTTTAGATTAATATGTCTTCTAACTTCTTTCCACACTTCCCTAACTAAATAAGTAGTATTATTTTAATTGGTATTTTTGTATGTTTACAGCTTATGTAACTCACTATTTGGACAAGACCTTCTACAACCTAACGACTGTAGCTCTTCATGACTGGGCCACCTACAGTGAAATGAGAAACTTAGCAACTCAACGCTATGGTTTAAGTATGACTGAAGCACATCTTCCCAGCCAGACTTTGGAACAGGTACGGTGCCTACAGGATATGAACATCATTTGTTCCATTACAGTGTCATATTAGCCAGCTATTCAAAGGACTGAGTTGTCGAATGAAAGTACCCAAGAGTAAAGAACTGCTTGGAAAAAGTGGCTTTTAATTTCTGGTTGACTTCTGAGACAGGATGTTTGGAGATTACATGAAATTAACTGGTATCAGTGTTGGGCTTGTGGGGTATCATTCATTTTTTAACGTAAGATCTAATAAAATGAAATTGGGTTTACAGATTCAGAGAATGTTCTCTTTTAAACTCAGTGTTGGCAATTTGGCAAGCAATACATCTAGACTACAACTGTCACAAGTCTGGAGTAATCTTTAAATGTTTGGTCTCTTCCCTGGTTTATTGCTTGGTTCCCAGCAGGTTCTGCTTAGTGATCATCAAAATAAATTGTTTCACAGGCTGTACATCGAGGGCATTGAGACATCCGTGCTTAGTTTAATAGGAGAGTGACTGAGAGCCTCCTAGAAACTGCTAAACGTGGTTACATATAGAATAAAGTTGTAGTTTCAGCAGGTAAATGAAGGCATTTACTGTTACAAGGTTGGTCTAAAAGAAAACTTGCGTGTTTCAAAACATTTTCAGCAATGTCAGTATCTTACGTATTTTTGGCAGTTAGCTTCATTCCATGTTTTGGGTCAGCACATTAGCGAAGGCCCTTAGAAATACAACCTCTTTTTTTCTAGTGTTCCAGATTGCTGTGTCTTCGTTAAGTTGAAAGAGGGCGTAGAACTAAGAAGTCTGGCTGCTTCTTGGGATAAAATTGCTGTGGATTAGTTTCTGTTTTGGGCCTTGGCTTTCTATTGGCAAAATATTTGGCCATCAAATTGTTATCAAAAATTAAATCATTTCACAATATTGATTTCGTTACATCCATTCTGGTATGAGTTTTACTTGAAAACAAAGACGCTCCATTTTCCCCAGCCTCCACAAAATTCTGATAAAATCCTTAGCACAACTGGAAATAGAGTATATAAAGTAGCATTCTCACTATACACAGTGGTACTAAAGGGACTTCTTAAAGCAAAACAATTGCAAAACTTAAATGCAAAACTTCAGTGTTCTAGAGAGGTTGGGCAGAACAATATCAAAAGGTAGCTACTTGCTTATGTTCTTGTAGAAATCTATGTGTCTATAAAATTGTCTAAGGCAAGTTTCAGTTTTATGGAATCAGAACAGCCAAATCTGAATTTTAGTTCATTTTTTTTAATTGGGGCATGTGAAGTAAACTGGAGGATTCCTTACTTTCAGGGGAAGCTGGAAAAAAACAAGCAGAAGTGTAAATTTTGAAACATAAGCTGAGCTTCTTTTTTATCCTCTAAGCGTTATCTTACAGACATTAAGCACATTGTTGAGAGAGTCTTCATTTTGCAAAATGAAAACATTGCTTTCTAAAACAATTTCAAGTAACTACAGAAATAGTATTTGCAGCTTTTAGTGGTTAGGCATGTCAGTGTTTCTTGAGAATTTTTATCATAAGAATTCTGAATTGATATTATTGTTTCAGGGTCTGGATGTTTTGGAAATCATGAGAAATATTCATGTGTTTGTATCCCGCTACCTCTACAATCTGAATAATCAGGTAAGTTATATCCTAGGCTCTTTTCTGGGTTTGGCCCTGATTTGAAGGGATTGAGAAATGCAGAGTAGAATACATGTAATAAAACCCAAGCTGAACATATATAATAACAAACTGTAAATTAGCTGTAGAAAAACATCTTTGTGGGTGCTGTAGGTGCATCTCAGAGAATGTTCTCTAAGCATATTTTGAGTAGGGTATTGCCAGTAGGATCTCTCCAGGTGATTCCAGTGAAGGCAGCAAAGATAAGTAGGTGTGTATGAGGACATACTAAGTATGTCACTTTTTCAACTTGAAAATGGATATGTGAAAGTAGGTTATTAGAGATGAAGCAGTGAATAACATGGAGAACATGTACAGGGAACAACCCTTTGTGGCTTCTCACAGTGTGAGAATGAGGGGGGCACTACAAAAATGAGCGGCTTACTTAAAGAATAGGAAGTGTTTTTTCTCATAGCACATAATTCAGTAGTGGAATTCATTGTCAGGGTGTTTAATGGGGCCAAAAGTAAAAAGAGGTGCCAAAAGAGTTTAGACCAGTTAATGTAGGATGTAGTCACAATAGATATGGGAGCTTGGGTACAACATCTGCCATGAAATTGTTGAATCACCACTTTGCAGAAATAGAAAGAACCTGCTAGATGAAGTTTATTGTATGCATACTGTGTTTTCTTGGTTCTTTCCTTAATCACCAGATATTAGCTGCTCTCAGAAATAGAGTATGGGCTACCTAGATTGAAAATTTATCACAGAATAAGTTTTGGGTAAATATCTTTATTTCCCCCCCACACCTCCCAGATCTTCATTGAAAGGACAAGTAATAACAAACACTTGAACACTATCAATATCCGACACATTGCTAATTCAATTCGAACTCACGGAACAGGAATCATGAACACAACAGTGAGTATCTTTTGCATGGTTGGATTTTTTAATAGTGCACAAGAGGCTCTAAACTCTTGTATCTTGTGATGGTTTGTTTGGTTTTGCAGTTTTAATAATGCAAGAATAATGTTCTATGTGTATTAATAAAACAAATCAGTTCTTGGACATGACACTAATCAATATCACAATGCCTTGGGAGTTATGCCACTTCTAGCTGTTAAATAGTTGGTTCCACAAAGTTGATGAAGGATTTAGAGGGGAAACGGTATGAGGAGCAGCTAAAGTCACTTGAGCTGTTCAGCCTGGAGGAGGCTGAGGAGAGAACTCATCACAATTTACTGCTTCCTTACAAGGGAAGAAGGAGAAGCAGGTGCTGACCTCGTCCCTCTGGTGGCCAGTGATAGGGTCTTAAAGAATGTCAGGAAGATGTTAAGAAACGGTTCTTCACCCAGAGGGTGGTGGAGCACTGGAACAGCTCTTCAGGGAAGTAGTCACAACACCAAGCCTTACAATATAGAAGAAGAGTTTGGACAATGCTCTCA
Source organism: Dromococcyx pavoninus (assembly GCA_033558185.1). Taxonomy (NCBI): domain Eukaryota; kingdom Metazoa; phylum Chordata; class Aves; order Cuculiformes; family Neomorphidae; genus Dromococcyx; species Dromococcyx pavoninus. The sequence continues at coordinate 496,556 of JAUMJL010000209.1, forward strand.
GACACATGGTGTGAATGTTGGGGTTGTCCTTTGCAAGGATAGGAGTTGGACTCAGTGATCCTTGTGGGTCCCTTCCAACTCAGGTCACTCTGTTCTACGATTCTATGATAAAGGTTAATGAAGAGATCTAAAATCACATCAAAGAATATATATATGTTCTGGTGGGACTTTGAATTTCAGTAAACATAAATAATGCTTACCAAACTAGCATAGTAAAATATTTTGATTTTTAAGCTGCCTGCATAAACTAGCATGTTCTGAATTTCTCTTCATTGGCATTTAGTAGACAGCTATTTTTGCTGCAGTTTAAAGCAAATCTTGAAGAAATGCAGTGCTATTTTTTCAGGTTCCTCTTATTAAGCTTAAGAAACATCAGCTTTTCAATTTCCACAATCAAAATATATGGATCTCTGATCGCTTATTGGAAAACTGCAGGTTCTTACTTAAGTGCTTTTAATGATGTCTGTAGTGTAGATGGTGGTCATTTTAACCAGTGGAAGGCAGTGTGTAGATAGGGGCACCTGCTGTGGCACACCTACTGCAACAGGAATTTATCATCGTGCTTCTCAGGTTTTGATACACTTTTTTTCAGGTGAGTGATTCCAGTCTGCTGCTCAACTTCTTTTTACCTCTTTGCTGTTTTCTTTTTCCCATTCTTCTGACCCCATCAAAACCAAAAAAGGAACTTGCTGAAATATTGAACCTGCTCTCAAGAAGTTACTTGAGAGGTGGAAATTATTAGAAAAATAAGGCTTTTGTGCTTTCTTGCGGTATTCTGAGAATGAATTTCTTCTTGTTACTGGAATAAATCTTGGGGACTTCAGTTACTTGCATTATTTCCTGGTGATGTAGATTTATTCACTTCAGGTTGTGAGTAAAGTTGTTTATGCAGACATGAGAAGTAATTGCTGTAGGGTAGAAGTGTGCCTCTTGCCTTGTGGTAGAGTGTTTTAGAAAACTTTTGAGGAAGTGAAAAGATGTGTCAGGAGGTTATGCAGATTTCCACAGCATGATGAAGGAAGTTGCGTTTGTCCCTTTCAACTTGACATATTTATATTGCTTCAAGAAGACAGTTGCAGAATGTTCCAGACACAAACTAATGACTTGGGTAGGTCAGGTCATTGGACTCAAATAGCTAACTTGTCCCTTGATCCCTCTGTCCTTCCTGGAAGAGAATAGGCCTTCCAGGAGAAGCATTTTCTTTATTGTTTTAAACCAATGAAATTAAAAAGATAAATTGAGAATAACAAACTGAAGTAAACTGAGTAGAAGTTTCCATTTTTGGAATTTACTTCATCATAAATACAAATTACTCTGGAAACTAATGAAAATGCCTTGCTAGATACGCTTGTGACTTTGCTAACTCTCCGATTTGACTATTGTTTTCTTCTAGGTAAACTTCACTTACCAATTTTTGAGGAAAAAGTTTTATATTTTTAGCCAGTTCATGTATGATGAACATATCAAATCCAGACTTATCAAAGACATCAGATTCTTCAGGGAAGTCAAATATCAAAATGATCACAAGGTACAGTAATTTTTGAAGGATAGAGAGTAATTTGGCTATAGGAATTGCTACTTTTGGGTGAATGAAGGTGCACCAGGCCATGGTATCTCCAGAGAAAATGACAGCTTTTGTCCTAGGAAAGCAGAGCGTTACAAATGTTTGTATTCAGGATGCCTTTTTTCATTTTAGCAGCTCTGTAAATACGGAGTTGGCTAAAATCATTCTCTCTGTAACCTGAGAATGATGATTTGATGGAATCGTGGTCTGTTGGAAGTTCCAAACTTCTAGTCCAAACCATGCCTGAGAGTTGTTGTCGGTTTTGAATAATAAGATTATTGAAATTGAGTCCAATATTTTGTGAATATGTTGTACTCATTCCAGTACGTCAGGATTTGGGGACTAGGGTCTGACTTCTCATGCTGGAAAATTGATTTATTGAAAATGTGAATCACAATGTATTTAGTGAAATTGACTGCCATATTTTTGTGTATAGAGTACGTATTTCTTTCAGGAATACTTTCTTTTACACAGTAAGTCCTTTATTTCACCTTTTAGCTTGCAGAAATGACTTAGCCAAATGAGTGTTGCAAACTAATGTAGAGAGGCAGGTGTATAATCTATAAAAAAAATGCAATTGCGAATAGAATTGTATAGACATGATGAAAACTTGTTTGTTGTTTTTTCTTTTGAAGAGTATGTAATTATACTTACAAATATTCTAAAATACTTTTCTAGTATCCCTTTGAAAGAGCAGATAAATTCAACCGCGGCATCAGAAAACTGGGAATAACCCCGGATGGCCAGAGCTATCTTGACCAGTTCAGACAACTCATAAGTCAAATTGGTATGAAACGCTATCTAAGACAATGTTATAAATGTTATTAAATGAAAGAGGTCTTCATAGTCTGGTGACTGAACTTTTAGCTTAGGCTAAATCTAGATTTAACTCTAGTCATATGGAAAGTACTTCACTTGTATCCCACATGAAATAAATATTCTCATCTAATTACACAGAAACGGCCCTTGCATGTCTCCATATACAGCTATAGCTTGCATAGATGCTGGTTCCCTTTTAAGTTCATCTTTTCTTTATGCTGTGGAAATGACTTTGGATGTATTTCCGAGTAAAAAAATAGTACTCATGTTCACATATTTCAAAAAACAGCCATGTATCCAGCTCGCTGACTTTGAGCGATGCATGACATTACTATGGTGTTTTTAGCCATTGATGCTATAGATGTGTAGGACTGATCTGAACTTGTAAGTGTTCAACTTGTCCAGTGAAAATAGTTGGTAGTATTTGACCCTTATGCTATTGTGAAAGTGAACACTGCCTTGTTAGACATTCCATTTGTGTTTTATTTCTCTATGTAGACTTTTGTACTGGTATTCAATAGAACTTTTTAAACTTGGCTTTCAGAACAGTTTCTTTGCCAAAACTATATGGCAACTTGTACGTTTCGTAGCTTATAGGAGTTATAAAGAGAGTGTACTTATATGTTTAAATAATTAAAAATTACTTCCTTGTTTTTTTTCTTTTTTTAAAGGCAATGCTATGGGTTATGTACGAATGATAAGATCTGGTGGACTTCACTGCTGTAGTAGTGCAATTAGGTACTTACACAAGTATTTAATTTTTCTGTTTGCTCCTTCTCATTCCTTTGCTCTCTATTCATGATGATATTCCCTAGGTTTTTATACATCTCCCATAAATTTTGATTAAAAAGGTCTATTTTTATGCCGTCATTTAAGTGGGATTATAAAAAACAGTGCTGGTATTCAGAAGTGCACAATCACTGCTCTAAAACACCAAAAATAAAACATTCTATAGTAAAACACTGTAAAAGAATTAATAGTATGTACATCTAGGTCAGGGTTGTCAAACTCATGGCTCCTGCCATTCTCCTGCTCCTGCAGCGTAACGTGCGTCTCACACTGCACACATGACCGGCGCTGGCAGGAGTACAGGGGCAAGGAGTTAACGCTGTCGCTGAGTAGAAACAAGGTGCCAGGCTGGATAAAAGAAGGTGGAGGGCCAGATTCAGCCCGTGGGCCATGAGTTTGACACCCCGATCTAAGTTTTTGGTCGTTGAAGTCAGTAATTCCTGACGTTAATGACTTCGAGTGGGTTTATTAAGGAAAAATTATACGAGCTTTGAGGAACTTGGAAAAAACATGTATTTGATACTTCTTTTTGTGTGGACGATTGTGTTTGTGTAAGGTCATTAAAATGTAGTGACTTTTATGTACAACAAAACAGTTGTTTTTCTTGCAAATAATAGTAAACTCGATAATTTTTAAGTGCAGCAAGTGCTGGAGAGAGGAGGTGGTATGATAGGAGTTTAAGTAGTTTAAGCCCAGAATATTAAAGTAACTCGATTATAAGTTGTGGTCAATACTTCAGTGAACGTAGACAGTTGAACGTAATGCTAACAAACAGTAAGTTTGCAGGTTTGTTCCTGATCTGGAAGACATTGTTAACTTTGAAGAGCTGGTGAAAGAAGAAGGCCTTTCGGAAGAAACACAAAAAGCAGCAAGGTACCCTAACATTGTGCTTGTGAGGTCTGGGGCAGGGGTAACATGAGAGGATTGTGATTTTAAAGTTAGTTACTGTTAGTTGCATTTTGTGTTTGCATGTGTGTCTGTGTGTTAAAAGTTCAACTGATTTAATGCAAAAATATTGTCCTTCTTAAAAGCAGAGAAAATAGCAGCAGTTGTTTTAAAAATACTGAAGATGAAGTAGCATTGCAGCAGGTTCAGACCAAACATTAGGAAAAGGCTCTTCACTGACCAGGTGGTCGGTCATGAACAGGCTCCCCTGGGAGTGATCCCGGCACCTGTCAGAATTCAAGGAGCATCTGAATGGCTCTTTTTCATACGGTTTAATTTTAGGTAGTCCAGCAAGGAGCAGGGAGTTGGACTGTGATCCTTATGGGTCCCTTCCAACTTGAGATATTGTATGATTTTTACTAATAGACTGTTAGAACCTAGTTTCTTGATAAAATCCTTGCGGTTTAAAGGCTAGCAAGCTTTCCATACCGCGTGTCTGACATCTACTTTAAGAGTACTTGGAGCCTTAGGAGAGTATTCATAAATTTTTTTTGAGGAAATTAAATCAAGAAAAATGATTCAAGGTGGCTCTAGAGGTAGGGTGTAATCTCAGACACTCTGGTCAAAATACTGGATTGTAGGTGCAGCTGAAGAGTGAAGAGAGGGTTGTTAACCTGAAGGAAACGTTTATCAGAAACCATGTAACACGTTGCTTATCATTTGCAGGCAGTTGGATTCTGTCCTCAGTGACCTCACACGCAACTTTGCAGAAGGAACAGAGTACTTCAAAATGCTTGTGGATGTATTTGCTCCTGAATTCCGCAGTCCAAAGAACATGCATTTGCGGAACTTCTATATAATTGTTCCCCCGCTGGTTAGTATTTGCATTGTGTGTGCCAGGACTTGTTTTACAAAAATTAGCAGGTTTGTGCTTAAGTATTTTGTATTAGGCCATTGATTATCATATTCTGCTTTCTTTCTTGATTATGAGTGGGATTGCTTTGAGCGTGGCTTTGTTGATGGTTGTTCGAAGCCATGTTTTTCTTCTCTTGCATCAATTCATGTACTGGCATGCAAACCATAACTTTAAAATCTTGTATTTGAATCAAGTTCGGAGAAGCCAAAGTGTAAAAGGAGGACTTGGAATAGGAAGAATGTAAGGAGTTGTTTAGCCTGGAGAAGAGAAGGTGACCTCGTCGCTCTCTACAACTATCTGAAAGGAGGTTGTAGACAGGTGGGGGTCGGACTCTTCTCCCAGGCAACCAGCAACAGAGCAAGAGGGCACGAGCTTAGACTCTGCCAGGGAAGGTTTAGGCTGGATATCAGAAAAAAGTTCTTCACAGAATGAGTAATCAGGCATTGGAATGGCCTGCCCAGAAAGGTGGTGAATCCACCATCCCTGGAGGTTTTTAAAATAAGACTGGATGTGGCACTTAGTGCCATGATCTAGTAATCATGATAGTATTGGATTAAGGGTTGGACTTGATGATCTTGGAGGTCTCTTCCAACCCAGATAATTCTATGATTCTATGATTAACTTAAGACTGTGAGAAGCCAGGTACGTCGTGACAATGGAAATGAGGGAAAGTAAAGACTCATGACAAATACTTTTGTTTTTTCCCTTCCCATTTGTGGAGGTTTGTTTCTGATAAATATGATTTCAGGAATATGCCATCCATTTTGGTGTTAAAAAGGCATTTCAGTGTAGTTAAATTTGAAAGTGTGTCATAGGTTTTTTTGTTAATATACAAACTTTTCCATGTCTTCAGTAGTTATTGCATACAAACACATACTCATTGCTTGATTTTTACTACCTGGATCTAGTGTTCAACATCACCGCAAACGTAAGATTATTGAAATATTTTTACTGTTTTCTAAACAGAGTGAAATAACTCACAGTAGCTTTAAAACACTGATACCTTTAAGCTTTCCAGCAACCTGGGCTATTTTAATTATCCTTTACTTGTTTACATGATTAGCTTTAGTAATCACCAAGAGAGTGTGAAGTAAAAGTCTGATAAGAACAGCAAAGATAAAGATGTACCTTTGTTTTTTTTTACTTCCGTTATGTGCAAGTGTTTTCTGAAGCTTAACTTACTTTCTTCCCCCAAAAGTCTGGAAAAAGGACAAGATTTCATACAAAAATGCCTAATGATGGGAGACACAATTAGCATAGTTTTGAGCATGGAATTACATTCACAGATAAGAGCACGCATGTGAGTACCTCTTAAAATTTATAAGTCTCTCTTGATGATTCCAGGACAGCTGTTCTCTCTTTCAGACCCTCAATTTTGTTGAGCATTCAATCAGTTGTAAGGAGAAATTGAATAAGAAGAACAAAAGTGGAGCAGCTTTCACTGATGATGGGTTTGCCATGGGTAAGTTTCAGCAAGGTGACCAGCCTTTGGGTAAAGCAACTTAATGGACATTTGCAAGAAAAGTTTTGTTTATAGTTTGTGTGTTCCCAAAATTGAAAGTTCTCTTATTTAAATTTGGGTTGTCTTGGCTTCTGCACAGTGGATTTGAGTAGTATTGTTTTGTTCAGAATTTCCAAAGCATGGAATAGCTGAGTATGAGAGCAGACATTTTGTTGTCTGTTGGTGCTCCCCAGTTTCTTTCAAAGCTTGCAGATCTCAGCTGATGGGAAGGTGTGCAAATCTTTGGATAAGTTCTGACATTTTCAAAACCTGAAGCTTGTTCTTTATTGTGATTTCTTTTTCCCTATTAGATTTAATTGTAAATTATTGGAAGTTTAAATTTTAAATGTGTGTGGTTATTATTAACTTAGGCTGATCCATTAAAGACATTCACAAAGTGTTTTATGAATTACGTGTTGATTTTGGTACGTGGTTTATTAATGACTGCAGGTGTGGCTTACATTCTGAAGCTTTTGGATCAGTACCAGGAATTTGATTCTCTTCACTGGTTCCAATCTGTTAGAGAGAAGTACATGAAGGAAATAAGAGCAGTAGCTAAACAACAGAATGTGCAATCCACTAATCAAGATGAAAAACTACTACAAACAATGAACCTTACCCACAAGAGACTGGAAGTTTGTTTACAGGTATGGCCTAGGTCTAGTTATCTGTTCTGTATTGAATTCTGCACTTAACCATCACCATTCAGATATCTGTTTGCTGACGGGGCTTATCAAGAGCAAGACCATAGAACATTTTATACTGCAATAATGCAAAAGAGTATGAAGACTGCAGAGTAATCTTGGAGTAAGTTAGGAATTTAGACGGGTTGATTGGAAGTCTTTGTCCCACGGAGTTTGAAATCTGGTGCAACTAAAACAGAAATGCTTAAATAGAAGAGAATTTCGACTCCATTTCTTATCACTAAGATTTTTATATACCGTTGCAAGCCCTCATATTTCCTGGTGTGTTAATTCAGAGTGGCTAAGTTGAATGATGTACCAGCTGTGAAATAGAGGAAAGGTGCATTTGAATTTTGAAGTATAGCACTTAAGGCTTCATCAATGATATAAATGTGTGCTCACTCTGGCGCTCTCTTCCCCTCTCCCTTTTTGTTTAAGTAGGCTATGGGACAGAAGTGTAGTTGGCTAATCATAAATAACCCACGATTACATTCTGTAAAAGCACATCTGTTGTTGAAATAGATAAAGCCCTGTAGGTACTTGTAACTCCCAAGGGTGCACTGTGTTTGGTCCACTGCTTTTACAAAAAATACAGCACTGAACCTTGTTCCAAAACTGATCAAACTTATGGCCATTTAAATATTGGCTTGCATGATTCTACGTGGGCAAGTTGCTCCAAATCCTCATTGCTGCTACAAACCTAATTTTCAGCTTCGGTGAATTAGGGACAGATTTATTGCACTGGTGCTGCTTTGCTTAAATTACACTTCGAAATTTTTGGCTGACATTGCTTTGTAAAATGCATGTGAACGACCTATGATGGAGGAAGATTTTTCAAAAGCATTTAACTAATTTAAATATTAAAATCTAGTTGCCTTAGATGCTTCTGAAAAATCCCATTTCTATCTGTCTACAAATACATTCTTGTGATGTGCTAACTCTTCTGTATCTTTTCCCTTAGGAATTTGAACTCCTTTATTTCTCTCTAAGTAGTGCAAGAATTTTTTTCAGAGCAGATAAAACTGCAGCAGAAGAAAATCAGGAAAAGAAAGAAAAAGAAGGTAAGTGAATTCTACACATAGAACGTTTTGGCTCATGAGAGAGTGGGCCTTGGAAGGGAAAATGCTCTTTATTTCCTTCGTCTTCCATTACGCATTTTCTTGCTAGTGGAATGATTCAGTATTCCAGAAAGAGTTTTGTGGTGATTGAGGAGTCAAGAACAGCTCAGAGACCATCAGAATGGGTGAACTTCAAGCTGGGCTTGGGCAGGCGAGGAGGACCAAACTGCTGTAATAAAAGAAAACTCAACACCAAAAAAACAACCAGCCCCAAAAGATCTGGAACAGGGATAATTGCATACTTGCAGTAATGTTAAGTTCAACATCATAGGTATCCTCTCAGTTATCAGTTTTGACAGTGACAGCCTTTTCTGCACGATCTTAGCTGGGGGTGCAATAAACTGATGTTTATTCACCTGGTGTTTAGCAGCTGTTTTTTAACATACGTGGGTGGATGATGCAGATATGTTACGTGACTTCCAGATGTTTATGATATGTTTTGGACTAACGTTGAATTATATTCAAAGGGTAAGATCTTAATTTGTGGTATGGTCTCTTGACCAGGTAACATGGGTATTTTCCGTTTTATGTTAATGCTCATGTTTTTCCCTTGTGAATTCTGGAGGATTCTTTTGGGTATAGGAAATTTATTTTCAAAGAAATCAGAATGCTCCCAAGGATTAAGATACAGAAGTGCAGTTCAGTCACAAGTTACTTAAAAGCTCAGGTAACAATATATTAGAAGTGGAATTGGTAAATAATTTTCCACTGTAGAATCAGAGAATCATAGAATGGTTTGGGTTGGAAGGGACCTTAAAGATCATCCAGTTCCAACCTCCCTGCCAGGGCAGGGACACCTCCCAACAGACCAGGCTGCTCAAGGCCCCATCCAACCTGGCCTTGAACACTTGCAGGGAGGGACTATCAGCGACTTCCCTGGGCAACCTGTGCCAGTGTCCCACCACCCTTATTAGAATTTCTTGCTACTGTGTAATCTAAATCTTACCCCTTCCAATTCAAAGCCATTTCCCCTCTTCCTGTCACTACAAGGTCTTGTAAAAATCCCTTCCCAGCTTTTCTGTAGGCCCCCTTCAGGTGCTGGAAGGCCGCTGTGAGGTACCACCGGAGCCTTCTGTAGTTCTGACAAAGACACAAGTGACCTGTGAGATTACAGCCACTGAGCCAAAGATCTGTTTCCTCCTGTAATAGGAAAACAGTTTGCAAAGAAATCTTTTAGCATGACTTTATATTTGCTCATATTCAGTGAACTTGCTCAAATAATTGTTAAATTCAAAAAAACTACAACCATTGTGATGAGTGAAAACAGACGTTACCCTGGCTTCCATAGGAGAGCATTCTATAAAACATCAGTTACTTATATTTTATGTTAAATCATCACTGTTGTACTACGTGTTCAGTTGTCTGAAAAATGTGTTGTGGTGAGAAAAATCTTGAAATGCATACCAGGATGAAGAGCTTTGAACATTCTTTGTCTTCTAACATAATATTTGGACTTGGACTCTGAAAAATGAGTGAGCTTATGTATGTAGTCTTTACACAAGTTGTACTGATTAGAGAAACCTTTTGCCCAAATAGAGGTTTCTTCATGGGGCCAAGAGCCCTTGTGCTGCAAGGTTGATTTGCCTCTGCTGACCATGCAATACTGTATTGTGTGTGCTATGCCAACAGCATAATAGATATGCTAAGACTTTGGTTTACTGCCTTGTACAAAATGTTAAACATGATCCATGTCTTTATTTTTATTTTTGTAGAAGAATCTGTTAAAGCAAGCAATGGCGATCTTTCCAACTCCGCGCCTGCAGATCCTGTTGTGAAATGATACGGCTGGTATGGTCGATCATTACTTACTCAGTTCGTGTTCCTGTCATTATCAGTAACACTCTTTAGGGGTAAAAGCTCTTGATTTGGTTTAATTGCTTTGTTAAACCCAAGAGAAAATGTAGAGTAGTATACTAGCAATCAGTGAGGCTAGGCCTGTGTTTCTCTGTATTTCCTGTAGAAACTCCTATTTTTCAGGAGTTTACATTATTTACAGCACTTTCTTTACGTTGAAAATAATTATATAAAGTGTTGACCTTGGAAATAGTAGTAGATACAGATCAAAATAATAAATCTTACTGATTTTAAATGCTTTCTTGCAGCTCAAACAAAGCATTTAAAAAAAAGACTCATAATAGGCCGTTGGTCTAAGATTTGAACTGGTGCATCTCTTCAAAAATCAATCAAGTTGCTGTGCGTATCTGTTGTCCAGAAATAATTCAGACATGGTTTTTATGCAGTCTTACTGTGATTAACACAGTCCCAGATCACACCGTAGGTGTAATAGTGGATGCTGCGGATGTATGTGAAAGCTATTACACAAAATGGAAACCCTGATTAATGTTTTAGTCCACAACCCCTTGTTATGACTATAGATGGGATTTGCACTGTGGGAGCTTAGGATCCTGTCAGGCATTTATCTTCCCTTGCTGTTTTTCCCCCCCTATATCAGAGAACGGGAAAGCTAGAAAGTTAATATAAATTACTTTTCGTTTCATACCGAAGGTCTGATTTGCATCCACAGAAGTAAGGAAATCCAGAGCCAAGACAGAACCACAATCAGCTCTTCCTTTTATGACCAGCCACTGTGTGGTGGGTGTCTGTAACTATTAAGTGATCTTACACTTCATGAATATGTTGTGCCTAACTGCAAGTTTCAGCCTCAATTCTGTATTTCCTTGCCTTTGTAGGTCTCTTGTACCATCTGTGTTGTTCATACAGTCTTACATGCCTGATTATTAACAATAATTGCACTGCAGGCTTCAGAAACTGCTGAACACTGTGAGAACTCTGTATAAATATAACATCTGTTAATGCCTGCAAATAGAGGTTCTAGATTGTGCAAGAGTTACTCAGATTCCTAACTTAAGTAAGTAGCTAGACTTAGCTTAAAAGTAAACACCACATTCATTACAAGATACAGTTGTGTTTTAATCTCCCAGAACATAAAACACTTCTAGGTCTTACTAACTAGAACAAACTACTCTAGTCAGTCCAACTGAGAATTACCTTTTTGGTTTTTTGGCACTCTTGGCTGTATTTTTAGACCATATTTACCAGCTTATTTCATCAGTTCTAATTACAAGGTAATGTTTTAACATAAATGGTTTGGATTGTTCCACCCACTGCTGGGTCACTGGTTAGGACAATTCCTGACCGACTTCTCATTCACCTGTTCCTGCCAGTCACTTTAACATTGAGAAAGCTAGGACAAATGTTCTGTTGCAACTAGAAAGACTTGGCTGACACAAAAGGTTCTTTCATTGATTCTGAACACACAACACAGAAGCTTCATGGACTGTTTAAATCAGCTGGGCTCATTGAAGTTTTTGATTTTAATTCATCACAAGTGCAGAGGCTGCCCTAAAAATGCTGCATTACTTGATTTACGTTTTTGCTTTTTTTACTTTGTTACAGGTATTTTTTTCATAATTCATATAGTCTTTTTTGACCAAATTGTGCCCACGCTGAACACTTGGTAGCACTGCTGAGATCAGCATTCTTGCTGCCGCCGCTGGTTTCCATAACCGCTGCAGTTGCAATGTGCGTATTTCCATATACCTATCTCATCTGAAGTCACACAAGTTTTTGGCTTGGGGTAGCCAAGCACTACCTTTCCTTCTTCCACAGCAACTGCAGAATCACATACAGATGGTGTTTGTTTCCCCTAGAACGGAGTTGCTAGGTAGCCATGTTGAGGTCAAGAAATAACCTGTGCTCTAATAAAATCTGCACTTGTTTTTTTTCCCTTCTCATTTTTTTTTTTTTGGAAAGACACTTTCTCTATGTCAGATAGGTAATACTTTGCAGTTGAACATATATTGAACTGTGAGTTCTTAATGTGTGGTGGTTAACAAATTCACATGATTCTGGTGATGGAAATTCTATAGGAAAGATGTAAGCCTATTTTTACAGAGCCCTGTTTAATCTGGGAGACCTGAATGTATACTATATGTGGCAGAAATATGCATACACGCAAATATCTACAGTGATAATAGAGCTATTCTTGCTAATACAGGATTGTAGTTTATATTTCCTTCTTTTTGTCATGTAGCAGCATATACATAACAGAAGGCTTTTCTTATCTGGAATACAAAGTGGGTCCTGGATTTGCATCTCATGCCCCTATTATGTCATTAAGAGTCACTTTAAATCTGTGTTTTCCCCACAAGGATCTAGAAGGGATGCAAAATTCTTACTGTGGTGCTACTACTGTTTTCATTGCTTTTGCCCTCCTGTTCCCCTTATAGGAACAAAATGGACCCTAAGTGGTTGTCAGGAGATGAGACGATGGAGGTAAAACAAAAAAAATCCCCCAAACTAAACCAAACTTGCTCACTCAGAATTCCCAGTGGTGATAAAAGGAAAGTGAGGATGATGAGTTTGCTGCTGGGACATAAACCAGATCTAGGGTTTCTTCTTCAAGACAAGGGTGGGCAGAACAGGCTGAAGGCCGGTCTCACTCATGGAGAAGGCAGCTTCCCCCACTGCCGTCCCACGTTCAGACTGGCAACGAGGCTGGTGCATGTACAAGCGTTAGCAGCAGCTCCTCCAGAGCCTGAGCCTGCTTCCAACACGACGCTGTACCCTTTAAAGGCAGAGCCACAGGGCTGCCTTGTCCTTCCTCTGTGCAGCATCATGGTTGGGGGTAGCTGAGCACAGCTGGGGCTGAGCTCACTTACACCCAGAGGTCAAAGGCTGGTGGTAAGTGATGGCCCCAGCAGCACCCAAGCGGTGTCTGCTCCATGGGGAAGTGCACTGCTGCTGAAGGGTAGATTCTGGAGGTCCTAATGTGGTCTGTAATTAGAAGTAAATTTGAGTTTTCATCTGATGTCCATCAACAACAGCTGTTTCCAGCTTCTCAGGTACGAAGGACCAAATGTAAACGCTTAATGTTTCCTAACTCATTGTACAAAAGGGTATTTTGTTACCCAGTCTCTTTGGTTTTTGAGTAGAGAACCTTATGTACATAAAACTGTGTTAATAAATGTAATTTTGAGAACCTCATTCTTAGCGTCTTTAGTAACATCAGTGCAGCGGGTGTTAATTTTTTAATAAGACAGCTTCAATGTTTATTTACAAAGGATTTTTTTGTGTCAGTCACTAACAGTTTTTTCTTCCATGGTTCTTTTAAACACTAACAACCAGCTAAATTGCATTTATTCCATGTCAAACAGTCACAAACTAGGATCTTTCAGATGCTGGAGCACAGGTTCTGCTCATGGGAAAACACAGTTTCCTAGGAAGCACTTGAGAAGAGTAAAATTAAGTTGAAGAATTTCAACTGTTTGGTCCAGTTACCTTTTCTTGGTGAAAATAAACTATGCCTCCGATTACACTCCCCCCTCCACCCTCCCAATAACTGCTGCTTATTTTGTTTATTTTTGTTTGCCCTTGCAAAGTACAGTTTCTCAGGTTTTCCAGGTTAAACTGGAGGTGGGGTGAGAATCTACACTTATTAGTCAAACACATGTAGTACCTAACTTCAGGAATGTACTATTAATCAATGCATTATAGCCTTATCATCGAGGATTTTATTGCTCAGTTTCTTAAAACCACAGGTTGCTGGTAGACTCAGCTATTGCAGGCCACCATAATGTTAAAAAATACAAATAACTCCTCTTATAATAAAAGTACTTATTTGTCCTACAGTTATCATCTCTGGCAGCTTAAACGTTTAAGAAACGTAACCACAGAAAAACTGCACACAATTAACTCTCCCCATTCACTGACTACTTCTGCTGTTCCCACGTCAGTGCTATTTAGGATCATAAATCAAGGAGGTACATTATGTCCATTATTTAATTACAGAATGTGGGAGTGTGGTCCCCATGAAGGTAAGAGTAGGCACTTAGATTTGTTTTGTAAGCTTATTCTAGATGCAATATAAAAATAGATTATATTAATAGGAAAAATTTAGTGTTTAACAAATTGGTTTGTGAATCAGCTAGCACAGAAGATAAACCTTGTTACACTTAGACTAGACTAAAAATAACTTCATCTGAAAATAAAGTAAATAATAGTGCATTTTTAACCTTCATTCAGATGCACATAATCATGCAAACTATAAAAACTGACTATGGTAAGAAATTGAGGCCTGATATTTGTTAAAGGAGCCAACAGTCTGCACTGATTTCAGTGGAAGTGTGGGCTGTTCACAGCGTAAATCTGAAGAAGTTACATTAACCCTTTGTGGCTAACAGCTGGGTTCTCCTAACTACAACCAGGAATGGCCTAATCCCGAAACATTCCCCAAGATTGTCAGCTTCCCAGACACACTTCTACACTACAGTCACAAATGCAAAAAGCCTCAAAGGCTAAGTCCAGCTGCTGTTTTTGTTGTAAATCCAGAGGAAACTCCACTGCAAAGATGCCACGTGTCCTTTAGCAGGAAGATAGCAGCTGGCCTTGCGTGTGCGCAGATGACTGAAAATCAGAGATTATTGCAAAATGATTCCCTGCTTTTCCTGCTCCAACAGGCTGCAGGAAAGGATGAGGTTTTTTATGCTTCTGACTCCTCCCCTCCTTCATGCATGGTTCCATCCTCTTCTGACTGATCGTTCAGAAGCATGAACTTGCCATCATTTGTTAATGGCACAGACTTCATCAGCTGAGCTAATGCTTCAGGATCCTGAAGAGAAACAAAAGCGTTCAGCAGGCTGCAGCAATCTTTCAGAGGAGCACACTGGTACCTTCCCAGTACCTCTTCTTGAGGTTTTTCAACTTTTTACGTTTCAAAACCTTAGACTAAAAGCCTAAGGTTTTGAAAAGTAAACAATCCCTTTTGGTTCAGTTAAAAGCACCCCTTGGGTATTTAAGAAAAAAAAAGTAATTAATTTTGCAATTCTTTACCAGGCATTGACATAATTACTGAAAAACAAGGAGAAAAATAACTGTCAAATAAATTATATACTGCACCTGTGCTTATTGCCTTAGACTAAAAGCTCATTTCCCCAACTTGTTCTGAAATCTTAGCAGCAAAAATGTATTAGGGTCACATCATTATATAGATAAATTTATCTACCCTGGGTTAGGGTGGAAAAATACTGGAACAGTTTTCCAGTGGAAAATCATTGTGTGCTTTTCCTCCCTATGGGAGGAAGGAATATGAGTTTCTAAAAGTAAAACTGCACTGTGTGTGATTTACACTCCATCCCAAAGAATTTAGGGCTTTTTGGAAAGCTTTGCTTGCAGGTTCCTTTCAAACATGAACAGCTGGGTTTGTAAAGTGCTGAACTTGACTTAGGGTGGCCAATTTTATCTCGAATCACGCTACTGCAAAGTCAAACTAAATTTATTTTTCTATGATCTACCCAGGAACTCAGTTAAATGATGTCTGCAAAACTTTGACCTTAGGGAGAGTGACAGTTCTTTTTTCTTGAGCACACCAGAAGTACCACAGTGCAGCTAAAAGCAGAATACAATGCATCAAAACACAGACGTTGGGAATGAAACAAACTTACCTTCTGTGCCTCGATAATTTCTTTTCCCAAGCTAATAGCATAGCAAATCTAAAGAACAAAACAGATGTATGTAAGGCTCAGTTCTGTTTTGGTTTTCTTTTGGTGCTTAATTGGGACTAAAACACAGCAGAGTCAATACAAATTTAGTCTTAAATACAGGTTCTGCTTCAGAGCTCACTTTGCTTGGTAAATGTTTGCACTAAACTCTTTTTTTCACCAAACTTTATTTCCAAACCTGGAGGATCTTTGCCAGTGCATGTTTTTTAAGACAAAAGTTCTCCAACATGTTCCTTATTTCTAATAGTCTGTTATTATCATACTCGGCAAGCACCAAGCAGTTTCAGCACAGTACAGCTGTCTTGCCTTTGAATATGTCTCAACATAGCTGACATTTGTTATTGTTAGTGCTGGTGCTAGATACAGATGCTTTTCCCTATCTCTTATTATTACTATTTCCCTATCTCTTATTGTTACTATTGGCAATCTTTTCCTCCTTGTTGTACGTGCTGCTGCCTTACCTATAACTTTGGTCCTTTTTAAACATAAGCCATTAAAGGCTTACATGTTAAAGTGTATTTTCCTGGCAAGGAATGGAGCTGCTCTTGCTTCTGAAGCACTGCTTCCCAGATGTGTAAGCCAAAAAGCCTGTTTTCTAAATAAAGTACTTTATTGAATGTTATGCAAACCTTTTCTGCCTCTGTGTTGCTCTCAAAAACATAGGCGCTCATGGATTCTTCTCCCAGAGTCTCACTGAGATGGACCACAAAGCCAATCAGTCGTCTGTTGTCCTGATGAGCAGCAAACTGTGTCACAGTGGAGAGTTCAAACTGGGAAAGTATAATAAAGAGTTTCTTTTATTTTAGCCAGCATGTGGTTAGCTTGGTCAAGAGCTCAAGTTGATGTGACTGAGTATTCAATGTTCTGGTAGAAAACCAGATTCAAAACAAGAGTTACTTACGCTTGTTCGTGTAACTTGGGTTTGAGGATCTATTAACCTGCAATTTTGCGTAGGGAAAAAAAAAAAAGAGTAAATTATTTTTGAGAGCTTCTTACTAATTTCAAGGTGCTTTGTAATAGTAAGGCATCAAATGTTTTATATGTGATTTCAAATCATTCAATGACAAGGTTCAACTCTAGACCCTGACTCTCAGCCACCTGACACATATAGGTCATTTTATCTTTCTGAATCACTACTTTGGTAAGCATCTTAGAGGGACCTGTACATGCTGGAGAAGTGGGCCTGTGTGAGCCTTATGAGGTTCAGCAATGCCAAGTGTAAAGTCCTGTCACCTCGGTCTGGGCAATCCACGGAATCAATACAGGATGGGGGACAACGTGATTGAGAGCAGCCCTGCAGAGAAGGACTCGGGGGTGCTGATTGATGAAAAGGTAAACATGAGCCAGCAATGTGCACTTGAAGCCCAGAAGGCCAACCATATCCTGTACTGCTTCAAAAGAAACATTGCCAGCAGGTCGAGGGAGGCAATTCTCCCCCTCTGCTCTGCTGAGATGCCACCTGGAGTAATGTGTCCAGTTCTGGAATCCCCAACATAAGAATGATATGGAACTGTTGGAACAGGTCCAGAGGAGGACCGTGAAGATGATCAGAGGGCTGGAGCACCTCTGCTACAAGGACAGGCTGAGAGAGCTGGGGTTGTTCAGCCTGGAAAAGAGAAGGCTCTGGGGAGACCTTATAGTAGCCTCCATGTACTTAAAGGAGGCCCACAAGAAAGCTGGGGAAGGACTTTTTGCAAGGGCAAGTAGTAATGAGGAGGAACGGCTTCAAATTGGAAGGGGGAAGATTTAGATTGAACATTAGGAAGAAATTCTTCACAATGAGGGTGGTGGGACACTGGCACAGGTTGCCCAGGAAAGCTGTGGATGCCCCCTCTGTGTTCAAGGCCAGGCTGGATGGGGCCTTGAGCCGCCCGGTCTGGTGGGAGGTGTCCCTGCCCATGGCAGGGGGGTTGGAACTGGATGGGCTTTAAGGTCTCTTCCAACCCAAACCATTCTATGATCCTGAATGTAAATAACATCTATACAGCATATATAATACTCTGATATTCATACGGACGTAAAAGCACTCCAGCTAAAGTGAGTGTCTTGTATCAACATATTCTACAGCGACAAACTGCAGGACAGCCATGGCTCTCTTGCTACTACTACACGTCAGGAAAGAGAATCTTTCAATGCATTTTTTTTCCATCTTTTTCTGTATCTTTAGTGTGTTCTTATAGTTTAGTCAGGAGGATGACATATAGATCCTACAGAGTAAGAAAAGAGACACTGTTACTAAGAGAACTGAATCTTGGGATCTTGCTCCCTCAAAGGGTGTATTTCTTGAAAAAAAAAGCCAAACCTAAAAATACTTGATTAAAAACGAGTTGCATGAAGAAAACTGAATGTTTACAAGGTGAAGATTATTTACAGTACCTCAAGTTCTTGCTGGTGACCATGAGATGGGATTCAGTCATACGGAATATGTTGTGAATGGCACGAGCAGCTAACACTTGTCTCATGGCTTCGTAAATTACTTCACTTGTTTCATCTGACTGAACAGCCATAGATCCTAAAAACCGAACCACGAACATCTGCTGCAAGAGTGAATCTGGAAGATAAAAACCAGTTTGCTACTTCAATTTTCCAGTAGCTGAAATTATCGATGAAATTATTTTTTTCACTTTCAACAGTGAACCTGTGGGTGGTGACTTCCTGTTGTGAGCCAGGCCGAGCTCTGACCCAGTTGTAAACAGTGCTTGAACTGGCAGCAAGTAGGGGAAAAAAAAAAATCACAGTTTCCTGGAAGCTTTAAAAGTGAAACTGGTCCTTTATGCCTTATTTGATTAGCTTGTAAAATTGACTTGCCTGTTTATCAGGCGCACATAAACTGTGCACATGGACTCTGATAAATTTATGATTGCGCACAAGCCTTAGCTTCCATCAGATGAAATCTTACCTTTAAAGCTTGTGCGTTCCTTGCTTTCTTCTGTGTCTTTCTGACCTTCCATGCAGCTGGTTCCAATTAGGTTTTCCTTAGATTCTTCCTCCCTCACTGACTATCACCACAAGACTCCTATATACAACTAATCAGGCATTATGGGACGGTCAGACAGCTTGTAACCCTCCCACCTTGCAACGGGACAACAAAGGCAAGCAGGAATGTGCAGATCAGTAGGTTCTGCTTTGGTTCTTGTGAGTGCTTTTTGACAGGGGCTGTTGGTTCTAGACAGCACTTGTAACTGGCACAGAGGAAGAGGAGAATAGCCAGGGGCCGCGCCCTGCGTGTGCTGGTAGAGACAGGTCAGAACTGCTGACTTTTACTGGCATGTCACTAGGAGCAGGGAAAGAGGGCAGCAGGAATAAACTGCTGGAAGAGACACATTGCTCCTGTTAGCTGTGTCCTGGTCCTCTTGTGAGATTTAGATCGTGGATTTCACGCTACACGTATTAAGCAGCCTCAAACAGGAGCAGAATCATAAATACAGCCTCATCAAACTCTTTCTAGAGAAGTCATCAGCAACTTAAAAAAAAGAGAAAAGAACAAAAGACAAAAAACAAGCAAAGAATCTTTTTGCCTTAATCATTTGAAATTAACCTAATCTGGAATGCAGCCTGGCCTGTCAAGGAAAAATGTGTTTGTTTTCACAGGTTGAATGTTTAAAAGACTGGCTTCTGAAAGGCAACCACTTTAAACTGTGCTATAGATCTCTACCCCTGCTCCATGGTGTGAGGTGCTTTTGTTAAGAGACACTGGGCAGCTGACAGCTGAAATAGGCCTAAAATCACGACTAACTTTATCTGGAAAAAATGAAGCACTGACCTTGCTCCTCATCTTTGCTGCTGTCTTCAGATTCCCCAAACGGGTTTGCACGCCTATGAAATAAGAAGAAAAACTCTAATTACAGTTTCTGGTCACCACTCACACATGCTGCAATACTGAATTTTATCCTGTGAAATCATTCTGTTAAAGTGATCAATCAATGGCCTCAGCCATACCTGCCACCTCTGTTCTGGTCCAGGAATTCTGTGGCAGGCAGTACGATATCGAATTGAATCGGTGTTCCAGGAACAATGAGTTGTGTGGAGTCCTGAATGCCAGCTGATTCACTGGGAATTATTTTATCATTTTCCATATTCTTTACATTCTGGCTAAATTGAAAATAGACAAAAATCAATGACACCCTATCTTTACTCTGGAAGGGAGACAAGTTTGATCAAAAATCCAAAGCAGGACTGAATCACTATACATAAACATAAATAAGAGCATCTTTCTATTTACCTGTTACTGAGGAATGTAATAAAAATCTCCAGTTTATCTTTTTGTACCTAAAATCATTTAGGAAAAAAGTAAATGCTGGTGTATTAAACCTGAGTGCAGATGAACCTGAAGGTATATTAAAAATTGAACAGGTTTAAGGTGAAAGAGAGGAGATTTAGATTAGATATTAGGAAGAATTTTTTTACTATGAAGGTGGTGAAGCACTGTAAGAGGTTGCCCAGAGAAGTGGTGGATGGAGGTGTTCAAGGCCAGGCTGGATGGGGCCTTGAGCAGCCTGGTCTGGTGGGAGGTGTCCCTGCTCAAGGCAGGAGGGTTGGAACGGGCTGATCTATAAGGTCCCTTCCAACCCAAACCATTCTATGAACTCGGAGCATGGGCTGACTTTCAGCAGTGGGTTGCTGTTTGCCTCCCTGCCCTCTAGTGTTTGTATTCACAGCTGCATTATCTGTTCAAACAGCAGAGACCTGGACTTGTGTCTACAGGTGTCAGTGGCAACCCTGACATCTTTTTAGGATCCTACTGGGCCACAGGCTTGTTACAATGCGATAGTTGTTAAGAAGTATTACACACTGGTTCAGATTTCTTCCTGCACTTCTTTTCAAAGAGAATGAAATTCTAAGTGTCCCACAGCTACAGAAGTGTTAACGCTATACATCACTGCATATGGAACACCGGATGTACTTGCAGCATCTTTTCTTTCTAGGAATTTTTCTGGTTCCACACAGGTCTAAAAGGGACTTGGAAAACTAGTTGTCAATGAAATAGCTATTTCCTTTGCCCAGTGAAATAGATGGCAATACTCTTCTAAACCTGTAATCAAAGCGAAACAGCTGTACTGTGAATAAAATTAGAAAGAAATTAACTGGCATTCCCGATGGCTATAGGAAATCTCTGGAATCAGTAAGCAATCATAATAAAGGGAATAATAAATTGTAATAAAGGCACTGGCCAGAGAGGTGGAAGTTCTGGAAAAGGTTTGAATTTCTAGAAGTAAACATCTGAGTAAGAATTTACAATTTTCTGACAAAACTTGCAGAGAAGTCTCTTCATGTTGAAGTCAGTGTGACACAAATTTGCCCTATTTAATTTATCACACTGCTTCTGAAAGCAAGATTTCAGTCTAGCACTGGGCTTGACAGCCAACTCTGATGCTGAAGTCTGAAGAATTCCCACTGGGCAAGATGTTAGGATCGTGTGGACACAAAGAAATGATACATAAAATATACATTTGAATGTAGGCATAGCCTAGAGCAGGGGTGTCAAACTCACGGCTCCCCCCGTTCTCCTGCTCCTGCAGCGTCACGCGCGTCACACGCTGCACACGTAACCAGCGCTGGCAGAGCACAGGGACAAGGAGCTCGGTGCTGCTGCCTGGTAGAAACAATGTGCCGGGCTGGATAAAACAAGGTGGAGGGCTGGATTCAGCCCGTGGGCTGTTGAGTTTGACACCCCTGACCTAGAGCATTATTAACAATTTTTGAAGGAGGGGAGCTTTATGATAGGATTGACCTGAATGAGCACAAGAAAACAGTAATTATTCTGACAGCTGTGTAAGGTACATTCCCGTGACAGACTGACGGGAACTGCTTGCGGTAATATGCAAGAATAGACTTCCTTCAATGGGGATATCCACATTACGAGTCATTCCCTTACAGCAAGCACTTACAAAAAAACCAGTTTGTTTCTGAAGAAACATTAAAATCCCAATGGCAGCCCCAAGGAGCTTCAAAGCTGTGGTGTGAAGCAATGAGCGTTACCCTCAACACACAGCATCTCTTACAGCTCTCAGCAGGAAACATTAGAAGTAGAGGAATTTGCTGGAACACACAGGCTTGTAAAGCCAAGTCCTAGACAGGGCTTTCTCCTGGGTGATTGCTGCCTTGTAAAAAGAGACTGACCGAGCAGTCTCTAGTCCCTGCAAGTGAGAATGTTACCTGAGGGGGCGAACTTCATGTTTTTTCCCAAAACTAGTGATGGGAGTCACTGCCTGTAGGGCTGTCTGATTTAACTTGATTGCAGCTGCCTATGAAAACAAGACAGAACAGCTCCTTTACACACATACTTTACATTGCTGTGTAAAGAACAATGGGAAAGCAAGTTGAAAGGAACAGACGGAAAGATGGAAACAAGCTCCCACCTCTGGATTGTCCGTGAGATAGATCTGTCTGGAGATGTTGTTGATGGCACATATCCACTGGAAGGGAAAAATGAAATTTAACTCTTCAAGCTCACTTGTATGCAAAAATAAGAAGATTAAGAAAATATTTTTACCTCCTCATATTCTTTCTTGCTTTCTGCTTGCAGGGTTATACCCCTAAAACACAAACATATACATATTAGCGCTAACAGTAGACACTAGGACTGTTTGACTTCAGGTCTTGTAAAAATGTTACCAGCCTTCATATCTATTAACCATCAAAGTAACAAAAATAAGGAATAAGCTGCAGCTAAAGGGTCCTGCATGTGCTGTTCAGGCAGTTGTGGGGGAGAATGGGAAGGAACATGCTTTAAATTTGGAATCACCCTTCTGGAAACCCAGAAAGGCTTACTATTACAACAAGCATGTTTTACATGAAACAGTATCTGAAAGGGTAGCTGTGACTGCCTGTCCTCAAATAAAACCTGTCTCATACGCTTTGCCTGTGGGAGTAGTGATCTGAAAGCAGTATCTTCTGTCTTCGCAGTCTACAGCCATAACAGAGCAGTTGTCCAGGTCCTGAATCAATCCTCCAGCTACTGCTCCTCTTGGCTGACACATCAAGTTGCCACCTTGAGTGAAGAAATACAGTCTTTCCCACGTTGTAGTCACCAGACCTGTTTTACTAAAGAGAAGATTCAGTGATAAAGACCCATGACTATTCAGAAATTACTCCAAACATATTTGAAACATTGAACATATCCCAATGCTACTCTGAACTCTGTGTTCAGCCCTGGAATTTGTTTTATGATCAGTCTCTGTTAAGAAGTAAAAGCAGCGCCTGTTCCTAGCAGAGACTAATCCTTAATGAAAACTGAAGAATTAAATTAATTCCAAACATCCCAAGCTAAAAACATTCTCTGCAGCATCTCCTAATTCACGAATAAAAGAATTATTGGTATTCAGTAACTGACATGAAATACTGTTAAGCTGGATTTAAAACAAAGTATTTTCAAGTTGAAGAGCAGCATGAACAATTTCAGCACAAAGAATCATCACTTTAAAATGGATATCTTCTGCAAGTAGTATCTCAGAGTCCATCTTCTCCCTAGCTAAGGAATCCTAGTATATTGTAATCCAGCTCTTAGAATGCGATGAGAAATTAATAAATATCCAGTCACAAAAGAAAAATATTACTAGTCAAACAGAAATAAACTGATATTTGCTCAATCACATACATGGGTTACTTATACCACCAATACACACAACTCCCGCGGAAGCTGATGGAAGATTTCCTTTGAAAAATCTGCAGAGGTAACTACGTACAGTATTTGTTTGAAATTGTGCACTTGCATTTCCCACAAAGCTTTTATTTATGTAAAGGAGGCTATTTATGAAAACATGTACTAACTACAAAATACAGCTGTTTATTTTTGAAAATGCTATGTCTTCAATAGTCCTGAGAACTGGGAACAACCTGAACCCAGCCTCATCAGTTTCTAATTTTTAGCCACTTGAATACAGGAAATCATCCCTGTAGGTGAATTCAACCAGAAGTAAACTTCTGTTTTCAGGAAAACAGTCTCAAATGCCTTTGATTTAGCTTATGCTTCTAAAACACATTTTGAAGGATAACAGAGGTACTTAGGAACTGAGGAGTACAAGAGTACAGCTACCACAATAATTCAGGAGCCTCAGACATCATTACCTGAGGAGTCATTATGGCCTTTAAAAAAACATGAAGTATTAACTAGTCAGCAACTAAACAAACCAGCAGGTAGCAACAGTCATCTTACTTTCTAAGATTAAGGTAGCCAGCCTTCTGGATGAGATTTCTATTGATAGCAGGTGAAGTTACATCAGAATCTGGTGTGTAAACAGATTCATTAACTGCAATTAAATCCTGCTGGGATATCCTCATTTTTTCAGCTTCAGCATCCAGCTCTCCTTGAATGCTGAAAAAGAAACCAACACAACAAGAAACCCAAAGCCACCATTAGCCACTTTACATCAGGACATAGCTGTAAGCCAAAATGAACAAAAATATCAGTTGAAATGATATTTGAGAGTAGTAGTGCAAAGATAAAGTTTATTTTTAGGCTAGACTTTATAGGAAATACGATGTAAGACTACATGTCCAAGGCTTTCTCCAAGGACTAGATAAATTAGTGCAGTTCAGAAAGAATGAAAGGGAGAGAGGCATACAATAGGGAACTACTCCCAAGAAAACATCATCTGAGCCTGAAGAGACAAGACGCATATACTCTGAAGGTATTAACAATGGTTTAAGGAAAACATGGATGTCTTTGGCAGGCTGGCAGCAAGAGCACAGCCAGGATTTCGCCTTGCTCTTTATTTTGAAAGCCCAGCTTCAAGATGTTACTTGCAGTATGTCTCATACAGTAGCTATGCTTTCTTTTTTTGCAATTTGTACTAAGCATGGTTATCTGCTTTCCGCAAACAGTACAGAGATAATGATCAGAATTATGAGATTGTTTTGGATGAATGGAATGAGCACGTGAAAAATGCTTAAGGGTTGAGAGTGAAAAGTGAATTTTATTTTTGGAGAGAGACAGCTTCTAAAAGCAATGCTTGTATGAATTTACACTGCTGAACACATCGATGTTGCCCTAATGTAGTAGCACAGTTCAAAGCAGGCTCTACTCTTGGCTTTCACAGAACTTTGTCTAATTCCTGCAACTGCATAATAGGCAGGAATTCATGCTATGAGATCACCTATTAACTGGTCATGGATTTTCAACAGTAAGTTTTCCATGAATTCAGAACAACATAATAACAACATCTACAGCTCATCTCATTTTTGCTTTAGTTTTTGTTTATATATTATATATGTTTATTTATATAAAATTGTCTTCCACTTTGGTGTGATTCGGAAAACATCCTCGGTGCAAGCTGGCAAAACTGAGCTCTTTTTGAACATAACTGTTGTAAAAATCTAGTTAGCTGAAAGTGATAACTGTGAAGGGGTATCTGAGTGCAAAATTTAACTCAGGATATAGTATATACTCTGTGCAAAATGCTTCATTGCAGAAGCATTATAGAGATATGTACTGCAGTGATGAGTATCTATGTATTCAAAATCTGACACATTTCGCATAAAGGGGGAAACAAAGCAGCTGTTTTAGTGGCACAAGGAAGCAGAGAGGTCAGAGTCATCATCATAAGCCAGTGAAATACCTTCATTATTTTTTTTCTTAGCTCTACCGTCAGACAATCATTGGGAGCCACTTAATTTTCAGAGGTTCCCACAGACCACTTTACAGTGCCATCACACCAATAAACCTGCCTTGTTTCCATCAACCTCAGTTAGTCTGTGTTTCACTCCCAGACTCTTTTGATCAATACACACTGATGCAATGGGCATAACCACAAAGCATCTAAAGGCCTGTCACTTTGAAAACGTGACATAATTAATACAATAATTAAATTCTGACAGCATCAAAAAGCCTGTGGAAAAGACAAGGCAAGTACATATGATCCTTACCCTGTTCTCCCCAGTCTTCTGTAGAAGTTGCTGATACTCTGTAGCTGTTGATGTAATCTACACAGTGCTGCACTTAACTCAGCAGTAAGCAATAGCTGACTGGCCAGATGAACAGTTACTCTTACATCATGGTGTTGGTCTGTTTCATGTTAGCTTATTTCCAGCTTTTCCACATTTTTAGAAAGCTGAGACTTTCTAAGCTTGCACATCAACTCCAAAATGAGACCAGCTGTGTGCCTCTTACCACCTAGCCAAGTCACAGAACATCATCAGTTCTGAAATAAATTAGATTATATTTTGCAAGCTAGCACCTTTCAACAGTATCATTAAATGTCAAAATAAGAATTAAAATTCCATTCTGAAATAAAACGGAACAGTGCTGTCAGTTTTTACATAAGCGCTACTTCAATGAGTCTTTTGATCAGTCATTTTTGTTGGACCACAAACTGCTTCCAACAGAACTGCCCTGGCATTTTCATAGTTCCAAAGACTGGATTTCTCTCCCAAAGGCACATTTCTCTTATCTCCGAGGGAGAAAGAAGAGAAAAGCTGACAATTCTGAAATTATATGTATTTGTGGGAATTAGACCAGCTCGTTACTGAGAATGTTTTAATGATCTGTCCTCTCTTATGTGTTTTTACACTGTTAGTAATATTCACTGTATAAACAAAAATACAGTTAAATATGAAGACTCAGTTTCACAATCAGCTTAAACAGATGCAAGACTACATCACTGCTGAAATTCTGTAATGCACAATGGGTTTCATCGGCTTGTTTTTCCAAGAAAACAGAGCTGACAAATAAAAAGCTTTTAGCTTGATTAGCAAGCAGGTCTGACTCACTGAGGCCTTGTGATCCCCAGCACTAAAGGAAAGGAGTGGGCAGCAGAGTCTTCAGTGGCTGTGTAATCTTCAGTCATAAAACCATGTCTTGTGTCAGTAATTTCCAAGCTGCACAGTGTCATGCAGAATTTTGCAAGCTCCTCTTTTGTTTTTTTCCAAAGAAGTCACATTCCTGCACTAGTTATATTTGAGTTACGCTTTGAAGTTTTGCTGTGTGACAGACTTAAAACACAAAAACCAGACTCAGCAAACCAACTGAGCAGCCTGGTTTTGCTTCCATTTATTACTGTGTACTATCCAGAATCCAAACCCATCGGATTTTGGCAAAGAAGGGCTTATTCTATGGTGTGGATCCAATGGCAGGATCCTTACTGTATCTTAAACACATGCAAGGTGCTCTAGCCTTTATTTATTAAGGGCACTACAAGGGAATTTAAAATCTGTCTTTGAGTCTGTACAAAAGCTATGTAGACTATGGAGGGAATTATTTCAGAAGCCAGTGCATAAATAAGTACAGAGGTACAGGAAGTAAAGAATCATTTAGTCAAAGAATCTACTATACATGGAGATTACTTATCGCGCTGTTCTCAAATTAACAAGCATGCATTATTTAAAATGCCATCAGAGTCAGAATAAGTAATTGTTTGGACACAGTTCAATATGAAAGGCACGAAGCAATAAAGTGAAGGACTCTGTTTAGTGTTCCAGCTGTTTTAAAATAAATGATTAATGTTCTGTCTAATATGATATATTTTAAATGTACAGTTTACATTTACAAGCACTTAATTATAAAGAAAATGTCAATCTTCACTACAAGTAGGGGGACAGAGAGGGGAGAGGAAAAATTACCACAAAATTAGGGATACAAAAGTGAGGCAGTTTATTGAAATAAGAACTTGGCCAAAGCAGGCTGAACTTAGTGGAACAACACAGCCTTACTAGATGCAATGAATATGTTCTTCAAGGGGAGGAGATTTGTTTGCCTTATGTAGGTATGACATCAAACATTAGAAGCTCTAAATCCTTATTTGGGAGATTAACAGGTTATTGTAAAAGTATTCTTACAGAAGACCCAGTAAGTATAAACACCTCTAATTTAGAATGCACTTTTGCTCTATCATATTACCTTTGTCAACCCATTTCAAGCCCAGATTCCATGTTTTGTGTTCATCAAAAGACACAGGGATGTAAGGAAGCATGCGAGCACTTGACAGGATATCGTTGTGGCATTCTGCAGTGCACTGACAGCATTTTCCTTTACACATACAAATACACCTCCTTTCCACCTGCTGCTTTAACAAAATAAGCCCAACAGTGCACTGCAAGTATGGAAGGACTCTCATGAGAAAGGTACAGAGGTGCTCTCTGTTACATGCTGAAGGTTACAGTGCTGAAGTATTGCGTTACCTTTGAACCATGTCTGAAACAGATTGCAAAAAGCTGTCCATTCTTTTAGAAAACATCTCTGCTCCTTTCTTAAAAAAGTTGATCTGAAAAATAAAAAAAAGGGGACACTGGAAGTCATCTTGGCTTTGGCAGACAAATAACAGATTGCAGGACTGTTAAGAGCGATCCCATTACGACTGATACTTTTGGCTGGCAAACAAACACATGGTCAAAACAGCTGTGTTGCCTTTCTTTGTATTTCTCCCTTCTGCAGCTTTCCAGCCCTTCACACACCCTTTTACACACACGTAAGCTATGGGCTGCTGACAGGTACGTTTCCAATGAACTCGCTAAACGACTCAAGGGAACAGGCAGCCTTCTCCCACGCTAGCGCTGTGCAGGACTGGGTCTACAGGTGTTAGGTGCCACTGCCTGCGATGCCACCATATCAAAAGGAATGGGACATAAATCATCCACTAGATTTAGCAGTCTAACCTGGATTACCAACTCCAACCTGGAAATTTTTAAACTCCTATAGCGAAGTCAGTCAGGAAAGTGAAAAAGCATAGCTGTGCTAGCAGAAGCCTCCAGGGCAACCACTTGTATCAACTACAGATTACCTTGGATTTTGTTCTACTGAAGGAGCTAAAAAAAGCTGCTAAGTCCAAAGTGCGCATTTGTGACAGAAGATGAATTCACTTAGCTGGAATGGCTCAGCAGGCACACAACAGCAGCAAAGTACTCAGGGTAGACTTGACCTTGGGTTACCTGCTGTGGGGCACACAGTCATCCTTAGGACCTACTGGCAACTGTGTGAAACATGGGACACAGCTAACACGTGTGCAATTAACTAGCTTTTTAATAACAAATAAAATCAGTGAACTACTCAAGAAAAAGATGTAAAAGCAAATTCTTGGCTGTGAAGCAATGTATTAGTCATTTCATCTGATTTTAATTGTGATTCCACTCCTTTTTCTTAACCTTGGGACGCGGGATTCCTCTTAACCTGTAACTCAAGATTTCTGCATGAATGTTATTGCCCAGATACTCCCTTTACAGACAAAGGAGAGAAAGCACACTTCTTTAAAAGAGTAATTCACCTATTCTATTTCAGAGGCCTGCTTCAGGACAGAAGAGCTCTAAATTCTACTGATGACAGACTGACACACCTAGCTTAGATGTTTGTGTCACTTTGCAGTCAAATAAACCCTGAATTAGCCACTGCTTCTTCCAAAAATTCTTTATGGCCCCCTCATTCCTTGGAAACGTGAAATACAAGACATGTTTTGAGTAATTAATAAAGAAAATACATACTTGAGCTGAAAGGCAGTTCACAGTATCCATGCATCAATATCAGCTGGCTTTTGGCTACTCAGTCATTCCCATGACATCTTAAGACTTGCCTATATAAAGCACTGACATACAGCAGCTTTGCCAGATAAAATACAGGGAAGGAAAGTTTCATTTGGCTTCCAGTAAAGGAAACCAATACAGTCTTTAACTTAGTCTAATTACAGCAAAGAAGCAGTGTGAAATCCTGTGGTGGAGAATGTGACTGAATTCTCATTTATTACCTATTTTGTATGGGACACATGATCTGCAGAAGACAGTACAATGGAGATGATGATCCGCACTACGATCTCAAACAGAGCACTGCATCCATTGTTTCTCTTTTCAAAGCCCAATTCTCCTTTTCCCAATGCTTTCTTTCATCAATGTCGAAGCACAACAGATCCTTAAAATGGGCGGTAATGAGAATCGAGTGCTGTGAAAATACTGGTTTGCTAATCCTCCTGACATCCTGAAGAGTCAGATTATCAGTATTACTACTGCGCTTTATAGACTTGAGAAATGCTCTATCAAATTGCAGGCAGAATAAAGATCAGAAAGAGGATTTGCCAGCCTTATGCTCAATCCACTCTTCTGTTCTTCCAGTTCTCCAGTGCATGCTCTGCTCCCTACCGTGTACACTCCTCATCAGTATGCTGAACATTATGTGCCAGGAAGGGAACTGCTACATAGGAGAATTTGTGCAGACAGAGTAAACAGTGGGAGTAAATGTTGCTGCACTGATAGCTTAGCCATGAAAAAGCTGACCCCAGGCTGATTTTGCATATAACTGGATTGGATTTATTTTTTCATTGCTATCTTTTCTGAATGCCTAAACATTCATCTATCTGCCACAAACAAAATCAGTTGTTAGAATCAAGGCAAGCTGAATACAAGTTGTCCCCCTCATTATCATTTGTCAGTTCTCAAAAGGAACACAGAGCTACAATGTTTTACTTTTCCCAGGGACACATGTAAGCAATATAGGTGCTTTACTGTCCATACCTGTCCTCGTGTGTATCCTAGCATAGGTTCCATCATTGCCACTCTCTTCCTGTACTGCAGAGCATTCAGGGCACAGTAATATTGCAGAGATGAAAGGTGCTGCTTTCTTCTTGCATTTGCCACTTCTTTTGCCACTTCTGCCTTAAGCTGAACAAAAAGAAAAGAGGTTGGCAGTGTGTGTTGCAGTGCATATGGGTATATTTACTGATTATTTGCTGGTTACTTTTAAACAACTCTCACTACAGAACTTCTCCACATTAGTATGAGAAACTTAAGAAAGCAAATCCAAACCCCAAAGCAAGTACTTCAAGCCCTTCTCTGGCAGGATACGTAAGCCCATGTGACTACAAACTACCACAAATAAAATTCTGGATTTGATCTCAGTGCAAGAAATTTATTTGCAGCTGGGATCATGAGACAAGCCCACAAGTGCAGAATTCAGAGGTGAATAATTCACAATATGTTACATCACATTTTATTCTGTAATGCATTTCCTTTAAAGGACCATCCTGTAGAACTGATGCACTCAGGGCCAACCACACGCTTTTTGGCATACAGGGATATATTTTGGAGTAATGGTCCAGTGGGCAAAGAAGAAGCATAAAACAATCCTACCAATAGAGTTATGTGTACTTTATGTGGAAAAACAATCCATACAGAGAAATCTAGCAGGAAGACAGAGGCAAAACATGGAATGCTACATGAACAGCAGACACAAGGCTTCATGACAGTCCACAATGAATTGTACCAAGTGTTACAGCATCAACACATCAGCCATACAACAGCAGGCCTATACAAATCTAATTATAGCCATTTGGATAGCCATCTGGATTGTTCAAAGAGCTCCCTTGAATCTGAAGGGCTCTAGTTCAGCACAATACTTAATCACTTGCCTAACTTGGAGAAAACAAGGTATAACTTTGCGGAACTGATGTTTACAAGCTTTGTGTCTGCTTGGAAATAAAACCACTACTACTCTTGAGCCACTGCGAATTTAACTGATGTACTATCCAAAGTTTATAAGTAAACAACAAAGCAGACAGACCAGCTGATGAAAAAACTTTTCCTTTTCCCTTTCACTTTCATTACCTTTTCATTTTCTTTCCTTTTCGGTAACCTGCTATATTTTGCCATGGACACGTCATGTTCTGTAGACAAGGAATATTATTTTTTTAGACATGTGATGTGTGTGCGTAGATTAAAAATGTCTTCTGTGATACAACAGGTGTGCAACCATTAGAAACAAACAAAACAGGGAAACGTACCATTGCTAGCAAGGCCAAAAAGATCCTTCAGTGTGCTTACTTCTGGAAAAGAGAAATCAAATATTCAAAGTAAAAACAGCTGTAAACACTTGGTTCAACTGAAATTATTTACGGCACATTTAATGCCTAAGTCACTCCAATCCTTTCAAAGCAGAGATGCATAAGTTGTGCCTGTCTTGAAAATGACAAAATAGATGAGCTGCTAGAGAAATGAATAGGCAGATAGAAAATTAAGAGTCAAGTGAGTTTACTTCACTGAATCAGTTATCACTATGAAAAAGATTCCTTATCTACCAGTGTAATTCACTCAAAGAAGCACCATTTCAGTGTGCTTGTTATAACAAAAGGCCCACCCCTATCACAAAAGATCAGCAGTTCCGAACAACTTCCTGACAACTCTTATGTGATACTGAGAAATGTAACTCCTAGAGATATATGAACATCGCCCCTTTCCTGTACATGAATCTTCATCCATGTGGGACAACTTTTGCTAAGTTTCTCTGTGTAAAGAAATATGTATCTGACTGCTGGCTATGAGTTTCTGATGCAGGTGGAAGAAAGAGAAAGTAAATAGGTGACTCAACTTTGACAAGTGCTGGGCACAAGTTTCTCTCAGTGTACACACCAATGCATGCTGTAACTAGCAAAACCTTCCTCAAAAATCTACAGAGAAAGCACATTCACAACAACAGACATTCTGCAACTTCGAAAAGAATAAGGGCAAATAGTACAATGTCATCACGGTCTCTGAGTTTTTTTAACAACCCACACATTTATAAGCTTCATTCCAGCTTTCTACCCGGAGTACTTCCTTGTGATCCTAATGCAGAAAAGCAGAAATTCTTCCCAGGTATGACTAACTTGTACCTAGAGGTTTCTACAGTATTCAATACATACGCATAACAAGATCAAAAGTGAAAACAAGAATACAGTTCCTCTGCCTTGTTTAATCCTATGATGAAATTTCAACATGGCCAGGACAGTAGAGGCCTGTTCTACAGAAATGCTGTTCTACAGAGGGTGTCAGAGAAAAAAGGAGGTTGTGATAATGAAACAAAGAAGATTTTTACATCCAGGGAAGCTGAAGAAACTTTCATTTTTTGTCATGAAACAGCTGAGGCTTTGGTTGCAGGCTTCACTTGCATTTTCTTTTTATCCCTTCTTTTATGAACCGGGGAGGCAGAATCCATAAAGATGGGAGTAGAATGACTGTATCAGTGAAGACACATTAAAGAGGTGGGAAAGTGCTTATAGAACCAAGATCTTACCATCCAAATACTGCTTTATATTTGACATATTATAAACAAGACATCCATTGACGTCCTCACAATTTCAATCGACATGGTATCGTATAAGGAATTGTAAGTAGTCACTATTTTGCTGGGGTTCTTTTGTTTCCCATCAAAATGATGTCTTTAAAAAGTACAAAAATAGGACTGAGCTTAGTGAGTTGAGAAGCAGGTTTTTAAAAGAATAAAACACTGCAATAAAAACTCACGTTTCTGTTGCATGAGTAGGTTAGAGAGTCCTTGACCTCGAATATGAACTTCTTTCTTTTGAAATTACACCGAATGTTTGCATTATTGCTTTGCTGTTTAAGTAATGCATTTCCAAGTTTGTGCAATCACGTTACCTGTAACTACCCTTGGATGACAAGGACTTAAAGTGGACTCATTCGTTAAAAGGAAGGGAACATACTATACTCTGAAGTTAAAAAAGCATTCATGCTTGTGCTTTTCAAACAAACTCTAACTTCTGAAGTGGGATAAATACTGTTTGCAAGCCAGATTCATTGCTACATTTTTCTTCTTCAGGCCATTATAACCTTAGTGACTTGAGTAAACGACACTGTAAAAG
Organism: Dromococcyx pavoninus; assembly: GCA_033558185.1. Taxonomy (NCBI): domain Eukaryota; kingdom Metazoa; phylum Chordata; class Aves; order Cuculiformes; family Neomorphidae; genus Dromococcyx; species Dromococcyx pavoninus. Next base: position 529,900 of record JAUMJL010000209.1, read on the forward strand.
CAGAGTGACCCAACAAAGAACACAGCTGTGTATTTTCAAACCTGCACCACACGGTGCATAAAGCCTTACCTGGTGAACCTACACTATTTAAATGTGAGTAAAAGCCCGTACCTGTCAGTGAAATTTTATAGCAGAAAAAAAAAATAACATAAAAAACTCTTCTGTGAATCATCAAACAACAAATTATTACATGACATTGTGTCTCAGTTTATTATGAAATAAGCAAGAAGGAACACACGAGGAAAATTAAAACTTAAAATTTACCTGTGAGATCCTTTTCCCGAAATTGTATTATTGGCAGGACCATTGTATCTGCAAGTTGTTTTGCCAGTTCAGAATGAAGGATATTAAGCTGAAACAGAGAACAGAGGAATGTCCTAAAACACAGTGGAAGTAAAAAAAAATTAAAATAACAGCACTCTCCAGCTGCTGAAGAAGCACATCTGCCATTTGTACCCAGCAGACAAAGAAAATGATATTATGTACTTCAATGAACTTCAGTGCTTAAAATATATTTCTCAAGATATGTGAGACAGATGGGGATTTTCCTTTAAATGCTTAATTTCTCCTGGTATTTCCCAAGGATTCAAGAACATTTCAGTTCCTCCGTACTGTATTAGGGCAGTTCACCTGACCATTAATGCTAATGCTTAACTCAACAGGATTTAATTTGTAATCAGCCTTTAGAAACCAGTTTTTGTTAGTTTCTACACTACAGGGCTACAGTCACACCACAACGACTAAAATCTCTTTCCATTCGTGAGGGTTACCCAGGATACAATCACAACAGGGGGCAAACACAGTGAAATACTTCACCTTCAGAGCAGTTTTTCCACTCCTGATTTTCTAAGTGTTTTTCTAAAATTCAGTGCATTGAGACATATTTTAAAGCACTTGTGTGACGCTGTTTAGGATGAAGGCAAGGCTCTCATATCATCAGCAGCTTGCTAAGAATATGAGAGGGGTTCAGGTAGGACAACTATCAATTACACTGCTCAAGCACCTGATACCACAAACTAAGAATGAGCCACACACTGACACAATACTCTGCCTGCTTGCTCATGGTATCCCGGAGGTCTCTAAGTGGAATTATGCAGGTGAGGATAAGGACAGTTATTTCCCACTAGACAATACGAAACTAAACCAGAACAATTCAATGCCTGTAGAACAGACAACTGAGAAATAGGCACAGAGGAGTAACTAACGCACAGAAAAGGAGGCTGAGGAACAGAGCAAGTTCTTGTGAGAGGAAAATGCGACCAAAAGAACTGATCAGAGAGGCTCCCAGCTCTTTGCTCCTAAATGGGATGATTCTCCTGTACCTGGGAAGGAAAAAGTTCTTGTTTTGATTTATTCACAGTTTATATATACAAGTACCACACTTGCAACAACAAATGCTCTTTTCAAGTATTCTCTAAGAGCAGATATGCAGTGGGAGAAGCCTAAGGGAAAAGTTAACCCCTGCAATTCCTTTCACTATATTGTTAGTTATCCATGGGCTCTAAATTTTTAACTTATTTTTTGCCTCACAACCCTCTATCTCCTCTCCTGCTCCAAAAAGCAGACCTCAGTACCGCCTGATGCCTTCTTAACAAAAGCTGAAAGTAGACAAACAAAACCACCATCACTCTTCTGATGGCACAGAAAGAATGATGTGACAAATGATACTTAAGCAATAAGAACGTAGATACTATGATTATATTTAAATGTTATACAGGCAAGTCTAACAAAAACATTTAGAAAGACTCAGTACTCAGCAACGACTTACAGAGAGCAGAGGTGTTCAGCACACACAGCTGTAGTACCTAACCTGCCTTCAGCAGGCATCTCTGCAGCCTCCTCCAGACACTTCTGCATTCTGTGTGACCTCACAGTCACTGAACTGCAACTTTATTAATTCACAGCTACCCTGCAGGTTTTGGCTCAAATTGCAGTGTTTAAAGCTTAAAAATGCAAATGTAATTTTTAAATGGAATTACATTAAAATGGCCGCAGCCTAGATGAAACGTTTCAGTCTCTTTTCTTGCACTCCTCCTTAGGAAGCTCAGTTTTGCTGTGAAGCCAGCACATGGGACAAGCCACGGAAACAGCTCTAACAATTACAAAAGGGTGATACTTTACTTCTTCCCCTCTTCCCCCTCCCTGCAATTAAATGATTCTGTAAGACCTAGGCACAATCTAGCCTCAGTGGAAAACCCCAGAATCAAAAGGACAAAGACCAAAAGAAAACCCACCAATATTCTATATTGTAAAAATATAATATTGGCAAATCAAATTACCTCATCCACAACTTTTGAAAAGTAATGAAGGGTTGATATCACTTCTTCATCTCCTTTACCTAAGGCAAAATGCTGAAAGCAGAAACACACATTTGATCTATAAATCAATACAGGGGAGTATAAAGCACAATGTGTTTTACTACAAAGGTAATGAATACGCCTACAAAATGCAATAAACTATAAAATGAAATGAAAAACCAGTAATTTATTAATAAGTACTCTTTACCCTGTTCCTCTTGTTTTAAATGAATGCATTTTGGACAACATATAACTAATGGTTATCATATTCATTTTAAATTCACAGTCATACAATAGGAACAAACTGCTTTGCATCTTTGTAAATGTATTACCTTTGCACTTCTTTTTTCTTTAAGATTCTCAGAAGTGACCTGACTCCATTGAACACGTTAGGGAATTTTTCACCAGTATTCACATGAAACCACGTAAAGTCAATTCTATAAGCACTTCTGGAAACCACACTATTTACACAGACTTCTTTGCAAGTTCTGAGGTTGAAAAGAAATCAAAGGCATATGTTGAACATACCTGCTTTTCATAGGCAAGGAGTTGCTTCGAAAGCTGTTGTGTGGCAAGACACATTTCATTCTACAAACAAAAATGACATGTTATTAGAAATAATGGAAGGTCATTAGCTCTGCTGTCACTATTACTTTGTTACCAGCTTCGTGACTGAATCTGCAACTACTTTCACAAATACTCAGCTGTATGTAAACAACGAGTCCCAAAATACTTGCATAGAGAAGCAGTAATAACATCTACACTTCAGATCTAATCAATCATCAGTTTGTTTAACTACTTTAAAGAGATATATCATTTGGGGTTTAGTTTTGGGTTTGGTTTCTCCCTCTCCAACCCCCCAAAATAACAAAACTAGAACCACCTCTAACATGCAAGCTGTCATACCAGCCTAAGAATGTTTCATATTGTTTGATCATCTTTCCCCAAAATTTACAGCAATACAGAAAATCGGCAGATGTGCCTTTAAAGAATGCATTCACGCTCAAAAATATACTGATGTAATGACAGTGCTTTAAGTTGATACAGGAGTACAAAACAGCACATAAATTCTGTATTCCCATGGCTAAACTGGCCAATGAAATACACACATCCTTAAGATGGGCTTATGCAAAGCAAGACTTGTAGGGAGGTTTTATAATTTCGCTTGACAGCTGCAAAAAAAACAGGCAAGCATTTGGATATGTCAATCTTTCCTCTGCTCCTGATTTGTTAACAATGACTTAAAACTGGAATAAAAGAAAAAGACGAATGAGGGAACTGGGATTTGTCCTAACCCATCAAATCCTTCTCTTCCTCAGTAATGCAGAAAACTATTCACTTCTCATTTAAATTCATTTTAAACCTTAACATAATCTATTCCTCTCTCCAAATATATAAGGTCATAGAGAGTTTGTAAAACTCAATGCAATCTCCAAATTGCTTTAATAGCACGCTTTATGCTGGGCTTGGTACAGAAAACCATTAAAACTGGGACAGAGTTTGTGTGCTCTCTTGTTCTTCCTTGTCACCCTGAGCACGCAGAGCATGGCACAGTTAACTATCTGGGCCAGAGACTCTGAAATGCCCTTTACTTTGGCCTGATGCCACCTCTGACATACTGCATTACAGCCTGGTGCTTCAGCACCACCTTGGCACGCCAGGAAGGACAGCCAGACCCAAACACCTAGCCAGAGTCTTAAGAATGCCCAAGTGCTCAGAAAGAATGAAGAGAGGTAGCCAGAGCTTAGGTAACAGCAGCTGTATATGAAGAAATGGCAGAAAAAGATGGGTCAGCTAATTCCAACCAACTTTCAACACTGTGGGGATAATGCTCACAGGTGACTGGAGATGGGAGAGCAGAGGGCTTCCAAAGTACAAACATGGGCTCAGAACTGAGTTAATCTGGGTCCAAACTCAGATCATGTGTACCCCATGACCATTCCCACCTCACAGTGACAGATTGTTCTTGTTTCTTGTCTCAGACCAACTAGTAATGATAATGATACAATAATAATGCCATGGGTTCATTTAAGATTTGCACGTTGTTTATGCAGACTGCATAGTTTTTAATATGAAAAAGCTTTACACAAACACTTGGCATTTAAGTATTTCCCAAGCCAGTGGATGGAAAAGGATGTCATGTTTTTTAATATATTAACAAACCTCATTAAGGGCTCAGGCAAGGATAGGAATGAGCCTTAACTATCTGCTCCCAAGCTGTAAGAACACCTGACTGAGAGCTAGCAAACAATGACTTAATGACAGGAAGCATGAGCCTCCTTTTATGTGGCCTGATGACATTAAAAGGGTTTGTTTGTTTCTTTGTATGCATGTAGGTGGAGTCCAAAGATGAATTTAAGATTACAAGAAGAAGCAGAGGGGTTCTCAGACCTAGGATTTTTTTCATAAACACAAGCTCAAAGATAGAGCTGAGCAAGAGCTGCAAGAAGACAAAGTCCTCGCACAGCAACTGTGATGCCATCTGTCAGTGGTACAATTGGGTCAGGGTGAGAGAAATCTTTTGAAATTAACTGAGTGTTAGAAACATGCTTCTTTTTTTTCCTTTTTGTTTCAGTTCACTCATTGCTGCGAAGTCTGCAACTGTGTAGTCTGTTCTGAATTTGGAAAATAAATGCTTCTGCATTAAAGTTGCCAACACTAAAAAAAAACTTCATAATAATGGGTGGACACTAAAGGCATCCTATTCCTTTGTGTCAACCATCCTCAAAGCTTCTACCAGCTTGGTTTTTGAAGACTACCAGGCCCTCATTTTCTTCACTCAATATCCAAAAAGTAACAAACAGCATCATTACTCATCTGCGTGGGACAGTCTGAGGATGAGCAACACAAAGAGATGCGTGGAAGAAGCATCTTTCAGTGATCACCACTCCACAGGGGCCGTCTCCAGTATGAGAGGGTAACGGGGGAAATACATAAACCCTGAGGGTCTCAAAGGGGTCTAAGTTAACAACACCGTGTCAAATACTTGATCAGGTCACAAGAGTCACATACAGACCCCAAGCAGATATTCATGGCATGCTACTCCAGGTACAGAACAAATTGATGGAAGGGCCTGACATTAAATTTACCTTGGGATTTTCTGCTGATTTTGGGACAACAGTTCCACATGTCACTGATATCCCACTGATGCCAGCAGGTCACATTTTTCACTTATAGGCTTGGTTCTCTGTGCCAGGACACCACCAACTTATTACTAAATCCCTGCCCATGTGGAAGAGTCAACTATGGGTTCTTCATCCTTCTTCACAACCTCTGCCAGACTTTGTTCCCATTAGAGCTAAAAAATCATTCACTGTATTACTAGGAAAAAAAAAATCCAACCCACAACAACCAAACACCCTCCCTCTCCCAAACAGTTGTAATCAAATCAAATTAAGCTAGCAAACTGAAACACTGCCACATTGCATAAGGAACAGGAAGGAGGCAAAGTGCTCTGCTGACCGAGTGGCAATGCTGCACTGCTAAGCACATTAATCTGGGAAAGAGTGGTTTAATCCTCCTCCTGTTTCTTCCTAATCAGCCTTCTACCCACTCCTCCCCCAGTACTAATCACTCTCAAGACTTAAAAATTATTTGCATTTCTTCAATTGACAGATGCACTAAATCCAGGCAAATTATTTTGACAGGTTTTAATCTACTTCCAAGACATTTTCCCATGGAATACAGCAATATTCACTTATATCCTGAAGGGACTGAAATTCAGTATACCACAGCAAAAAAAAAAAGGTACTGTACAGTCCTGACTGCCTGCTCACATCTCTTCCACATAACTTTGATATTTCAGAATTCATCAAGCATTTCTGGACTGAGAGCTATTGATGAGGTTATGTATCAGGCAAAACCCCAGTAAAATACTGAACAGAAATGCATGTATTCTAAATGAAGGCAAAATTAACCAGTACAGGGCCTTGCAAACACATTCATCATTATTAGATGATTTTACTTAGCAGGGAATACATCACTGCAGCATTACTGTAAAAAAAAGTACACCAGAAGGAAAGAAGAAAGGACTGTACACAAATAAGTATCAAGCAATCGGTTTTGAATACAGATGCGCTTTCTTTTCCATTTTAACCTTGGCTGGCATGCCAGCCCTAGGAAAAGATTTTTATCAAGTTCACCAACACCATTTCTCATAGACAAGTGGTGTCTTGAATCAAGCACTAATCTACCATAAATTAAAAAACAATAGATAAAAAAGCATTGTTTAACTCTCAAATTATGTCAGTACCTCACCCTGCCTCTGAATAAGTCAGCAAGAAAATGCGCAACTGTTATTTTCTAATCTAGTGCCAGAGCAAAGGCATATGATTTTTCTGGGCCGATTCCACTTTCTTCATTATCACCTTTGTTCACCAAACTGTTCATATCCTCAGTAGACTGTGTGATTTTTCCACAGCCAGTCTGTAATAAAACCTCCATGCCATTAACCAATCACCAGTGATGCAGTCCATCCCTTTTTAGGGTCTCTCTGCATTTTTCCAAAACAAACTCTGAGGGCAAATACATTGAAGTCAGAAGATATTTCTATAGATGTCATCTAACAGACTCCAGATTTAAGGGCATGTAAAGGATTAAGCTCAGCTATAAATTAACTTCTAAAGACAGACAGCTATTCCAGCACATCCAATTCCAATCTCAATATAATGAAGGTTTCTGCAAAGGTACTTTCCTACTCCAGCTAAAGCTGGCATTTTTAAAACTTTAAAAGTAACCAGCCCACAGAACTGCCAAAGGTTTCTTCACATAAACATGCAAGATACTGGTAAAGGTATTTATTAATGCACGCTGTGCGTGCAGAATGACACATAATAAAATTTGGCTTACGACTGGGAAAGCTCAATGCCTCACCAGGGTGCTCAGGCTGCCCAGCACTTGACAAGATCAGGCTAACATATGGCTCACACTGCTGCTGATTCACAGCATGGCATTCAGTCTTCACAAATGTGAATGGTTCAGCAAAGGATCATCTCAGAGCTTCAAGAAATAAAGACACTAATCAAAACTCTGTGTAAAAGACCAAAAGCTGCTATAGTAAGATGGTTAGTTCAGTAGGGAAAGAATCTCTTCAGTTTCTTGCAAAACAATTACTATAAGCAGAGCATCCATACATCTATGCCATACGTTTATTCTAGTACTCCAATCTCCAGATCCTGCTCACAGCAATTTTAACTTGTTTCCAGGCATGGTGACTACTCCAGCTTCGTAAGCAGTACTAAAAACAGCTCCCACGGCTTTGTACATATATTTCTTCCCATATGATAAAGTTCTGCTTACCTCTGTTAGCAACACATGGTGAATATGCCTCAGGAAGCACACAGGTAAATGATGCAAACTCAGAATGAATATGGAAAAATGATATATACGTTATTTTACAGAAGTCAGTGATGACAACTGTAATTTATTGCAAGTGTCTGTCCTATCTAATACTTTACTGAGGCTTCTCTATGTGGAAGCGAAAGTTTATGAAATGCTAACTTAAATTTTATTGTTTCAAAAGATTTTGGGTAAAAAAAGTTTTATTTGAAAAGGAAACACAATTGTTCCCTCAGACACGTAAAGAAATCAATTAAAAGAAAAACTATCAATGCTCACTCGCTAGTTTGGCAAGAACTTATTTAAGAATTCTTATAACTTGGAGTTAGCTATGCAACACAACAAATGTGAAAATCCATGCATGCCCTAGAGAGCTCAACTACCATCTACTGAGTGAGTCTAGTGAAGTCAATACATAGGAAGATGAAACAATTAGCACCGTTGAAAGACACAAGTGTTGGGGAGAAAAATAACACTGGTATAAAGCACTGCAATAGCCCTAGACAGATACAAGCTGTCCTGATACCCGTGTAATGCAATACGTATAACCCAAGACTATTCCATAATTAGCAAGAGCTTCCTTAAGAGCTGGGACATAAAAAGGCAGTGAGAACCAGAGGTTGTCGCTGCTCTGCCCGTGTGACTCTGGAATCACAAAACAACTGCTCAGAGACACAGATACTGAACAGAACCACACAATTCCCATGCTGTTCTCTCTCTGGATATATTGGCAAAGGCAACATGGGTTTCTTTTTACTCCTCTCGTACCACCATAGCTTTTAGTACCTAGACAGATTTGTCAGGAATAATGGGATGAAACCTCTTTCCAATGACAAAATACTGCACCTTATTTCCTCTACCCTGCTTAACTGTTTATCCCTGCTAACAGTCAGCAGAGATACAACAGTCTCCTGAGTTTCTAAATGGCATTTTGTCTCAAGTGAAGATGAAGTAATTTGTATAGTAGATTACAGTAAAGATCTCAAAATAATTTGCTACGGCAGTGGGAAGCGAGGAATGTAAGCTGGGCACGTTTTGCTCACACACCATTGCAAGAGGCTCAGCATGCAACTCAAGTAAACGAAGTTTTATAGCAGTCCCTGCTTACTGCATTACCTATTGCTCAGGTAATAAAATGGCCAGAATGATCAACACAACATTCACGGAAATCAGGCAGAAGTAAATGCAGCATCAGGGCTTGCTTGCAAGAAGGAAGAACTACAAGAACAAACTCTGTAAGGACAATTTCCTCTATAGGACCACTAACCTGATAAATACGTCAGAGCACAACAGCACAGATGGGAGAACTACAGCAGGAAGTAAAACGTACTCAAACAGATGTGGTTTATTTACTGAAGAAATATAAAAATGCTTCACTATATTTACACACATGGGCTTGCTGAATCAACTGAACCTCACTGCCTGAGCATGGCCCATACATCTGGTTCCTGTCACTTCCCCTTAATCATGGCATCATACACTGCATCTGCCTTTTAGCATCACAGTCTCTTTTTCACTAAAAAATTCCATGCGCAAAATAGAGTCACCACCCTACCACAGCTGGTGTGGGTGCCTAAGGAAGTGAGAGCACGGTCCTGATCCTGCAGAGAAACCAGGGGTTTGTCACACATCGAAGGCCTTTCACCGAAAGGCAATCCGCTAGCAACACATCACCCAGCTGCAGCTTAGTGTTATGGGCCCTTCCACATCAAGTAGGTTCACATGCCTAGGCAGCGTATCCACTGCAACACCCTGCAACGCCTCCATCCCACGACAGGATGATACAGACCCCTCCTTTCAGTCAACATGGGTTTATGAAAGACAGGTCCTGCTAGACCAACCTCATCTCTTATATGACAAGATTACCCATGTAATGGAGGGAAAGGCCGTGGATGTGGTATACCTGGACCTTTGACACTGTTTCTCACAGTATTCTGCTTAAGAAACTGGCTGCCATTGGCCTGGACAGGCACACTCTCTGCTGGGTAACAAACTGGCTGGATGGCCAGGCCCAAGTGACAAGTGATAGGACAGGAGGTAATGGCCACAAGTTGCACCAGGGCAGGTTGAGACTGGAAGTTAGGAAAAATGTCGTCACTGAAAGGGTGGTTAGGCACTGGAATAAGCTATTCAGGGAGGTGGTTGAGTCACCATCCCTGGAGGTGTTTAAAAGATGCGTTGACAAGCTTCTTAGGGATATGGTTTAGTATTGGACAGGTATGGTTGGACTTGATGACCTCAAAGGTCTTCACCAGATAATTCTATGATTCCACTCTTGGGACAAAAGTAGTTTCAAGTAATTTCACAGGCTGGTCTACAACATTTACTGGGTACTGCTTCAACCCAGCAACTGCCCTACTGTCATTAGAAAAGTCAAAGGCACACAAAATGGAAGTCCTGCTTGAATACATATGAGTCTAAAAAGTTAACTACTCAGCATCTAGGAGATATCAGTAGTTCAAAGAAAAAAAAAAAGTTCAAAAAGATTCCTATTTTTTCAAGTGCTTTAAAAATTCCAGGCAAATATTCCTGTCTTTCGTAGAGATTGTTTTCAAATGCACCAATCCAAGTGTTCAGAGCAGCTTGAGCTGTCAATTTACACACTTACTGCTGCTCTGCACACAAAGCAGTGTTTTGGGACAAATATATGCATACATCCAGAGGGATAATTAACAGCTTTCAACTAGTACTAGCTGCTACTCCCTGGAGATTTTGCACTGCATCCATTCAGAAGCAGCAACTATTGTTATGTAATCACAAACCACAGTGGTTTGAATTACAGTAAAATCTGAGTTTTCAACACAACACCAAAATTCTAGAAAACTTCTCCAGGAAAATCTTGAAAATACAGTTGAGACACACCTGGGAAATTTCAAAGTTCAGGATGTAGTTAGGAAGAAAACACAATTTAAGTTTTTAAAACTGTCCTAACTCTTTTGAGGGAGCATAAACCCTGATTCTTCAATACTGAGGACTGGTACAACCTACTGCTGTTTTGTCTGCCTGCCATGACTGATTCCAGCCCATTTTACGGCTGTGCAAATAGAACTCGTGTCATTGCTTCAAAGTAGGTCAGTAACTGTAATTCCTGTTTTACAGATAAGGAAATCAGAGCAGGGGATGACAATGACATAGCAAAGACAGAATTTAAGTCAGGAAAATACAAAGGAAAATTCAGAACCTGGCTTGTCACTACTCTCAATTTTACGCTCTACCAAATCTTGTTCTCTCTCAAAATGAAAAGGGATGACAGAATAGTCCAGAGGAGAGCCACGAAGATCAGAGGGCTGAAGCACCTCCCATAAGAGGACAGGCTGGGAGAGTTGGGCTTGTTTAGCCTAGAGAAGAGAAGGCTCTGAGGAGACCTTATAGCAGCCATCCAGTACCTGAAGGAGGCCTACAAGAAAGCTGGGGAGGGGCTCTTTATCAGGGAGTGCAGGGATAGGACAAGGAGAAATGGTTTTTAGGTGAAAGAGGGGAGATTTAGATTAGATATGAGGAAGAAATTGTTTACTGTGAGGGTAGTGAGGCACTGGAAAAGGTTGCCCAGAGAAGTCATGGATGCCCCATCCCTGGCGGTGTTCCAGGCCAGGTTTGACGAGGCTTTGAGCAACCTGATCCACTGGAGGGTGTCCCTGCCCATTGCAGTGGGGTTGGAACTAGGTGATCTCTAAGATCCCTTCCAACCCAAGCCATTCTATGATTCTATGAATATGCTGCTAGTGAGGCCCAAACAATGAGTCTCCTAACAATGCATCATCAGAAGTGGATTTTCTCTGAAGTTGTGTTTAGGCAGAAAACAAATACTACACATACATTTTTCTTAACTCTTCATTCATGTTCAGTGGGCAATTCAGCATTACACTTCTCTTCCTATGCCAACTGCAATCAAAGTTTTGCAATAACGGGTATGCCTCTCAAAAACTGAAGACAAGTTAAGTCATAAATAATGTTTGCCTTTAAAACATTCAGGAACAGTTCCTTACAATGAATATATATTGATATTTTCAAAGCTCAGTAAAACTACTCAGAAATCAATGTTTGCCTATAAAACACTAACATCCTCTTGGGGATTAAGCATAGTATATGGCTGAATCAATTATTTCCTTTCGTTTTATTTGAAACCTAGAATTCTGTCCCAATTGTAGTGTGTTCTTTTAGGTCGCATGCAAAAATACCAGGACTTCTAAAAGTGTATACAGAATAAAAACCACAAAAAGTTTGTTTTCTTCTCCACTTACATAATTAATATGATCTACTTATGCTTTCTTGTTACTGCAATGTCTTTTTTTTTTGCCATTACTGGATCCCAGGAACCCAAACCTAAACTAAAGTCAGAACGCACAGTGATTCCTAAGGAATTAAATGGCAGAAGCGGCAACACTAAGAACAGTAAATGTTGAGCCAATGTCCTTGCTAAAGTCCCTAAAACTGGCCACTAAACCTGAATTTTCCTAACTCAGTGGTAGCGTAGGATGCCCTCCTCCACATCCTTACAAAATTGGACTTTAAACAACTGCTATGCACCTCCCATCTCAAAACAGCATAAAACATCTGATGAGGTATTGTAAGGAACACATCCAATATTCACAAGTGACCGAATATTTACATCAAACTAAAGCAGTAAGCATGCAGGAAGAAAGTGGCTAAGAAGTGCTTGGAAAAAGAAGTAGACTCAGTAGTGCTGCAAGCACAGATGGGTAAATGCACTGACAGTGAGAAGAAAGAGGAAATGTCATAACTATGGGGCAACAGAAACGGAGAAGGCTAAAAAATGAGATGGGAAGGAAGAGGCAAACAAAAGCAGACAAAGCATTTTTTCATGCGTCACAGGCTAGAGTAACTGCTTCCTAAAATGCCATCCTATAAAGGCATGTAGTTCACAAGCTGGACATTTAATAATCAAGCCATATTTATCCTCCGATTCCCTTCCTTCCCTTATTTCAGTCCTATGTGCTCTTTGGTCTTGGATTTCTACCATACAACGAGCCCACACTCTTGTTTCTCATAAAATACCAAAACGTCCATCATCAACTTTCAGTGATGATTTCAAGTCACCTCTCCAGACCCCTGGCTATGTGCTGAACTGTTTTCTAAGTATTTGAGCCGTGCTGTAAGGCTCCAATTGCTCTGCATTTGCACAGAACACAGGACATGAAGGCTTTCAAGCTCTCCAAAGCTGGATCTTCCAGATGTAAGTAGCTAGATCCTCAGCAGACAGCTTCCCTCCAAGTCATACTGTCAGTCACCCAAAAGAGCAATTCCACCAAACGGACATACACTTGCAGTAGTTTTATAGCCCAAATGATTCCTGATAACATAAGAATCAGGCATTCACTTTTCCAGTAAATTCAAAATACTCCCATTCTCTTCATCTCTCTGTGTAATCTTAGTTTAAGAGTAGAAAATCTGTTGCTTCTAAGGAACTCAGCTATCTAACCTACATAAATACTTGCAAATATTCTATGAGATCTAGATATGGAATTTTGAAATATCTAGTTTCATGCGTATGGGAATCCTAGTTGAAAATCACTGTTTTCCAAAGCACTGGATATAATTTGCCTTACAGATTTTACTTTCAAAGTGATTTAGTCATTTAGGTCATGTAAACGCTTTAGAAAGTGTTCCTTTTCTTTCTGCTCCTGCTCCCATGTTTTTCACACTGACTACTTTGGGTACTCAGCTTCAGTAGGACTCAAAGTGTACATTCTCTCTGTAGTCAATGGACACAGTTCCTTCCAAATGCTGAGACACAGCGCACAAGCTGGATGCCTAATGTCAGTGTGCACACCTCTCTGTGCATTGTGTCTATGTTTAGGCAAGCAATTCTGTCAAGGCTGGCCTTCGAACGTACCATAAGGTAAGGACATACCACAGATTCTTCTTTTATTAATTGTCTGGAGACAGGAAAAGAGATACGATTTTTTTCATGCATATGACTTCTATGAACATCAAGGCAGAAAGGGGCTGAGATATCAGATGGAAAACACCCAAGACTCCTCTTAAAACACAAGAGGTGCAGGTACTTGGCAACTTTCATGTAAATAGGAGCATCATAATAGCCATTTATCTTCTACTGCACATTGAACAAAAGAAACACAAATGAAAAATTACCTGAGCACCATAGACTCGTTGCATTGCCTGAAGCAACTGGTTTGTATATTCAGTAAGCGTTCCTGCATCTTCTTCAAATACACTGAGCAAAGACCGAGTCTACAACAAAAGGAAACAAACAAACGGTTTTTGTCTCAAGTGAAAATATTGAAAAGAATCATAAACTATTGTAAATAGATGATACAAACCAATCACAAATAATAAGCCTTTCACTTTGCATGATTCTGTTTATTCAGAATCTCAAAATATATATAAGTAAGTCCTTCTGTTATAGATAGGTAAACTGAGGCACAAGGAAGCAAAGTGTCAAAATGCTATGGCCAAATCCTGACTCCCAGCCTCTTGCTCTAACTAACAGACATTCCTTCCAACATAATCAGTAAAGTGAAAAATCCCGAATATCTATCTGTTGACTACAGTAATCCAAACCCCGTTAAGGACTCTGGGTCAAACACCGCTGCTTGCTCACTTTACTTCTCTAATGTCAGGACTGCATTAAAAGCACCCCTTTTCCATGAGATAATTTACAGAGTATTATTCACTCTCAACTGTCTTGAGCAACTCTTAAAGGGCCACTGCCAAAGCTAGCTGACGTAACAGAGCCAAACAACTGAGTGTTGATCTACAACAACAGGCAGAGAAGTATACACCCACTCAGAGATGCTCCATACTTTCTCCACACTGCTAGCTCATCTGTGTCAGCAAATGGTGGTGGGGAGGTAAGAATATAATGACTTGTGTCATCTTAAAGACATGAATTCACTTGGTTTGTTTTGGTAAAATCATCAGGAAAAAATAATTATGTTGCTGACACAGCTCCTGAGAAAGGAAACAAAGATACCTCAGAAAAACATCGTGTTCCAGAACCTGCTAGATCAAGACAATAATGAAAGAGGAATGTCTGTCCCTTTAACAAAGCCACGATGCATTCTTAGTCTTAGCTTTGGTAAATCCAATCGATTTGATGCTAACTGGCAATGTCTTTCCATCTGTGCAGCTAATGTATACATTAATTAGTTTCATCTGCTTATATGAGGGGCATTCATAAATGCCAGCACTTTTAATAAACCCCAGCACTTTTAATAATCACGACAGTCCCGTAACAGAGCAAGCACTTTATCTGTCCTCCTAGTACCAGAATCTCTAATGTACCTGAAACATTCAGGTTTGAATCTGGGAAACTTATTCCAGTGTCTTCACCAAGTTTTAAGTTGCTCCACTATTTGAACAGGAGGCACATGTATCTCCCCAAGGCATTTATTCTTCTCTGCCAAACTCTCTGCCCAGACTTTACGTTTGTCCTGAAAAACTCAACTTTGACATCCTTCAAGAACCCTCACCTAAGATTAACTACCATTTCATCTCTGCCGAGAAGTATCTAAGCCAGAAATGAGTGTGGCTCAACAGTTAAAGTACATGACTTGGGAGTCAGCCCAAGTATAGACCCTGCAGGGGAGTTCCTCCATTCTTTAAGTAACTCTAAAAAAAACCATTTCAGGCTGCCAACGTGCCACGCAGCTACAGTACTTCCTACCTTAGAGACACTGGCAGTCACTGTGTTTCGGAAACTAGTTTTAGATTTTAGCATGTAAAGAGATACGTCATACAAAGTACCATTTTCAAATAAAGAGAACATAATAAAGCAAATAATGGAGAGAAGGCCAAATCAATGAAATGGATACCAAGAACACAAACTTATGAAGGACCTTTGTGTAGAACTTTGATACAAGGACAGTGGCATGATTTTGAGAGTTTTCCACACTAAGCTATTATTTCAGTAATTGAAAACACATTGCTTTTCAAAAATATCTGGGTTTAAATGTTTTATCTTCAATGATGCATTAAAACAAGCAAAACTAATGCCAACAAATTTTCTTCTCTCTACACAGTGCTCATCTTCCTTGTTTTGTGTTACAACAGCACATGAAATGCACAGGGTGTGAAGATGGTTAAAAATAAATCCAGAGAAGGTAAAAATGATAAAATTTGACACAACGTTTATCAAGGCAAATCTCAAACCAAGACATAAAAATTTAAAAGAATTTGCCTGAAGTAGGCTACAAATCACATGCTTCTGTATCCTGGAAAAGGTTTCCAGAAATGAGAATGTCAGTAAGATTCCTAGATCTTTCTGAATTTTTGCAGGTTCAGTTTTTCAGATGTCTTTATACGGGTTGAGGCAGAACAGCTCTGGGAAATAATTTCTGCGAGTCTTGGCCTCAGTTATTAGTACATTGTTCAAACATATTAAAAACAATAAATGATTCAATCAGTTTGGAAGTTATTCTTGGAAAAGTTTAGATTTAAGAACACCATTTTAAATCGCTGCAACAAAATACCAGCATGTGTATATTTTGTTGTTGCTGTTTGGAAAAATTCTGGCATAGCGGCTAATGCTGCTGAAATAAACCAGTAACCCAAATATTAGGCTAACATTTAGGAGGCCTCATTAACACCATTATCTCGGCTTCTGGGAACACAGGAAAAAATTCCTACTTTCATGTAAGTATTTCCCTCAGCTTTAGCATGACTGTTTGCATAAATTTCTCTCTTACTTGGTTCAAAATTAAGAAATCTCTTATGTCCTTTTCCAGCCAGTGCTTGGAGACAAGTCAAGACAAAAGTACTATATGGCTGCAGACACAGAAATCAAGTTTCAGGAAACTGATGAAGAAATAACTGGCCTAATTCTCTTCTGTCGTACGTGTAATTTACATACCTCATAAAGCTTATATAAAGTGAGGTTATATCCTCATTTTACCATCTCTCTGCATTGCTGTAAGTGACTGCATAGGGAAGAGAAGATTTAGGTCACTTTACGTAGAAGTAAATGATAACATAAGCTGCCATGTCATAATCTCTATGGGACAGAGACTGCCTTGTTGCTTTGAATTCGTAGCACTCAGCTCACAGAGACGCCCTGTTGCACTGTGAATCTATTTCTCTCCTCAAGAAAAAAAGATGATAAAAATACAAAAGACTGGAAAAAATCTGTTTCCTCACATGAAAAAAATAGATTTTAGCAACACTAGACTATTATAAAAAGACTTCACAATGCCCTCTCTCCCAAAGCTATAGGGCCCAAACAAAAACTAATAACCAAATCAAGCCAAAACAACCTGCTTAAACCTCAGGTTTATGAACAGCCTCGTATTTCCAGTGTTTTCAAAGGAGATGTTAACAACCCTCATTTCAGATCAGAAGAAAGATGAAGACCTCCAAATTCAATTCAGTGTATTGTTCAGCTGCTTTCAGTCTGTGCTACATTTTTAATCATTGAAGGAAGTGTTGACTGAAGAAGTAAAAGAGTTCATCTATCCTGCGTGTCAAGTTCTTCAGCTCTAGAATGCACTGGGGAGGTTAATACTAAAAATATTAATAACTGCTTATAATAAGTCTAGCACGTATCGGTAAACTGTGCAACACAGAACAATTCAGGCTGGCAAGGAACTCTGCAGGTCACCTTGTCCAAACCCCTAGCTCAAAGTAGGGCTGACTCTGACATTACATCAGGTTGCTCAATACTGATTCAAATCAAGTTTTGAAAAACCTCCAAGGAGGGAGATTCCACATAAAACATATCAAACAGATGATGAAAATCATTCTTACTAGGATGGGATTTCACAGAATCACAGAAAAAACAGGATAAGAAGAGGTGATCAAGATAAGCCCCAAAACTCATTAAGTCCTGACAGGTGCATGTCCAAAATTTCCTTCAAAATGTCTCATGACAGACTCTGCAACATCTTTCAGCAATGTGCTTCACATCTTACCTATTCATTCCTCCTCCTGATCCATAAGTAGATGAGTTAGGATTACAACACAAGGCTTCTTGGGAACAGGATCCATGTGGACCCGCCCTGCCCTCCCTTCCTCTTTCCTTGCTACTTTTGTATCTCCATCTGCACCACGCTTTGTCCTCAAGTCCAGCTTTCCCACTTCTCTATGAAATTCCCACTCTTCCTCCTCCCCCTTACTTCTCTCTTCCACTGAAACTTCCCTGCCTCCATCCTCCCTTCCAAGCTCCCGAGGCCTCAGGCCTCTCTCCCAGCACAGCATATTCTTCCCTGTGGGTTTTCCATGGTCCTCAGAGGTCTCTTCTGCAGTCAAATTGCACTGTGACTCCCAGCACAGGATGCAGCATGGGGGCAAGGGGAGAAAAGTTATCCCCTGCCTCCAGGGCTGGAAAGGAAATGGGAACAACCACTTGTCCTATCTTCTTAGACTCCTTCAGAAGGTCATCTTTGGTGGGATTCACCTCACCTATCCTCACAGGAAGCCCCTGTATCTGAACTAGCACCTTGAAGCAGGGAGAAGCAGGCATGCTGGTGGTGACATTCCGTCAGCCTACTTTTGTCACTCAGGCCAGGTGACTCACAGTGCATAAATCTCCCTTTCCCTCAGGGACCTTGGAGGAAGTCATGCCATACCCATCTATCCTTCACCAAGGCACTTCACCTCTTCTTGGGCCACTCTTACAGTCAGCACAAGGAGAAAGCACAAGGAGGGATTGTGTTGAGGGAGGTGAGGGGAAGGGATGCTGAGTCCCAGCATCCTCACACACTGTACTGCCAGCACTCTTCTACAGAGGCACCCAGCAGCAGACACAGCATGTGTCGTCCCGAGGTGTCACCTCCTCTCTCCCAGCCGCGGGACAGCTGCTCCCCAGCTCCTCCCGAGGTGTCACCCCCTCCACCCCCGCAGCAGGACGTCTGCTCTCTGCCCCTCCCGAGAGGTCAACCCCTCTTTCCCCTAGCCGGAACGGCTGCTCCCCTACTCCCCACACGGTGCCATGTGCCATCCCCTCATCCCAGCCCCGGGACGGCTGCTCCCTGTCCCTCCCGAGGTGTCACTTCCCTCTCCCCATGCCGTGACGGCTGCTCCCTGGTCCTCCCCCGGTGTCACCCCCTTCTCCCCTACCAGGGACGGCTGCTCCCTGTCCCTCCCGAGGTGTCACCCCCCCCCCCCCCCCCTCTCCCCACCCCTCCCGAGGTGTCACTCCCTTGCCCCTCTTCCCCGGAGCGGGACGGTTGTTCCCGTCCCCCCCCCGTCCCGAGGTGCCATCCCCCCTCCCACCCCGGCCGGACCCAGGGCGATGCCCGCCGGCACCGCCCGCTCCGGGCTCCGCGCTCTCCCCCGGAGCTGCGCCCCTCGCCCCTGCCCTCCGGCCCCCCGGGCCGCTACCTGCGGGCTGTCCTGCAAAGCCTCCTCCAGGAGGAGTTTGTCGACGGCGGGCATGTTGTCGCTGCGCGGGACCGGCGCGGTGAGCAGGATGCGGGCACGCCCCGGCGGGGCAGGGCTGGGCCGGGCGGCGGAGCTCCCGGCGGGCGGGGCGGGGGAGGCAGCCGGGGCCGCTCACTCCGCCCAGTTCCCGTCCGGCGGAGGAAGCGAGTCACGGGGCGGGGCAACGGCAGCGGTGGAGCTTCGTGGTGGCATCAGCTGCTCTGGCCCGTGGGGGTGGGAGAGACAGAGGGAGGGTGCCGCTCACCTGCTCCCCAGCCGCGGGCAGCGAGGGATGGAATGAGTTCCCGCAGCCCCGCTCTTGACCCTCTCCCCTTGACAGTACATCCCCGCTCTTCACTCCATCCCCTGGACGCTATAGTTGTGGGAAGGGGAATGCAACCAGGGGCTAGAATGGCATCCCGCATCCCAGCTTTTTGCTCTGTCCACTGGAGAGTACGTTCCCGCTCTTAGCTCCATCCCCTGGATAGTAAGGTGTTGGGAAGAGGGGTGCATCATGGGCTAGAATGGCATCCCGCATCCCCACTCTTTGCCCTGTACCCTGGACAGTAAGTTCCCGCCCTTGGCTCCATCCCTTGGGTGGTCGGAAGGGGATTACATTAGGGGCTGGAATGGTCTTCTGCATCCCCACTCTTGTCTCCGTCCCCTGGACAGTAGGGTGGTGGGAAGGAGGATGTGTCAAGGGCTGGAATGACATCCAGCATCCCCGGTTTTGGATCTATCCCCTGGACAGTACGTCCCTGCTCTTGGCTCCATCCCCTGGACAGTAAGGTGGTGGGATCCCCCCGCAGCTGAAGGTGAACTCCCTGGGTGTATGTGATGGAAATGAGAGGATTATAACATCCTTCAGCCTAGTTTGTGGGGTTTGAGGGCGTCCAGCTGTGGGTGAGCCCAGTGCTGTGCCCCTCGGGGACATCCGAGTGTGGAAGGGCTGGGGGTGCCAGTGTGGCCAGAGCCCTGGGTGACTCAGGGAAGCACCCCAGGGCCTCAGACTCTTTCTAGGACCAGTGCAGCTGCTGTCTGATATGGTCCTGCTCACTAGCAGCCTTCGTTTGTGGCATCTGCATTCGTCCTTGCTTGTGGATGACTCTGCAAGCGAAACTATGGGACCACAGAGTTCTCCAGGCAGGTCAACCCTATCCAGCAATAACCCTCACCCTGGGGGGCTGAAAGGGGTATGTTTTAAGTTACTGGTCCTTCACGTGCAAAGACGTGTTTTTGTTACTGTCTCACTGCTGTCTTAATTGCATTGGATAGTTTAAGCATCTGTGCATAAATTCACATGCTTAACTGAGCAAAACTAATGTTTTTAAAGTAAGCAGAGGCTCACGTGATCCATGAGTATTTGTATTCACTTTTTTAAGGGTGGCCACTGCTTTTGGATTTCTCAATTTTTCTAAATGTCCAGGGTTACTGATCTGCTCTGTGCTTCTCGGCTGTAGCTTTTGTTGTTCTAGTGTGGTTCGAGACAAAAATGGAAATACTCAAAACCAGAAGCCCATTTAAGAAAAAAACATTTCTGAAGAGTTTAGGAAGAATCCTGCCAATTAAGCTGAATATGAAAACAAAAATATTGGCTGTAAAATGATAAGATGTTATCGTTGCAGAAGAAATTTCAGAGTCTTCAGATAACTCATATTGCTGCCCCATTTTTAAAGGAGAAAAATGATTTTATACAAATGCAGCTTGAATTCTGGAAGAACTCCAACCATTGGCATTGGCCTGCTTTACCATTATGGTAAATGCCTGCTCTTTGCATCTAAATTCCAGTGGATTTTTCCACTTCTGTCATTCTTAAACAATAGTGAACATATAAAGAAAAGTGATTGCTAATACACATGGGTTTTACTAATTAAAAGCCTGTAAACAAGTAGGTGGCCTTAGCAGGGTTTTGCAGATCAGCTGGATAATTGTTTGCTTTAATGAGAAGTTATCATTGAACCCTGTAATTTTGGCTAAGATACTTCTGTGGGCCTGACTTTGATTGGTATTGCTTCTGAAGCTCGCGATAGGACCTTTAACCCAATGTGCCAAGCCTGCCTTGGTATGACTGATCCACCAGTCCTGAAGCTGGACTCCCTGTTCCTGGCCCTTGAGTAAGAACAGAGTTCTCACGTTCAGTCCACTTTTCCTGCCTGAGCCATAATAAAAATCACTAGCTAATACCAAACATACCAAGTATGACAACATATATTTACAGAATGAGAAAACGTAATTATAATAATGCTGTTTCAGAGAATTTTAGAATGGTGCAAAGAGATCAGATATTTTATTTTTTTGTCTACAGAATATGAATTAAGGACTAATTAGGCATTAGACTTCAGAATCCATGACTGCTTCTGAGCCAATTTTGTCGGTCTGTGTTAAAGTCTGTTATTTCTTTCTTCAGAGACTTTGAAAACAGTATTTGAAGTTCATTTTAGAAGATACGACTGTGCTCTATCAGATTTTCTGTATCTGTTAAAGTAGCTTCAGGGCGTTTTTGAATATTTCCCAAATACTTCTGTTACATCTCTGGCCTTTTCTTTCCCGCTGTAGTCTCAAAATAGTTTAGCACCAGCTCTTCCCCATTAGGCTGAAGTTATTTCGTTCACCGAGAAAACATTGGCATAGTTTGTGTTTTTATTTCACATTGTCTTCTCTCCCAAGAGCTATAACCTTTAAGGTCTTATCTTGTTCCTCTTGATGGCTTTGTTTAGTCTAAGGTTCAAGTGTGGAAGCCTGTTGTCATTCCAAAATTGAGGCTAGCTATTTCCAAAACAGGTTCTACTAGTTTTATTTAAATACAATAAAAAGCACTTGAGTTGAACTACTGAAGGGTGATGCTTTTACTGTATTCAGTTACGCATCATTCCTTATACAGCTATAAATTTGGTGATCAAAACACTTTTATTGAACTTTCCCAATACAGTCCAGGTGGATTTGAATTAAAAAAAATAAAATCTTGCCTACTAATAATTGAAATTACCTTTTCCTTGTATTACTGATTATTGCAATTAATTTCCCAGTCATCTAGTTTTATTAGGTTTCAAGGATTATTTTTCAGTCTTGGCAACTCCAAATAATGTTTCTAAAATAATTAAAATAACCCATTGTATTACAACCAAATATTTTAACAATTTATTTATACAACTGTAGTGATATTATAAAAAAAAAATAGGTACCTTTGTGTTTAGGCAGAGATTTGAGTAAGGGATGTCTAAGCCTTTGACACAAGGCAACGCTGCCTCTGGGTTTCATAGGTTTCCATGCATGGCACTAGTTCTGCGGTGCTGGGCTGCCAGGCCTAGGGAGTGCACTGGAAGCAGCCTGGCCAGCTCAGGTCCTGGTGGTGTGCTTCTGAGACACTCTGCAGTGCCTGTACTGTATTTGGTACCTGAGGTAGCTTCTTCTGAGCTGTCTCAGTAGCTTTACATTGTATAGTATTTTATGCCTTCTGGAAGAGAAGTGGCATGGTGTTTAACTCGTCATGTGCTCCAGGAGCTGCTCTCTGCACTGGGCAGTCCTAGCAGAGGACTAACAATGTTTCAGCTCCTGTCTTCTCAATCCAGGTACTGAATGCAACACTCAATTACTACAAAAAGTCTTGGTGGTGAAAAGCACTCTCATAGCTATTCTTCAAAGCCAAATTTAATGGGAACATTGTACATACAGAAAGAGAACAGGGAAACAGCAGACATAGTACCTAGACTCAGTCGCTTAAATGTTAAAAATACCTGTCAGTGCAGTAGGAACTGAGCTGGAGAACACTTCCAGTAAGCAGCCCAATTAATTTTTATCTGCATATTCTGTAACCTATGCATGACTTGATTTTGTTATGATAAATGCCTGTTAGAATGTGAAAATTTAAGGTAAAACCGTGGAATGGCCAAAATGAAATTGATACACATTACATATAAAACTAGTAAGAATTAATAGTATCAAATAAAATCAGTAAATAGTTGAGTGTTGAATATAAAGTAATTAATTTTGTGACCTAATTGCTCTGCTAAGAAAATATAGTACTTCCTTGCAGAGAAAGCCTGAATGTAGCCCAAAAATCTCGTTGTTGAGAGAATGAACAATTTCAAAGGAAAGAAGAAAGTTTGAATTGATCTGTAAGCTCAAGATTTGCCTGCTCTATAAATCTCTTGGCAAAATGATGTGAAATCTTCCATTAATACTGCAGTTTTGCAGAAACTGTTGCACCTTCAGACTTGGATTTGGGGGCTTATGTGTGATAGTCTTGGTTCCTGTTTGAGACTGGTCAGGAATATCCCTTGGTAACCAGCCAGTCCTTCCCAGACTGCCTTACCTCATGTGACAGAAGGGACCACAGCGTGAGATGGCAGCTGGGGACTGTGCCTTCTGCAGGACCATCTCATTCTAGGTTTGCCTTCCTTGGGAGGGTTTTTTTGCCCAAATGCTTTATCACCTAACTGCTTAGTGCTGGCTCAGGGTTGGAAGCTGGAATGCTGAACCTGCATGGTGTTGTGCGTGAGTTAATAAGCCCTGCCAGCTTTAATTGGCCTATTTGGAAACAAGGCAGCTGTTGTGCATCCTTGGCATAATTTATTTCCAAATTTGATAATCCACCTAGAATTAATGGAGAGCTGACTGTAATTATTTTTTCTGGTTAGACTAGTTACAGGGTAAGTCATATTGCATTGTGTTTTCTTTCTCATATGTTCCATTATAACTTTAAAGAACATGTTGCGTTATACTTCCTTTTTGGCTTCATACCTTATACTTTACAAGAAATCTCTCAGCAGTAGTGTGCTAGTCACATGTTTGCAGAGTCAGCTGAGTCTATTTATGCATTTAGCACAGTGCCTAATATTCATCTTCATGCTCAGTGACAAAGAAATCTTTAAACTACAAATTGCTTTCAGAGGTGTAATATATCCCAAGTTGTGCAGTTGTCCTGCATAAATATAGAGGGTATCTTAAATTGTAGTAGCAATAAATCACTTCAAATTAATTCTTTAGAAGTGAAAGATTTGAAAAAGAATCTCACTACTGTCATTGCCAGAAGCATCCTAAAACAATTTTTTAATTGTATCTGAATAGATTACTGGATAAATTAGTAACAGGGCATCTAATATACACCAGAACTCTTGGACATGTAGAGAGGTAGTATCTTGTGATTTTGTGTATGAACCACAAGATAATATCAGGCTGAAATAAAATTCCATTGAAATTATTAATTGCCATGTAACCAAGACCTCATGGTCTTTGTTTTAACATAAAACACATGGCTTTGTTTATTTCCATTAAACACATTAGTAATGTGCCAGAATGGATATGTACAGATATACTGGCTAGTGGGATGGATCTCTTTGAAGGTGAAGGGTGCAACTGCCACCTTTAATTTCATATAATTTAAGGACAATTAAGTTCCCTTATGTAACCAAGTACAGCAGCAGCCTCCATCGGGATCCAGAGTAAGAGTATGGTTTCAAAAGCTGGAATCTCTGATGACAATACTGGTAGAGGTATTGCTACCACTTCCTTCTTGCCTGCCTCTACCCTGCGGTTGTTGGCACAGCTCTTTGTTTGGGAGCCTGCCTGATGAAAGACATCTGATTTAACAGTTTGCTTTTCCTTTGCAGGAGCAAGCAGAGAATGGGTGGTTTGTCGGCAGGGAAAAGTATTGAAAGTAGT
This sequence comes from Dromococcyx pavoninus, assembly GCA_033558185.1. Classification (NCBI taxonomy): domain Eukaryota; kingdom Metazoa; phylum Chordata; class Aves; order Cuculiformes; family Neomorphidae; genus Dromococcyx; species Dromococcyx pavoninus. The sequence goes on from JAUMJL010000209.1 coordinate 554,532, forward strand.
ATTAAGCAATATTAAGAAGTAGTATTAAGAAGTATTAAGCTAATATTATTACTTTTTGTCTACGATTTTTGCAGTGCTTGGGCAAATGCTGGGATACAGGATTCTTTCTCTTTTTAGCTGTGCTTTTTGTAACGTGTGTGGCTCCCTAACATAATCTAGCAGATACTTCCCCTGTTTCAAGGGACGATCCAATGGAGTCTGGGGGTATCTGAGGTGTAGTGAAAATTCATACTGTGAAATACAACAAGTAACAGAAAAAAATAATAGAAGTGCTTTGTCAAAGTAATGTGTGTGTGGTGTGATTCTGTAGTTTAAAATGAGAGATGACTAATGCCTGGCATGTAATTGTTTTATGAAATGCTAATAAGTAGCCTGTTGGGTGTAAAGGTTACCAGAGGTCAGAATACCATGTTGCAAACACAGGTTGGATCTGCAGGTAAACTGTCAGTTTAGTGTCAGAGGGAACACTGACTCAGATGCCTTCTTTTATAGTATTTAGAATACAACATTAATACAAATATCAGAACCAAATGCACCTAATGTTGGCACTGTGTCTAAAGCCAGCTTTTAGCCTATATTTTTTTTAACATGAGATCACCTGAACCAACCAGGCCCTGCAGTCTGTGTTTCCTTCTGAGCAACAGAATCGACAGGTTCATGTTGTCTTAATTCTGCTCATTCCCTTTGATTCACCTTCCATTCACATCTTTCTATGAATGCCTGGGCTAAAAACCCTGAACAATAAAGTCATAACACTTAGATGCACAAGAACATATCCTAAGGAATATTAGAAGTAAAAAAGAAGTCTAGCATTATTGTATCTCTTTTGGCCTTCTCGCTGCTTGGGCTCTTTTTGGCAAGTCTGAGAGCTACAATGTTATGAAAGGAAATAACAATACGTGGCTTGCAGCCTCCGTTATAATCATTTGGCTCTGCTCCCCTTGTACTCCTGACTGGCCTCTGCAAAAGCAAACCACCAGCCTGTCAAGGTGACATCCTGCCACCAGCAGCAGTATACCTAGTGTAGCTCAAGGGGGGTCCTGGTCCATAACTGAGGCCACTGAAGACTACAGAGGTCCCAAATGGCTCTCCTGGTTGCTTCCCTCTTGAGCACTGCCTGCCTGCGTTGCCCAAGGCAAATTCAGAACAAGATGTGGTGGTGCAACAGGGTGTCATTTTGTATTATTAGAGAAAGAGCAGAAAACCCAGGGGATGAGGCAGAAGCCAATAGGGAAACTCTGGGCAGTGCCCAAATGGGCACTGATACCACAATCTGTTTGTTTCCTCAAGGGGAGAGAGTGACTCCTCTGGGCAGGCTGCCAAGGCAGCATCACAAAGACACGTGCATAAGCAAGGTAGACACTAGGAAAATACGCTGCTGCCTTGCTGCCCAGGCAGAAAGCTCGGGGACCTCTAATCTAGCTCAGCAGGAGCCATCTCACTGAGCTCTGTGTTCCTCCACAGTTCTCAGATGCTTCCAGCATCACGAGATCAGACGTTTCCAATTTTTCTTCCTGTGACGGTGTCTTAGAAGTTCTTGTGCTGTCTGGAGTAAGTCATATACTGGAAACTCTTTCCGGTCATGTGACTGGACCTACTGTTGTAAATGCAGAGCCTGCCAGGCAGACAGGATTGTGCAACGCATGCACTGAGACGCTCCATCCAGCATTGCTGCGGGGAACAAGATCGTCACCCTGGCATGCTGGTGGCTTGCTTTCACGGGGGTCAGTCAGGAGTACAAGGGGAATAGAGCTGAATCATTATAGTGGAGGCTGCAAGCCACATATTGTTATTACCTTTCATAATGTTGTAGCTCTTAGACTGTCATGTCAGAGATGCATTGGTCTTACAGTATGGGTAAAAGCATGACCCCTAGGAAGGCTGTTAAAAAAATAATTCTTCCAGTCAACAAACGTCTCTCAATTTTTTCCCAGGATAAAGGCCACTGTGAGCAAGGTACAAGTAAGATGAATTATCTCACCAGGCCGCGGGCAGCTTGCTGGCTATAAACTGCCTGCCTTATGTGACTCTTTGAGTACCTCTCATCAACTTCTCTAGAGTTTGCCTTGTAGTGGAGAAGCTGCCCTGCCCTTTTGCCTTGCACTGCAAAATTTGCGGTGCAAGCAGGTGTTCTGTAACACTTGTAGCCATGCTGTATGTTATCTGTGCACTTGCCTACTTGGCTCCATTCCTGCAAACACAGAAACTTGTGTTTAGCCTGTCAAATTCCTGGAGATTAATCAATCAGGCATATAAATGTTGGCTGGATCAGTAAATAGTTTTCCAGTTCTTTCAAATTAATTTATGGTAACACATTACTTATCTTTGTTTTTCTTTCACTTTTTAAAAACAGAACATTTAGTTCAAGGGTCACATACAGTCATTATCTTTAAAAACTCTGTAAACATAAATGCTGACAAGATCCTAAGCCAGGAAGTATCTGCCTGTCTTTGTGAAACCCATGAAGCATGCAGACAACATGTGCAGCAGACAGAGTCAACCAGACCTAATAACATACATCAGTTTTTCTTAGGGGGGGACTGATGGTTCCTCATTAGTTTTTCACCCTCTCATATCAAACCTGTATGAAACAGAAAAAACCAAAAAGCCCCAAGCAGAACAGCAATGCATATCCATGACTGGGAGAACATGAATAATAATGCAATGGAAAATGTTCTTATCAGCATTTAACTTAAATGCTTGGAAAGAAATCCCTGACAAAAGAGAAATCTGCAGAATTTTTCAGCCCTTGCCTGAACGGGAATGCTGTGCATACAGGACTTCAGAGGTCTCTGCCAAAGTATTGCCAAAAGGAACAATGCTCAGTACATTGGTAACTAAATTGAGACAGAGCAGCTTGGTTTCAAAGAAGCACTCTCGTTATTGTTAGGTTTGAGTCCAGATCTCCTCTCCTTTACACTGTTGTGCATTTGGATCGGTGCTGCGGACATGTGGGGTTTCACTGTGTCGCAGCCTTCTGGGGCAAGTTTGCCACAAGGGGCTACTGGGGCCATCATCTCCGTGTCAGCACGTCCCTGAGCAGTGTGTGCTTCTTGTTACTAGATAAGAGAGATTTTGGTTTTCCTGGAAAAGAACTAGTCCTTGTCATTGTGAAGGAAAGAGCACATGCAAGTCCTCAAAACCTAAATGCTCACTAATCACTAAATCTCCACAGCAATTATTTTAAGCTAAATTCATGATTTTATGCAATCCCATGCATTTTAAGAGCCTTGAGTTATGATTTTTCAATGCATTTACAGATGTAAATACTAGTAAATAAAATACTAGTGTTTTGGGAGTAATTCCAGGGACATATTGAGAAACAGCTAATCTTGGGTTTTGCTGCATTACCTCCATTATGTTGTTAAACCTGGAATGAATGAATGAAACTGGATGAAGTGTTTAATGCAGAGATTCACAAACTCTGTCCATTTCTGTCTTTGCCTCTACTACTGGATCCAGAAGCTGACACCATGTTAGAACAAGAATGAATTGCTTTATCTTTATTAATATAAGTGTGAGGAGAATGTCACCTTTATTTACATGCTAAAAGGATGTCTCTTATGCGAATGTCATGTTAACTACACATGCTAATTACTTACAGTTTGTTTTATTTCATGTGTACAAATATCCTGCTCTTACAAATATTTCAAATTATGTATGTAAAAGCCTTCTCTAAGTGCTTAAAAAATTGCTAGTATTTTATCTGTCAAAAATCACATTCTGATTAAAATTCAGTGTTAAAAACATACTTTTACTCTTTGTCACTCAATGCAAAATAATATAATTGCCATATGTGGGTTTCTTTTTTTGATAAGCTAACACACACTGTTTTCATGTTGCTAATTGTATGAACAACTTCTGTTTACCATGTGCCCGATATGGCAGAATTTTCAATTAATCAAAATGATTAGCATTCTCTTGTACTAAATGCATATTTAAAGAGGTGCTGTTTTGATGAACATAGACTTTGCCCTTTTTAACCTCGTTAATATTTGCTGAAGCAGAATTCCAATTTTTCAGTAAAATAGCATGTGGAAGTTATGAGGGTCCTACCCAGTGTGAATTATATGCAGCCACTGTAAAAATGTTGGCAAATTTTAGTGTACCTATGTTTTCAAAAGACAAGGTGTTAATTAAGCAGAAATGGATAAACATGCTGAATTGATAAATACTTTTTTTTCATGAAGGTATATCTCCTATTTCTACAATCTACAGGTACTCTGCCTACAAAACCAAAGCAGTGACTGTGCTATTTGGCTTCTTTGTCAGTATAAGGCAAAAACTTACATTGTAATGGAAATCTATATCAACAACAGAGGAGGAACTGACATCTGAGAAAGTGCATGAAAATGAGAAGAAATTAAAGCAGGGATAACATCTTCCAAGGATTTTAAACAAATAAAAGCCTTGTGTGCAGAAGGGCCTCTCTTGACATATAATTGTGGGACTCTCTAAGACAGAGGACCGTCTTCTAAGAAGCGTGCCTTCTCTCATATACTTTTTTGAGGCAAGGAGAGTTTTCTCTCAGGGCTCTAGATAAGGTTGTCTTACACTACTTAAGTACTAGTTTAGGCTTATCAAAAGGCACAAGTGTGTGTTAAGTACATATCAGTGGGCTTAAGCGTATGCCTGAAGTGAAGCACCTGTTTTGTTTTGAAGGGATGCACTGTTTGCTGCCCTGGCTTCTCAATAATGACTCAGCGTAAAGGTCCTTTCTCTAGAATTTTGGTGGGGTTTTATTATCTTTTCATTTTTGTGATCCCTTTTGTTTGTAAAAGCTGATTTAGCTGCATCTTGCAAATTAATTTATGTAATGAGAAACAGGGGAAAGAGATTACTCAGTCTGCATAGCATACTAAAGAACAGAATAAGACAGTTTTCCTCTCTGGAACAGAGCTGCAGGAAACTTTGTTACCAGCCAAGGTAAAAAAAAAGGTTGAGTGACCTCAGAGGTAGGAAGCACTGTTATATATCTTCTCTGTTTTTGTCAGACCTCTAATAAAAGCATCTAATGCAGCATATGTATCAACCTTTTGGACACAGAGAGTATTCCAAACTGTTTCTGAATATACAACGTAAGCATTTTCTCATTTGTTATTTCCAAGAGCACCGACCTTGGATTGTAGCAGCAAATGCACCAACACTATTTTTTTTCAAATAGAAGTGAGGAGAATTAAGGAAAATGTGCCCATGAGTTTATAATTTTATTAATTAAAATCACTGGGATCCTCTATTTGTATCTGGAAAGGGAAAAGGCGAGGCATTTGTATAACTGATTCTGAGGAAATAAGACATGAAAGGTCAGAATTTGCATTTGGCTCGAGATCTCCAGGGAGGTTTTCTTATTTTGTTTTGCCTTTCCCAGGGAGGACCTCGATGTCTCAAATGTAACCGTTTCTTGAAAGCTGGTAGTTCACTCTCCTAGACCCGAATGTGCTGCAGATGTTGAAACTGTATTTCACTGCTACTGGCATGAATGCCACTGTTTAAAATATACCTGCTATATACTGATAAAATATACCCGCTATATCAGCTTTAAGGTTGATCGTGATCCTCACTCAGACAGGGATCCCATGAGCTAGAAGACAACTTGATTATATGGCCCAAACCTGAATCATTCTTAAGGCTCTGAAGGAAGAATCTTGCAGGGAGTGGGTAATAGCTGAGCTCAGAAGCGAGTTCTTGAAAAGCTCTGTACAGGTCTGTGTGCTAAAATCTAGGCGTTTTTAGGAACAGATGTGACACTGATGTGAACATACTAGTGTTGAATTATGACTTATTTCTTCCCCGTGAACTTACCTTTGAAAGTTTTAGTCCTGAGCTCTATTTCTACCTTGTGAATCAGCTAAGAATCATATGACCTGGACTGTTAGCTTTTAAACACAAAGGAGATTTCATGACTGTGCACAATAATCACATTTAGAAAGAATTAAAGAATTATTGCAAAATTAATTACTATTTATCGTTTCAGATAATTGGGGTGGGATTTTTTTGTAAAGTTGGCATACCCACTAGCAATAGTCACAGTTCTTTGGTGCTTATTGTACCTCTACTTCTGTTTTTCTCTAGCTGACCAGTGGGTTCCTTGTTATTTTTTTGCCAAGGGTTGCTGCAGTTTCATGGATGTCATCGATCTTTTCTCAATCCATGTCTGATTTGGCCCAACAATGAGAATTTTACTTGTGACTTCCATGAGAGCAGGAATAGTTAGATGACTAAAAATCTTCTTGTTATAGGAAGCCTTCTTGCCTTATGGGCTTGGTATTAGTTTTAGAATTTAGTCTATAAAATGGGTTTTTTAAATCCTTTCAAAGAAAATATCTTTTAAAGTATTGTAACTACCTATTGATGCCGCTGCTAGAAGATGACAGCTTCCCATCCCTGCTGCTAGCTAAACATTTTTATAGGGGATATGGCATATTGATTCTTTGCTGTTTATTCTACTATGAAGAATAAAAATCATGAATGGCATGGAGTCAGGGATTGATTGTTTGGTGTTTATGCTGATAGAAGGAATAAACCATCGGTGGCTGAAGTGAGCATGAGCCAGGCTCAAAGCAAACAAAAGGAGGTTCTTTAAATCACATGTGGCTAAGAAGTAGAACACAAGATGGTTTGGGTGCCAGGGGTTTATGTGGGATCGGATGGGCGGGACACGTCATAGAAAAGAAATGTGTTAAATATTTAGCAACTATGTCTGTCTCAGGAAGACACTGCACTGCAAATGCTGAAAGGTGGAAGAGTTTGGAGGGAACATATCATATGGAGCGGATCATCTTGAGTGCTATCATACAGCATGTGCAAGACAATCAGGTGATCAGGCCCAGTCAACATGGGTTTATGAAAGGCAGGTCCTGCCATACCAATCTGATCTCCTTCTATGAAAAGGTGACCCATTTAATGGATGAGGGAAAGACTGTGGATGTGGTCTACCTGGATTTCGCTAATGCCTTTGACACCGTTTCTCACAGTATTCTGATTGAGAAACTGGCTGCCATTGGTCTGGACGGGCACACCCTCTGCTGGGTGAAAACCTGGCTGGATGGCCGGGCCCAGAGGGTGGTGGTAAATGGAGTTAAATCCAGTTGGAAACCAGTCACAAATGGTGTTCCCCAGGGTTCAGCGCTGGGTCCAGTCCTGTTCAATGTATTTATCAATGATCTGGATGAAGGGATGGGAGTGCACCCTTAGCAAGTTTGCAGATGACTCTAAGCTGGGTGGAAGTGTCGATCAGCTTGAAGGAAGGGAGGCTCTGCAGAGGGATCTGGACAGGCTGGATTGATGGGCTGAGATCAACGGGATGAGGTTCAATAAGACCAAGTGCCGAGTCCTGCACTTGAGACACAACAACCGCATGCAGCATTACAGGCTTGGGGAAGAATGGCTCGAGAGCTGCCTGGAGGAGAAGGACCTGGGTGTGTTGGTTGACAGCCAGATAAATATGAGCTAGCAGTGTGCCCAGGTGGCCAAGAGGGCCAATGGCATCTTGGCCTGTATCAGAAACAGTATGGCCAGCAGGACAAGGAAGGTGATTATGCCCCTGTATTCTGCACTGGTGAGGCCACACCTCGAGTACTGTGTTCAGTTCTGGGCCCCTCACTACAAGAAGGACATTGAGGTGTTGGAGCGCATTCAGTGAGGCTGTTGAGGGAGCTGGAGAACAAATCCTATGAGGAGCAGCCGAGGGAACTGGGGTTGTTTAGCCTAAAGAAAAGGAGGCTGAGGGGAGACCACATCACTGTCTACAACTATCTGAAAGGAGGTGGGTGAGGTGGGTGCTGGTCTCTTCTCACAAGTGACAAGTGATAGGACAAGAGGAAATGGCTGTAAGTTGCGCCCTGGGAGGTTCAGACTAGACATCAGGAAAAATTTCTTCACTGAAAAGGTTGTCAGGCACTGGAACAGCTGCCCAGAGAGGTGGTTGAGTCGCCATCCCTGGAGGTGTTTAAAAGGCGGGTAGATGAGTTTGTTAGGGACATAGTTTAGTAAGAGGACAGGTACAGTTGGACTTGATGATCTCAGAGGTCTTTTCCATCTAGATGATTCTATGAATCTATGGCATGTGCTTCCTCTCTTCTTTCAACTGCTATCTGAGCAAGGTCGATCTTTGCTTTGACCCGATACAGGTTTTTTTTTACTTTCTTGTTAGGCACATCCATTTTTTAAATAGTAAAATCCTATCCCATTGCTTCTTACTTTGGCTTCTCTGTTATCTCACTCATCAGCTATTTGTTATCTTTCTGACTGCCATTAAGGATAGAAACTCATTATATGTCCAGATGGTACCTTGCATAGGTGGAGTCAGACTGGTGTAATCATCAAGTGCTAAGACAACATAAGGATTACTAAGGAATGCTATAGAAACATGGGTGATTGTAGCTTTTAGATTGTAGTGATCTTCTCTGTATATAAAATTTGGAAGCATTTCCCAGTGATGGTTGTGGAATCATGATAGCTTTTACTAATAACTTCTAGATCTATTTTTCCCCCTTCTTTATTATCAATGAAAATAATTGAATTTCTTGATGCATAGGGCTTTGTTTACTGACATGTAAAAGCAAACAACCCCATCTGAACAAAGAGTGTTTTTGTCCATAGTACACTGGGCCTTGGATTAATGAATTTTTCAAGTAGAATCATCCTTGGACGTTTACCAGGAAATTGGGTGTAACTGGCTGACCTTTGGTAGATAAATGGCCACAACCACCACCTATGCAGCACCATGATATTTGAATGAGTCAGTGAACACGACTAGCCCAGGCTGTTAGCTATAAAACAACAGTGCTGTAGCAAGACTGTAAAGCTGTCCAGGCAGAAACATAATACACAGCTGCCTGAAAACACTGGAATTTGAACTTGAAAACACTGCAACTGAGAATCCACCATGAACAAGCTGGTTGTGTTGTTTAAATCTGACAACATATTTGTAATGTAACTCTTCACGTGGGAAAATTTTGTCTAAACTGAATTCCTGTTGTGACTTTGTTTAGGAAAAAGCTAATCTCAGGATGCTAACTACCAATGAAGAACTGACATTTTTTTTCTGTACACTTGTGGTTTTGAGAACAGCCATATCTAAAAGGCATTCTTTAAAATAAAATACCCAGAAGAGGGTAACTAGTGCTATATTTTTTCTACACTTGCATAAGCTGAGGCACAAACCTTTGGATGAAGGTGCTTTGGTAGAATAAATCACGGGTGAATAAGGTTTCTATATGGATGCCTAGATAAAAAAGAATATGGCAAAATATATATTCTTGTACAAATACGGACTGTTTCCTAATACCCAGAAGTAATTGTGGGATTTAAAAATCCTTCTCCATAAATCTGCATACCAGCTTGACAGACAGATAGTTTGAGTTTCAAACACTCAGAACAGCAAAAATGTCCAAAAAAAGAAAATTATTGGAATTTCAGATTTGGATAGTCACATTAACTAACTTATTTTCCCAGCTGGGTGAATTTTAGGTTGATTTAGGAAAAGACTAAAAAGTCCTTTCTCACTGCACCTCCTGAAATACTTACAGAAGCTTATATCCATATATGCCCCAATCTTCTTCAGAGGAGATGAAGTATGCAGAGCACATGACAAAAGACACTTAGAGTTTGTTGATGCAGGGAAACTAGTGCTCTGAGAACATTAATTGCTTTAATGTAAAGCGTTTGTTTAATTAACTTGCTTATGCAACTCTATTTTGCTACTGTTTTTTTTCAGTAATAAAGCAAAATGTTTGGTTTGTGTGGAACATGAGTAAAGTTGAAACTAAATCATGGCTTCTCATTTGAAATAGGAGGCACCTACAATACAGCTGCCAAGACAGAAAGTTTGCCTTGGGGCCCTTCTTTTAGAATGTTCAGGAGGGGCTGACTCATTACAATGCCAGGCAGTATAAAAAGAAATATATCACATTCCCTTTGTCCTAAGTCTCCTGAAACTGCTACTAGCTCCAGCTTTGGATGGGTGTGCTGAAAGTTTCTTACCTTGTTGAACTCAATGCAGCCCTGAGTTTGTGCTTACAGGGCACTCAGGTTGTGTATCGTATGCTGAACTTGTAAGATGAGTGAGAGCACTTAGAAACAAGTGGCAGCGTCCTTCTGTTTTCCTTAGTACTACTGCAGGTTTCTGAACCAGTCTCATAGCTTCTTTTTCTGGTCAGGGTAATGGCTCAGTGTGAAGCCATCTCCAGGGGATTTTTGCCTCCTAGCTGCCTCTTCTAATATGTGAGGAGATGGCTCAGTTTTGGTGCTCACCACAATTGCTTCCTCACGGGTAAATGATGTATTAAAACCATATTCACAGATTATTCCACAGTGTGGTAAGTCTATGGTCAGTGTGGGTTGCTGAGATTTTTTGTTTGGTTTTGTATTAGAAAACCATATGGCATCTCAAGCAGCATGGCTTTCAGCCTTGTTTTGAGAGCATCCTTTCTTCCTTTTTAATTCTGCGGTTAACTCTTGGCACTTGAAAGCTCAGCCTGAGGATTTATTTTTCTATATGCAGCTTTCAGAAATTTGCCATCAAAAAGAGATGGCTGTGAATCTTTGTAAGATCGTGCTGCCTTTGTGCCTGGGGGCTGGTGGTGGTGAAGGAGGAGTGTGGCCATGCATATGTGCCTGTTAGCCCGGTCTTACTAAATTTTGACCTGATTGTTCAGGTTCAGGCAGTTTGTTAGGAAGGTATAGGAAAAAACCCTGAAAATACTGACTTTCCGCAAATGTCATGAAAATATATAGCCAGTTAGAGGAGGGAGATCCTACAAATGCCCACAATGCTTTGAAATGTGCTTACTGCAGGTTAAGCATCAGCGAGCCCATGCAGGTGTGCCTCCCTGGGGTGCAGATCTGTAGGAGACTGGGCGTTACTGATTCTGCTGCTTATGGAGATACTTGTTTTTAATATGTGCTTCTTTGGAAGTCAGTAAGAGCACTGTGATATCTTTCTTTGCATTCTGTGAATAGAATGAAAGATCACGCATCAGCATTTTATATCTGGTCCTTTCGTAGTAAAGACAGTTATCAGTCATATGCATAAGTGATGCTCATACTGGTGTTTATATGACACCCCTAAAATGTCTTTCTGAGCCTTTAAACAGTTTTGTTGTAGCAGTAATATCTATCTACCTGGGCTATTTGTGGTTGCATCTGGTTGTATCCATTGGATTTTTGGCTCCCCTGTCATCTGAGAGGACTGAGCAAGAGGAATTCATCAAGGTTTGGGAATATTTTGTGGAATCTTTGTGGAAAAAAGGTTCAGGTCAGTAGAAAATAAGTCATGTTCATTTTGGGGAATGATAATACAAATTCTGAATAAAAAAAATTGCTTGCAGACTTTGTAAGCTCATTTTGCACATTTCTCCATGCTGTTCATACTAAACAGGGAAAGCAAATCTGTCATTCTTACAAATCCAGTGGTTCTTCAGTTTCACTATCATATTTCTGAAAGAAAAGAAATACTGAAAGCAACCAATAAATGTATTTCCTTAAAATAGCAAAGAGGACGTTATTGATAGCAGATGTAAGGTTCACAGCCTGGATCTGTGGTGACAACGGTTTCCCCGAGGGAATAGCAGGAAGATGTGCTAGGGGAGTTTTATGTGGATATTAGGATAATGTTCTTCACCCAGAGGGTGGTGGAGCACTGGAGCTCCCCAGAAAAGTAGTCATGGCGCCAAGTCTGACAATATTTAAGAAGCATTTAGACAATGCACTCAGACACACGGTGTGAATGTTGGGGTTGTCCTATGCAGAACAGGAGTTGGACTCAGTGATCCTTGTGGGTCCCTTCCAACTCAGGTCATTCTGTGATTCTGTTATTCTGTGAAGAAGGGATGTCTCAAAGCTGCCATGAAACGCATGCAGCAACGGGCAGATTAGGATCATAGAATCACTGAGGTTGGAAAAGACCTTTAAGATCATGGAGTCCACTCGTCCTCACTGCCTCGGGAAGCTCCGAGCCTGCTGCCTGGGTCTGGGTGTCCTGCAGGCTTATGGCTGTGCTGAGCCTTACCTCCGGCTGCACAGCTCCAGCTCCGAAGGGACAAGGGGAAAGCCCAGGGGGTTGCCTTTCACAGAATCATAGAATCGCTTGGTTGGAAAAGCCCTTTGAGATTATCGAGTCCAACCACACCTGTCCACTACTAAACCACACCCCTGAACACCTCATCTACCCGTCTTTTAAACATCTCCAGGGACGGGGTGACACCACCACCTCGGGTTCCAGCGCCTGACAGCCCTTTCGGTGAAGAAATTTTTCCTGATGTCTAACCTGAATCTCCCCTGGCACAACTTGAGGCCATTCCTTCTCGTCCGGTCGCCTGGGAGGAGACACCAGCACCCACCTCGCTACAACCTCCTCTCAGGCAGTTGTAGACACCGACAAGGTCTCCCCTCAGGGATCTCCTTCCTTGGGGATGCAGTGCGGGTCCGGGGCTGGGGCCGGGCGGCGGCGCTCGGGGCCGCCGGTTTCCCGGGCGATGGGTGGGGAGAGGAGGAGGAGGGAGAGCAGCAGGAGGAGGAGGAGGAGGGGTCCCCGCGGCTTTATCTCCCCCCGGCCCCGCCCGCCGCCGGCTGCCTCCCGTCGCCGCTCCGTGCCGCACCGCTCCCGCAGCGCCGGGCAGGGCAGCGCCCATGGGCTGCGGCAACTCCACGGCCGGCGGTGCTGGAGGCAGAGGTAGGGCGGGCGGTGCGGGGCTGGGCTGGGGGCGAGCATCCCCACCGGGGCGGGGCGGGGCACACACAACCATCTTCAGTGCCCCTGCAGCCCCCCCTCATGCCCCCGCTCTCCTGCGAGAGCATCCTCCATCCCCGAGGGAGAGAGGGTGATGCGGCTCTCCAGGGGGCCACCGGGGGCTTTCTGGTACCCGGGTTGTGCTTAGGGTCACCACTCCATCACCAGCTATGCGCCCAGGCCAGGAGGTGGACGTAGGGACCCCGCCGGGGATGTAAGCTCCATGCTCTTTGCTTCCCTATAAGGCCACGAATGCCACTTTCTGAAATGAATTTGTGCTACTTCGTCTCCTGTGCTTGCTGGAGAAGTTGGAGGATATTCCAAGATTGAGATTTCTTGCATATTGATGTGTGCCGCTCGCTGGTGCGTCCAGCTGGCTCCCTTATTTGTTCATTGTTATTTTAAAAAGAGATGGGATCTGGGAAGATGGTGCTGTTGTGCTTTTCTTTTCCCGCAGCACAGGCAAAAAAAAGGAAATTCTATGGAAATTGATAAGTGGACCTTCACCATGTAATTATAAATGCGAGAATTTCTCAATCATTTTTTCATCCTAACTGCACTTGGCAAACATTGCCACCTCTTTCAGCATCTGTATTAAGTCTTTCAGATGCACTTGGTATCTTTATAACCTCTTGAACATATAGAGCAACATAGTGGCCAGACCAGTTAGAATTACTGGGTCTCCGTCTCTTACCATTTTTACTCACTTTATCCAGAGCTTCAGCAGTGCATTGGGTCATGCTAGTCCCGACTGGAAGAGCTGAGTGGATCTTTGAGTGTGAATAGTGATGACTTCTCCAAGTTGTATGTATGTGTGCATGTTTGTGTGGTGTGTTGCTGGTTTACCCACTAAACCCAGCACTCTTTGCACTCATAGGAAAGAGGATGCTCTTCTGCCGTTGGTGCTTACTTGATTTCTGTTAAATGGTTATAAATTAGATTTTAGGTATTGTATATCTATCAGAGGTCTCTCTTATCCATAGACAAAACACAGTATGAATTTGCTTGAACTTCTAGCGTTCTTACTAGAGCTGTCTTGTTTGCACAGATTAATTCTTTCCTATTAGTTGATTCCTGTATTGCTGCAACTGAAAGTTGTTTCAGTATATGACCAACATAGCTTCGTACTGCTGGGATGGTGCTTGTGGGCATCACATTTCCGTTTGCTGGGCCAAAGCACCAGAGAAAGCATCAGAGAAGTTCAGAGTTCATTATTAGACCCTTTGTGGTAGCGTCTTGATTAATGTTGAGCTGGCCCCCATGGAACTTGAACTAGGCCACAAATGGGTAAATGTCAGATAGACTTAACTCTGACAGCAGTAGTATTTAGTGAATTCTGTTGAATTAAAAGTTCGTTTGTTTAAAGACATGTGTCCACTGTTGCATTAAAGGCAGCTATTTTGAACACATTTTGGCTTGTAGATTCATAAATCGCTTTTACCAAAGGTACAGCCTCTTCAGTAGTTTAACTTACCTGTTCTGCATATTCATTTGAACTTGCATTTTGTGGTAGCCTTTTGCATACTCTTTAAAAGTAGTCCACAGATGACCAATGGCTTAGCATAGGTAAAAAACTGTGTAAATGCTGTGTAAAACGTATAATTATTATAGTGGAATTATTACTGTTGCCTAGATAGACTTTTCCAAAGCAAATGCAGGTTTGAAAGATCCAATTCTCTTCTCATTTTCACAATGTCAGTCAGAAATAACTATGCAACTGTGATGTTATAATAACAAACAACTGGTAATAAAAGAAGTCAGTTACCTATTTTTTTTCCATTTAGCATTCCTTACAAAGCGTGTCTAATAAAAATGAAACTGTTTTATCTAGGGGAAGGAGAAGATGTACCATTTTTAATAGGAATTCTAGACTTCTGAAGGAAAGTGTAACTCAATATTTTCCTGAAAGACATGAATATTGCGTAAATACAAATTAATTCTGTGGCTTGCACAGCATGACTATTTCTTTAGTGCTAAAGATATGATTATTCTAAAGACAATAATGTCAAAGCTGGAGGCACATAACATATAATTAACCTGTAACACTCTCAGTCATATTGTATGACTAAGGATAATATTGTAGTATACTTCACAGAATACATTAGACGTGTTACACTAGTCTCCATTTTCTTACTCTGGTATTGTAGCCTAACTTGATTTTTCCTAAGCAGACGTATATCTAATGAAAGTTCAGCTAATGGTATTACCTTCTGTTGCATGGCTAGAATGACATCAGTGGAGCTATCAGCCCTATGGTCTGCGAGATCTAAACTAATAGACATGATCTAGAATAACATTTCTGTCTGTGGTGCAGTACTCCAGAACATCAATACAATTCAGAGTTTGAACTTTCCTTCCAGAGCATCACACACTGACAAAAGGCTCCTCAGTTGAGAAATGGCAACTTCTGTGATCAAAGTAATCTCAAGTATACACATCCTTCTTAAATCACATGGCTGTTTTATGTGATTATCCTTACTTTTAAAATTTCCCGTTATCCATAAAAAGGTTTATTAACAAATTGCTATTTTCCTGATGGTTTTTTTGCCTCACTTTGTGTATTCTTATGTCATGGTATTTCCTGGTGTTTTAGAAGCTCCAAAATAGCTCTTCTTTTTTTGTCTTTTAAAAATATGCCCTTAAATGTTAATTTACATTTTTTTTTCTGAGTAAAGGCATTTCCCTTCATTCTAATGTTGCTTCCATAGCACTTTTTAACTGCCTCGTCCTTTCTGTATCAATTGTAGTAGCAATGACAGTGCCTTGAATTATGGTACTCAGTGGAGGCTGGCAGTCTAGCATTCACTTAAATATACAGAGAAGCTGTTAGTCTGTGCAGAGCTTCAAATACAGCCAAATTATGATGCAGGAGAACTTTCACACCAAGTTTAAATAGATTTATTAACTTCAATTTGGTGGAATGCTTAGGAAACCATCCTGACATTCTATTTAAAACCAAACAAATTTTGAAAATTAATGTTTGATCAGGTCGAGTCTATGTACAGAACTCCCACCTGATGAGTTGAAGAAGTAATCGATTTGAAGTAAATTGACATAATTCTGTCCTCAGTTGCACTGAAGTATAAATAGAATAAATTCATGGATGTTAGGACCCAGTTCCCTATTGCTGTCTTTTAGAGCCAATCAGAAGGAAGCCTACAATAGAAAACTAATTTGTAATCCTAACTGTTGCATGCACGTATGTGTAGTTTTGAAGGTTTTATTTTCTTTTTGTAACGATTTGATGTATGTGCAAGAAAATACTGTGGGAAATTTTTCATTAAAAATTAATGGGAAAATGTTTCATAAATGCTCTAACATTGGACACTGGCATATTTTGTATATATGTTTTTATTCATGTAAGTGGTTGCCTCTAATCCTTTTTATGATTTTCTGAAGTTTTTGTCTTCTGCGTTTACTCATGGTGCATTTCTCAGCACAGAGGAATATTGTCTGTGACTATCAATTTCTTTCAACCATCTTTTGAATTTGCCCTGCGTTTACTGAAATCCTGCAGGGTTGCCAGTAACAAGCTGCTGTTGTTTTCAAAGTGCAAACCCCTCTCGTGGAATGGAAGATGCCTTGGGTTATGTTGTTGGCTGCCTTAATTTGAGGCTGTTCAAATGCTGTGGGGTTTTTTTGAGGGATCACAGTCCCCTACTCTAGACAGAATGTTTTCCTTCTGTGATCACTCAGGCTCAGAGTGATGTATGGCTGAATAGGCCTCATTTATTCTGCTGTCTGTGCTCTTCCTTCTCATCCTGCAGCTCTGTAATGCCAGAATGCACCTGTGGTCCAACTATGTAGATGGGTTGAGCAGAGAGGTCATTCAGGACAATTCAGTATTGCCTGTTTTTTGTGAATGTAGCTTTCTGTCTATCTCTTAGTCTGTTGCTGAGATTAGGCAGGTTTTGGAAAACCAAATCAACACGAGCCCACTGAGACAAGGTTGTAGGGTCAAGTGCTGCCTTTTTTTAGGCAAGCTGATATAGTGGGAAAAAATGGACAAGCTTTCAAATATGTGAGGCTTTAGTCAAGTCATTTATCTAAAACATCATGGTTAAGAGAGCACTAAGCCTTGCTGCTGTGCAACGGCTATGCACTGTTTGTGAATCAGTAGTAAACAAGATTCTTTGGCTGAACTTCTGGCAGGAGGAACTTGAGTAGTTATAAAATAATGTGCGGCTCACTAAACACGGAGGAGTTAGAGACATATCAGTGAAGTAGCAGGAGTGAGAGTGAATGGATTGGACTTCAAAAACAAACACATCTGTACAAACTGAGATGTTACTGGGTTTCCTTTGAAACAAAATCTATATATAAGGAGTGTTCAGGCTCCCTAATGATGAAAATCTTGTGAGTTTTTACATAGAGATGCTTATGGGCCACCTAACTGAAGTGATGTTCATTTGCAAGCTCAGAACTTTTCCAGGAAGAAAACTGCTTTGTGAACTGGAAATACTTTCTGATCTATATTCAGGTACTTTAGTGGTACTCAAGTGAATTTGAACCCAATTTTTTTTTGTTTCACTTTTGCTAGTAAAAATGATAAATAATCCTGCTGAAATCAATGGAATCCCATCAATGAAATGAGGATAGCCTGGTTCTTTGTGCTTAAATAAAACAATAGAAAACAAACTATTTGTTTGTTTATTTATTTATTTATTGTAAATAGCGAATATATATCTTGAAAAGTGAATGTGGTTTTATCATACTTAGTTCTCAATATTTTTGTGTGAGATGTATTTCAAAATGCTGTGTTTCTCAGCAGTGGTGCCCTCTCTAATATTCAAAGGAAACAAGTGCTGCCAGGTGTGAATGCTGATGGCTTATCTCTGGTTCTTGAACACGGATTCATAGCTTAATAGCTCTACACGAAGCCCAAGCTGATGGGTCTGAGAGACAGCTTCTGTCCCCAGAGTGCGAATGTGTGTGTACTGTAATGCTTTGGAGACAGGTATGGCATTGAATGTGGGCATGGCATTGAAGCATGCTTGGTGATTGGAGCTTGAGAATCTCCACTGGGAAATACAGTGGTGCTGTCGGCACACCACAGTTCTTTTCGCTCTGTTAAGGTTTCGTTTGTGTTAAACACTTTTGACACTTTTGACAAGGAAGGCATCCAAATAAGGATCCAAAGCGCTGAGACCTCAGCTCAGACTCAGAAAAGGCTTGGCAAAGACCTCAAAAAAAGCCCATGAGCCTTTTTGGACAAACTGAATTTGTTTGCAGTGAGCTTACATTGAGAAAATGAGAAAGCTGTGGTTCTGACGCAGAACAGGCACAGCACAGGAATGGTTTCTTCTGGGAAAAAACAATCCTGATAGCTACAGCAATGGAGCTGGGCTTTTCAACAAATACATTGTCTAAGGTGGTGTTGATGCCAAGGCTCTGTCTAGATGCACAGTGATGCCCTGAAGGTACATAGCTGATCTGACTCTGGATGAACTAGCCTGGGTAGTAGAAAAGATCTCCATACATTGGCTGAGATTGAGTTTGCGGGCAGCACTGCAATGCCAAACTTCCACCTGGACACACTTAATTTGGAGGGTTTCTATATAGTAATATGTAGACATGCCTATAAAACCAAAAGGTCTTGGTAAGATGCCTGGTAGAATAGATTTTTAAGGTGAGAACCTGAACTTATTTTGCATAGAAATACTCCCTCTACCTTAATTAAGAGTTTCTGCTGATACATACAGCTGAGATTTTGCTGACTCTGGAAGCAATATTGAGAGAAGAAATGTGTACAGTCTTATACAAGGCTAGTCTATGTTGTTGCTGGGAGAAGGAGGGATAGTCAAGTCATAGGAATTGAGAGTGATATAATGTTCAGGAGTTAGCTGTAAAGGGAGGTGTTTCCTGCTATCCAAGCCATTCATTCAGGTAGACAGTGCTGGAAGGTCTTGCAGGATTGTTTCTTCCTCTCTGCATTTAAAATAAGAATGTGGAAGGCATATTCTTACACATCAGAGTGAGACAAAATATATTTGCTGTTTATGGATATTTTTCAGCAGCAAAAATAAAGTTTTACAAGAAATGAAGTGCCATGGCTGACAAGAACCCAGCCTACCTCCAAACCCATAAAAACATTTGGATTGACAACTGTAGTTTCTTCAAGAGTGATCTCAGATAACTTCTTCCAGCTAAGCACTGAGAGGAAGAGGAAAAGAAGAAGTGAAAGGTTTTCTAGTGTCTATTCTAGCTTGTGTAATTAATAGAAGGGATAATTTGCTGGTTGCTCAGCTGAATGATATACCAGCAATAGCAACATGATATTAATAACTTGGGAGGAACAGGAAAGAGTTTGTATTTGAGTGAATGTTCCTCTCCCAGCATCTGATTCACCCAAAAGAATAAAAGCAGTCACTGAGATCAGGCAGCCAGGTGGTAGCTTTTGTTTTTTGCTTTTTTGTTAAAAAGATGAATTAAGGGGTGGTTGATCTCTTTAGATGCTTGGGGTTTTGGATGAATTGTGTCCCAATGTTTATATTAGTTCTGCCTAGTTGTTTTGCAAAACTTTGTTTATCTGGCAGCAAGAATGAAGCAGCATTTTACACTTGTAGTGCCAAGTCTACAACAGAATAAAATGGCAAAATAAACAGGCATTCAGGAGTAACTCCTTGGTTAGCTGTGACAACTTTATAGCAGCCAAAGCCATCAGAAGGCTGATCAAAGCGAAGCATATAAAATTCATAAAGGTGAATTTTACTCTCGTCCTGAGAGACTGCAGCTGTGCACTGGTCCACAGCAGCATCACTTTCACCCACTGAGGCTCTGGCCCAAATCTAAACATGATAGACTTAAGGGATAATATAGATAGTCAATAAGGACAAACGAGACAATCATGAGAAACCTGTGGTGTGACAATGGAAAATTCCTGTAGCTATTTCTGTTTGTTTAGGACAGAAAGGCAGAAAAATGCATTTTGCACTATTGGTTGGTTTAGAGGATTATGCCATCATCTTGTAAACATGCACTGTTTTTTTCATTCTAGGTGCCACAGGGACTACTAAAGATGTGTAAGTACTTACTCTACTCTTTCAAATATGTAACCCTGGACTTATCTTCAATCGTGCTAGCCTCATACTAGATTTAGTCATACATGATTCATCTGGCTTCTTACATATAATCAACACCACTAGATGTTTATTGTCTTTAGTGACAGCTTCCATCTCCACGAAACAACTTCATATCTTGTTTACTTTTCTACAGTTTTCTTCCCTTTTCATTTCTCTAACGGAAATATCTTGTCTCTGCTTCTGTGGAAAGTTGTCTCCCAGAGGTGGTCAGGTTACTTCAGACTATTCTTCCCTGTCACCTACCAGTAAACCTTTTTTCCAAATGCCATGTCATTGTGTGAAGCGACTACATAAATTTCCACTAAGCCCTTTGAGAGATTTAAAGAGCCACTGAGGCAAATTTCCCCTCTTTGCAGGAGAGCTGATAACCCATCCAGACTTCCTTTTCAAAGTACCCACCTTCTCTAGATGTTCTCCACATTGAAGATAGTATCTATTGGCTCCTCTTTCTCTCTCTTATCTTTGATGCTGAGTAGCAGAGGGCAGCCCTGCCCATCCTGTTTTTCTCTAAATGTGGAAGGTCTGACCCTCTATTGTCCCGCTGCCTTGTGCCAACTTCTGGTTTTCAGAAAAGCAACGACACAATATCAGCCTTTCTCAGCCCATTTTTCACTTGCTGATGCAGAAATGTGCAGGAACAGCTTTATTCAGACATAAATTTATTTTCTTATCAAAGGAAACATTAAAGAAGTCCTCCTCAGGTCTTGGCTTCTTCTATTTTATATAATTGGTATTTGCAACTAGAGTTTGAGACTGAGGGACCTGAGAAATATTTTGTTGTTATGCAATAGGAACATTCTTCAGTTTTATTTACTACATTAAGAATAACTACTCTAACGAGACAGAGGAATCCTAGTGTAGAAATGAGGGCTGTCAAGTCAGATAAACAAGTGGAGAGAAGAGTTTAACAAAAGGGTTGTCCTTGCTGTTACAGAGCATGGATGAGAACTAATGACAGGTCTCACTTGGCAGGTGAATGCTGTTGTCACAGATACTCTTTAGATCTGTGTTACCCGTGCAGCCTGTTTCCTGGGTTTGCAGTGTCAGATAAGCTTACCTTTAGTGATTTATTTGTTACGAGGAACCCCTTCTTTATACAGCCTGCAGCATCCATGACCTCAGCACTTTTACTTATACATATAAACTGTTTTTAATTCATTTAGGCCCTTTTTTATTGTTCAGTTTAAGTAGTTTAAGGGACTGGCTTAGAACTGCATCTCTCTCTTTGTTCTTCAGTAGTTTTAAATTTCAAAATTGCAAGCACTGTTAAATTATGAATTTAGTAGGCACGTTTCTGTGCTTAAAGATATGCGTATATGTAGAACTATGATTATGTGTGTGTAAGCATTTGTAGGGCCGGCTTTAGGAGTTGAACTGGGAAAATCCTACTTATTGGTAATAATCTGTTACATTTCAATAAAGTGTCAGTATGACTTAGAAGAACTTAATTGCTAGTGCAAACTTCAACAAAGTGAAAGGATCAATCCTGGAACCATTACTCATTCAGATAAGTATAGTGGAGACAGCCAAACAACCTGTGTGAGTAGTAGCATGATTGAGCCTTCTCACCAGACATTAGAAACACAGATCTGTTAATAAGGAATGGCAGTGATGACACAAAAAGTTCTGAATCAATAATCCGAACATTCAACAGCAGATTTTTACAAAGGTAGTAAAATACCGGAAAAACTATTTTAGTTTCATAGAAATGAACAGATTTAGATTAACTAGCATTATAGGTGCATACAAGCTTTTGTTTTATACCTTTTCACTTTTATCAGTTAAATATTAAAAAAAAAATCTTTAAAAAAACCCATATTTTTTTTCCTGTTAAATTTCAATTGTATCAGCCCACAAAAGCATTTAGATGTGTGTTTACTTATGTAGTACTTCAGGGTACACAATCTGGTTGTTCTACCTCAAGAGATTTCTAATTTCTTGACTGCGACTCATTACCAAGGCACCGGCATCTCCTGGAGTGAGCAGCTGAGTTGAAGGAAGGAGGGCTGGATCCTGCTCTGAGCCCTCCTGGGTGACCACAGGGAAGCTGCTTTGCCCTCTGGTCCTTGAGTTTCTCCACCAGTAAGATAGGGATGATGATATGATATTCCTATGCAAAGTGCTCTGAGACTGAGGGCCACTTGGTGACAAGAGGGATGTATAGTTTAGAGAATGTGATCTCTCCCTGTTACTCCAACCCACAAATCAATGGTGAGTCTGTCAGCCAGCGTAGCCAGTGCTCCTGCCTCACCAATAGTCATTACTAACTGGAAAGGCTTAGATATAGGAGGGCCACTTAGAAAATAAAGCAGTCTGTTATATTCAGAATGTGGCTAATTTCAGGAGGTTAGTAACAGTTGGAAGGAAAGGACACAGCAGTTCAAGCCTGTTTCAAAATATTGGGTAGAAATCCATCAAATACAAATGACAGGCCCTCATTCCCAAGAAACACCGAGAAACTGAGGAGAATTGCCTATTACTTGTACAAAGTTTAGTGAACCATTTCTAGTGGAACTAGTGAGCATGGTTAGAAAGAGTCTTTATAATGTTCAGCACAAACAGTCAAAAACTGAAGTAAGAAAAATGTGGATGGATTGAACTAATGTGAATGCCTGTCATTTTATATTTAAAATATTATGTGAAAAATAGCAGCTTCTTTTACCATCAAATAGACATAGGACTGATGGATGTAAAAACTGACAGTTGAACCAAGTATGTTTTTCAGACTTAGGAGGGTGACAGGAAACCTCTTGGGATAGACAAATCCTTACCAAAAGAAACATTTATTCTAGCTGAAAATAGAATGCTGTTATGAGAATTTGCTGTTAAATACGCCTACTGGCAACAAGATTCCACCTGTGCTACCTGCTGAAAAATGTGCTCTCAGTACCTCTGCAGCTGATGTCAACAACATCTAAAGGAAGGTGCAGTGACTTGGCAGCAGATCAGTACAAAGCACATCAGACTGTTAAGTTCCTTTTGCCATCGCTTCCTGGTGCAGAAAGCCTTATCCTACCTTGCTTTTCCTGGAGGACTCTCTAAATGGAGATATTGATAGATATTTTTATGCTAGTTGATTCTTCCCTGCAATAAGAAGAAAGCAGACACGCATTGGAGATAGAGAGGGATAAAGAAATGGTGTACTGAACTTCGGCCCATACCCTCTCTGTGAGTCTGGGAGATGTGACGTGGTGGGTTGATGCTGGCTGGATGCCACGTGCCCCCTAAAGCTGCTCTGTCACTCCCCCTCTTTAGCTGGACATGGGAGAGAAAATAGAACAAAATGCTCAAGGACAGGGAGAGATCACTCAGCAGTTACTGTCACGGGCAAAACAGACTTGACTTGGAGTAAATGAATTTGATTTATGACCAATCAAATCAGGATATGATAATGAGAAATAAAAACTAAATCTTAAAACATCTTCCTTCCAGCCCTCCCTTCTTATCTGGATCATCTTTACTGCTGAATTCTCTGCCTTCTCACCAGCAAGTGGCACAGGGAGATGGGAAATAAGGATTGTGGTCAGTTCAGCACACATTGTCTCTGCTGTCTCTGCTGCCCCCTTGTCCTCAGGGGAGGACTCCTCATACTCTTACCCAACTCCAGGACGCGGTCCCTCCCATGTGAGAGAGTTCTCCATGAACTTCTCCAACAGAGGTCCTTCCCATGGGCTGCAGTTCTTCACATACTGCCGCCACATGGGCCTCTTCCACAGGGTGCAGACCTTCAGGAACAGACTGCTGCAGCATGGGTTCCCCACAGGGTCACAAGTCCTGCCGGCAAACCTGGTCCAGCATGGGCTTCTCTCTTCATGGGGCCACTGGTCCTGCCAGAAGTCTGTTCCAGTGTGGGCTCTCCACAGGGTCACAGCCTCCTTCAGGCACATCCACTTGCTCTGGTGTGGGGTCCTCCATGGGCTGCAGGTGGTTTTCTGCTCCACCATTAACCTCCATGGACTGCGACAGCCTGCCTCATCATGGTCATCACCACAGCCTGCAGGGGAATATCTGCTCCTGTGCCTGGACTACCTCCTCCCCTCCTTCTTCCCTGGCCTTGGTGTCTGCAGAGTTGTTTTCTAACATACTGTCACTTATCTCTCTGGCTGCAGGTTTCTATGCAGTTGTGTGTGTGTGTGTCCCTATATGTTATCCCAGAAGTGCTACCACCGTCACTTATTGGCTCAGCCTTGGCCAGCGGTGGGTCTTGGAGCCGATTGACATTGCCTCTATTGGACAGTCAGGAAGCCTCTGGCAACTGCTCACAGAAACCACCCCTGTAGCACCTCCCCTGCTGCCAAAACCTTGCCATGCCGATGTGGCAATGGGAGCACTGCTGAAACAAAAAGAGCTTCTTTCCATTCTCTTTTCCATGAGGTCCAGCGTTACCATTGTAGCTCTGCTCACCAGGGCTATCCATGATCTCACAGTCTGGGCTGAGAAGCAGGATGGGCCACAGTGGCTCAGGTGTCACTAGAACATTTGAAAGTGTGAAACTACTCGGCACCTTTCAAAATAGGGCCTCAAGCTACAGTGAGTGAAAGCAAGAAGTGTGAACGTGCACAATACATCAACTGGAGTGCACTCCTTCCCATGCTGCTTAGAAAGGAGTCCACAGAAAAGGACTTCAGTGCCATCACCAGAATTTTTCTTCTTTTTTTTTATTCCCCTCTCACATTTCCACATTCCTCTTGTCTCTGCTCACCACCTCTTTCCTGGCAGGGCTACAACAGCTTGCAGCCAGTCATCCCCCAGCTGAAGAGCTGTGGGCTGTACAATCCTAGATTATATTTGCTGTTGTGCATTGAAGGGAAAAGGTATTGCAAAATTAAGCTTTGATTTGTAGTTATTAAGAGGAAAGGAAGAAAGCAAAATGTTTAAGAAAAGCTAGTCTGCTTAATCATAGACGTGGGTAATTCGTTTTGGTGACAGAATGGCAGTAATGGTCCAGTCATGCTCTATTATAAGAAAATATTCTAGAACAGAAGAGCCATGTTGCCAAGTAGGGGCTTTTTTTTAAACATTGACATTAATTTCCTATTGGACAATATTAGTTATTGTTCTTATAACTCCATTTTAGAGGCTTTGAGCTGCGTGTAAAGTTGCCAATACTTTTAAAGGATTCTTTTCTCTGGACAATGGTTAATCTGTATTATAGAAAATGTTTCCAGTTGTGTGAGAAAATCAATCCAGTGACATGTTCTGTTGGTTCAACAGAAATGATTGTGATCTTTTGGTACCCAAAGTCCTTTTCTTAAAGTGTCATCTTTTTTTTTTTTTTTCTAAAAGAGCAGGACTCATTTCTACCCACTGATATGCACAGGTTTTCCACTTTCTTCAGCTGGAATTGGCCCATACTAGGACAGAGCAGCTTCACAGCCCTCAAGGAAAGTTATCTCTGCATTTTTCTGGCCACGTGCATGAGGACTGCAAGGTGGCATAGGCTACCTGGGGTCACAGGAGATGAGAGACGCCTTCCGAAATGGAACTAGCCCCACCTTGGAAAAGTGGCAGAAGTGTCAGAGAACAAGGAATTTATTGCTCCATCTCTCCTGAGTGGTAAGATGTAGGCAAAGCAGCAGCCAAGGAGGCTCACCTCACTCAGTGCTATGCCCTGTGCGAATATCATTTAGCAAAACTGCAGTATGCTTAAATTTACCCCAAACCTCTACTGTTAAAAAGACCTGTGTACCTTTTTTCACTGTGGTGACATAGAAAGGATGGTTTTTAATGTTCTGCTGTTTATAAGAAAAGATGATTCCCAACTTGTAGCACTATTTTCAAGGCATTTTCTACCCTCCCAGGTCAGTGCTGATGGAGGTTTAAGGGGCATTTTCTTGCATTTGAGGCTATGAACATCTTGCTATGAGCTCTCTGCAATTTGGGCCAAAATGCCATTGACTTCAGGGGTCAGTAATGGCATTCAGCACGATGATTAAACAGTAGCCACATCTACCTCTTAGAATAAATAAATTACAATAAGAAATGTCATATATTATTGTTAAATATCATAGTTCAGAAATGCCTTTCAAGGCTACAGAATAGATTTAGCCCTAATGCTGGGTAAAGGCCAGCTCTCAGTTTTATCACCTAGGGAGCAGATCAGAAATTCATGGATCAGCTCCTGGTGGGGAGTATCTTGGCCCTGCCCCAGCAGTCCAGGCAAATGGTCCTTCAGTAGGAATATTCAGGTGAGGATATCTGGGTGAACTGCCTGTGCATGAACTTTTCCACAGTGAAGCCCTCCTTGGGTTGTGGTGCCCCCTTACCCCTTTGCTGTTTGCAACCTTCCCTGTACACACCTGAGCTACAGTACAGGACTCCTTCTTGGGCCGTTTTCCCCCAGGGAAGGAGTGAAGGATGTCTGGGGATTTAACAGCACTCAAGCTATCTTGCCTCTATTTTTATTGCTAGGTTGGTAGGTTGCTGTCCAAGCTAAAGTGCAGCTGCTGCCCTGATTCATACCCAGCCATGAAAGCAGAGCTCAAAGTCCAAACATTTAATAAAAGACGGGTGAGTGAGTTGTGTGAAGACTGACGCTGAAGCACAGACTGAGACTACAGGACAGGTACTATACCCTCAGGGAGTAAGAATGGTATTTTCAGTACTACATTTGCCTTTATGTTGAAGCTGATTACCCCCTCTCTCTATACTGGACAGCATTTCAGTCAAACCTCAGTGACTCCCTACCAACATACAGACAGATCTGTGATTTTACCTAAAGGTAAAAGAGAAGTAATTGCTCATTTATAAAGGGTTAGTAACAGTTACTTGGTTTGCAAACAACTCTGACTTCAGGAATTGCAATACCTCATTTTATGGAAAGGCTCTGTAACATCTTTTGGCACAGCTACTCTGAAAATTTATCTTTCTTCATCCTCATTCCTAGGCTAGCATGGATTCCCTGTCCTTTCCTGTCTTCTTTTGGAGAAAGAGCAGCTCAGACTCATTCTCCTAATGTGCAGAGTCTTTATGGTCCTGGTATGTGTGGAGTAGTGTGGTGACACACTCAGGAAAACCTACTTTCAGGCATCAGTGACAGGGGTCATGAAAACTAAGCTGCATCTGTTCTCAATCCTTTTCTTTCTTCTGTACATTAAATTGGAAAATGGTCCCTCTTTTTGTGACTGTGTGAATACTTTATTGAATTGTGGATGACCTGAATTAAACTGGGATCAGTAATAATCCCTTTTTTCCCTTGTTCCTGAACCTACCCAGATGGTAATGGAGTATCTGAAAGAAACATTCTGCTAATGAGCTTTATATCTTTTAATATTACAGAGCAGAAGAATCTGTATCAGATGAGGACAAAAGGAGGTAGGTGATCTACTGGGACTGGCTTTATTTGCAATAGGCTGCAGTGACTTCTGCCACCAGATGTACATCCTTCTTTTCTCCTCCTAGTTGTCACTGAGACTACCAAAGCAGAGAGAAAAAAAAATGAGTAAGAAATCTCTCGAAGTCTCATAGGGTCTGGTATTGATGAGTTCACCTACCCTATTAATGAGTTGGGGAGGGGGGAACTTTATCTCACAGCTGTAGTTGATGTGCTTGTTAAAGGCCAGTGACCTCTACCTTCAGCTAGCCCCACCACAGAAGATGGCATTAGCACTTGTGGGAGATTTCCAGTGGGTTGGAAGTCAAAGGAAGTGTGACTCTATCATGAAACAAATCAGAAATCAATTCATAGCCTCAGGGACTGGAGGAGGTGTGATTAAATTTGCCACCTGGTAGGGCAGAAAATCGTGCTGGGAATCTCTGCAAGTAGCTCCAGGCACGGCAGATGCTCTTAGGGACCCAGTTTTTGAGCTCCTTTTATCAGTCCCTGCTTTTCATACAGCCCTTGGAGCCAGAAAATTCACTCTGCAAGGCCACAAAGGGGAGAGAGTTGGGCTATGAAAGTACCCAACGTTCTCCTGCTCCTTCCTACTAAGAATTTTTTCCAAATGTAGGCTTAAGCAGAGGGATGCAGGTCCTGTTTATTAACAAGGAGAGGCCAAAGTGCTGTTTCATTGGTGTGTATTGTTTCAAGTGAGGTGCTTCAGTGGTCCCAGAATTGAACATTGCTATCAGATCGGCTCCATGTTCAGTTGGTGGCTAGAAGAAGCTGACCCAGTGGGGTTTATTGTCTCAAAACAGTTGGGACTTAAATAAAAATATTAGGAACTTCATATCTCATCAATGCTTATAAATATGTAAAGGGCACCTGTTAAGAGGATGGGGCCAGACTCCTTTCAATGGTGCCCATTGACAGGACAAGGGGCAATGGGTACAAACTGGAACACAAGAAGTTCCACCTGAACATGAGGAAAAGCTTCATTACTGTGTGGGTGGCAGAGCACTGAAACAGGCTGCCCAGAGAGGCTGTGGATCTCCTTCTCTGTAGGTATTCAAAACCTGTCTGGATGTGATCCTGTGCAGCCTGCTATAGGTGAACCTGCTTTAGCAGAGAGGTTGGACTAGGTATCTCCAGAGGTTCCTTCCAACCCTGGCCATTCTGTGATTCTATGATTATCTGCAAAATAACTCCTTTCACAACCTCGGGTCCCATGTCAGAGTAATAACAGGCCTCAAAGTTTTTTTGCCTGGCACTGTATTAGCAAGCATATGGCACTTAATACGCACTTTTCCCGTAGCCATGGGAAAGGAGGGCTCCTCTGATGGTGCTTATCCAGAGGTGCCCTCTTCTCTGACCACCCATGGTCTTTGTAATGCTGCTGCGTGATGTCAATGTTACAGGGAGAAGTGTTACAATTAAGCTCTGATGTCTCTTTAATGGTTTCTTTAAATCAGGAACTACGGTGGTGTGTACGTTGGCCTGCCGTCGGATGCGGCTGCCATCGTTTCCAGTCAGACAAAAGCCGCACCGAAAGGTATTGGAAGGTTGTGTATTACATCTCTGCTGCTTTCTCAGTTTAATTTTATCTAGTAGAATGTGTTTCCTTTAAAAATCAAGTATTATTTCAGACAGACTGGCTCGCCTTGGAGCCTCTTAAGGCAGTGGGGCTATTTATAATTGTTAAAATGATTGTTCCAGTTTATTTAAATGTTAACACACTTCTGCAGAAGGATCCTAGAGCAGATGCTGGCAATGTGGTGCATCGTCTTCTGAACAGCTTCTCCACACTCTGAGTGCTCTGAAAATTCAAAGAAAACAAAACCCTTTTAGGAGTAAGAGGCTGTGATAGATGTGCTTGCAGAGCCTCAGCGCTATTTCTAGTTTTGAAGGTGTTTACTTGCATTGTGGTGAATTCCAGTAATAACAGTTAGTAAGTGCTTGCTTTCAGGTTTATTTCTGTTCTTATATGAAACTGGGTGCAAACTGTTTCTTTTCCATGTGATGTTTTTGAACAGCGGGGGAAAAGCATTAGGCTTGTAGGTACTTAGCGGACAATCATAAACATATATTTATGAAATCATGTAATAATTGTTTAGATTTAGTACGACAAAATGCTGCTGTCACATTCATACACCAGAGTTTAGTCACTGACTGGTGCTTCCAAAATTTGCCACAAAACAAAACAAAATACGAAGAAAAATAACACGATTAACCATAATAATAGTAGCTGGCTTTGGAACAGTAGTACCTTTGTTGCATGGTTTTTTAAAGTGTGTTCTAAATTAGTGATATATTACAATGTTTTAACCATCTTTACCTTTTGTTTTCTCATTCAGATTAGAAGAACACATCAAGATCCAAACAGCTGGAGGTACTGTATGTCTTAATTAATTTTATGTGCTTGACAAGTATTTGTTGAACAGAAATAAGGTGGCAGTGCTCCCTGTGCTGCTGTCAGGTGGTCTGGGAATCATCCAATTATTTCTCCAGCTGCAGCATAATTCTTCTAAAGGCCAGACCTGGGGTCAGTTCTCAGTGGTGCAGACATAAATTAAAAAGTGGGTAAAGTCACTTTCTTGTTGAGAAGTAGGGAAACTCCATGCTACCCTGTTTGTGGATGAATAAAAATCAAATGTCCTTTTGTACACCTTTAACCACACCACAGCTTATCCTGCAGCAGTATTAAGACCTCCCATGTGAGGTGAGGTGCATCAATAGTGTGTAGACCAGCATCTATAGAGGCAAAGCTATTCCCAAGAATTAGTAGTTTGCAGTTAGAAAACATCTCTATTTCAGGGAGGACCAAAGTGAGGCACCCACTGGATAACTTACTGGAGCTTTCCTCTTGCTATGGGAAATTCTAACTAAATAAATAAAAAATAAAGAAGTCCTTTAAAAGTTCATTTCTGAGGAAAAATAAAACAAGCTAAGTTTCCGTTCAGAATTTGAACTAAGTCAAAGTTGAGGAATGTCAAAAGGGAACTGTTTTGGTGTCTAGTCAGTAGGGAGAGGGGGAATCATAAAGCTGCCGGTATTTTCCATAGGAAGCAGAACCCTTTCCTAATTAAGGTGAAGAGCCAGGAATAGGTCTGGCTGGTCCTTGTTCTGGAAGCAGGCTTAGTAGAGCAGAACACACATATACTGATGGTCTTTAATGATGAAAGGTTAAAGCTCCATGGACTTTACTAGTAGTGTTCCTATACAGGGAGACCTTCAGTTGGTCATCACACCTAATTTCAGTAACCTAGCAGAGATGTCAAAGCTAGGAATGCTGTCACCCTTAACCTGGGCAAGAC
This sequence comes from Dromococcyx pavoninus, assembly GCA_033558185.1. Classification (NCBI taxonomy): domain Eukaryota; kingdom Metazoa; phylum Chordata; class Aves; order Cuculiformes; family Neomorphidae; genus Dromococcyx; species Dromococcyx pavoninus. Next base: position 584,976 of record JAUMJL010000209.1, read on the forward strand.
TGAAGCACTTTCTGGAGGTTGCAGCTTTCCATACATGGTTGATGGACAGAATGTGAGTTAATTAGGTCCACGTCTTGGTGTTTTAGTTAAATGCCTGAGGCTGGTAGAATCAATCACTTAACCTTTATTTTGCTATTCAGAATAGTTGAAAATGCACTTTGTATTCATTGGTGCACGATCAGGTCTTGGCTGCTGATTCAGGCTAAAAAAGACTTACAGAGATGAGCACCTTTAAATCTGCAAAAGGTCCTCTGAACTCCGTGAGTTTATGGGTGTATGTGTCTGGAGGGCATGGCCACAAATCTCTTGGCTTCTAATGATGGCCTAGTTTTCTGGTTTATGTAAAGAGTATCACTTCGCCAGTCTGGCTAAATCTGTTCTTTTCTTTCTTTGAACAGTCTTCTACTAAGACCAGTTGCCAGTGCTTTATAGAGAGCTGTGCTGAAGACTTTTATATTCACGGAGAGCAAGAGAGTTCAGAGCACCAAAAAAATCTAAACTGTTGCAAGTTCCAGCTACGGGTAAAGCTTAAAGTACAGCGTTGAATCAGTTTCCAATGATGGTTGCATTATGGAAACCTCCTGCTGTTGTCCATTGAAAAATGAAATCAATGAACTCATGATGGATGTTTCTGCACAAGAGCTAACTTTGATGATCTGCAACTTATTTCTCTGTGGCCATATTGCAGATTTCATCAGCTATCAGCTATGCTTCATATATTTTCTCCAACAATTTTTGATAGATTTTATATAGAAAACCATTACTACTGTCCACTTAATAGTTCCTATAAATTAATTGTTAATTTACCAGAATACTATATTTGACAGGTTTGCATCTTTTTGGTAATACTGCAAATTTTAATATTTTTGCTGTGAAAACTTAAGAATAAGATGAAATAAGCGTAAGACCATTGGGTTCTTTATAATTAATGCTGTCTCTTTTATACAGTGAGACAACTATTAGTGTTTAATTTTCATCTTTTGAGAATATATTGCACAAGGAAATTTATTTAAGTAAGAACAATGTACTTCACTGTAATATTTTCATGTCTGTTTTTATTTTCTTCAGCTTTTTCTCTTTTATAAAGCATTACATGGAAAAAAATACCAATGAACCAAACTATTAAGTTATGCCTTCCATTCTGTGTAATATTATGACATTTCCTCACATAAAGATGAAGTGATAGTATTTTCAGAGATAGTGGGACTAAACTCCAGTGCCGTATCCTCCTGAACTGTAGAGTGTGTCCCTAACTCATCCCTAAGCATCTCCAGTAAGGCAAATTGTAACAGAATGAGAGTTATCATTACTTTAGCAAATTGTTGTATTAAATAATGGATAGAAGGATTTAAAATTAATTAATTTTATAGCAACTGTAGTTTACCACAGAACATAAACAGATTGTACACTTCCATATGGCTGAACAAGTATTTAAATTATTAAAGACTTTTGCATAATTCTTTAGTCAAACTATTTTTTTTGATAGGAAATAATATACTATACACTTTAAACAAACAAATGAAAAAAACCAACCCACGCCATTTGAATGTATTACTGGAGACCAGTGATCACTTTTAAAATTAAAAGAAAAAAATCAGAATAGATAATTTAGACATGAAGAAGTGAAATGCTGTGAATCCTGAAACTACAGCCCATTTCACCGGTATCTATTATGACCCATGAACAACTCTCTTCACCTTAATTTCCAGTAACCTGCAGCTCTGGCTTTTCAACTAAGTGGTAGTTTGTTTGATGTGACATCTGTAAAAAGAAGTATTTCAAAATATTCCTTGTTTTTCCTCTTTTAAGTATTTGTGACGTTATTTACTGCTATTGTCTAGAAATCTGCTACTTGGATTATCAATAATTTCAGCCTTCCAGCTCCTGACGACAAATATTCATCTCATTCTTGACCCCTTCGACTCTGAGTTAAGATGATATAAGCTTGAAGATGAAAAGGTGGTGTAAAAATATCTCCATAGGCATGAATGTCTGTAGATTAAATCTGCAGAATCTGCAGAATCTTGCAAGTCAAACTGATGAGAGCTTCAATAGCACTGAGTCATAAACATGCAGGTTTTCTTCCCACCTGCCTACCATAGCATAAGTGTGTAGTTTCCACATCACATGCTCCCAAAATGGTTTAAATTGTTTACAGAGCACAAGTTTATTTAGAACAAAGCAGTTAGGCCTGACCTGATCACAATTGCCTTTCCCAAAGTGGAAAAAAACACCAGTCACCCTAGGATACATTGTAGTTGAGCTAGTGCTTGAAAAACCAACAACAAATGCCAGTAATCTCGCCAGTTTCTTGTCCACTTCTATCCTTCAGCTGCTGGGAAGAATCATCAAAAAGGTGGACAGGGATAAATCTAAACATCACTTGTTCTACTGCTGACATCTAAATCCCTAAGTGTAGGCTGAGGAAAGAAGAGGTGATCTTTAACGGATAGCTCCTGGCAGTTGGTGGTGGGACAGTTGCAAAGGGTACTTTTTCTTGGTTTAAGTCATTGCTTAATTTTTCTAGTGGAGAGCTGCAGAGAAGTGTGGAGTACTTTGCAGAATTGGCCTCTTCATGATTCATCCGCTGAATGTGTGGGCAGCATGGTGGTTTCTTAATATTTTTTTCCTCTACATCTTCTAATTTCAAAAGCTTACTGAGCAACTGACAAATGTTTCAGTATCATGGGCCTGAGCCTCTGCAATAGATACACATTCGTTTATGCTGTGCGAGTCTGTGAGCATCAAACTGAAGAGCCAGGGTCATAACCTTGTCTTAGTTTTGCAGACTCCTGTCTTTTGTTTTCCCAAGGACCCACAGATCTAGAAACTGTGTGACAGGACACTGTATTCAGTCTTGGCCAAATTCCACTTAGGGAACTGATTTTCTGCTCATCAAAATTCCTCTATGGTGAGTAGCATTTCTTAATCCTTTGTTAGTAAAAACACATGACGTTTCATGGAGAAATTATTATATTTGCTCTTTTGAAACTTAATCTATGGATATTTCTGTTAGGAGGAGGAACACAAAAGAAACCCTATATGCCACCTGCCAGCTGTGCTTTCAAAGGCATCCTTGAAGGATATTTAGGCAGTGGTTGAATGTTGATGGTTGAGTGTGAGAATTGAGATTAGAACACAAGGAGCCATTGAATGGCAGAGTTATTATTAAGAGATATACTTTGGTTTTGTCAAAAAATCTTGAATTACCATTTGTAAAGAAGAAACATTGAACTGTTGAAGGCTGTGGTGCGATTTCCCTTGCTGTTGTCACACTTTCTCCATCCAGAGCTCAGGAGACAGTGAAAATAGTTTAGCAAAGACTGTGGATTCAGACTTTAAAATCTCAGAAAGTCTGATTTGAGATTCTTTGACAACCCAGAAATATTTTGCTTGAATCTTGAAAAATTCTGAAATAGTAAAGCTTTGGATTGAAACTAGAGTTTGGGATTAGCTGAAAAACAATCCAAATATTTTGTTGGGCTGTAAGTTTTATTCTAGCTGTACAAACTATTTCACCTCAAGGACAGCTGCCCCTTTGAATTACACTGATGAGACAGTGCAATTATTTTGCTTTCTTCTTAATGCAGAACCAGGAGCTTGGTTGTAAGGACCTGACTTCTCGGTATCTGGGTAATCCAGATGGAGATACTGCCCATCTCGTGTGTGCCATGCACCTCACGGTGTATTTCAGGGGATGTGACATAGTTTTAAATCTCTGTGACATTCAAGGGTTAAATCTGTCACTAAGGGAGTTGCAGAAGACCTGGTAAAGCTGGGTGTAAACTCAGGTAGGATGTCATTCACTAGAAGTGAAATCCTCTTGTGGAAAAGAGTCCATACAAGGCTGCAACTGCAGAAAAATGTAATGGCGAAATTTATCTCTAATGAACACAAAGGCAAATTACAAATTTAATTGATTTCATCCTGCATGTCTAGCAGAGGAGTCTGTGGTGTATCGGACTACGGTTGAAATGGCATCACTAGCGTATGTTCCCTGTCTGTGTTCCCTGTCACCCACACAGTTCTAGCAGTTCTCAATAATTGTGCTTCCCAAGCAGTCGTTGAGTCACTGCTGATCTGTTTTCTGCAAAGTAGACCTCTGGTTCCCATGGCGATCAGAAGTGACAATTATTACAGACTGCTACTACAGTTCCTCAGTTGCTTGTACCCACTAAAAGAAGCTCTTATCTGGTTATAGGTCCTTGCAGTTTTGCAGTGCTTGTCATTGCTTCCTATTGACAGCAATTTGAGCACTTCAGGTGAATTGGCTTTGTGGAGAACATGCTGCAGGAGAGTATTTTGTGAAGTATTTTTAGTTTGCAATGTATTTAGAAAAAGACCAAGAAAATAACAGCTCTGTAAACTTTCCATAGAGCAATGGTGTGCCAGTATTGCAGGAAATCTTTTGAGAGTGAGCTATAGGATTCAACCCTTGTTTTAACAACAAATGTGCACTGAATTTAGAATTATCATAACAGGAGCAATTTCATTTTTTAGGAACTGACAATTTTTACTGAAACCCTAGGGTTTTCAAACATAGTAGTATTTCCCAGACAGCAAAACCTTGCTTATGGGTGCTCAGAATGGCTGTCACCTGTGTTGTGGGAACTTCTGGGTAATGGGCACTTATCTGGTCATTATTGAAATACCTGTAGCTGAAGATAGGAACTTGCTTGTGAAACGGATCATTCCATGAAGTATGGTGAAATTCTCATTAGCTTACCTGTACTGAGAAAAGAATTAGAAAGATACCATGGGATGGAGCCATGAAAGGGACTTTGTGTGCTAAAAGAAGGAAATGTGCAGGAGAACGAGGATGGTAATGTTATGTAGTAAAGACAGATGCAGAAAGAGGGTAGGAACTGAAAATGATGTAAAAAAAGGAAATAGTTTAATTAAGTATCTGCTCCATTTCGCTGTGAATCTAATCTCTTGAAAATAGAGCAAGAAGTAGGCCACTGCCAAATTGTTTTAAGACTGCAGAGAAATGGGGATTGGTTTATCAGTTCATTCCAACTCTCAGGTGTCTGAGATTGCAAACCTCATTTTCATTTGCTTAATGCCCGGTGTAATGAGCCCACGAACCTTGCATGTCCTTTTGGGTGTTACTAGGATATAGAAATATCCTGCCTGCTCTTTCAAAAATTGTGTTGGTGTTCCCTTTGTTTATGTCTCTCTATGCAGACTGGAACTGCTAATTACTTTGGAAGTTTGCATCACACTTGAAAAACAATTTAGCAGACTGAGAAAATACACAAGATGTAAAAATCATTAACAGACATAGTGCAAGGAAAAATTATAGAACATGTGAAAAGAAAGCAAGAGCTTAATCTGAAAAAAACAGAGTAGAGGTAGAATGAAAGCTTTGACTTACTTATGTCATCTATTTTACATTTCTCATAACTCATGGATCATTGTGCAAGTGATTAGTTTGGATGACAGCACCCTTATTAGTACTCTGGGACTTAGCAGTCCACTTACAGAGTTTAGTTTATGATCTTTGATTCCTGTGTTAATTGGAGTTGTCAGTAATTTGCAATACTGAATTCCACCCTTAGTCTTCATTACCCACTTTTAATGTTGGCCAAATCTCAATGTTGTCTGCAGGATAGCTTCAGCTCCATAAAAGCTGATCTCACTGGATTCTTACTGTGAGGCTGTGATTCAGGGTGACATGTTAATTTGAGGCAGTTTGTACTCAATAGCTATTTTGTGGAGGCTACCAGACTGCAAGAAAATATAAGACCGTTTATTGGAGTTGGGAAGGTATTAAAACTTTGGAGAGAGTCCACATTGTATCACTACAAAAATCTGCTTGAGAGAACACAAACATAACATCACATGCATAAATAAACTAAATCAGAGAGGTAATACACACCTTTCAACTTGTATCTAATAACATGGAGTACTGCATCCAGCTCTGGAATCCTCAGCACAATAAAGACATGGACATGTTGGAGTGGGTCAAAAGGATAGTCATGAGGAAGATCAGAGGGGTGGAACACCTCTCCTATGAAGACAGGCTGAGAGAAAAGTAGACTTCAAGCAGACCTTATAGCAGCTTCCCAGTACCTAAAGGGGGCCTACAAGAAACCTAGAAAGAGACTTTCTGCAAGGGCATGTAATGGTAGGATGAGGGTAATGGCTTTAAATAAGGTAGATTTAGATTAGATATAAGGAAAAAAAATCTTTACTACGGGAGTGGTGAGGCACTGGAACAGATTGCTAAATGGTGTTGTGGATGCCCCAGCCCTGGAAGTGCTCATGGCCAGGTTGGATGGGGCTTTGAGCAACCAGATCTAGCGGAAGCTGTCCCTGCCCATGGCAGGGGAGTTGGAACTGGATGATCTTTGAGGTCGCTTTCAACCCAAACCATTTTATGACTCTATGATAATATCATATTTATGTTTGTGTATTGCTGGACACTCACTGTAACTTAGTTGTGAATATTCTGCCACAGCTAGCTTTGCATTCCCAAAATGATATTGCTGTATGATAAAAACTTATAAGGTTTACCACTGCCTGGTTTGTCCATAGGAGATTTACATGCTTTTGGGAAATCAGTCAACAGCTTTTCTTTAAGTTAAAAGATTTAATTACACCTTAATGTATAAATAGTATAAACTTGAGGAAACTCCAAGTATCTGGTTATTATAACAATGTACTTCATCTTTGAAGTCTCACAAGAAACCAGTCGCCTACTTCTTTTTCCTCTTCCAAATTGTGGGTTACTGTAATAAATAACTGATTAAATTCTTCTACTGTTCTTTCAAAGGAACTGCTTTGGATCATCAGATAAAAACAAACCATTTTTGGCAGGAAATTAATTTGTAATAAGGAAGTGGTGCCAGCCGGGGAGGTGGAGTTTCTATAAATTCCAAATTCTTTTTAATAGAATGAATAATGGTTGGAGAACTTACACAGCACTGTTAAAGGGTCTTTGTTCAGGGCATCATTGCTTGTGTAACAACTGCTTCTTGAGAAACCCGAGATTTCCAGTGAAAAGAACCCTGAAAATCCACTACTCGGAAACTAATTTTTGATATCTGATAATCAAAATTTCTGATAATTTGCCAAAAGCAACATTTTATTTTTCCCATCAGATTTCAAGAGGAAGCCAAATTCTCATCTGAACCAGTAAGGTAAACAATTGACCTCTCCTTGCCTGCAAAAAATTGCAGGCAATTCTCATTCAGAGATACAGGAAAAAATATATATGTTATTAAATAGCTCTATCATAGGGGCGTAGATGTTCATCCACTTGAAATTAATCCCAATCTTTTAGGCTAGATTATACTAGATTTCATGTTTCCTCCTTTAACATAATATTTTGAAATATAATATTATTCCTTCATTTTTTTCCTATTGGCTGAAATAATCCCTGGCAAAAATATTTCTTCTATATTTGTTGTAAGAATGTGTACTTCATTATAATTTTCAAAACTTCTCCCACTATTTCCCATTTTTATCTCAAATACACCCTCTGGCATGAAACTATGCCACAGTCTAGGTTTTATCCAAAGAGTTAGGCTCACACCTTTACTCAGGTCAGCATTCCAAGTAGGTACCTTTGAAGAACATTTTCTCCTGAATGCTTTTTCCTCCACTGTTTTTTTTCAACTTCAGTTGGAATACGGATAATGTTGCCTGATTGTTCTTTAGGAGGAGAATTTACTGCACTTGTGACTTGGGATTTGGACTGGCATGGTTATAGGAATCTTCCATTCATCAGAATAGGGTCTTGAAGCCTCATCTTACCTTGTGCACGACACATCAAGCAGCTTTTTGCTACGAAGTTGAAAAGTGCAAAATGACGTGAAGTGTCTCCATTGCATTCCAGTTTGAGCAGTGATGTGCAAACAAAGAGTAAACATTACCGGTAAATTGGTTGGAGAGATGACTTTGCAACATTGCACAGTCTCTTTGGAGTGGCTTGAAATGGTGACAAAAGGAACAAGACAATCGAGTCATATGATTCAATATCATAAATGCCTGTATTAGACATGCAAATTAGGGTGGTATCCCTTGTACTGTCATTGCAGTTTCCACAAAGTATTTGCAGTCTTGTAATAATTTCACCTGCACACCTCTGTAGGTGCTAAGGGAAATTACTCCCAGTTGACAGTGGCCCACCATTTGACCCATAGGTTTTCTTGCCTGTGTCACAGGGTGTGAGTGATGTGCACAATGTTTAGCTCCTCATCATTTGAGAATTCCCAGTCTGCAGCCTGCTGCTTTTGCCACGCGGCTCTGCAGTGCAGCTTCATGGTGTCTACCAGTGTAAATAGTCAAAAGTGGTTTGAAGACCATCTGGTAGAAGGACACCTTGATGACATATTTCTTCTCTTGATCCCATTGTCTTTCTGGTGCTCTGGATGACGTATGGTGGCTTCACACCCACTGAAGGACCAACCATGTATTGTCAGTGGTCTTCTCCAGGTTAGTTGTACTGTGCCATACCCACTCCATGACATCAGGCCAGTACAAACAACGCTGCTGTGCTGGAGAGGTTGGCCTTATCCTCGACTGGCTGAAGACTTAAATATTGCTAAGATTTGTTTTTCTGCCTCCTTCGCTCCCTTAGCAGCAAAACCCAAGTGTCTGCACTGAGTTGCCTTTTATGTGCCTCCTGAACAAGCCTTATGTTCAGAGCTGCGCTGGTGACAATCAAATTAATCATTGTCCTGTCTGCAGCTGTACATCAGGCTCTCCTGGCAGCCTCAAAGGAGGCAGGCTGTAGCCTGGGATATCAGAATAAATCCTTGTCCAAAGTAGGTCAGCAAACCATGCCCAGCCTCCAGAAATGGTTTGTTCAGAGAAAGTGAATTTCTTGGCATCGCTGGCATTCATTTTCTTCAAATGTCTTTCATGGAGAAGAATCCTACAGACCTGGATGGCAATGCTGGTTCCCTGGAGCCTGAACCCTCTGGCAAAACTTAACAGAAAAGATGTTCTGAAGGGAGGGAATGCCAAAAGCACCCCCACACCCCACCCCAAAATGCAAAAGGGAACCATTATAAGGAGCCTTGCTACACCTCTGCTGCTCTCATTTCTTTGGTGTTCAATTGATTTCTCCTTAAAAACTGCAGATGCCTTAAGTTTTGTTTTCACAGTAACTATATATACAATGTTAGCAGTTCAAAGTTTAACTTTTCCAAAACATTTATTTCAAATTTTGAAAAAAGTTACTTTCTGTATGTTATTCTGATTTCCATGAAATTGCCCCAATCAATTAATCACTTCTACACTTTTTCACTTTAGGGTTTACTTCTAATATATGGACTCAAATACTGGCATTAAAATGGAGAGTTATTTCATCTTACAAAATATTTTGCAATGACAGTGCTAACAGTGCTGCTTGTCATTTTACCACTGCCTGTGGCAAAGTTATAAGTTTTGGACATCATTTAAAAATCAAATTATTTTGCTTCTTATGGAACTTTTATGTCAGGCCTGAAAGATAATAGAGTTTATAAAAACATTGTCTCTGGGCTACTTCAGATTGTCCTCTAAGCCATAAAAATATTTCTCTGAGTTTTTTTCTGTAGTGAAATCTATGCTGTTGTCCAGTTTCAAGGTGATTTGTCATAGTTGTGTTCTAGCCTCTCTACAGATGCTAATATTATTCTGCAATGAAAAAAGGCAACCAGCCATTTCTGGGTGCTCTGTAGAATCTTAAAAGCAAGACAGCTTAAAATAAATGTTTGCATCCTGCGGTGTTTTCGTGACCTCCGATGGACTTTGGGCACTACTAAACTATAAATAAGATCAAAAGATTCATTCTCTCATGCTCAAAAAACTAAAACAATCAAACATTAGAAACTTGAAGAATGCCAAAATCGAGCTTCTCGATACATTTGAATTATGATCAATTTTTAACAATGTGATCAAATGTGTGTTTTTTCACAGGATACATGCTAAAATAGACTACCCGAAGTAGACCTGTACGAAAAAGTATATTTTCCCTTGAAATTTAGCAAATACTTGTTTATTAATTTTGTCAAGGTTTTATCATTGATTTGGGCCAATTTGTTGCCCAGGAATATGTTCCTTGATCTCCCTGTGCAAGTCTGACACTAAAAATATATATTTTCTCTCTTTCAAGGTAAGCACTTTGAACTACTGCAAGTTGCTTCTTGGTTACTCAGAGGTGGGTTTATTACCAAGGACAACACCTGCTAAGGACTGTCAGTTGTCACCTAAAGTTCAGAATAAAAATATAAAGCTTCCAGCTTAATGAATCTCAAATTATTTTGTTTTGCCTTTACTCTAGTTTACAGAGAACTCAAAGGATTTCATCATGCTTCTGAATGGGTTACAATAACCTTAAAAAGAGCAAGCAGGCTGATAACCCTTACTACTTTAAAAAAAGCCAGTGTAAGTACATCAAGGGACAAGAAGCACCTGAAAAGCATGGCCAGCACCTGCCTTTGGGTGGACAGTTGCTCTTTGGGAGTGTGATATAAAAATGTAAAGTTTTCCTAACTACCCAGATGACAAGGCTGTAAAAACAGTTAATTACCCACTTATTCTCTCTGTGTCTTTTAATTTGTTGTTGTTGCTTAAAGCTAGGTACCTGTGGAAGAAAGGCGAAAGTGTACAACTGCTCTTTTTCAGCAGGTTCTCTGTCTGCCTGGTCAGTTTTGATTTTTATTGTTTGTGTGATTTCAGACCTAAAAATAGATACAAGGGGCTGGGAATCAGAAATTCCTGCCTTCCTTATGCTTCAGGCTTGTTACTCTTGGCTAAACCACTTAGGTGGAATCCTTCAAAAATAGTTTTTAAAACCGGAATAAACAAGCAAAGAGCTTTTGTTCTAATACCACCTTGGTACTCCTCCAGGGAGAGCTGAGAGGAGTCTGTAGTGGTGAGCATGTTTCTGAGGCTCTTGAGACCACCGCTGAGGCTGGGTGATGTGCTGGGGAGCCCACACATTGCCAGCAGATATTATAGCAAGGGGCTGGATCTCCCTCTCTGTCCTCTCCCTTCTTTCTGCCACCTCACTGCATCCACAGTGGTGCCCAAGAAACAGAGATCAAGTGTGGTTTACATCAGTTGGAGAATAAGGATTTAGCACTTCTGATGTGTGCGATAAAGGAAGGCGAAAGGTGAGGTTTGGAGGTGAGCAGAAAAGCAAAATCATTTTAGTGATGATGATGAATTGCTGTTTGTTGAAATGCTGCTCTCTGCACTTCTGCAGGGGAAATTACTCTTTTCAAGATGGGGAAACAATCAGTAGCTTAACTTCATTACAAATGCTGAAAAACATTACTCATGTTAGCAAAACAGCTTTTTGTTCTGTCTTTTTTTCCCCTTTAAAACCTCAGAACCTGTTACTGTTTCCAGTAATAGCCTGGAAATAAGATTTTTTTTTCCTTTTTAAGTGGGAAAATCAAATAATCCTTGATTTTATTCACTGCTCAAAAGCAACTGTATGGATTCTCTTGTGAATTCTCCCATCACGATCACAGCTCAGCTAGGGTCAGAGCAGTAGGCACAGCAAATGGTGCAAGCTGACCCACAGCTCTGTGTGTGCAGGAGCCCTGAGTTGTGTTTTTTTTGGCTTGAGGGGGATATCTCTGACTGTGTTTCTTTTCATTCACCAGTGTTAATTACAGTTGTGCCCACTTTCTGGGGATTGGACAGCCGCCAGTATACCTGTGCAGAAAGCCCTGGCAGTGGCACATCTGCATGCTTTCTTCTATGGATTTTAGCAAAAATCCAAATGTTACATGGACACGGAGTGAGATTTTCTGACTGAGTAGAGAGTCAGACCTGACTGAGTACACAGCTATTTTTTTTTCTTGTTTGAGAGTGTCACTTTTCCCCATATTATAATAGATGTACTTCCCAGTGACGTGTGTGTCTGAGCACAAAGTCCCTTCCGACTCTAAGGGCAAGTGTTAAAATCATCACTGCTCCCATATTGTTTGGATCAACTGGACAGCTCTGCAGAGGTGCAGTCTGAGGAAAAAAAAACTCCATGGCCACAAAAATACAGATTTAACCTTGAAAAAAAAATGTGTGAATTCTGGGACCTGTTCAGAAAAAAAAAAGGTTTACTTTGGACAAAAGTCTTGTTTACTTCACTGTGACCAGGAAAAGGATCAATGGTGAAAGTGAGTGGGAGGTATTTCAGTCTTTTCCTTAAGCCCAGCCTTAATCAATTTGGTCCTTGATTTAGCATTAGAGATTTTCCTTGTATTAACACCCTCCAGCTGATAAAATTGCAGGTGTCACTGCTCCAAGGGAGCCATTAAGTCTTTGCTTGTCTCAGGGACCTGAAAATACTTGATGAAGTGTTAGGGCTTGGCTTTCTCTGGGCACTGGGAGCAGTCCTCTCTGCAGGGCCCTAATTCCCCTACTGTGTACAGCTGCAGCTTGGGCAGGAGAAACCCTTTCGCAGAGGTGGCAAAGACAGGAGAGATCCCAGCATATTCCCACACTTTGTTATGGGACCCATCAAACTCCAGTGGAGAACCATGACTTGCTGAACACCAGCTGGGGTCAGCAGGTGGCATAGCATGAAGACTGGAGGGAACAAAGCCTGCTCTCTTCTTTACTGCAGAGCCCTAGTAAGAAAGGTGCTGTGGCATGGATAAAAAGCACCACATGAAAAGGCAGAGAGCACATGCAGGTAGAAAGGTGGCAAACAAACATGGGAGAGTATCAGGCAATTCAAAGGTATGTGGCTGAGTTCCTTGTTTGTGAGGGAAATGGGAAAATCAGGGCATGCTGTGGCCATCTGATTTTCTAAAAGGGGACCAAAGATGTGCAGCAAGGTTTTAGGTGCAGATGTCAGGGAAGGGACAGGGGACAATCATTTTGCAAAAAAACAATTTAAGCGGCAGCCGCCTCGGGATATTTGAAGGCTCTTCAATTTATTCCTTCGACAGCAACTGTTGCCAGCAAAAATGTGGACTCAGTTTCTACAGGGGACACATTTCAGGTGTATGGAGCTGGGATTTAAGGGCTGACAGCTTGACAGAGGATACAGTAGCAGAGCGACTTTTTGGCCAGGAAAAAGGAACCAGACATGGGAAAGTGTCAACTTTTTGCTGTAAAACACCCCTCACTGCACAGGGACTGGCTGTAGGCAGGTTTCCTGAGAAATGAAAGCAAAGGTGAGGGTAAGCACAGAAATGAGGCTAAGAGCAAGAGTCCCAAAACTCTTTCAATGAAGATATGGAGGTTTTATCTTCTAGTCTTGGCCTGTGCAAGTACCTCATCCAGGGAATGGCTGAGTAAACTGGGAAACATTTAAAACTCCAGGGATATCTCATGAAACCAGCGATTAGGGGAAAACTAAAGAGCTTTTCCGGGATGTGTAGAAAACGTGAAAGGCCTTAGGTGCTTGCAGGGGAAACATCCTATTCAGCAACCATATCCAACTGCAACCCTATAACTGAGAGTAAGTCAGTAGGCACATGTGAAGTTGACCCCCCTAGAGACTAGTGTAGATGCTCAGGGTTGATGAACAGCAGCAGGAGGAAGGTCTAGGGTCTTCTGCCCTGCCTCAGGACACTACTTGAGTGCTAAAATATTGAAAACCAAAGAGGTAGTAGGAGCTGTTGGAGGGCGAGGTGGACCAAAACTGTCCAGCTGGAGCAGAAATCCAGCTGGGAGGAAGTTAGAGACCTGGTCCTGCTTGTGGTGGGAGCCAAGAGGACTGAGAACAAAGGAATAAAGCCCTTGGGTCAGGAAAGGAGGACTGAACCATTTGTCTCTTCTGTGTATGTCTGTGTAGTGGAGGCAAACCAGCAGCATGTTGGAGCTGTCTTAAAGGGTGTATACTTCTACATGATGAAAACCTGATCGTTAGCAACCTGATCTAGTGGGAGGTGTCCCTGGCCGTGGCAGGGAGTGTGAAACTAGATGATCTTTACAGTCCGTTCTGACCCAAACCATTCTATGATTCTATGATTCTAAAACTGATTTTGATTTCTCCTGATGAGGATGCAATGGTTGGAAGGGGACTGTGAATGTATGAATGTTTATATGAATTCTCTCTATCTGATTGCCTTTTAAACACAAGCGCTACTTTACTTGATAAACATAAAAACTGGATTGTCCCAGCTTAGCGATGTTGCTCTGGCTCAAGAAAAAGAACTGGAGCGGAAGGAAGCTGCGGAGGCAGCAGCCTGCAGAGGCGCTGGTTCCCCACCAGAGAGCAGCGCTGCTCCAGCAGCGAGCGGTGCCTCTGCCTTTCTGGCTGCGGGCGGCTCTGGGACTGCGGCAGTCTAGGTCGTGGTGGGCCGCTCTAGGGTCTCCTCGGAGCCTTCTCTTCTCCAGGCTGAACAAGCCCAACTCTTTCAGCCTCTCCTCATAGTAGAGATGCTCCAGCCCTCTCATCATCTTTGTGGCCCTCCCCTGGACCCGTTCCCACAGCTCCATATCCTTCTTATGTTGGGGATTCCAGAACTTGTCACAGCACTGCAGATGGGCTCGCACAAGAGTGGAGTAGAATCAACAGATTGTAATTTATGTCCACTCAAGAAAAAGAAAAAAATCCAAGACAAATAAAATCTATCCAAACTGCTGTGAGTCTTTGGGTGTTTTGCAGATGACCTGCTGGTGGGAATGGTGCACAGCTCAGTAGACTGTGAGAGCTGTTCTTCTCCTGTGGATTCTCTTTGCAAATCCTGGTTTTCCAGCCTGACACACTGACTCTAGGGCCAGCAGTATTCACCTTGTCATTGAACAGGCTCTGAGATGCAAAAACTGCTTGGAGAAATGATGAAAACAAGAGCTCCTCTTAAAAAACTTAACTATCTTAAAACACTTAAAATCAAAATAGAATCATAGAACCATAGAATCATTATGGTTGGAAAAGACCTCTAAGATCATCCAGTCCAACCTTTACCCCAACACCACTGTGTCTGCTACATCATGTCCCGAAGTGCCACATCTATACATTTTGGAGCACCTCCAGGAATGGTGACTCGACCACTTCCCTGAGCAGCCTATTCCAATGCTTCATCACCCTGTAAGTAAAGATTTTTTTTCCTAAGATCCAATCTAAACCTCCCTGGCATAACTTGAGGCCATTTCCTCTCACCTTATCACTTGTTACATGAGAGAAGAGACCACCTCGCTACAACCTCCTTTCAGGCAGTTGTAGAGAGCAGTAAGGTCTCCCCTAAACCTTCTCTTCTCTACACTGAACAGTCCCAGTTCCTCAGCCACTCCTCATAAGACTTGCTCTCTACCAGCCTCTTTGCCCTCTTCTGGACACGCTCCAGCACATCTATGTCTTTCCTCTACTGGGAGGCACAAATGATCACTTCCCTGCTCCTGCTGGCCACAACTTTTTTGATCCAAGCTGGAATGTTGTTGGCCTTCTAGGCCACCTGGACACACCGCTGGCTTATGTCAGCTGGTTGTCAACCAACACCCCAAGGTCCTTTTCTGCAGGGCAGCTTTCCAGCCACTCTTCCCCAAGCCTGTAGCGTTGCATGGGGTTGTTGCGACCAAAGTGCAAAAACTGTCACTTGGCCTTGTTGAATCTCATACAATTGGCCTTGGCCCATTGATCCAGCCTGTCCAGGTCCTTCTGCAGAGCCTTCCTGCCCTCAAGCAGATCAACACTTCTGCCCAGTTTGGTGTCATCTGCAAATCTACTGAGGGAGCACTCAATCCCCTCATCCAGATCATGCATAAATATATTAAACAAGACTGGCCCCAACACTGAGCCCTGGGGAGTGCCACTTGTGACTGGCTGCCAAATGGATTTAGCTCCAATCACCACACACCACAGCTCCCTGCGCTCAGCCATCTAGCTAAATTTTACACAGCGGAGTGCACCTATCTAAGCCATAGGCTGCCAGCTTCTCCAAGAGAATGCTGTGGGAGATAATGTCAAAAGCTTTACTAAAATTGAGATAGATAACATCCACAGCCTTTCCCTCACACAATAGGCAGGTCACATGGTCATAAAAGGAGATCAGGTTGGTCCAACAGGACCTGTCTTTCATGAACTCATGCTGGCTGGCTGGGTCTGATCTCCTGGTTGTCCTGCACTTTCCTAGTGAGTGTATTCAAGATGAACCACTCCATAATTTTCCCATCCAGCCTCATAAACTTGTGAGTGTCCAGGTGGGGTAGCAGGTCATTGACTAATTCCTCCTGGTTTATCAGGGGATTATCCTTCTCTCCATCCCTGTCTTCCAGTTCAGGGGGCTGAATACTCTGGGGATAACTGGTCTAACTATTGAAGACAGAGGCAAAGAAGACATTAAGCACCTCAGCCTTTTCCTCATCCTCGGTAGCAATTTTCCCCTCCACAGCCAGTAAAGGATGGAGATTCCCAATGAGTCTATTTTTTTGACAAAATATTTGTAAAAACATTTTTTGTTGTGGCCAGATTGAGTCTGAGCTGGGCTTTGCCTTTCGCCTTTCTAATTTTCTCCTTGCATGACCTAAGGAGATCCCTATCCTTTTTTTTTTGAGTTGCCCTTTCTTCCAAAAGTGGTAAACTCTCTTTTCCTTCTTGACTTCCAGCAAAAACTGCCTGTTCAGCCAGGCCAGTTGTGTTCCCCAAAGGTTCCTCTTGCAACACATGTGGACAGGCTGCTCCTGCAACTTCAAGATTTCCTTCCTGAATAGCATCCTGCCTTCATGGACACCCTTGCCCTTTAGGACTCTTTCTCAAGGGACTCTCTCAAGCAGTGTCCTGAACAAGTCAAAGTCTGTCCTCTTAAATCAGTGGTACTAGTTTTACTGACCCCACTCCTTACTTCACCATCAATGGAAAACTCTATCATTTCATGGTCACTAAGTCCAAGATGACCTCCATCCACCACATCTCCCACTAGTTCTTCTCTCTTTGCAAACTGAGCCACTTAAATTTCCCGTGGATGCTTCCGCAAATGCCCCACTGTGTCAGCCACACTAGCAAGAACTGCCGGTTCTTGCATCCAGGGTCTGCCCTTGGATCCAGGTTTTGCCTGGGGGCAGGGATGCGGGGCACAGCAGTGTCCCAGCTAGGGGAGTGACACAGGCAAATGAGGTGAGGGGCTGCCAGAAAACTGAGAATGATAACAAATGGGAAGGGATGAGGTCTAGGGTACTCGGGGCCAAAAGATCAAGCAATAGACATTAGCAGAAGGGCAAACACACCTCCAGGAGCACTTCCACTCCCTGCAGGTGTCTATAGTGCCTGATCCATCACAGGTAGAGGGGCTTGATGGGCCTTTTCTCTGGTTGCCACCAGCTTCCAATCCCAAGACTTATATGTGTTAGGAAAGGGCCTTGCAGTGTAGGAAAAGCCTATGGCAACCTTGGAGTTCCCAAACCCTGGAGGCAGGAAAAGGCCCCTTCCAGGGGGCCCTGCAGAGTTCCGCTGGATTTACAGAAATGGGTGAGGTGCAAATCGCTGTGAGGGCCCGCAGAAGCATGAGATTCTGCAGGCAGTGGGAGTGCTGGGCTAAAACCACCTTCTCTAGCAAAGGGTCTCCGAGAGAGCAGGACCCAAAACATTTGCTCTGGCAGCTTTTCACACACATGCGCCGGCATCTCACACAGAGCAGCTCACACCAAGCAAGCGTTCTCATTTCCTCACACTGATGGTAAGGAGCACTAGAGCTCAGGCAGAGTGAAAGCTGCTGGGGATGTGTTGAGGCTCAGTGGCAGCTCTCCTGCGGTGTGGCTTGGTGTGCCCTCCCCTGCCATCACTACGAAAGTAACTCCCTCTCCCAGCCAACAAAGGAGCCTGGCGCCTGGCAAACAATTTTGGTCTGGCTTTCGGCATTAAAGCAGCAGCTGCTGGTTTGTCAGCGGGATAGAAAGCAACAAGACAAACGTGAACTTGGAATAAACTTGTTTAACATTTCTTTTGTGCATCACAGCAGCTTGTCTTTGAATGCTGGTCACTTGGGCCTGACCATCAGAGGCACAGGTCACTTACAAATGTCGTTGAGCCCAGCTGGGATCTGGGTCACTAATACGAGTATCATCTGCTGTTTCTAACTAAGGCTCTTAATGGAGGTACTGACAAAATGGATTGTTATTTAAAAGGCTATTGAAAAGGCTGCCCCAAAAATCTTTGAGACCACATGGTTGGTCAGGGGTGAGTCTGAACTGGACTTGATTTAAGCTGGCTGCTGAGCCCACATGCTGTCAACCGGCAAAGTTACTTTTCCCAAGGGACCAGTGAAGTATCATCAGTGTACAGTCAATGTTCCCTCTATAGCCCATGCTTCCCTCTCCTCCAGAGGCTGAAATGTCAGACAGAGTCAATCTTTCACAGTGGAGAAGAAAGCAAGTGCTGTCTCCTAGGGCAGGACTGATGCCTTTGAAGCAGCCCTGCCACTGTCAGAGCGTGGTGAGCCTGAAGTGCTGTATAACTGCTTCTCTGCTGCATGGCCCATTGGTGAGACATGCACAAGAGCCCAGTCAGTCACTGCAGTCAGAAACAAGAACAAAAAGGACCCAAGGGGCAATGTGAGGGCACTAATGGCTCCTAATAGCCCTGACTGGCTTCATCTGCCTCCCTGCACGCATTCCCCCTGTGGACCTGGGAGCCTATTTCTGGATAGGCCATGGGTCTAACCTTTTTCAGCCTGTTTCTAAGCTCATTGTTGGTGGGTCTGTCTCCAGCATGTATCTTGAATGGGCCAATTGGTGACATGTTGCAGCCCTGGCTCTGACCCTGCCTGCTTCTGTCAGGGCATCTAGTACGGGCTGCAACTTGTGGCACCTTCAAAGGCTCCTCTTACTATCCCTGAATCTTGTGTTCAGCCATTTGAGGCTGCATCCATCTATAAGGGACCAACCAGCACAGGGCCACCCTTGATGCCCAGCTTATCCTCACTCATGTGGAAGCGTGCATGGCTCCTTGGCAGGGTGATGGTTTTGGCCAGTCTCTGTCGCACTAATGTCTGCTTGGTTCATCTCCCCACTAGCCTGTTGGGACTTCTCTGCTGGCATTTCCCTGGTTGTTTCAGCTCTGAAACCTTTGCACTAATTATATCTGCTGAAATACGAACCTTCTACCTGTAGGGAAGGGACAAAAATAATGATGTTGGCCACCTCTTTTGTGTAGACCTGAGCACTATTTATGAATTGGTCTTATTCCATAGTGGCATTTTTGTTTATGGGCTCTGCACTCCTTGGTGTGACCCAGTGACGGATTGGTCTGTAGTGTTTTGGATGGGTGATAGTATTTTTGTTGCTCTCTCTTATCTTGTACTAGCACTGCCTTAGGAAATGTCTTGGCACACCAGAACCAGTGGGTTCATAAATCAGGTCAGCAGCAAGGTAGCAGAGCACTGAGAAAAACAGGTGTGTTCCTGAGCACGGTGTTTTTGCAGGAGACCAATTTTTGCTTGCTGGAAGATAAGGAGGTTATAAATCAATGTAAACCGTCCTGCACTTGGTGCTGTAGATGCTTCTCCACTTTTAGCTAATTTACTTTGCCAGTCCCTTTCTCATGGGTGGTTACTTAAGGTTCATTCTTCATTTGGGCTAGATTTGAAAGGGCGTCCTGAAGCACGACAAGAACAGCCTTGGCTCTCTGACCACACTCAATTCACCTTTGTAACCCAAGGAGTGTTCCTCCTCTGAGACTTCTCATCAACTCTGATATCTGCATTTTTCCATCAGTTATCAGGGTATATTCAGTGCTATTAGGAAAACTAAATATGGCAGCAGAAGAATCCCACACTCCAAACCAGAAAAAGAATGAACACTAATGTTTGGGATAGTACTCTCATAGTATCAAAAAAAGAATTCCACTATGTGATTCCTTCTGTAACACCACGGGCTAAGTGAGAAGTGTATTGTTTATCTTGGTGTATTTTAAAGTTATCGAGGTGAGTCAATGACCAGGTCTACAGAGCTTTAACGCACACAATTCAGCACAGAGGGAACAGCGTCACTGTGAAACTTTCCCAAGTACTTTAGAAACAATTCAGGATCCTGCGCTGCCAGCCACAGGCTTTATTCCAGTTGCTCTTAGGAGTGATTTATGCATGCTGAGTGCTACACATCCCAGGGCACTATGAAGAATTGCAATTACTCGCATCACTCCATCACACGTCATGCTGTGCAGGGCTTGATTTAAAGTGTGTTTTCAGCACATCAAGAATTGCAGAAGCGCAACACAAACACGCCTGCTGGAGGAAAATGCCATGGACCCAGTTCTCCTGCTGGGCTGAGACAAAGAAAGAATAACAGATGTAGATGTGTTGCCCAGTGCTGCATTGGTGGATGTTTAGCTGCTTTGATTGTGTGTACGTATGAAGGGTGTATAACCTTAGGCAACATGACCCAGCAGAAGAATAAACAAGACCCTCTTCTGAAGAAGAGTGGGTGGAATGTTGTAACCCATATTAAAGATCAAGACGGGGAGAAAACAGTCATTTCCTCTTTGTTAAAATGTGGCCATTGTAAGACTTGTTTCACGCACATTGCAGTCCCGTTGTGATGGCTGGGATGATGCCCAAGTTAATTGAGTACAGTCAGAGGTGAATTAGGCCTGCAATTGCTGTGCATGCAAGTGGTTGGATTCTCTGGGAGCAGAGTAGTGCAGGGGATTCCCGGCCTCCTCCCAGTTTGTGCTTCCCGGTGATTTTTGCTTTCTAATGAGATGAAAAACTTTCTTGGAGTTTTATTGTGTCTCGGACATTAGTAATGGTTGTCTCCCATGCAGATGTTTACTGTCTCATGAAGGAAGGGTTCCTCCGGCAGCCTCAGAGGGACATTGGGGAGGAAGTATTAAGAAGATCTTTCCCCTCTGCTAACCTGTGCATAATCACGTAGAATTAAAAGGGCCCTGCACACACTCATTAAAGGAATGCAGAAATTCAAGGTATTTGGTCTACAACAGTGTTGAGGTAAATGGCAAAGGCTCTATACATAGTGACTACAAGTCTGTACCACGTAAGCTGCTCCACTCTTCAAAATCTCACTGAAATCATAGTTCTAGTGTCATGATAGTGATAATTCCCCTGCTGACAGGCAGTGCACTGCCACAGAAGCTCAATTTTTACTACTGTAATTAGGAAATCCTGCTGTGATCCACCGGTTATGCCCTTGGCTCTTCATGCCATTTGGCCAATGTGCTGACCTCCTCCTGCCAATGCTGTGTCTGTAGGAATGAAACACTTTTACTCTGAAATAGCTGAGACCTGTTGCAAAGCCCATTAAACTGATGCAGCTTTTTTTTATGTATTTCACTAGATTTGGCTCAGGCTCTCAGCAGCATTGCTGTTGCGCAGTGTGAAACTTGGAAGAAACCTTGACTAAACAATGCAGGCTAATATTGTTTGGGTTCGTTATAACTGCTTGCAGTCCTAGATAAGGTGTGAGATGGCAAGTGAGTAAAAAAAGGTAGAAATCATTATTTTACAAAACTTTATCCAAAATTATTCGAGCTGCCTCAGGCTGAGCTTGACTTTGGTGAAATAGATGCCTGATTTTATATATGCATGTCAGTTTTACACTAAAATTCAAGAACGAGTGCCAAATTTCAGCTGTGAGAGAGAGGCTTTCAGCTTGTGGTAAAACCCAGCTCAGCTTGATGCATAGGCAAGGTAGTTGCCAAGAGCAGAAGTTGCCCCTTTGCCTCTTTTGCTAACTCTAGGATCCTGGAGAGCCAAGCCTGATGCTAAGGCAGAGACGGAACTGATTGTCAAGCAGTGCTGCTTGTCTGGGAGATGGGTAATCCTTTACAGCAGCTAATCTTGCCCTCCCTCTTTCCAGTCCCTCTGAGTTTCCATCCTGCTGTTTCTTTTCCCCTTGCTGTGTTCCTTGCTGCTGTGGAAGTCACCCCAGCCCATCCATGAGGTGATGGAATCCGATGTTGCCTACACTTCTGAGAGGTCTGGAGCTACTGCAGGTAGAAATGTATGGTCTCCAGCCTCAGCCATGGTGGCTTCAGTGGTTCTGCATTAATGTGTTCTTCTTAGGGGTCACTAACAGGTAGGCTTCTAAAGTAGTTTGACTCTTGTGCTAAATGCACTTAAAATAAAGCAAAGGTATACAAAGATGTGTGCTCTTTCCTGAAAGCAGTTGGTCCTTGTTTCCTTCGGAGATGGGATGCCAAAGCAGCAATGAGACTTTGTGTATCCATCCATTCATGTGTTGGTGTTAATCTGATGAATATTGCATGCTAACCTGGAGCTAAAATTTGGTAAAGGGGGACCACCTTGAATTTCAATAAAAGCTTTGAATAAAATCTTGGCTTTTTAAAAGCTACTTGGCTGCTGTTTAGTGTTAGGCAATCCCTTCAATCAAAAAAGTACTATCCTGGCTTTCAGATATCAAATATGTGTTGTATTTTTATGAAGAGGTCTTTAAAATCTACAGTGAGATGAACTGGAGAGATTCAGGGTCCTGAAAGAGCATGTGGCATGAAACCTTGGGAAATTAATTCATTCAGTTTGCCAGTGAGTGACTTTTTGTTGATGTTAAATTAAGCCTTGATTAATATGTCCAGCCTTTTTTCTGAATCATTGTTCTATTGTTTGAGTTGGGGCTTATATTAGGGGAGGAATAATTCTCCTGTGTTTGTGGAGGTCCGATCATGCTTAATATATTTTCTGCATTTTTTTGCCAATAGAAACATGCTGATGGAAACAGGAGATTGTCTATTAATAGGGCCTAATTAATGGGTTTAACTCGATGCCACAAAGGGAACACCACAGCTCTTTGTGCTCTGACACAAGTTACATGAGTCCCCAAGGGTGTTTGAATGTGTGCTCCCATTGATGTATGATGGCTCAGCCATATGCACATACCTAAGCAATAGTCAAGGCTTCTGAATCTCGCTGCCTTTACTCCTCTATTGTGCAGGGATATTGGTGCTCTGAAATGTAACTCCAAATACTTTCCTATGTGAGGCCTGAAGAGTACAGGAGAATGAGTCCATCATATCTTTGAGAAGATCCTGTTTATTCTGAACTGCCTGCATGATGACAGAGACATCCCAAGACTTTGTATGCTATCTCGCAGGTGCACAACTGTTCCACCTGGTCTTGTGTGAACTGCCACCAGAGTGCAATGCTGAGTCCTCTGGGCTAGCTCTGTGCAAATTAATCTCCAATCAGCTGTGCTGTGCAGCATGGCACACAGATTGCCGTTCCACA
This sequence comes from Dromococcyx pavoninus, assembly GCA_033558185.1. Taxonomy (NCBI): domain Eukaryota; kingdom Metazoa; phylum Chordata; class Aves; order Cuculiformes; family Neomorphidae; genus Dromococcyx; species Dromococcyx pavoninus. The sequence continues at coordinate 608,066 of JAUMJL010000209.1, forward strand.
AATACAGCATTGTCAGCCTGGGTTGGCACACCTGGGTACCCCTGTGTTACATGGTATAGACTGACCCCGTGTATCCAGGCAAAGACATCTGCCTCCATCCTGTGATTCCCTGCAGGGGGTAGATAAGTTCTCAAGTCAAAGGGAGCAACATTGTGTTAAACTCTGTGTAGATACAGACCTCCATCAAAAGTGAAATCTGAGACAGTGCTGCTGTATCAGATAATGTCCTTGTATGACGCTCTTACTCGTAAGTAGTCTAGAGGGAACTCAGGATGCTTTCCAAGAAGTTGCTATATCTGTAGGCACGTCTTTGATCCTGTTGGCATGGGAGCAGATCCAAACAGGTCTCTCCATTCAAGAACTGTGTCAAAGCCAGCTCTTTGTGCTGTTAGATGAGAGCTGCTAAAATGTCAGTTGTCACTAGTACAGATCTAATGTGGTAATTTTTTTTTCGGATGTGCAGATTTCCTTTGAGAAAGTGTTCTTTGACAGTCATGCGGACAGGAAACCTCTGTCACTGTCCACATTAAGTTCTGGATCACAGACTTGTTTTTGTTTCCCTTGCATCTGTGGCTGTGAGTCTGATTAAATATGTAAGCAATCAGATCTACCAGAAAGGCTTTTGTTCATGGGGCAGGAGAAGAGCAGCAAGTCATCTGCTCCATGAGAACCCTTCAAGGCTGTTTTTTTTTCTCTCTGGGCCTTCTCATGGCTGCAATTCTGGATTCCCCTGTGCAGCAAGGCTCTGAGGTCAAAGCTAGATTTCAGACACATCCAATTTGAGGCTGTGTGACAACAGCATTGCGTTATATAGCATTTGAACCAACAGGCCTGACTTGCTTGTCTGTCCTCTCCAGGATGTGACCACTGCCTTTCCTCTCCTCCACCACCTTATTAAGAGAGTATTCTGTTCATACATCTGACTCTGACCTTATGCACACACCTGATGTGCTCGGCAGTGGCTACACCAACTTATGGGACAGAGCAAACACCAGAGTCCGTCCCAGAAATTACATGGCTTGAGGAAATCCAGCTGTGCAGTGAAAACAAAGCCCCCAAAGACAAGTACAAGGTGTAGTCTGTCCAAGCCATTAGCAATGGACACCTCCTGGGTTTCTCTGTGGACGTCAGGTATGTGAGAGCTCAGCCAAGCACATGGGGTGTTAAGTTTGGCATTGCAGACAGTCCAGTAGAAGCCAGCAGTTTCCTTCTGTAGTCTGCTGTTTCCAAATTTGGAAGGAAGGAAGAGAAAGAGAAGGCTTAGAAAGAAAACAACCCAAATTTCTCCCTGAAACTCTTGTCTGCAGCCACACAAGTTGCCAATTGCCTCTTTCATCCTTACAGATTATCCTCTGTACGTTGATACTTGCTGATGAGTTCATGATTGCTGGCAGCTTTGTTAGTGCTCCCTGGTTCCTAGACAGTCACATCTGGCCTATGAGGTCCCCCACGAGGAAGGGGAAAAGCCCTGATGAGGCTCTATTTTTTTCTTCCTTGTTGTTCAGTCAGCACAGGTCAGGGGATAGGGATAGACACCCGAGCTGGTGCCCAGGTAAGGTAGATCAAGTTTTATACATCCTCAAAAGCTGGTTCTGCTAATCAGCTACAGTCTTCCCATCAGAATATTAGAAGCACCATAGCCACAAAACCAGAACACTTTTTCTTTCAAATTCTCTTCACATTTTCCAGGCAAGAATGTAAGGGTTTTCAGGCAGTAGCTTTTTAGCCGCACTTGGAATTTCTTTATTTACCCTGTGTTTGGATTTATCACCTCTTTCTCAAAGATGTTGTAATTATCTGATTTTGAGATTCCAACTGTGTCTACAGGGTCCAAGGAATCTGAAACTCAAGGTATTCCTGCAGCAAAGACATGCTTTCCCTTTCTGGCAAGGGCTGAGAGGTAAAATAGCTCACCAATCCTGTGACCCATTGGTTTTATTTCAAAGCCTTTAATTCCTTTTGTTGGTTGTTTTGAAATGGATTCACTGTCAGACTGGAAGGCTGCCCAAAAGGCCGTGACATACACAGAACTGATCATCTTAACAGTTGGTCCACAGACAGCTTTGGCTTTTCTGATGCTGGGCACTGGGCAAGCAGATACGTGTCAGTACAGTCACCTTGTTGCCATCTCTGGATGGGACTTTTTGGAGAGAAAAGGCAAACAGGAGTTACTGTGGTGCTGGTCATTCGCAACCACAAATGTTATGAAAGCACTGCTGACAGAATGGAAGAGAATGCAGCGAAGAGCAGTAAAAATACTAAAGCTTTCAGAATCAAACTCAGTAGATTTGAGGTAAAGAGTCCTTGTAATACATGTCTGTAAATATGTACATATATTTATAAAGTTATAAAAAATGGAAAGATCTCTTCCACAAAACGTGAATTTTACAGCCCTTCAATTGACTGTGAATCTCGGAGTCTTTCTTGAGAAAAACATACGTTACCTGTTTTTAAGGATGAAACGAGTAAGCTCCTACCTCTGGGCTGTTACATCATTAGGGGCAAAGGCATCCCCAGAGAGGGAGAGCCGACGATCCTGAACAGTTCCTGTGCTGGATCAGTCTCTTGCAGGAACCTGTCTTACCTAAGGGACAGACGGAAACCAGTTTGCAAAGCACGGAGCGGAGTGTTGAAAGTCAGGTGATGCCCACCCTGCTTTCACTGTGTGCATGTGGCTTTGTGTGCATCAGCTCCTGCGTGCTTCACTGCACGAGCTCAGAGCATCGCCAGGCTTGGGGAACAAATAGAGATGGCGCAGCCTGTCTGGCCAGCAGTGAAGGTTGTTCTCCGTGGGAGCTCTGGAGTCTTTCAAAGGATTTAGTTTCAAAAAGGGTTAGACTACAGGGGTTTTTTTAAGCATATATGTCTTAAAAACTGTGGCTCACTTGCTACTGATGCCTCTACACACCTAGCTTTCTTCTGGTTTGCCCAGTGATGTAGACACGGTGAGTTTATCTGTGTTCCTAAAGCACTATGTCCTCATTCCATCAGATTCATCTGCTAGGACCTGACACTCTGGAAGTCTGAACTGCCTGATGCCCTTCTGAAGGCATCAATAACTTAGTGAGTGCTTGTTATTCATATGCTTTTAGTCTACATCTCCAGCATTAAAAATAAAGCTAACTAGCTGACAGATTTTTGAAAATGCTGTTCTCCAGGATGTTAGGAAATTGCTTGCATTTATTTTACTTTTACATTTCAGCAAGTTGTGTTGAAAGCAGTGCCCTGGCTGGAGCAGGAGAAAGGTGGCTTGTACACGTGTCTTTGTGCATGCAAGTTTCTGTGATTGCGTAACTCAAATAAACCCCAAATCCGACATTGGACATGGGGACAGCCTGCTGAGTAAAGCGGTGACGTCACCATCGTGGGAGATAGTCATCTGTAAGGTTTGGTCTGGGTTTAAACAGGCCAAACAGGCTTGCTCTGCAAGTGTGTGGAACAAAGAACTACAGAGAGGTTTCCTTCTAGATCTAACACTTCTGTGGAAGGCTTTCTGCAAAGTAGATTAAGCGGCAAACGACTTCATGTGCTTACGATGTCACTGAAAATAGCAGATGGCATTTGGTTTCACTGAAAAGCTATGTGGAAAGCTGTGTGTGCTGGAATTTCAGGGTTATGGACGAGAGCGATTGCTCATCCCAGTGAGTCTCAAAACATTTCTATGTTGAAAAAGAAGTTCCTTAAAACCATAGTCTATATGACATCCACTGGCTAGCTGTCTCTCCCATCTGAAGACGGGGCTGTCTGTCCATAAACATTTTTCCACAAAGGAAGGAGAAAATCTGGGATGTCTGACTCACATCAGTCTCCTCAAGTGACAAATAAAGTGCAGAGAAAATCTTGTGGAACTGGTGAAGCTTAGACTAATGTGGTATGCAGGAAAATAACTTCAAAGTCTACCTAGCTGTTTGGAATGTATATCCATAAAAATAAAATTAGTTCTTGGAAATTAATCATTGTTATTATTATAATTATTCATATTGAAATTTTACCAAATTTTTTAAGAAGTGTAAGATGTGTTTTGACTTCTTCAGGAGATGCCCCATTTTGTTTTGAAAAGTCTCCGCTGCAGAAAGGAGAAAGGAAATGCTCTTCTATCTTGTGTGCCTTGCTTGGCCCAGCCATCCAGCATATTGTACTGATATAAAAAGATATGTGTCATGGAGTTAGTGTCTTCAAGGTGGGCAGAGAGAACAAGAACAAGTAGGCTCTTTAATGACGTCATGCTTTGAATGACAGAACTCTAAACAGCCTGACAGTTCGGCCATAGCAGATGAAAAATAGGCCAAAGTGTATCCTGGAAGGTGAGACTGAGTTGATACAAGTGAACAGAGACAACTTTAGGCAAGCCTTGTAAAGACTTCAATTGTCACCCTTTCTTCCGGGTAAGACAGACCTTTGTGTAATGATACCTACCTGCCTAAATCTTCAAATGTGTCAAATATGCACAACATTGCAAAATGTGTAGCCAAATACCACTTATTTACATCTTCCCAGCAGAAACACAGCTGTCTCTTCAGTGGAAAAGTGATATATATAGTTAGCTATGCTCAATATGATGTAACATGGTGAAATTCTTCTCAGACTGCCAGTAGCATATAAGTGCCCTGCTCTGAGGAACGGAAGGTAATACGTCAAAAACTGGGAATGCTTCTTCTGATAGGGAAAAAAATACTCTGCTCCAAATCATCCTTCCCCTTCATGTGTGACTTCCCTTTCATCACAGGTGTGATTCAAATCTGCACTGTAACAGATGGAAAGGTCGTTAATGAGGTCAGTAGATCTCACTCTCTATCCACATCATCTCTACAAGCTGGTTACCAGCTAATTTCTCTGGAAATGTCTGAAAAGTGTAGTTTTATAAAACTGGAACATCCCCTTTCTCATGGAAGCTGGGGTTTCATACGGTCCTTCCTCTTAACTTCCACATGGGTGTGTTGACCTTGTCACAGTTTCTTTGCCCAGCTCCTCTGACACATCGTTAGATGTCTAAGGTTCAGACAAAAAGTGTTTATTAGGGCAGAAAGGTATTGATCACCTGGGCAGAAATACTCTTGAGCTGGATCCCTTGAGCCTGTTTTAGACCCGTAGGCTCACCAACGCTTTGAGGACACAGTGGTGTGGGTGTGTTCATCAGCTGTTGAATTTTGGTAATACTGGCTCTGACACTTGACCGGCAGTCTTGAGTGCAGGAAGCTGGCGACGTAATTTTCATAAGGCACTGGGGAATATTGGGATCCAGATCATTGTCAATTGGTTTTGTACAATCTTTGAGATATAAGAACTATAAAATACAGAAATGGCTGGTTAATTGGTAAGATCAAGTGGTGCCAACTCAGATGATTAATGAAATACTCTCCTGTTTTGGTAGATCAAAGTAGACAGAGAGATATTGGTTCTTCTTTGAGCCTGAGGATAGAAGTTTGAATTGCTTTGTCTTGTTGGAATGTGCCGTGCATACTTAGGGATAAAATGGAAGTGAAGAGAGAGAAGGAAACTGTACTAAATAAAAAATATTGCATGACATGTGGTATGGTGTACCTAGCATATAAACCTGGGTTATTAAGAGGTGGTATTGCAGTGGCATGTTTGTTTGACTCAGATGGATGGCATTTTTGTCTTTAACATGTTTCAATGACTCTGTAATTTTAATGGTAATAGACCACTCCTGTGGTTTGTTTTAATACATGGAACCCGAACAGTGTTTTCTAAGCCATTTTGGCATCTATTCCAGTTGGATGAGAAAAGCTATTCCAGCTGGATGAGAGAATTGATGGAGGGCTTAGACCCAAATCATATCAGAGAACCTGCCAGCCAGAGAATACAATGGGGATAACGTTAAAGCCAATATACTAAAGCTACAGAATTAATACTATTAGTAGGGGTAACGAATCCTGAATGCTCTTCATTTTGATTCCCTTCTCTGGGCAACAAAGTGTTTCGATCAAAGTCATAAAGAACGGGCATAAAAGAGAAGGAGCTTGAAACAGTATATCCTGAACTGACCCGTTCATGTCTGTGTAGAAGGATGAGGGATTAGATGGAGTTGGTGGACCTATTTGCATACTTGTATGAAGGGCTATATTTAGCATTACCAGGAGAGTATTGTTTGATGTTGACCTTAAGAGCTGGCAGGGCATGGAGCACTTTGGCTGTTCTTCAGGAAAGTGTAGCGTCCTGCATTCAAGAGGATTTACTTGTGTCCTTAAAGTCGAGCACGTGTTTAAGTGCCCTGTTGGCCTGTGGCCCATTTGTTTAGCACCTTGTAGAACCAACTTTAAAATGGTGGGCAGGCAGAGGAGTTTTAGCTAATGTTATCAAAACCAGTGCCTAGAAAGAAATGCGGTGCATTGGCCTTAAACCCCTTCCCCTCCCCTACTTCTTCTTCTTTTTCAAGAACTAATCTGGACAATTTCCAAGCTGATTTGGGAAGAGTCCTTGTAGGAATGAACCCTGTATCTTGCAGGCTCGTGGCAAAGCTCTTGTTGACTTCACTGGGGCAGGTTTGGTGGCTGGTCTTCAGAGTCTATCCAGAAAGGAATATCTATCCTGTGAAAAGGAAAGTGCTTTGATGACTGTAACTCTCTGTTGGCAGCTCAGCAAACATATCTTCATTCCAGTGGCAGGTTTTCAATTGTTTTGTGGGTTCTGGGATGATGTGCTCTTACCCAGATGCTCTTGCAGGCTGCAGTGAGCAGCTGGGCATAAGGCACTGCCCATGCATCTCTAACGAGACACTGCACTGATGAGCATTCATAGCCTGTCTTCCTCATCTGTTCCTGCATTCCCCATGCCACCCATCCCCAGGCAGATGTGACGGGGCTTGCAATTGGTTTTGCTGGGGTAGATCTTTTACTAGGAAACTAAAAAAACATTACAAACTTTCCTTATGAAAGCACTTATGTGCTGGGTCCTGTGAATATGAAGCCAAAAGTTTACCTTTTCTGGTATGGCTAAACAATTATGAGCTTGCAGTGGGATATTTGTTCTTGTTCTTTTAATCTGGCAGGAATTTGCTTTCTTTGGTACAACACAACTGCTGTCTTCTGTATTGTATGTTACCTCTGGCAAGAGGACATTTGATGGAACTGAGATTTGGAGCACCTTCCATCTTCACAGCAGGGAGGCTGGATTACTGCTAGAAGGAAACCCTTTATTCTTTTATTGATGTATTTTTGTGAGCTACAGCCAACCACAAGTAGTTTTCCTAAACACGTACATGTGGAAATACTCCATGTTCTGTATTTGTTTTCACAAATATTTACAGGAATCACAGATCTGGGTCAGGATAAAGGACTAAGGTCAATGGTCAGGGGTCTGTGTCAGAGACGACATGTCTTGGTGTGGAGTCAGGAGCTTTTCGTGCCTTTGGGCAAGAGTTTAAACACACATTATGATCAATGATCTGCTTGCCAAAACTGTGACCATTTGTACAAGCATTGCTAATCCTAACCAGATACTTTTTACTTAAACCAAAACTTTTCTTACTCGATTAGAGTCTCAAGTGTTGTAAGCCAGCAAAGCATTGCAAATATCGCCAAGGGCTGATCTACTCCAGATGAGCATTTGGAATAACATCTGGGGGCACGGACATTTGAGGAATTACAGGTAGAGCTGCAAGAGTCTACCTGATGACCAGACATCCATCTCATTAGATATCAGTTCTATTAAACAATCTAACAACATACTATCAGCCTGGAGTCAGGCAGGAAGAGATGGATGAATGAAAAACCAAACAGAAACAGAAAGTGAGAAGGTTTTTGTTCATGGGGATTCACAAAGAAAGTTTTGAGAAGAAACGTGTATTAGGAAATTGTTCAGAAGAAAGTGAAATGTCTAGTGAAATACACCTGGGAGACATCTGTCACAGAGATCTAAAAGGATGTAAACAACCTTGGCTCCGGACTGACTCCTCAGGCATGTCACTAACATCTCTCCTTTGAGATAGCCATACGATGGTGCAGAGACCTCTTCTTGTCACACGCACAGTGTGGGAGATCTGCTTATTCCTCTCTCCATCTGTGCAAACGGCCTTGAACTTGCTGAGCACATGAGGGTTTCAGGCTCTGTTGTCCCTCCATCAAGTATTTATCCCTTGACTACTGCCTTTAAAGACAGGGTTCCAGTTCTCTCCTGCCCCTACACAGTGAGAGTCTACAGCATTACTGGCTGATGATGGGAACACTTTGGTGGCCAATGTCTTTGGAAGCCAAATTCACTCCCTGTTTGTGCAAGACTGCTGTAGACAGTTTGGGAAAAATATTTTTTTATCGTCCTTATTCACTACATTTCCCAGAGATTAATCAAAAGATGTTCAGTCATGTTCAGTCTTCCTTTTTGCTTGTGCCATAGCTCCAGACAAATGGCCTGGAAATTTCCATCCATCTGCTCTTAGAAATAATGGAAATTGCCATTTTTGAAAGGGGTGAGTAAAATCTCAAACAGAGAGTCCATCACAACATTTGAAACCCTTGCCAAATCCTTGCAGGACAGCTGAAACCCTAGCTGTCCCAGGGAAACATTTTCGATGTATCTCTTCATGTCAAATAAAACACACCTCTGGGTGAGCTTGTGTTTCAGTATTTTTAATAAGAGAAGATATTATACCCCTGTTGCGGAAACAAGGATTTGGCATGTCAGAACAGACTGCCAAAAGAATGGAGGGGAGGTGTTAACAGACTCCTCTTCATGACTAAAAGGGGGAAGACTTCATATTTAACTGGGCCTGAGCGACGATTTTTTTTTCTTGACTTGCTCATCCAGTGCCTCCGATGATTCTTGTCACCTTAGCCAAGAATGGAGGATAAGGGGGCACCAGGAAAGCAGGGGCTCTGTCTTGGGATCTTTTCATGAAGAAAACCCTGAAAGACTTACATTAGTCATCTTCTATTTGTCCTCTGGTGATCTTCTGGGGGTTTCAAGTAGACTAATGGAAGTGGCCTTATTCCCAAACCAAAATGGAGTCCCTGAAAAGATCTCAGATAAATCCAAATGCCTTCATTCTCCTATTTTCCTTCCAGCATTCTCTCTCCTTTACCTCAGTAAGGACCTGAACTGTTCTTAAACATTGATGGCCATTTTGGAATTGTTTTTTGAGTTCCATAGGTGGTGAGATTTGAAAGTAGAAGCTGCCTGATTTCAGGAGAAGGCTGTCAGCTAAAGAACTTCAAGATCTAGACACGCTTCAGGTTGTGTCTGGAGAGGGTGGAAAGAAGAGGATTGTCTACAGGAACGTGTGGAACGCTGGGTGATGTGGGGCTGTATACCCCAATTAGGGTGATAAGTCCCATTCTGGATAAAGGGCTAGAGCGGAAAAGGGGAAAGCCATCCCAGTCTGGGATGCAAGTACATTGTACAGAGAGCTGCTGGAATATGCTTGAAGGGTCGATGCAAACAGTAAATGTGGATGAAATGCAATAGTTCTATTTCCACCCTAGAAGGCCTACTTGAAGGTCTTCAGGTGTTCACCCATTTTACCTCCTCCTCAAGCTACAGATCCATGGGATTCAAGACACAAATAAGCATCAACTGCTGAAGTTGAAATGCCACTGTGCGGGTTGTGTTAACACGTTGTGCAAAAAGGCAATTTGGCCAACAGGTTCTGAAAACCCAGGCTGTACCTCTGATTCTGAATAAGCTGCACCTGAGCTTCAGTGGTAGAAAGACCCTCAGAGCATTTAAGAGACTCTCATGGTGCCTGAAAGCTTATGGCTTTGCAAAGCCATTGTAGGAGTCAGACATCAACAGAACATGGAAGTACACTGGCTGTGGCCCTGTTCCTTCAGGAATTCCTCCTGGTCCAGCAACGCTGGCATAGCCACAGTATCATTGAGTCTTTGGGAAGCTGAATGAACTTTGCCATGCAGAGAGCCTATAAAAGAAACAGAAAGCATTCCCAGCCACATCAATTCCTTAGCAACAGATTTTAAGTATTTTCCAGGTCTTCCTACAGTTTTCCATAAAATTGGAAATATTATAAAACTCCTTCTCAAATGCATTTTTCACCATGTGGAAAAAAAATCTAATTAATGTGGTTTACATTTTTTTATCGTAATAAGCACGTTATTTAAGTACGTGAGTCTCGAAAGAGCATAGTGATCACCAGGGTTGTTATTCAGAGGCAGACAATAGCAATATTAATGAGGCTCAGACATCTGTCAAATTAATCTGTAGTTTAAAGTTCAGGAAACAAAGGCAGGATTTAGTTTTTCTATCTGTGATTTCCCATTTCTGTCAAAATTTGAGTGGCTGTGAATTGCTGAAAAGGAGTTAATTTATGTTTTTCAAGAGTTTTTATAACCATAATAATGAGGAACTTAGAAAAGCTGATGTCGTGGCTCTTCAGGGAAGACTCTCCCTGATCTTGCCTCTTTGGCATGGGAAGCCAGAGCAGTTCAAACAGTAAAGCATACAGCAGAAACGGGGGAAGTTGGTTCCATGGAGATATGCACTAGCATGTGGAAAAACTCAATGTGCATTCAAATTCAAGCGATATCCTATATTCCTTTCCCAGAAACAGGGATTCACTCTTGTCATCATATCAGGGCTGTCACTCTGTCCCCTTTCCAGCTCTCAGATGGTTGTGAGGGGAGAAGAACAGCCTGGGATCCATTTCATAATGGACAGCTGGAGGCAAAATCCTGCTGTTGAGGTTGAAGCAGGGCATTAGCACCCTGGGGGGGGGGGGCGGTCTTTTCCTCCGTGCTCATTCTCCAACAATGTCATCTCTTCACCAATTTTATGTAACTCCGCATCCCACATGAGAGAGGCTGAAGTCAGTATGGCTGGAGAGTTTAGGATGAGCATCCCCATCTCCTGGGTGATGAGAGGTTGCTGCAATGCACATTATCACTGTTCAGAGCAGCCTGGGGCTGCTGGAGGTTGAAGGGATGCTCCTTGGAACTCCTGCAGTCTTCTCACAGCTTCCAAGTGAGCAGGTTGCCTGTGCAGTAAATGTATGCATTAGTGTTGTCCCACTACAGAATTTTGGAATGATGGCTTGCAAATACATTACCTACATAGAAGTGGTCCCATGCCTTGCCATGGAAGATTTGGGGCTGCCATTTGTTGGCAGTTTCCTCAGCAATGTCTGCCAGGTGCAGAGAGAAACGTGCGTCAAGCATCCCTTCGGAGAGGTGAACGGTAATGACAGGTGAGTTACAGGCAGTGTGCCTGGTGTAAAGGGTGTCCTGCTTTAACAAGGAAACACTAAACTGAAGCTGCTTGAGGTAATCCCCATTGTGTTTGGAAAGCTGTGTTTTCTGTCTGGGAGAAAATAACCAGTTTACTGTAACGTCCAGATGTTTCAAAAAGGTGATGCTATGAACAGGTTAATGGGATCATGAAAGCTAAATACTGACAGACAGCCTCTATTTGTATGACATTCCTCTCCAACCCTACTTTCACCCAGTGTTGCCTACTTGAAATATCAGAGTGCAGTAAATTAATGAGGCTTTGAAAACTCTCCTGTTGCTGAAAGAAAAGTTTCCACCAGAGTACCCGCCTCTATTACCACCAATGAAATGCTGTCCATTTGAGCTTTGCAGCCTTTTGGTCTATGACAAGGACTTACAAGATTTCTGCTCTTTGATGGTTGCTTTTGTTCTCTACTTTCACTGCATGATGCAATTAATCTAGCGTTTTCATTTGTCTCCCTTACTGAATTTTATGTTGAACAGCAGCAACACAGCTGTCAGAAAGGGAAGTCTGTTAGCTACCACCATGTGATCAGAAGTGGCCACCTAGAAGAGGAGATATCTGTGCTCCTCTGTTCATCAGCTCATTTTATTGGTCTTTTGCGGGTTTTTCAATTTTACTGTGCAAGCAAATGTGTAATAAAAAGTTTTGTCTAGCAGCCTCAACACAGCAGTTGGCAGCCAAGACCTCCTGGGCTCCAGGCCCTCATCTGACACTGAGTGCATTTCTCTTTGGGCAAGTCATTCAGTTACTTTATGTTGTGATTTCCCTTCTGTACAGCTCTGTGCACGCACTGAGTGGTTTATTAGTCATCTCATATGGATTTTGGAAGAATTAGACTCTTTTAGAGAAGAAATAGCTGAGAGAGAAAAATATTTTCCCACTGCTGAATTTGATTAAAAATTTATTATTCTGTACATTTTCTTCATTTAAAAATATACTATTAAGAAACAGATACATTCCACTTTTTTGCATCTTTCTAAACTATGCAGGGAACAGTCCAATAACAGCCACTTTTCTTGGTAAGCTGAACAAGCAAGTGCATTTTCTGAGCATTTCTAAACAGTTTTAACACATTTTTTAATCTCTCCTGCTTACCTTTGTTGGTATGTGAATATGATGGAAAAGAGTTAAATTATTTGTTCATAACAACTAGCATAAAAAAAGGTGGTAGTTGTAGACTCCAAGTGTTTCTGCAGCTAGGAAAATAAATAATCATAAAGAAGTGGTTTTACCTGAAGTAAATGGTGAGATGCTAGAGATGACTTGAAATTAAATAATGTATGAAGAGAAGTTATAGGAGTGGGAAAGGGGTTTGGAGCAGATTAATGTGCAACAGTTAATGCTTGGGAGAATGGAATTTGCAGCTAATTAAAAGGCCTACTGGGGTAAGTGACTTGCAGAATTTTTCTGTTGCTTTCAAAGTGCAGTCTGAAATTTGCATGGACAACATAGTGACTAAGTAGCTTTGACTATAACCTCAGTTTCTTACATAACTATGGCTATTCTCTTCATTAGAAAGTGGGTCATCTTGTAAAAGGCCATAAATGAACACACACACAGTTTTTGAGTGTTCATAAGCACACCTAGTACTGATGGTGGTGGGTTACATTTTCGTAGGAATCTGAGTAGCTATAGTGCTCACAAACACTTACTACAGGACAAATATCTACACCAACTAGGTCCCTAGCTTACCTCAGAAGTGGATAGGTAGGCATCAGTCCAAACCTGATGAGAACACTGCTTGTTTCAATATGCCATGGTAAGGATGTCCACACTGGAAATTCTGTTCCTGTACTCAATGTTCAGGGCTAGAGGAGTCTACCTTCTGTGTACTGATTCCTCCAGCCTGTACCAAGAACATCCTCAGCAGTATTCAAAGAATGATTAAATCTAAGGCCAACCGGGATGACTGTCAATGCAACAGTTCCCTCTATTGCAGACCTGCTCCTGCTCTGAGCTCTTTGGTATCTTTCGTCTTGCTAATTGCTGTGATAAGGTGTCCTCAACCTCACTCCCTGCTGTGACTCCACAGTTGCTTTTTTTTATCTGACATTCTTAGATGTGTCCCACATCCTCTGGGCTGATTCCTGTGGTGCTTCCAAATAAACATGCAGGAATGGGTACAGTGATTTATGGAGTGCTGCTGCAATTGGAGGAGGGCTATTGGAAGGTGAATAAGCAAGTCTCTTTCAGTGGGAGAGCAGGGACACTGGAAGGGAATAGGTTTCTGACCTTTGGGAAAAGTGTCATGACCTGTGCTTTAAGATCTTATGGCTTAAAATGCTGCTGAAATGAACAAGGTCTTAAGTAGAAGAAAGGAACACATTCAAAAGAAAAGAAGAAGACACTACCTCTCTCGGGAAAATACACTAAAAAGAGATAATACAATGCCCACATGCACTGTAACTACTTTTGTCTTCAAGACATCTGATGCCTTCAGAAATCTTTGGGTCAGCTTCTTAGGTAGGGAGGCACATCACGAGATCTCAAGGAGAAAGAGAAAGGAATTGAAGGACACTTGATGTTCTTAGAAGTTAAAATAGTGGGGCGTGTAAGGAGAGGCTTTATCCTTGGAGTTCTTGTCATTTCCTCTGTTGCCTGAAGCAGGAGACATGGCTGTGCCCTCTTGGCCTCTCTCAAAGCAACCTAAATGGATTTAAAGCAGATTTTAGTGTAGTCAGCAGGAGTTATTCCCGTCGGGTCAAAAACCAGAGACTGGTTATAGCAGGATCTCTTAATCTGTAATTGCTTTGAGACTGAAGGACCTTTATCCCATGCTGTGGGAGAAAGTGTATGGTACCAAGAGAGAACGTATTGGTTAGTCTTCAGCTAGAGGGACAATCTTTAATAATGCATCAGAAGAGGTAACTATAGAAACAAATGACCAACAAGCAGCTAGAGCAAGCTGAAGCATAAAAATATCCAAATTCAGTTGTGTGGAAAGATAAGACCTGAACTAATGAGAATTTGGTCCTACTAATAATGCGTCTATCTGTGCATGGATTTAGAGTATTTTACCATTTGCTGGAGGAATTTACTGTGGCCAACACTGTTTTGAGATGCTGATTTCACAAAATGAAAACCCTGCGTAAGAATAGTAGTGAACAGGAAAGTAGAGACTGTAGAGGATGCTGGTTCAAACTCCATGTTAGTGAATGGAATCGTTCCTCAATCTTTATGAGTTTCAAGTTAGGTCTTACTCCCAATGCAGGTGCTCTGTTTCAAGAAAAGAGTGACTCTAAATACATCTCTGTGAACAGACTGTAACCAGAGCTTTTCTTCATGGCTGGGGAAGCCTTCTAAATATTAATTTGTGCATTTTTACTTCAGTTCAAGTTCCATATATTCCTATAAATAAAAATTCAATTTTCATTAACTTTACCGGAGGCTGAGAACTTCTGTGCCACAGAAAACACAAAACCTACTAAAACCTGCTAGAGACATGGTTACTAAGCTGTGCAAAGAAGACACATTACAAAAAAAATATTTTCTAATCTGTCTAATGAATGTTCATTTAATTGGTTATTCACAGCACATTTCTCCTGTTTATTTCCACAGAATTTCTCATGACTCTCTGGGGGTTGCTTGTTAGCCATGCAGAGAGAGCTATGGCAGACATGCAAACTCTGTGAGCCAGAAGATAATTTAAAACAAAGGAGTTACAAACCCAAAATTCAATTACAAAAAAAATTAGAAAAGCATTCTAAGACGTCTCTATTGGATATGGATGTCACGGTCTGTCAAGAGGTAAATGGAAAGAAGAGTAAGTCAGTCTTTCACAGTCCAGGAAACCTTTGTCCCATTTCTAGCAAATTACTCTGATGATAATATGAAAATATAGAATCAAAAATAAAAATTGGTATCACTGTAATGTTAATACTGGCTCTGGAAGGTCAAAGGAACTTACAGAACTGTCAAAATACTTTCACCAAACTTTTTTTTTTTTTCAAAATGGTCTTATATTTTGCTAGGAGGATGCTTTTGGCCAGGTAAAGGACACAAAATACAACTTGCCGATGGGTACTAGGCCCTGGAACTTCCCTGGGAGGTAGTGTCAGTTCTTATCTCACATGCTGTTCATCTCTGACTGGCATTAGACCCCACGGTGATGGCAGGTTGCAAATCTAACGTTCTATGCTCGTCCCAGCAGCTGTAAAATCTTGACAGAAGATACACCTTTTTGTTTTGCAAAAATACTGTAGAGTTGTGTGAAAAACAGTATTGTCCCAGTGGCTGAGGTATTCTGGACTTCTCTTCAACATGGAAAGGCTTTAGCTATTACGTAAGTATTAAGGTTAAAAGGCCACATTATTACTCAGCCCAGGTTTGTCGACAAATCATAAATAAATACTTCCCTAACTGTATGCAGGTTAGTGGATATGAGCAGAAGCTTATGGTGCAAAGGTTTCCTATTCTTCATTACTGTGTTTTGCAGCATATTTTCACTGACTATTACACTGTTTAAAGCCCAGTGCTGGGGTACTGATCAGATAGGCTTCTGCAGGATGGATTTCTGCAGTCTATGTGTTTGTCCTCCTGGAGATAGATCTTGCTGGAGGTTGATTTGACTCCATGTCACAACATAAACCAAACTTGAGGCCACTATATCTGTTTGCAAGTGCCAAAGTTTTCTTTAGTCAGCACAGAGAAATTGTGGTCACCTGTGTGTTATTGATCTTTCCCCCCCTTGGATTTCCCATTCTAAAAACACAGGAATGTAGAAGGTATAACAGAAAGACAGATGTACCAGAGTCTAATTGCAAAACTCCGCCACCACAGAATTCTCTCAATGTGCTCAGGCTAAATGAATTTATCCCACAGCTGCACCAAGCAGATTCCAATCCTCCACATCAGTTCATCAATGACTCGATGATACACTCCACTTCCCACTTTCAGCACTAAGTGGACGTATTTTCCCTGTAACCGTTGGGTCTGCACAACATGAAATTCACCTTGTCTGTACAGCTCAAACCAGGCACAGGCAATACCAAATTTTAGGAAGGTGCTTGCAACTAAGGAATTATGGTTGCCATCCTCAAAACGTCTCGCCTTTACTTTGCTATCAGTGCAAACACTAACAACAGAATTCTAATTATTTTCCCCTCCTTGTGTTACCATACACTTTCTCCCACAGCATGGGGTAAAGGTCCTTCAGTCTCAAAGCAATTACAGATTAAGAGATCCTGCTATAACCAGTCTCTGGTTTTTGACCTGACAGGAATAACTCCTTCTGGCTACAGTAAAATCTGTTTTAAATCCATTTAGGTTGCTTTGAGAGGCCAAGGGGGCACAGCCATGTCTCCTGCTTCAGGCAACAGAGGAAATGACAAAAAAATCCAAGGATGGAACCTCCCCTTACACATCTGATTGACAAGTTTGTTTTCTGCATTTTATACACTGTACAAATATTTTAGTAGACCTGGGACTTATTCTTGGTCAGGAAAAGAATTATCAACACCATGCTATTGGTGTAGATTTTAAAAGGCATGACTATGAACCTCTTAGCTTCACTAGATTTTCTTTATGTTTACGGGAACGTTAAGTAATTAAATTTTAAATACAGACAGCAGAACAAAAACAATCAAAAATGCTGATTTGATGCAGTTAAGTAAATGCCTAAGTCCGTGACAACTTCATTAGCTTGTTTTGACTGGAGAAAAACAGTGGGAAAACATCCTACTTTTTTTAGAAACCACATAGTGTGGTTCTACTTTAAATCGTTTCCTTGCTAAATTAACTGGAATTTGGCAAATAAACGTAAAAGAACCAAACACAAAGGAAAAAAGTTTTTCTTGACCTTTGATAAGATTTTTTTTAATCTATCTTTTGGTTCAGAAAATGAAATAGTGTTAATTCCAGAACTCCACTCAAGTCTTCACTGCAATTTAAACACATAGAGACCGAGAAGCAATGGAGCTGTCTGGAGTCAAAAGAGAAACTGTCAGAAACCAGTTTCCTCTCTCCAATCCATACTCTGCCCTATGGACCACTAAAATCAAAGCTTGAGCTTCTCAGTGCTAGAACACATTAGTTTTCTACTTAACAATTCTGGGAAATGAGAAAATGACATTAAAACATACACCAGGAAATGGCCTTCTAAAGAGACCCTGTGCAAGAAGGAGCTGGTTCCTGGTCCAGTTATCAGCATTTGCACAGTTACACACATGCAATGTGGAAGGGAATTCAGAACACAGAATATTTCCACGTGTACCTGTCTAGGAAAACTACTTGTGATTGGCTGTAGCTCACAAAAATACATTAATAAAAGAATAAAGGCTTTCCTTTTAGCAGTAATCCAGCCTCCCTGCTGTGAAGATGGAAGGTGCTCCAAATCTCAGTTCCATCAAATGTCCTCTTGCCAGAGGTAACATACAATACAGAAGACAGCAGTTGTGTTGTACCAAAGAAAGCAAATTCCTGCCAGATTAAAAGAACAAGAACAAATATCCCACTGCAAGCTCATAATTGTTTAGCCATACCAGAAAAGGTAAACTTTTGGCTTCATATTCACAGGACCCAGCACATAAGTGCTTTCATAAGGAAAGTTTGTAATTTTTTTTTAGATTACTAGTAGAATATCCCTATCCCCAGCTGCTCACTGCAGCCTGCAAGAGCATCTGGGTAAGAGCACATCATCCCAGAACCCACAAAACAGTTGAAAACCTGCCACTGGAATGAAGATACGTTTGCTGAGCTGCCAACAGAGAGTTAGAGTCACCAAAGCACTTCCCTTTTCACAGGATAGATATTCCTTTCTGGATAGACTCTGAAGACCAGCCACCAAACCTGCCCCAGTGAAGTCAACAAGAGCTTTGCCACGAGCCTGCAAGATACAGGGTTCATTCCTACAAGGACTCTTCCCAAATCAGCTTGGAAATTGTCCAGATTAGTT
The DNA here is from genome assembly GCA_033558185.1 of Dromococcyx pavoninus. NCBI lineage: Eukaryota > Metazoa > Chordata > Aves > Cuculiformes > Neomorphidae > Dromococcyx > Dromococcyx pavoninus. The sequence continues at coordinate 626,157 of JAUMJL010000209.1, forward strand.
CTTGAAAAAGAAGAAGAAGAAGGGGAGGGGAAGGGGTTTAAGGCCAATGCACCGCATTTCTTTCTAGGCACTGGTTTTGATAACATTAGCTAAAACTCCTCTGCCTGCCCACCATTTTAAAGTTGGTTCTACAAGGTGCTAAACAAATGGGCCACAGGCCAACAGGGCACTTAAACACGTGCTCGACTTTAAGGACACAAGTAAATCCTCTTGAATGCAGGACGCTACACTTTCCTGAAGAACAGCCAAAGTGCTCCATGCCCTGCCAGCTCTTAAGGTCAACATCAAACAATACTCTCCTGGTAATGCTAAATATAGCCCTTCATACAAGTATGCAAATAGGTCCACCAACTCCATCTAATCCCTCATCCTTCTACACAGACATGAACGGGTCAGTTCAGGATATACTGTTTCAAGCTCCTTCTCTTTTATGCCCGTTCTTTATGACTTTGATCGAAACACTTTGTTGCCCAGAGAAGGGAATCAAAATGAAGAGCATTCAGGATTCGTTACCCCTACTAATAGTATTAATTCTGTAGCTTTAGTATATTGGCTTTAACGTTATCCCCATTGTATTCTCTGGCTGGCAGGTTCTCTGATATGATTTGGGTCTAAGCCCTCCATCAATTCTCTCATCCAGCTGGAATAGCTTTTCTCATCCAACTGGAATAGATGCCAAAATGGCTTAGAAAACACTGTTCGGGTTCCATGTATTAAAACAAACCACAGGAGTGGTCTATTACCATTAAAATTACAGAGTCATTGAAACATGTTAAAGACAAAAATGCCATCCATCTGAGTCAAACAAACATGCCACTGCAATACCACCTCTTAATAACCCAGGTTTATATGCTAGGTACACCATACCACGTCATGCAATATTTTTTATTTAGTACAGTTTCCTTCTCTCTCTTCACTTCCATTTTATCCCTAAGTATGCACGGCACATTCCAACAAGACAAAGCAATTCAAACTTCTATCCTCAGGCTCAAAGAAGAACCAATATCTCTCTGTCTACTTTGATCTACCAAAACAGGAGAGTATTTCATTAATCATCTGAGTTGGCACCACTTGATCTTACCAATTAACCAGCCATTTCTGTATTTTATAGTTCTTATATCTCAAAGATTGTACAAAACCAATTGACAATGATCTGGATCCCAATATTCCCCAGTGCCTTATGAAAATTACGTCGCCAGCTTCCTGCACTCAAGACTGCCGGTCTAGTGTCAGAGCCAGTATTACCAAAATTCAACAGCTGATGAACACACCCACACCACTGTGTCCTCAAAGCGTTGGTGAGCCTACGGGTCTAAAACAGGCTCAAGGGATCCAGCTCAAGAGTATTTCTGCCCAGGTGATCAATACCTTTCTGCCCTAATAAACACTTTTTGTCTGAACCTTAGACATCTAACGATGTGTCAGAGGAGCTGGGCAAAGAAACTGTGACAAGGTCAACACACCCATGTGGAAGTTAAGAGGAAGGACCGTATGAAACCCCAGCTTCCATGAGAAAGGGGATGTTCCAGTTTTATAAAACTACACTTTTCAGACATTTCCAGAGAAATTAGCTGGTAACCAGCTTGTAGAGATGATGTGGATAGAGAGTGAGATCTACTGACTTCATTAACGACCTTTCCATCTGTTACAGTGCAGATTTGAATCACACCCGTGATGAAAGGGAAGTCACACATGAAGGGGAAGGATGATTTGGAGCAGAGTATTTTTTTCCCTATCAGAAGAAGCATTCCCAGTTTTTGACGTATTACCTTCCGTTCCTCAGAGCAGGGCACTTATATGCTACTGGCAGTCTGAGAAGAATTTCACCATGTTACATCATATTGAGCATAGCTAACTATATATATCACTTTTCCACTGAAGAGACAGCTGTGTTTCTGCTGGGAAGATGTAAATAAGTGGTATTTGGCTACACATTTTGCAATGTTGTGCATATTTGACACATTTGAAGATTTAGGCAGGTAGGTATCATTACACAAAGGTCTGTCTTACCCGGAAGAAAGGGTGACAATTGAAGTCTTTACAAGGCTTGCCTAAAGTTGTCTCTGTTCACTTGTATCAACTCAGTCTCACCTTCCAGGATACACTTTGGCCTATTTTTCATCTGCTATGGCCGAACTGTCAGGCTGTTTAGAGTTCTGTCATTCAAAGCATGACGTCATTAAAGAGCCTACTTGTTCTTGTTCTCTCTGCCCACCTTGAAGACACTAACTCCATGACACATATCTTTTTATATCAGTACAATATGCTGGATGGCTGGGCCAAGCAAGGCACACAAGATAGAAGAGCATTTCCTTTCTCCTTTCCGCAGCGGAGACTTTTCAAAACAAAATGGGGCATCTCCTGAAGAAGTCAAAACACATCTTACACTTCTTAAAAAATTTGGTAAAATTTCAATATGAATAATTATAATAATAACAATGATTAATTTCCAAGAACTAATTTTATTTTTATGGATATACATTCCAAACAGCTAGGTAGACTTTGAAGTTATTTTCCTGCATACCACATTAGTCTAAGCTTCACCAGTTCCACAAGATTTTCTCTGCACTTTATTTGTCACTTGAGGAGACTGATGTGAGTCAGACATCCCAGATTTTCTCCTTCCTTTGTGGAAAAATGTTTATGGACAGACAGCCCCGTCTTCAGATGGGAGAGACAGCTAGCCAGTGGATGTCATATAGACTATGGTTTTAAGGAACTTCTTTTTCAACATAGAAATGTTTTGAGACTCACTGGGATGAGCAATCGCTCTCGTCCATAACCCTGAAATTCCAGCACACACAGCTTTCCACATAGCTTTTCAGTGAAACCAAATGCCATCTGCTATTTTCAGTGACATCGTAAGCACATGAAGTCGTTTGCCGCTTAATCTACTTTGCAGAAAGCCTTCCACAGAAGTGTTAGATCTAGAAGGAAACCTCTCTGCAGTTCTTTGTTTCACACACTTGCAGAGCAAGCCTGTTTGGCCTGTTTAAACCCAGACCAAACCTTACAGATGACTATCTCCCACGATGGTGACGTCACCGCTTTACTCAGCAGGCTGTCCCCATGTCCAATGTCGGATTTGGGGTTTATTTGAGTTACGCAATCACAGAAACTTGCATGCACAAAGACACGTGTACAAGCCACCTTTCTCCTGCTCCAGCCAGGGCACTGCTTTCAACACAACTTGCTGAAATGTAAAAGTAAAATAAATGCAAGCAATTTCCTAACATCCTGGAGAACAGCATTTTCAAAAATCTGTCAGCTAGTTAGCTTTATTTTTAATGCTGGAGATGTAGACTAAAAGCATATGAATAACAAGCACTCACTAAGTTATTGATGCCTTCAGAAGGGCATCAGGCAGTTCAGACTTCCAGAGTGTCAGGTCCTAGCAGATGAATCTGATGGAATGAGGACATAGTGCTTTAGGAACACAGATAAACTCACCGTGTCTACATCACTGGGCAAACCAGAAGAAAGCTGGGTGTGTAGAGGCATCAGTAGCAAGTGAGCCACAGTTTTTAAGACATATATGCTTAAAAAAACCCCTGTAGTCTAACCCTTTTTGAAACTAAATCCTTTGAAAGACTCCAGAGCTCCCACGGAGAACAACCTTCACTGCTGGCCAGACAGGCTGCGCCATCTCTATTTGTTCCCCAAGCCTGGCGATGCTCTGAGCTCGTGCAGTGAAGCACGCAGGAGCTGATGCACACAAAGCCACATGCACACAGTGAAAGCAGGGTGGGCATCACCTGACTTTCAACACTCCGCTCCGTGCTTTGCAAACTGGTTTCCGTCTGTCCCTTAGGTAAGACAGGTTCCTGCAAGAGACTGATCCAGCACAGGAACTGTTCAGGATCGTCGGCTCTCCCTCTCTGGGGATGCCTTTGCCCCTAATGATGTAACAGCCCAGAGGTAGGAGCTTACTCGTTTCATCCTTAAAAACAGGTAACGTATGTTTTTCTCAAGAAAGACTCCGAGATTCACAGTCAATTGAAGGGCTGTAAAATTCACGTTTTGTGGAAGAGATCTTTCCATTTTTTATAACTTTATAAATATATGTACATATTTACAGACATGTATTACAAGGACTCTTTACCTCAAATCTACTGAGTTTGATTCTGAAAGCTTTAGTATTTTTACTGCTCTTCGCTGCATTCTCTTCCATTCTGTCAGCAGTGCTTTCATAACATTTGTGGTTGCGAATGACCAGCACCACAGTAACTCCTGTTTGCCTTTTCTCTCCAAAAAGTCCCATCCAGAGATGGCAACAAGGTGACTGTACTGACACGTATCTGCTTGCCCAGTGCCCAGCATCAGAAAAGCCAAAGCTGTCTGTGGACCAACTGTTAAGATGATCAGTTCTGTGTATGTCACGGCCTTTTGGGCAGCCTTCCAGTCTGACAGTGAATCCATTTCAAAACAACCAACAAAAGGAATTAAAGGCTTTGAAATAAAACCAATGGGTCACAGGATTGGTGAGCTATTTTACCTCTCAGCCCTTGCCAGAAAGGGAAAGCATGTCTTTGCTGCAGGAATACCTTGAGTTTCAGATTCCTTGGATCCTGTAGACACAGTTGGAATCTCAAAATCAGATAATTACAACATCTTTGAGAAAGAGGTGATAAATCCAAACACAGGGTAAATAAAGAAATTCCAAGTACGGCTAAAAAGCTACTGCCTGAAAACCCTTACATTCTTGCCTGGAAAATGTGAAGAGAATTTGAAAGAAAAAGTGTTCTGGTTTTGTGGCTATGGTGCTTCTAATATTCTGATGGGAAGACTGTAGCTGATTAGCAGAACCAGCTTTTGAGGATGTATAAAACTTGATCTACCTTACCTGGGCACCAGCTCGGGTGTCTATCCCTATCCCCTGACCTGTGCTGACTGAACAACAAGGAAGAAAAAAATAGAGCCTCATCAGGGCTTTTCCCCTTCCTCGTGGGGGACCTCATAGGCCAGATGTGACTGTCTAGGAACCAGGGAGCACTAACAAAGCTGCCAGCAATCATGAACTCATCAGCAAGTATCAACGTACAGAGGATAATCTGTAAGGATGAAAGAGGCAATTGGCAACTTGTGTGGCTGCAGACAAGAGTTTCAGGGAGAAATTTGGGTTGTTTTCTTTCTAAGCCTTCTCTTTCTCTTCCTTCCTTCCAAATTTGGAAACAGCAGACTACAGAAGGAAACTGCTGGCTTCTACTGGACTGTCTGCAATGCCAAACTTAACACCCCATGTGCTTGGCTGAGCTCTCACATACCTGACGTCCACAGAGAAACCCAGGAGGTGTCCATTGCTAATGGCTTGGACAGACTACACCTTGTACTTGTCTTTGGGGGCTTTGTTTTCACTGCACAGCTGGATTTCCTCAAGCCATGTAATTTCTGGGACGGACTCTGGTGTTTGCTCTGTCCCATAAGTTGGTGTAGCCACTGCCGAGCACATCAGGTGTGTGCATAAGGTCAGAGTCAGATGTATGAACAGAATACTCTCTTAATAAGGTGGTGGAGGAGAGGAAAGGCAGTGGTCACATCCTGGAGAGGACAGACAAGCAAGTCAGGCCTGTTGGTTCAAATGCTATATAACGCAATGCTGTTGTCACACAGCCTCAAATTGGATGTGTCTGAAATCTAGCTTTGACCTCAGAGCCTTGCTGCACAGGGGAATCCAGAATTGCAGCCATGAGAAGGCCCAGAGAGAAAAAAAAACAGCCTTGAAGGGTTCTCATGGAGCAGATGACTTGCTGCTCTTCTCCTGCCCCATGAACAAAAGCCTTTCTGGTAGATCTGATTGCTTACATATTTAATCAGACTCACAGCCACAGATGCAAGGGAAACAAAAACAAGTCTGTGATGCAGAGTTGTCTCTGAATCCAGAACTTAATGCAGACAGTAACAGAGGTTTCCTGTCCTCATAACTGTCAAAGAACACTTTCTCAAAGGAGATCTGCACATCCGAAAAAAAAATTACCACATTAGATCTGTACTAGTGACAACTGACATTTTAGTAGCTCTCATCTAAACACCACAAAGAGCTGGCTTTGTTGACACTGTTCTTGAATGGAGAGACTTGTTTGGATCTGCTCCCATGCCAACAGGATCAAAGAAGTGCCTACAGATATAGCAATGTGTAGTGGATTGACTTTTGGATTTTTCAGATCTTCCTTAAAAATTGGCCTTTACAGGTCTTCCTTAACAACGGAGGTCAGCATCCACGGGAGTATTCCATATCTTTCTTTAACGTAACACAACATATAAATAAGGTGTAGATAAGAGAGTACGCTCTCCTCTTCTTCTTCTGGCAAGCTGGAGAGCAGGAGCTCCGTTGCTGCTGGTCCTGTCTGGAGCTGAGGCCTGCAGCGGCTGCTGTTGTCTGCCCACACGTGGGGGAAGAGTCCTGGGTCGGATTTAGCTGTTCTGCTTTCCTCAAGGGAAGTGGTGTGATTTTGCTAGTTCTTTACTTTATTAGTTACCAGGTCTTACAAGTGTGCATACTTGTTTGGTTTTAGTTCCTTTTTGTCCTTTTTCCCATTTTCCCTTTCCCTTTTTCCCTTTCTTGGGAGTTTTGCATGATATCCTTGTTATATGTAGTTATTTTTATTTAGAAAATACAGAAATATATATATTTAGTGTGATTTCAGTTTTTCTATAGTTTTTTTCCATTGAAAGGGGGGAAGGTTTGGGAGAGAGGCAGACTGAGCAGTTGGAGAGCTTGGGAAAGCTAACTCAAACCTGCTCAGATTTTGGTAGCAGTGGATGGTTTCGATGGTTGACCTTGGTTTGTTTTGAAAATAGTGTCCAGGAACGCTGCCAGAGTCCGGGAAAGCAGCCAAGAAAACCTTGTTTGGGAACAACCTGAAGGAAAATAATAACAATGTCCTTTTTGTTAACTTTTTTCATTATTCTAACTATTTTCATTATTCATTTTCATTAACCTTTCCCAGGATATCCTATTGGGAGATGCAGCCATTCAGATGGATGGAACGACTGGCTTCCATTCCTCAATTTTGACATTGACAGCCTAATATATACTCTTCATGATGGTGTCATTCAAGGTTTGGTGGAAAGGACTGCTAATATCAGCTCTAACAAATACCTGAATTGTCTAGCAACAATGATATTAGTGGTAAAGGCAGCAGAAATACTATTTAAAATTGGAACAGTGTGCTGCATTGATTCCCTTGTTTTAAAAAGGGCCAAACCTTGAGAGGAATCACTGGAGCTTTGGAAAGGAGTTTGGACAGGCCAGTCTTTGGATGGCAGGGAGCAAGGTTGGATTTTGGTAAACTGGTGGGATGTGTGACACCTCCTATTGCTTGGAACTTTGTGCCAAAGCAGGTGTTCAACCCTGATGAGATGACGTGTTGTTTGAGGGAAACGTGTCTTTCATATGACGATCCAAACACGCAATTCTATGCTTTGTACTGGGGCTTGGCTAATGCTTATCGTGCTGCGGTAGATCACTCTCAGAAGGTTAAGGTTGAGACAGGAACTCAAACCATGCCACCTGAAACTAGTGATGTCCCTATTGGGCCCACTTGTGAAACTGGGGTCCAAGCACAACTTGATCTACTAAGTCTACTAGAACTGGGACTCAAATTAAAAACAGAAAAGTCGTTGTTGCTCCCATAAAGAAAAAGAAGACGTTGCTGAGGGAGACCATAAAACTTACAGACCCATCTCCACAACTGGAAAGTATGGAAGAAGAAAGAGAAGAAGAAGAAGAAGCATAAGGACCTATCCCAACCACACAGGCAGTAGAGGACGAAGGAGTGGCTGTGAGTGAGGAAGAAGTGCATTCCCCTCAACCTGAGAGACAATTATTGTTACCTGATGATTGGTTGAGGCCTTCATCTCAGCACCCAAAAGACTACTTGCTACCTCTATCTGCTGGGTATGGTGAACGACGTAGAAGTCCGTCTCCACAGAACGCTCGGTCTCCACCTCCTCATGAGAGATACAGAGAGGAGATGGGAGCGGTTCCGCGGAAGAGAGGAAGAGTACAAAGAGAAGTGGAAAAAATTCTACGCAGGAGAGATGGACAAGAAATAATGCGAGAAAGTGAAATTACACAATTATTGACCACAAGAGATCTTCGAGATTTACGAAGAAATTACAGTCGTTTGCCTGGTGAACAAATCCTCACTTGACTGGTGTGATGCTGGGACAATGGAGCTATTAGTCACGTGATTGAAGGTCATGAAGCACAACAATTGGGATCTCTTGCCCGAGATCCTGTAATAGAACAAGAAATGGCAAGGGAGAGAATGGCATCCAGTCTTTGAATCCGAATCCTCCACGCTGTGAGGGTGAAATACCCTTTTAAGGAATATCTGTCAAGCTCTCCAGGAACGTGGAATACTGTGGAAGAAGGCATCCAATACCTATGGGAATTAGCCATGTTGGAGATCATCTATTCTGATCCAGACTATTATGACATCCTAGCTCCAGACCGTGTCCCCTGCACAAAGCCCATGTGGGAAAAGGTAATTAGAGGTGCCCCTAAACCATACACCTACTGCTTGATAACTGTATATGATCCAAGAACTGGTGAACCAAGCGTGGAAGCCATGTGTTGGTGGATAAGGCACACAGCGGAAAGTCTGGAAGACTCCTCCAATTCCCTATACCGACCTACCTACAATAGGGAAAGAAGAGAGAGAGATTATGAATACTCCAGATATGAGGACTATCCTAGAGACAGAGATGACAGACATTATAGAGATTACAGAGAAAGGCCAATGGAACAATCATGGCGGGATAGACCAAGATGACCTCAACCTAGTCCTCGGTCTAATTCACAAGTTTCATCATCCCCACGCAGAGGAAAGGAAAATCCTAAGCGTCAGTCACGTAGCCAACTATGGGCATACCTATGCAGCAAGGGAGAGAACATGAAGAAGTGGGGTGGCAAGCCCACTTACAAGCTCGAAGCTAGAGTGAAGGAGCTGAGACAGAAGGACACTGACAAGAAAGCTGTCTACGTGGTAGACGCAGAATTTCTAGACAAGAAACCACAACTGCTGAAAGGGAAGAAGATGGAGATCCACCTCCCTGATGACAAAAAAGCCTCCAAGAAACCAAAGTCAAAATCCAACAACGATTGCTCTGAACAAGACCAATAGAGGGGCCCTGCCTTCTGCCAGGAGAAGGAGAGGGACCAAGAAGACAAACGGGTTTTCTGTGCTGTGTGGTTTCGATGGCCTGGCACATCGGATCCTCAGAGATACCGAGCTTTGATAGATACTGGTGCCCAGTGTCCTTTAATGCCATCAGAGCATAAGAGTACAGAGACTGTTTCTATTTCTGGAGAGACAGGAGGGTCTCAGAAGTTGTAAGTTGTAGAGGCCGACGTAAGCTTGACAGGAGACCAATGGGAAAAGCATTCCATTGTGACGGGGCCAGAAGTCCCTCACATTCTAGGTATGGATTACCTGAGAAGAGGATACTTCAAGGACCCGAAAGGGTACTGGTGGGCTTTTGGTGTAGCCACGGTGATTGAAGAAGTGTCCAAGCAATTGTCTGCCCTTCCCAGCCTCTCAGAAGACCCTTCTGCAGTGGGATTACTGCAAGTTAAAGATCAAGAAGTGCCAATAGCCACGACAACCGTACACCGGCGACAGTATCGGATGAACCCAGATCCTGTGATCCCCATCCATAAGATGATTCGGAAGCGGGAAAGCCAAGGGGTGGTCAGCAGAACCCATTCACCCTTCAATAGCCCTATCAGGCCTGTATGCAAGTCTGATGGAGAATGGAGACTGACTGTGGACTATCGTGGCTTAAATGTAGTCACACCGCCACTGAGTGCAGCAGTACCAGATATGTTGGAGCTCCAGTACGAGCTGGAGTCCGAGACAGTGAAGTGGTGATGCCACCATTGACATTGCCAATGTGTTTTTCTCCATTCCCTTAGTGACAAAGTGCAGGCAACAGTTTGCTTTCACCTGGAGGGGCATTCAATACACTTGGAATCGACTGCCCCAGGGGTGGAAGCACAGTCCAACCATCTGTCATGGACTGATTCAGACTACCTTAGAGAAGGGTAAGGCCCCAGAACATATCCAGTATTATTGATTACATCATTGTATGGGGGGACACAGCAGAAGAGGTCTTCGACAAAGGGCAGAAGATTATCCAGGTTCTCCTCGAGTCCGGTTTTGCCATAAAGAAGAGCAAAGTCAAGGGACCTGCCAGAGAGATCCAATTCCTAGGGGTGAAATGGCAAGATGGAAGGTGCCAGATTCCAACTGATGTCATCAATAAGATTGTGGCAATGGCTACACCGACAAATAAGAAAGAGACCCAAGCTTTTCTGGGAGCCATAGGCTTCTGGAGGATGCACATCCCAAAGTACAGCCAGATTGTGAGCCCTCTTTACTTTGTGACCCGTAAAAAGAATGATTTCCAATGGGGTCCTGAACAGATCTTTCAGGCAGATCAAGCAAGAAATTGCACATGCCGTGGCTCTTGGACCAGTTAGGACGGGACCAGATGTAAAGAATGTACTCTACTCTGCAGCTGGAGATAAAGGTCCTTCCTGGAGCCTCTGGCAAAAGGTGCCTGGCGAGACATGAGGGTGACCACTGGGTTTCTGCAGCCGAAGCTACAGAGGTTCAGAGGCCAATTACACCCCTATGGAAAAAGAAATCTTAGCAGCGTATGAAGGCATATGAGCAGCTTCAGAGGTAATTGGTACCAAAGCACAGCTCTTCCTGGCAGCCTGATTACCAGTGCTGAGCTGGATGTTCAAAGGAAAGGTGCCCTCTACGCATCATGCCACTTATGCCACGTGGAGCAAGTGGATTGCTTTGATTACACAACGTGTCCGAATCAGGAACTTGAATCGCCCTGGAATTTTGGAAATTATAACTAATTGGCCTGAAGGTGGGAACTTTAGTCTGGCAGATGAAGAAGAGCCAGTAAGTCAAGCTGAAGAAGCTCCGCCATATAATGAGCTGCCAGATGAAGAGACACGCTATGCCTTTTTCACCAATGGTTCCTGCCGTATTTTAGGGCAGAGACAGAAGTGGAAAGCAGCTGCTTGGAGTCCCACATGGCGGAAGCCACTGAAGGTGAAGACAAATCGAGTCAGTTTGCGGAACTCAAAGCTGTCCAATTGGCCCTAGACATCGCAGAAAGAGAAGGATGGCCAAGGCTCTATCTATACACCAATTCATGTATGATAGCCAATGCCCTATGGGGATGGCTAGACCGGTGGAAAAAAATGAATTGGAGTCGTAGAGGGAAACCCATCTGGGCTGCTGATCTGTGGCAAGATATCGCTGCCAGAGTGAAGAACCTGAATATGAGAGTCTGCCATATAGATGCCCATGTGCCCAAAGATCAAGCTAATGATGAACATGCTAATATCAGAGAGGCAGACCAAGCTGCACAGGTCAAGGTATCACAAGAAGACCTAGACTGGCAGCAGAAGGGAGAATTGTTCCTAGCTCGATGGGCCCATGATGCTTCAGGTCATCAAGGCTGAGATGCCACCTATTGATGGGCACGAGACCGAGGGGTGGATTTAACCATGGACACTATTTCTCAGGTGTTCCATGACTGCGAAACCTGTGCCACTATCAAGCAGGCAAAAAGGTTGAAACCCCTGTGGTATGGTGGACGTTGGGATAAGTACAAATATGGGGAGGCCTGGCAGGTTGATTACATTACACTGCCACAGACCCACCAAGGTAAATGCTATGTGCTTACCATGGTGGAAGCAACCACAGGTTGGTTAGAGACATATTCGGTACCACATGCAACGGCCAGAAATACTATTCTGGGTCTTGAGAAGCAAATCCTGTGGAGATATGGTACTCCAGAATGTATTGAGTCAGACAATGAGACTCATTTTAAAAACAATTTAGTGGCTACTTGGGCACAGGAGCATGGTATTGAATGGGTATATCACATTCCATATCATGCACCCGCTGCTGGAAAAGTTGAAAGGTGTAATGGACTGTTAAAGGCAACTCTAAAGGCACTAGGAGGAGGAACTTTTAAAAACTGGGATAAGCACTTAGCCAAGGCCACCTGGCTAAATAATACCAGGGGCTCTGTCAATCGAGCTGGGCCTGCCCAGCCAGAATCCCTCCACGCTGTAGATGGAGACAAAGTTCCAGTGATCCATCTGAGGGGTATGTTGGATAAGGCTATTTGGATTACTCCTCCTTCAGGCCAAGACAAACCCATTCGTGGGATTGTTTTCACTCAAGGGCCTGGAAATACCTGATGGGTAATGAGGAAGGATGGAGAGATCCAGCGTGTGCCTGTAGGAAATCTATCCTTAGGGAAAAACTAATTCCGTGTCTTGAGTTGAGTTTTACAGGAGATGACACCAGATGAGAAAGACCTGAACAGAGCAGATACCAGTCTCCAGTGATGAGCCAAACCCAGTCGAGCTGGTCCAGCGCTGCACCACACGAGACTCTCATTACTACCTGAGAAACAGCCACCAACAGATCTTCCGAGTTTGAACTCCTAAGCCCAAAACCAGAACTGTGACTGTGACTAAAGGGACAAGGATCCAAACTGAGTTCCTGTTGGTGATGATCTTCAATGACAGATGACAACCTCGGAATAAAACAAAGACTCTATATATATATGTGCCTGTGCGCGGAATGTAGACAAACACAATGTAGAGGTGTTCCGTTAAAGAAATGATATGAAATAAGGGGTGGAGAATGTAGTGGATTGACTTTTGGATTTTTCAGATCTTCCTTAAAAATTGGCCTTTACAGGTCTTCCTTAACAACGGAGGTCAGCATCCACGGGAGTATTCCATATCTTTCTTTAACGTAACACAACATATAAATAAGGTGTAGATAAGAGAGTACGCTCTCCTCTTCTTCTTCTGGCAAGCTGGAGAGCAGGAGCTCCGTTGCTGCTGGTCCTGTCTGGAGCTGAGGCCTGCAGCGGCTGCTGTTGTCTGCCCACACGTGGGGGAAGAGTCCTGGGTCAGATTTAGCTGTTCTGCTTTCCTCAAGGGAAGTGGTGTGATTTTGCTAGTTCTTTACTTTATTAGTTACCAGGTCTTACAAGTGTGCATACCTGTTTGATTTTAGTTCCTTTTTGTCCTTTTTCCCATTTTCCCTTTCCCTTTTTCCCTTTCTTGGGAGTTTTGCATGATATCCTTGCTATATGTAGATATTTTTATTTAGAAAATACAGAAATATATATATTTGGTGTGATTTCAGTTTTTCTATAGTTTTTTTCCATTGAAAGGGGGGAAGGTTTGGGAGAGAGGCAGACTGAGCGGTTGGAGAGCTTGGGAAAGCTAACTCAAACCAGCTCACAACTTCTTGGAAAGCATCCTGAGTTCCCTCTAGACTACTTACGAGTAAGAGCGTCATACAAGGACATTATCTGATACAGCAGCACTGTCTCAGATTGCACTTTTGATGGAGGTCTCTATCTACACAGAATATTGCTCCCTTTGACTTGAGAACTTATCTACCCCCTGCAGGGAATCACAGGATGGAGGCAGATGTCTTTGCCTGGATACACGGGGTCAGTCTATACCATGTAACACAGGGGTACCCAGGTGTGCCAACCCAGGCTGACAATGCTGTATTTGTGGAACGGCAATCTGTGTGCCATGCTGCACAGCACAGCTGATTGGAGATTAATTTGCACAGAGCTAGCCCAGAGGACTCAGCATTGCACTCTGGTGGCAGTTCACACAAGAGCAGGTGGAACAGTTGTGCACCTGCGAGATAGCATACAAAGTCTTGGGATGTCTCTGTCATCATGCAGGCAGTTCAGAATAAACAGGATCTTCTCAAAGATATGATGGACTCATTCTCCCGTACTCTACAGGCCTCACATAGGAAAGTATTTGGGGTGACATTTCAGAGCACCAATATCCCTGCACAATAGAGGAGTAAAGGCAGCAAGATTCAGAAGCCTTGACTATTGCTTAGGTATATGCATATGGCTGAGCCATCATACATCAATGGGAGCACACATTCAAACACCCTTGGGGACTCATTAACATGTAACTTGTGTCAGAGCACAAAGAGCTGTGGTGTTCCCTTTGTGGCATCGAGTTAAACCCATTAATTAGGCCCTATTAATAGACAATCTCCTGTTTCCATCAGCATGTTTCTATTGGCAAAATATGTAGAAAATATATTAAGCATGATCAGACCTCCACAAACACAGGAGAAATATTCTTCCCCCTAAAAATAGTGTCTCATTAGAAAGCAAAAATCACCTGGAAGCACAAACTCGGAGGAGGCCGGGAATCCCCTGCACTACTCTGCTCCCAGAGAATCCAACCACTTGCATGCACAGCAATTGCAGGCCTAATTCACCTCTGACGGTACTCAATTAACTTGGGCATCATCCCAGCCATCACAACGGGACTGCAATGTGCGTGAAACAAGTCTTACAATGGCCACATTTTAACAAAAAGGAAATGACTGTTTTCTCCCCGTCTTGATCTTTAATATGGGTTACAACATTCCACCCACTCTTCTTCAGAAGAGGGTCTTGTTTATTCCTCTGCTGGGTCATGTTACCTAAGGTTATACACCCTTCATATGTACACACAATCAAAGCAGCTAAACATCCACCAATGCAGCACTGGGCAACACATCTACATCTGTTATTCTTTCTTTGTCTCAGCCCAGCAGGAGAACTGGGTCCATGGCATTTTCCTCCAGCAGGCGTGTTTGTGTTGCGCTTCTGCAATTCTTGATGTGCTGAAAACACACTTTAAATCAAGCCCTGCACAGCATGACGTGTGATGGAGTGATGCGAGTAATTGCAATTCTTCATAGTGCCCTGGGATGTGTAGCACTCAGCATGCATAAATCACTCCTAAGAGCAACTGGAATAAAGCCTGTGGCTGGCAGCGCAGGATCCTGAATTGTTTCTAAAGTACTTGGGAAAGTTTCACAGTGACGCTGTTCCCTCTGTGCTGAATTGTGTGCGTTAAAGCTCTGTAGACCTGGTCATTGACTCACCTCGATAACTTTAAAATACACCAAGATAAACAATACACTTCTCACTTAGCCCGTGGTGTTACAGAAGGAATCACATAGTGGAATTCTTTTTTTGATACTATGAGAGTACTATCCCAAACATTAGTGTTCATTCTTTTTCTGGTTTGGAGTGTGGGATTCTTCTGCTGCCATATTTAGTTTTCCTAATAGCACTGAATATACCCTGATAACTGATGGAAAAATGCAGATATCAGAGTTGATGAGAAGTCTCAGAGGAGGAACACTCCTTGGGTTACAAAGGTGAATTGAGTGTGGTCAGAGAGCCAAGGCTGTTCTTGTCGTGCTTCAGGACGCCCTTTCAAATCTAGCCCAAATGAAGAATGAACCTTAAGTAACCACCCATGAGAAAGGGACTGGCAAAGTAAATTAGCTAAAAGTGGAGAAGCATCTACAGCACCAAGTGCAGGACGGTTTACATTGATTTATAACCTCCTTATCTTCCAGCAAGCAAAAATTGGTCTCCTGCAAAAACACCGTGCTCAGGAACACACCTGTTTTTCTCAGTGCTCTGCTACCTTGCTGCTGACCTGATTTATGAACCCACTGGTTCTGGTGTGCCAAGACATTTCCTAAGGCAGTGCTAGTACAAGATAAGAGAGAGCAACAAAAATACTATCACCCATCCAAAACACTACAGACCAATCCGTCACTGGGTCACACCAAGGAGTGCAGAGCCCATAAACAAAAATGCCACTATGGAATAAGACCAATTCATAAATAGTGCTCAGGTCTACACAAAAGAGGTGGCCAACATCATTATTTTTGTCCCTTCCCTACAGGTAGAAGGTTCGTATTTCAGCAGATATAATTAGTGCAAAGGTTTCAGAGCTGAAACAACCAGGGAAATGCCAGCAGAGAAGTCCCAACAGGCTAGTGGGGAGATGAACCAAGCAGACATTAGTGCGACAGAGACTGGCCAAAACCATCACCCTGCCAAGGAGCCATGCACGCTTCCACATGAGTGAGGATAAGCTGGGCATCAAGGGTGGCCCTGTGCTGGTTGGTCCCTTATAGATGGATGCAGCCTCAAATGGCTGAACACAAGATTCAGGGATAGTAAGAGGAGCCTTTGAAGGTGCCACAAGTTGCAGCCCGTACTAGATGCCCTGACAGAAGCAGGCAGGGTCAGAGCCAGGGCTGCAACATGTCACCAATTGGCCCATTCAAGATACATGCTGGAGACAGACCCACCAACAATGAGCTTAGAAACAGGCTGAAAAAGGTTAGACCCATGGCCTATCCAGAAATAGGCTCCCAGGTCCACAGGGGGAATGCGTGCAGGGAGGCAGATGAAGCCAGTCAGGGCTATTAGGAGCCATTAGTGCCCTCACATTGCCCCTTGGGTCCTTTTTGTTCTTGTTTCTGACTGCAGTGACTGACTGGGCTCTTGTGCATGTCTCACCAATGGGCCATGCAGCAGAGAAGCAGTTATACAGCACTTCAGGCTCACCACGCTCTGACAGTGGCAGGGCTGCTTCAAAGGCATCAGTCCTGCCCTAGGAGACAGCACTTGCTTTCTTCTCCACTGTGAAAGATTGACTCTGTCTGACATTTCAGCCTCTGGAGGAGAGGGAAGCATGGGCTATAGAGGGAACATTGACTGTACACTGATGATACTTCACTGGTCCCTTGGGAAAAGTAACTTTGCCGGTTGACAGCATGTGGGCTCAGCAGCCAGCTTAAATCAAGTCCAGTTCAGACTCACCCCTGACCAACCATGTGGTCTCAAAGATTTTTGGGGCAGCCTTTTCAATAGCCTTTTAAATAACAATCCATTTTGTCAGTACCTCCATTAAGAGCCTTAGTTAGAAACAGCAGATGATACTCGTATTAGTGACCCAGATCCCAGCTGGGCTCAACGACATTTGTAAGTGACCTGTGCCTCTGATGGTCAGGCCCAAGTGACCAGCATTCAAAGACAAGCTGCTGTGATGCACAAAAGAAATGTTAAACAAGTTTATTCCAAGTTCACGTTTGTCTTGTTGCTTTCTATCCCGCTGACAAACCAGCAGCTGCTGCTTTAATGCCGAAAGCCAGACCAAAATTGTTTGCCAGGCGCCAGGCTCCTTTGTTGGCTGGGAGAGGGAGTTACTTTCGTAGTGATGGCAGGGGAGGGCACACCAAGCCACACCGCAGGAGAGCTGCCACTGAGCCTCAACACATCCCCAGCAGCTTTCACTCTGCCTGAGCTCTAGTGCTCCTTACCATCAGTGTGAGGAAATGAGAACGCTTGCTTGGTGTGAGCTGCTCTGTGTGAGATGCCGGCGCATGTGTGTGAAAAGCTGCCAGAGCAAATGTTTTGGGTCCTGCTCTCTCGGAGACCCTTTGCTAGAGAAGGTGGTTTTAGCCCAGCACTCCCACTGCCTGCAGAATCTCATGCTTCTGCGGGCCCTCACAGCGATTTGCACCTCACCCATTTCTGTAAATCCAGCGGAACTCTGCAGGGCCCCCTGGAAGGGGCCTTTTCCTGCCTCCAGGGTTTGGGAACTCCAAGGTTGCCATAGGCTTTTCCTACACTGCAAGGCCCTTTCCTAACACATATAAGTCTTGGGATTGGAAGCTGGTGGCAACCAGAGAAAAGGCCCATCAAGCCCCTCTACCTGTGATGGATCAGGCACTATAGACACCTGCAGGGAGTGGAAGTGCTCCTGGAGGTGTGTTTGCCCTTCTGCTAATGTCTATTGCTTGATCTTTTGGCCCCGAGCACCCAAGACCTCATCCCTTCCCATTTGTTATCATTCTCAGTTTTCTGGCAGCCCCTCACCTCATTTGCCTGTGTCACTCCCCTAGCTGGGACACTGCTGTGCCCCGCATCCCTGCCCCCAGGCAAAACCTGGATCCAAGGGCAGACCCTGGATGCAAGAACCGGCAGTTCTTGCTAGTGTGGCTGACACAGTGGGGCATTTGCGGAAGCATCCACGGGAAATTTAAGTGGCTCAGTTTGCAAAGAGAGAAGAACTAGTGGGAGATGTGGTGGATGGAGGTCATCTTGGGCTTAGCGACCATGAAATGACAGTTTTCCATTGATGGTGAAGTAAGGAGTGGGGTCAGTAAAACTAGTACCACTGACTTAAGAGGACAGACTTTGACCTGTTCAGGACACTGCTTGAGAGAGTCTCTTGAGAAAGAGTCCTAAAGGGCAAGGGTGTCCATGAAGACAGGACGCTATTCAGGAAGGAAATCTTAAAGTTGTAGGAGCAGCCTGTCCACATGTGTTGCAAGAGGAACCTTTGGGGAACACAACTGGCCTGGCACTTCTGGCTCACCACCCTCTGACAGTAGCAGGGCTGCTTCAAAGGCAGCATTTACTTTCTTCTCCACTGTGAAAGATTGACTCTGTCTGACATTTCAGCCTCTGGAGGAGAGGGAAGCATGGGCTGTAGAGGAAATATTGACTGTACACTATGTGTATTTCCCTTGTCCCTTGGGAAAATAACTTTGCCAGTTGACAGCATGTGGGCTCAGCAGACAGCTTAAATCAGGTCCAGTTCAGACTCTCCCCTGTCCAACCATGTGGTCTCAAAGACTTTTTGCTGAGTAGCATTTTCAATAGCCTTTTAAATAGCAATCCCTTTTGTTGGTTCCCTCCATTAGGAGCCTTAATTGGAGACAGCAGATGATGCTGGTATTAATGGCCTAGATCCCAGCTGGGCTCAATGACATTTGTAGGTGACCTCTACATCTGATGGTTAGGCCCAAGTGCCCCACATCACACTCCTTGACGGGCTAAACATTCTAAATTTTCTGACAGAAAGCACATGATATAATGAACTCACATTTTTCTCATGCCATGGGTGAATCTACAATAAAATAAATTGGATAGTTCGTAAGTTTGCTTTATATTTCCCTTCCTTTGCACACAGACCAAAAGCTTCTCGGTTTAGCTATAGATGAGTTTTTCTTTTATTAAAACCTCCCAATACAGTAAAAGTTTTTAACTTTGCCACCCCTCGGCTGCACGGAGAAAATCCGTGCTCGATGTGGCCGATTTTGTCCCCAGCAGCCCCGCTGCCCCTGGACCGCAGCAGCCCCAGAGCCGCCCGCAGCCAGAAAGGCAGAGGCACCGCTCGCTGCTGGAGCAGCGCTGCTCTCTGGTGGGGAACCAGCGCCTGTGCAGGCTGCTGCCTCCGCAGCTCCCTCCTGCTCCAGTTCTTTTCAGCATCCCTAAACTGGGACAATCCGTTTTTTGTGTTTATCAAGTAAAGTAGTGTTTGTGTTTAAGAGGCAACCAGATAGAGAGAATTCATATAAACATTCATACATCCACAGTCCCCTTCCAACCATTGCATCCTCATCAGGAGAGATGAAAATCAGTTTTAGAATCATAGAATGGTTTGGGTCAGAACGGACTGTAAAGATCATCTAGTTCCACACTCCCTGCCACGGCCAGGGACACCTCCCACTAGATCAGGTTGCTAACGATCAGGTTTTCATCATGTAGAAATATTCACCCTTAAATACAGCTCCAACATGCTGCTGGTTTGCCTCCACTACATAGACATATACAGAAGAGACAAATGGTTCAGTCCTCCTTTCCTGACCCAAGGGCTTTATTCCTTTGTTCTCAGTCCTCTTGGCTCCCATCACAAAAAAGACCAGGTCCCTAACTTCCTCCCAGCTGTATTTCTGCTTCAGCTGGACAGTTTTTGTCCACCTTGTCCTCCAACAACTCTCACTTTCTTTTTCAGCATTTTAGCACGTAAGTGGCTTCCTGAGGCAAGACAGGAACTCCCAAGCCTTCCTCACTCTGCTGCTCACCAGCTCTGAGCATCTACAATGGTCTCCAGGGGGACCAACTGGGATATGGCATTTAATTGAGTCGTAACTACAGTGCTTTCGGAATAACTGGTATACTTCTGAATAGTAATTAACATAATTTACGGGAGCCATGTAAAAATAATTAAGATAGGTGCATTGGTATGAAAACAACCTGTACCTGGTGTTCTCACCTGAGGTACCGCTGCTGCCTTGCTTGTCAATGAACATTGAGTGGCTGAGAGGGGTCAATGGTTACAGTCAGGGATCACAAGTTAGCGGTCACAGGCCAGAGGTTCAAGGCCAAGAGGCATGGAATATCAGTCAGGGGTCTAGGTCGGAAGTCAGACCATGGAATCAGGTGTTGCAGGTCAGGGTCACAAGTTGGGGCAGAGGTCAGGGGCAGAGATCAACAGTAAGAAGTTACAAGACCAAAGGCCAGGGGTAATGGTGTGGGCTCAGAAGGTCACAGATGGAGGTCAAAAGTCAAGGGACATGGGTTGGGAGGGGTCAGGCGTTATGGTCAAATTGATGTTCAGGGGTCTGGGGTTGAGGAACTGAGATTAGGGGTCAGAAGTCAGGGTCAGGGGTCATAGGATATGTTTGTGGGTCACAAATCAAGGCTGAGGTCAGGGCTCATGGGATGGGGTCACAGAGTACAAATCAGGGTGAGGGTTCACAGGTAAGGGTCAAAGGTCAGGAGTTATGAGATAAGGTCAGGGTAAGAGGTCAGGAAACAGAGGTGTTGGGATTTGGGAGTCAGGGTCCAGGGCCACAGGGCAGGGACTAGGGTTGGAGGGGTTTCATGCCTTTGGTTTTCTACTTGCCAAAGTTGGATTATCTGCTTGCCAAAACTATGTCCGTTTGTACAAAACATTGCTAATCCTAACCCGACACTTTTTACTTTGACTGAAAACTGTTCTTACTCGATTAGAGTCTCAAGTGTTGTAAGCCAGCAAAGCGCTGCCAATATCTCCAAGCGCTGACCCACTCCAGATGAGCATTTGGAGTAACATCTGGGGGCTCAAACATTTGAGGACTTACAGGTAGAGCTGTAAGAGTCTACCTGATGACCAGACTTCCATTTCGTTAGATATCAGTTCTATTAAACAACCCAAAGACAGTCTATCAGCCTGGAGTCAGGCAGGAACAGATAGATGAAGGAAAAAATCAAGCTGAGACAGAAAGTGAGAAGGTTTTTGTTCATGGGGATTCACAAAGAAAGTTTTGAGAAGAAACCTGGATTGGGAAATTGCTCAGGAGACAGTGAGGTGCCTAGTGAAATACATCTGGGAGACATCTGTCACAGAGTTCTAAGAGAATGTAAAAAAGAAGTAATACAAAGAGATATGGCCTAGAGATCCATCCTGATTTACATTTAAGTCAAGGGAAAGGCTCACATTGGCTTCACTGGGAGATGCCAAGAAGCCAAGGTACATAAGCATGGCCAGGGATTCTCAGCTGACGACCTTGGCTCTGGGACTCACTCCTCAGAAGTGTTGCTAACATCACTCCTTTGGGACAGCCATACAATGGTGCAGAGATCTCTTCTGTCATACGCACAGTGTGGGAGATCTGCTTATTCCTCTCTCCCTCTGTGAACATGGCCTCTCCTGCCCCTACGCAGTGAGAGTCTACAGCATTACAGGCTGATGATGGGAACACTTTGGTGGCCAATGTCTTTGGAAGCCAAATTCACTCCCTGTTTGTGCAAGACTGCTGTAGACAGTTTTAGAAATGAATGTTCTAATTCACTACATTCCCCAGAGATTAATCAAAAGATGTTCAGTCTTTCTCTTTGCTTGTGCCATAGCTCCAGACAAATGGCCTGGAAATTTCCATCCATCTGCTCTTAGAAATAATGGAAATTGCCATTTTTGAAAGGGGTGAGTAAAATCTCAAACAGAGAGTCCATCACAACATTTGAAACCCTTGCCAAATCCTTGCAGGACAGCTGAAACCCTAGCTGTCCCAGGGAAACATTTTCGATGTATCTCTTCATGTCAAATAAAACACACCTCTGGGTGAGCTTGTGTTTCAGTATTTTTAATAAGAGAAGATATTATACCCCTGTTGCGGAAACAAGGATTTGGCATGTCAGAACAGACTGCCAAAAGAATGGAGGGGAGGTGTTAACAGACTCCTCTTCATGACTAAAAGGGGGAAGACTTCATATTTAACTGGGCCTGAGCGACGATTTTTTTTTCTTGACTTGCTCATCCAGTGCCTCCGATGATTCTTGTCACCTTAGCCAAGAATGGAGGATAAGGGGGCACCAGGAAAGCAGGGGCTCTGTCTTGGGATCTTTTCATGAAGAAAACCCTGAAAGACTTACATTAGTCATCTTCTATTTGTCCTCTGGTGATCTTCTGGGGGTTTCAAGTAGACTAATGGAAGTGGCCTTATTCCCAAACCAAAATGGAGTCCCTGAAAAGACCTCAGATAAATCCAAATGCCTTCATTCTCCTATTTTCCTTCCAGCATTCTCTCTCCTTTACCTCAGTAAGGACCTGAACTGTTCTTAAACATTGATGGCCATTTTGGAGTTGTTTTTTGAGTTCCATAGGTGGTGAGATTTGAAAGTAGAAGCTGCCTGATTTCAGGAGAAGGCTGTCAGCTAAAGAACTTCAAGATCTAGACACGCTTCAGGTTGTGTCTGGAGAGGGTGGAAAGAAGAGGATTGTCTACAGGAACGTGTGGAACGCTGGGTGATGTGGGGCTGTATACCCCAATTAGGGTGATAAGTCCCATTCTGGATAAAGGGCTAGAGCGGAAAAGGGGAAAGCCATCCCAGTCTGGGATGCAAGTACATTGTACAGAGAGCTGCTGGAATATGCTTGAAGGGTCGATGCAAACAGTAAATGTGGATGAAATGCAATAGTTCTATTTCCAACCTAGAAGGCCTTCTTGAAGGTCTTCAGGTGTTCACCCATTTTACCTCCTCCTCAAGCTACAGATCCATGGGATTCAAGACACAAATAAGCATCAACTGCTGAAGTTGAAATGCCACTGTGTGGGTTGTGTTAACACGTTGTGCAAAAAGGCAATTTGGCCAACAGGTTCTGAAAACCCAGGCTGTACCTCTGATTCTGAATAAGCTGCACCTGAGTTTCAGTGGTAGAAAGACCCTCAGAGCATTTAAGAGACTCTCATGGTGCCTGAAAGCTTATGGCTTTGCAAAGCCATTGTAGGAGTCAGACATCAACAGAACATGGAAGTACACTGGCTGTGGCCCTGTTCCTTCAGGAATTCCTCCTGGTCCAGCAACGCTGGCGTAGCCACAGTATCATTGAGTCCTTGGGAAGCTGAATGAACTTTGCCATGCAGAGAGCCTATAAAAGAAACAGAAAGCATTCCCAGCCACATCAATTCCTTAGCAACAGATTTTAAGTATTTTCCAGGTCTTCCTACAGTTTTCCATAAAATTGGAAATATTATAAAACTCCTTCTCAAATGCATTTTTCACCATGTGGAAAAAAATCTAATTAATGTGGTTTACATTTTTTTATCGTAATAAGCACGTTATTTAAGTACGTGAGTCTCGAAAGAGCATAATGATCACCAGGGTTGTTATTCAGAGGCAGACAATAGCAATATTAATGAGGCTCAGACATCTGTCAAATTAATCTGTAGTTTAAAGTTCAGGAAACAAAGGCAGGATTTAGTTTTTCTAGCTGTGGTTTCCCATTTCTGTCAAAATTTGAGTGGCTGTGAATTGCTGAAAAGGAGTTAATTTATGTTTTTCAAGAGTTTTTATAACCATAATAATGAGGAACTTAGAAAAGCTGATGTCGTGGCTCTTCAGGGAAGACTCTCCCTGATCTTGCCTCTTTGGCATGGGAAGCCAGAGCAGTTCAAACAGTAAAGCGTAGAGCAGAAACGGGGGAAGTTGGTTCCATGGAGATATGCACTAGCATGTGGAAAAACTCAATGTGCATTCAAATTCAAGCGATATCCTATATTCCTTTCCCAGAAACAGGGATTCACTCTTGTCATCATATCAGGGCTGTCACTCTGTCCCCTTTCCAGCTCTCAGATGGTTGTGAGGGGAGAAGAACAGCCTGGGATCCATTTCATAATGGACAGCTGGAGGCAAAATCCTGCTGTTGAGGTTGAAGCAGGGCATTAGCACCCTGGGGGGGGGGGGCGGTCTTTTCCTCCGTGCTCATTCTCCAACAATGTCATCTCTTCACCAATTTTATGTAACTCCGCATCCCACATGAGAGAGGCTGAAGTCAGTATGGCTGGAGAGTTTAGGATGAGCATCCCCATCTCCTGGGTGATGAGAGGTTGCTGCAATGCACATTATCACTGTTCAGAGCAGCCTGGGGCTGCTGGAGGTTGAAGGGATGCTCCTTGGAACTCCTGCAGTCTTCTCACAGCTTCCAAGTGAGCAGGTTGCCTGTGCAGTAAATGTATGCATTAGTGTTGTCCCACTACAGAATTTTGGAATGATGGCTTGCAAATACATTACCTACATAGAAGTGGTCCCATGCCTTGCCATGGAAGATTTGGGGCTGCCATTTGTTGGCAGTTTCCTCAGCAATGTCTGCCAGGTGCAGAGAGAAACGTGCGTCAAGCATCCCTTCGAAGAGGTGAACGGTAATGACAGGTGAGTTACAGGCAGTGTGCCTGGTGTAAAGGGTGTCCTGCTGTAACAAGGAAACACTAAACTGAAGTTGCTTGAGGTAATCCCCATCGTGTTTGGAAAGCTGTGTTTTCTGTCTGGGAGAAAATAACCAGTTTACTGTAACGTCCAGATGTTTCAAAAAGGTGATGCTATGAACAGGTTAATGGGATCATGAAAGTTTAGAAATTGACAGACAGCCTCTCTTTGTTACAACAGGGCCTTCCTCTCCAAAAAACATTCTGTGGACTGAGAAGGCAAATAGGTTTGTTAGGAAAAGGCAATAACATTTGTTACGGGTGTTCTACACGCATCTTTTAGGGTTTTCTTTTTGTATTATGCCGAAAAATAGCTCCCCATCTTGAGGAATGCAGCTGCTTGTATAGACCTGGTTTTGTAAGTTGACAGGGAGTCAGGTGCTCATATATGTGTGCAGTGTTGGCTTCTGAATTCAATACAGGCTGTTTTCTGTTTGGATACGTTGCCACGAGCATTCATCAGACTGCCCAAGGTGCTGAGGGAGAATGGAGCTCATTCCCTGGGTTCAGGCAGGCTGAATCCATGCTCCATATGAGCTTTCAGCAACAAAGCAAGTTGCTGGGACTTTTCTACCACCTATATTTGTGTCTGAAGACATAGGTTTATTGGAGCAATTTTGATCAGAAGGAAAACTCGCAAAAGTGAAGTCCTTCTGGGGACTAAACACCCTGTAGCATATCTTTGAATGAGTACTTAGCTGATACTTCTCGAAGAAAGCAGAATAACCTGCTCCAGATTAACCTGCTTTACCTGCTATAAAAAGATTTTTTATAAAATTATGCCATCTACTTTGAAGAGGCTCAGGGGATTTTAAATTCTTCTTTACCTTCCTTAATCTCTGCTAGCAATGCTCTTCCTGTTGACCATTCGCTTACTGCTTATATTCATGGGTACATTCCTTTAATTCTTATTCAGTCTTTTGCTAGGATTATTTGAATAAATATAAAAAGATGTGATCACATTTGTAAGGAATAATCTGTTTATTGCACTTAGCTCTTCTGTTGCATCTGGAGTACCTTTGAACTTGAAGCAAGATCCATTCAATCTAGTTACAGATATGGTTTTGCCTATGAAGAACTTGTGTGAAATTAGGTTTGAAATACTGATCCTGTTTCTGAAGTTCAGACTTGCCTGCCACTTCTACTGCCAGGGGAGAGCCACTGTGATGGATAGGTTTGGATAGAAATATGCTGAGAAGTTCAGTTTTAAGTGAATGTGTGAGGGGATATTTAATTGTCCTGGTAAAGAGCGTATTACCCTGACTGCCATTATTTTAGTGATGTAAGCTCAAAGACTCCAAGATTCCGTACTCAACTTTATGTTGAACAGCAGTAAGACAGGTGTCAGAAACGGAAGCCTACTAGCTGTCATCATCAGATCAAAAGTAGCCACCTAGAAGAGGAGATATCTGTGCTCCTCTGTTCATCAGCTCATTTTATTGGTCTTTTGTGGGTTTTTCAATTTTACTGTGCAAGCAAATGTGTAATAAAAAGTTTTGTCTAGCAGCCTCAACACAGCAGTTGGCAGCCAAGACCTCCTGGGCTCCAGGCCTTCATCTGACACTGAGTGCATTTCTGTTTGAGCAAGTCATTCAGTTACTTTGTGTTGTGATTTCCCTTCTGTACAGCTCTATGCACGCACTGACTGGTTTATTAGTCACCTCATATGGATGTTGAGCGATTTAGATTCATTTAGAGAAGAAATAGCTAAGAGGGAAAAATGTTTTCCTATTGCTGATTTTGATTAAAACTTTATTATTCTATACATTTTGTACAATTAGGAACATAACATTCAGAAACAGATGCATTCTGGTTCCATCTATCTTTCTAAATTTTGCAGAGAACAGTCCAATAGCAGCCACTTTCCTTGCTAAGATGAAAAAGCAAGCTTGTATTTAGAACGTTTCTAAACTTTTTTTAGTACATTCTGTTCTGCTTACCTTTGCTTGACATGGGAATGTAATGGAAAAGTGCTAAATTCATTGTTTGTGACTAGCATTAAAAGAAGGTGTCGGTTGTAGACTCCAAATGTTTCTGCTGTTAGGAAAATAAATAATTGTAAAGACTTGCAGAATGTGATTAATTTTTCTGTTGCTTTCAAAATGTATTCTTCAATTTGCATGGACAACAGAGTGACTAAGTGGCTTTAACTATAACCTCAATAAGGTTGTCCACACTGGAACTTCTGTTCCTGCACTCAATGTTCAGCACTAGAGAAGTCATCTTCTTCTATGTGCTAGTTCCTTCAGCTTGTACCAAGAACATCCTCAGCAATATTAAATCTAAGGCCAACTGTGATGACTGTTGATGCAACAGCTCCCTCTTTTGCAACCCTGCTCCTGCTTTTGTTCATCTTAAGTCTATGGAGCAAATACCTTGAGACGAATAAAGCAGTTTATATAAAGAAGAAATTCTGTAAAAAAACTTTCTATACTCTAAATATTAAAGGTGCTGGAGGACTGCAATATTTGCTATAAAATTCAGATTGCCATTTAAAAACACACTCATTCCCTTTCTTAATTCTTAGATGCTCTTCTACACTGAGATATTCTGCTCTATTTCAGTATAATTTACTGAAGAGAGACACCTCCTTTGCACCTTTTCCAATTCTAGAAACATTTAAAATGTAATCCTCCTGACAAGCCAAAAGAGGTGAATGTAACTCCGAGCTTGCTGATTTGTTGCCAGTGATCGGTAGCTTTCCTCAACTTGGCAGTTCATGCAATTGTTACATCAACCTCCTCTTTAGCACAGTCCCAGCTACAGTTTTACCTTGCTAATGACAATAAAATGTTACCCATTGACCACACTTTTCTTCACAGAAATAATTTTCATGACCAGGACTGGTGGATCTATCCCTGCTCTTGATCCTGTGGTTCAATTACAAAACCAGTTAAAAAAAGATCCAGTAAATTAGCAGTATTAAGGGGTCATCTTGGAACAACATTTGCATGACTGCCTTAGGATTGAAATCCTAGGTGTTCCTGAAAATTTTACCACAATACAGGAGTCATGCCCTGGATTCAAAACTTCAGAAAGCAGGATTTTAGTTCGTGTCACATTTCTTGATTACTTTAGTGTCTCTTGAAAGTGAACTAGACAAGTCTAGAGGCTTTTCGGTAGAGGCATGTCCAGGAAAATTCAAAACAGGATATCAGTGTTTCTGCTTAGGTAAGTCTTTCTGGTAGGAATATTGCAAGATTTCTCTGAAATAATAAGGCGGCCTTTTTCATCCCAGAATAGTCACTTCAGGACTTAAGAATATTGTGGATGGCATTTACTAAGACTTTATTTTTATATTAGTGTCAGAAGTTATTACATGCTATTAGATTCAATGCACCTCATCATTTGGTCACTTAACAATATGAGGATCAAAGGGAAAGACGGCGTTTTCCAATTATGTTTGTCCTCTTTTGTCTGTAACATGAAAGATAACC
Source organism: Dromococcyx pavoninus (assembly GCA_033558185.1). NCBI lineage: Eukaryota > Metazoa > Chordata > Aves > Cuculiformes > Neomorphidae > Dromococcyx > Dromococcyx pavoninus. The sequence goes on from JAUMJL010000209.1 coordinate 654,031, forward strand.
AGGAATCACAGTTGTTAAGGACTTGCTATGAGGTTTCTGCCCTTGCACCACTACGGGGCAGATGCACACAGAAAATATTTTTGTGGATTTTGTTCCCAGTCAGTTTTGATATGTCTCACTCTGTCTGTGTCCTTCAGTAATTCTTGGACACTTAAAAACTTAACAGGATCATGAGGTTTTTGGAATCATCTATCTTGCTAATTGCTGTGATAGGGTCTCCTCAACCTCACTCCATCCCACAATCCTCTGGGTTCATTCCCACAGTGCTTCAAAGTAAACATGCAGGAAAGTGTATAATGATTTATGGAGTGCTGCTGCAATTGGAGGACTATTGGAAGGTGACTAAGCAGGTTTCTTTCAGTGGGAGAGCAGGGACAGTGGAAGGGAATAGGTTTATGACCGTTGGGCAATGTGTCGTGATCTGTGCTTTAAGACCTTCTGGCTTAAAATGTCACCAGAATGTACAAGGTCTTAAGTAGGCATGTTAGGAGGCAGAAGATAGGAAAATGTTTACAACAAGAGAAGCACACATTATCTCACTCTGGGAAACACACTGAAAAGAGATAATACAATGTCTACATGCACTGTAACTACTTTTGCTTTGTGAACGTGTCTTCAAGAAATCTGTTGCCCTCAGTGAGCTTCTTAGATAAGGAGGCAAATCACCAGAGATCAATGAGGAAGAAAAAGGAATAGTAGGACACACAACATTCTTAGAAGATAAAATAGTGTGGGGAAAAAATAATTAGAATTATGTTGTTAGTGATTGCGCTGATTGCAAACTAGAGGCGAGAGTTTTTGAGAATGGCATCTATGATTCCTCATTTGCATGCACATTCCTGAATTTGGCATTGTCTGTGTCTACTTTTGAGCTGTACAGGTGAGGTGAATTTCCTGTTGTGGGAACCCAGTGGTTACAGGGAAAATACATCCACTTAGTGCTGGAAGTGGGGAGTGGAGAGTTTCTTCGTTGAAACACTGATGGACTGATGTGGAGGATTGGAATCTGCATGGTGTCTCTGCGGGATAAATGTATATCCAAACAGCATTTAAGCCTAAGAACATGGAGAGAATTCCGTGGGGGATGAGTTTTGCATCTAAGGACTATGACAGATCCGTTTTTCTGTTTTACCTTCTATATTCCCATGGTTTTAGAATGGGAAATCCAAGGGCGGGGAGGGGTGGGAAGTTCAGGGACACGCAGATGATCACTATTCATCTGTGCTGACTAAAGAAAACTTTGCCTTTTGCAACCAGCTACAGTGGCCTCAAGCTTGCTTTAAGTTCTGTTGTGGAGTCAAAACAACCTCCAGCAAGACCTATCTCCAGGAGAACAAACAGGATGAAGACACATAGACTGCAGAAATCCATCATGCAGAAGCCTATCTGATCAGTACGACACCACTGGGCTTTAAAAATGTAATAGTGAAAATATGCTGCAAAACACAACAATTAACGATGGCAATTCTTTGCACCATCCAATTTCTGCTCATATCCACTAACCTGCAGGCAGTTAGAGGGGGTAGTTTATGTATGATTTGTTGACAGACCTGGGCTCCACTGGGGAGAAAGCGGAAGGGTAAAATTGAGTGCCCTTTTAACCTTAATACCTACGTAATAGCTAAAGCCTTTCGATGTTGAAAAGTCCAGAATATCTCAGCCACAGGGACGATACTGTTTTTCATGGCAACCTCTGTGTTTTGAAAAGCATTTTCTTTCCTTTTGAAGTGAAACCCACCCTACAGTATATTTTCAAAACAAAAAAACTGTAGAATGTAGGATGCGCAACCTCCCATCACTCTGGGGTCTAATGCGGGTCAGAGAAGAACAGCATGTGAGACAAGGACTGGCACCACTTCCCAGGGAAATGACAGAGCCTGGTACCCATCAGCAAGGTGTGTTTTGCTTCCTTTACCTGGCCAAAAGCTTCCTCCTAGCAAAATATAACATTTTGATGGGAAAAAAAGTTTGGTGAAAGTATTTTGACAGTTCTGTAAGTTCCTTTGACCTTCCAGAGCCAGTATTAACATTACAGTGATACCAATTTTTGTTTTTGATTCTACATTTTTATATTATCATTAGAGTAATTTGCTAGAAATGGGACAAAGGTTTCCCGGACTGTGAAAGACTGACTTACTCTTCTTTCCATTTACCTCTTGACAAACCGTGACATCCATATCCAATAGAGACGTCTTAGGATGCTTTTCTAATTTTTTTTGTAATTGAATTTTGGTTTTGTAACTCCTTTGTTTTAAATTATCTTCTGGCTCACAGAGTTTGCATATCTGCCATAGCTCTCTCTGCATGGCTAACAAGCAACCCCCAGAGAGTCATGAGAAATTCTGTGGAAATAAACAGGAGAAATGTGCTGTGAATAACCAATTAAATGAACATTCATTAGACAGATTAGAAAATATTTTTTTTGTAATGTGTCTTCTTTGCACAGCTTAGTAACCATGTCTCTAGCAGGTTTTAGTAGGTTTTGTGTTTTCTGTGGCACAGAAGTTCTCAGCCTCCGGTAAAGTTAATGAAAATTGAATTTTTATTTATAGGAATATATGGAACTTGAACTGAAGTAAAAATGCACAAATTAATATTTATTAAGGCTTCCCCAGCCATGAAGAAAAGCTCTGGTTACAGTCTGTTCACAGAGATGTATTTAGAGTCACTCTTTTCTTGAAACAGAGCACCTGCATTGGGAGTAAGACCTAACTTGAAGCTCACAGAGATTTAGGAACGATTCTGTTCACTAACATGGATTTGGAACAAGTAGCTTCTGTAGTCTCTACTTTCCTGTTCGCTACTACTCTTATGCTGGATTTTCACTTTGTGAAATCACCATCTCTAATGTCTCCAAATCAGCGTTGGTTGCCTTTCTGCTGGATCTGATACACTCTAGCCTTAGTTGCAGGCTTAACACAGAAAGGACACAGTGCTCTGTGCTAAACAGGAGCTCAGATGACAGAATCAGTATTGTTGCATTAAACAAAACAAATATTTGTTTAACAGTATTCCTTCATTACAGAATTACACATGATGTTTTTTTAAAAATCAAAATCACATCTCTTGAAGTTGAAGATCCTAGTAATTAAATCTAATGAGATATAATTCTGCTTATTTATTTAGATTTCTGTAACTAGCTACGCTTATAGCTGTATTTTATTAGAATCGTCATTACTCAGAGCATTGGAAAACACATTTTCATGATCCATTCAATACCCACAGTGAGCAAGAGGAATTTATCTCATTCCATGTACATTTTTAGAAGATGACAGTTTTGGATCACAATGTGCAGTGGGGCAAACTGGTTATATTAAACATGTAGGAAAATAACATTAAATTGTATTTTTCAGCAACATGACAGCAAGAAATACCTTCAAAGAACCCTTCCTGGAGTTTCTGGTTTTATCAGAGTATTTGGTCTCTCTGGTTCAGTGCCTAGTAAAAATAGTCCAGCTTTAATAAAGCACAGATGTTGACATATTCACTCACCTTCATCATTGCATGGATGCATTTCATACTGAATTTCACCTAAGGAATTTTAGACTTTACAGATAATAATCAAAAACACTTCTGGCTTCCCATTGGGATCATTGCTGTTTTTTCAGATCAAAGATGCCCCATCAACATAATGACTTGAGATGGAAAGCTGTGATTTTTTTAATGTACTAATGGAAAGATTAATGTGGCTTAAGTATGGTAAGTTTAGCACCTCTGTTCCTTAACCTTGTTTAGCCCTTATGCCGTTACATGATATTTTTGCAATTCTTTCCTGAAATCCTTCTTTGTCCTTTGCTATCAGGAAGGGTAGTCATCTATAATAAAGTTAGTATCCTGTTTCAATATAATTAAATATATTTCCTTGCTGAATGCATTCCAAGCATTCCTTGGAAATACTTCCTTTTTTCATGTATAGAAAACCCAGTATGTTTAAGTTTCAAACAGTGCCATTAGGACACAATCCTGTACTTTATTTCTAATGATACATCAGATCTGGAAATTCCTCAGTCAGTTCAAGACAGGCAAAGGGGAAAGTTTTCAAAGTAGCAAGCTGGAGGTACACCCACAAAATCCATATAATGGTTAGCAGATTTTTATACTTCACTTTGAAGATTTATCCCTTTCATACCGAGCACGCTCTATAGACCATAATAGATTGTTAGCGCTGATTAAAAATAAATCCCTTTCCAAAAGCATACCACCTTTAGAAGGAAGAACAGTTTAATGGGGCTATTTTAATGGACAACTCATTCAGGGATAGCTGAAAAGATAAAGAAGAATCTGGAATCATGAGAGATTTGGCTGTTTCTCTCTTTTCTGTTAATCCCTTGCAATCCCCACACACTGGATTAGAGGGAATCCCCACGAGATAATAGAACAAAGGAGTAAATACATTAATGGCTTAAGTGTGTGGACATGGGTGTTAGACCGAAAGAATAAAGCAGATATTGAGAAAATTCTTTCAACAAAAGTAAGCAAAAGTGTGTGTGTGAAAGAAGGAATACTGGTGGAAAGGAAAGAGCATCAGCTCTGGTTTACCTGCGGAGACAATAGTGTTGAAGGAAGCCACAGCTGCAGCACTGATGCTATCACTACCCTGTATCACTGTAGTATATGACTATGTTTCTTATTTTCATTCATTGCTCTTTTTTGCAAAATTAGCAGGCTCTACTGATTGTTTCTTGGCTCTTTACAGAATATGCCAAGTTCTGTGCAGTGCTAGGTTTGTAATGCAAGAGACCACAGAGCCACCAATATGCATGAATCTTTATCGTATTAGCATGGAAAGTTTCTTTTTCTCATGTTCATTTTCCAGGGAGACTGGGAAGGATCCAGAGAGTCTGTAACAGATAGCTGATCTTCCTTCATAAAAAAAAGCGGTTCTCTTTTTCTTTCATAGTTTTGCTGCTTAGGAGTAAATATCAGCAGTTCCATAACTAGCTGAGAGTGGACTCCACTAAAATACAGTGGAGAATAAGCAGAAGCTTCATAGGGCTCATTGTCATACAGCGTTCTCCTTAGAGAAGACAGGTAGACCATGGTGCTAAATATGAGACTCAGCTCTACCTCAAGTCTATCACCATGCTTGATCAATGCAATACGCTCAAAACAAGGAGACAGTCTCATTCTCACATGTTTGTTTCTGTCTTATACTTCTTCTGTAGGCTGGATATAGAGTAAAACCAAATAAAGGACTTTTAGCCTTTAAACCATTGACATACAAAGGCCTGGGACAACTTCCCATGGCTGGAGTCCTTTGAGATCAGTCTCTAAGTGTGGTATATTTTTCTGTTTTACTTATTGTTGTACCTTTTTTTTTCCACGTCAGTGAAGTCCTACCACTGCCATGGCTTTATGTCAACAGAACCAAGAAAGAACTTGGATGGTATATTTTAAATAACACACGGTATTACACTGGTTATTGACTCTGAACAGTCTAGAGGTAGTAATGACAAATAGTAAAGGCTGTTATCCAGTGTATTAAGTTCAAATAAACTCAAAGTCTATTTGAAAACTCTGCAGATCACAGGATCTCAGAAGACAGAGTTGAAAAGCCCTTGCAAGGTCACTTTACTCATCTCTCCACCTGTGATATGATAAGGCTCTTCACAAAAACCTGTGTGGACAGAATCTTCCCACTTGTTTTCCTGACAGACAGTTCCATTGCTTTGCTATCCTTCCATGAGAGAGCCTTTCGTAAGAGTTTAATCTGATTTTTCTTGCTTTAGTTTAAGCCTGCTTCTTCTCGGATTAGTATCCTTGGAAATTGAGAAGGGTTTTGATCTTCCCATCACACCACAAACTTCCACATAATTGAAGACCGTTAACACATAGTATTCCTTTCTGCTGTCACCTTCCTACAGTTCTCATATCTTTGTATGACATATTTAGAGTGATTACTTTTGTTGCTTTCCCGTGGACTCTGAAATTTGTCATCATCTTCCTTTAACTCTAATGCCTAAAGCTGGACACAGGACCCTACTTGGGGTTTTCCAGTGTTGAGCAGAATAGAAGGATTCCTTCCTGCACCTCGAATGGGATTTTTGTTTTTGAGGTTTTTTTACTATCAATCCTAAATGATTTTTTTCATTATTTGACAACTAAACAAAACAAAATCCACATCCATTTTTTTCTCCTGAAGGAATGGGAAATCAGTAATAAAATTTTAAAAGTTAGCATGCAAGCAAGTGTAATAGCCATGCTCCAGTCCCAGTAAAATCTTTGGAAAATTAACTATTGTCTGTAATGTGATCAAGATTTAGTCCTGAGTAGACTTTAGTTCTTGGTATAACAGATGAATTCTGAAGTCTGTAATTAACTGAGGTGAATGACAATTTACAGGTCCATGTCTAACATTTTGTCTCATTTCCTAAGAAGAAACTGAAGTGAGATGTGATTATGTAGCTCACAATAGCGTGCAAGACTTCTAAGCAATGCCTTCCTTCTAGGAAAATTAGAATAGGTCTATTTGAGAGTCAGTCTTTTCACAGTATCACAGTATCACAGTATCACAGTATCACAAGGTTGGAAAGGACCTCTGAGATCATCAAGTCCAACCTATAACCCAACACTAACACCAACCATCATCTAAAGCATGGCACACAGTGCCTCATCCAATCTCCCCTTAAACACCTCCAGGGACGGCGACTCCACCACTTCCCTGGGCAACGCATTCCAACGCATTCTGCTACGCAAGGAAAATCCTTGCCTTGTATCTATAGGTTGTCCCTTGCAAAGAAGCTTGAATTTCCCTAACTGTGTAGACCTTTACTTTGATCATCTTCCATGTGTACAAGAGAATCTAACCAATCTGTCATTTGTGACTTAAACCTTGAGCGTTATAAATAAATGCAGTGCAACTGCTGGCTAAAGGACAAATCAGAACATTAGGACGATTAAGAGAAAGCAGAACATCAGTCCAACTACAATAAAGCTAATATCGTTCAGTCCACTGTAATTTAAAACAGCTGTCAGCTAGTCCTGGCTTGTGATATAACAGGCCAAATTCTTGGACACTGAGTTATTCTTAGAAATATGCATACAGGCATTGGCAAGTCATGCTGCAAATTGCCTGTTGCCAGTACCCTGTCAGTTGTATGTGCCAATAGATATAAAAGGTATTGTCCTTGCTCATGAAAAATAACTTCAAGTTTTTTATTTCAGATTACTCAAAGACTGTGGGGATACGGGAGCAAATGCATTTTAAACTAAACCTCACAGAAATAATTAAGTAAATGTTGTTCATCTCACTCCAAAGTTAAAGGAGGTTCTGCTCACTCATTGTAATGGGCAGTGCACGACCTAGGAAAAAAGGGAGGAAAGGACAAAGCTGTATCCCCCAGAATGGAAAATATATCAGTGCCAAATAAGTAGGCATCATACTTTCCAGAAAAGTTGTAATACATGTTATTTTAAGTCTTGTCTGTTGAAATGTACGCCTCACCTATTTCATTTACCCTCTTTTTCAAAGATCTATGCAGCTACCGGCATTTCCTGTGTAATATCACTTAGAAAAGTGAAAACATAAGTGGAATTTTCAATAAAAATGTTTTTTTCATATGAAGCTGAGTTGTTTCCACATAGCCCATGCTTAAAGCTTTAGCAGCAGAACCGTTTTTATATTGAAAATTCATATGAAGGGTCAGAATTTATTGAATATACTTTTCCTTTATTTTGTTCATCAAAATTTGTGATTTAAAACTTTATCCTTTCTCCTTAATTTTGTCTTTCTCTCCTGTTCCTTGACTAAATGCCCATACTTTCACAATTCAGTGAATAGTCATAGGTAACTTGGGAAAGAACGCTGGCAGGAACATACATCATCATAACGTTCACAGGACACAATGATGAGGTAATGTTGTGTTCAGGAACGTCGTAGATTTTATTGAATCTTACTTGTAAGGTGGAATAGAAAATCATGGTTGTTGTTAAAAAAAATTTGTTATTGCATTTTGGGAGTTCAGTCCTCTTGCTTATGTCATGTGTTCCAAAACTCCTCAACCTTATCCCTGCATCAAACGGAAGAACTTAATTGGAATTTCAGGTGTGCAGTAGAGGGAGTGAAGCTCAGTCAAGGATGCAACACCCAAGTGCATGTACAAACTCCTGGGAAAATCTTAGGTCAGAAACTGTGGGGCTGTTGCAGCTTAGGCACATCGCTGGTAGGCAGTGACTGGTCTGCAGTTTTAGTAATGCAGCTTACATGCCTAAGTAGTGGATTAAAAACTGTCTTCAGTGTACCTGAAAGTTTTTTTTTCACAAGGGTTTGTAGTTATTCCATGCTTTGATGACTTTGTTGATTTATTTTCTCAGGGTTGATGAAAACCGTATCTTTTGTTTTATTTTTTTTCTGATCTAAGTTTCAGTTTGAGCACTGGCCTTGAACAAAACAAAAATCACGTGTTTAATTTCATCTAGTCTTGTATTTTGATGCACATATTTTGAACAGCAGTGGTTCTGCAAAAGCCATGAGTGAGTTTGTAAGTAGTAGTACTGCCAGGCTTAGAAACAGAATCATCTTGTGGGTAACTCGGAAGCTGGATGCAAATTAATCAGTTGCTCCTGTTGTTTTCATTTATGAGGCTCCATCAAAAGCCTTTGGCTCCTTACAAACTGCAGTGCAACATGCCAAGTGTCAAAAAAGAGCCTATTTTTCCAATAGCAGGAATTATTCTGGGCATAATAGCTCATGATTGACTGAGATCTCTTGGAAGTGGAACTAATGTTAGCAATAGTTGAATTATGTCTATTTTATAATAGGACTGATAATTAGTTAATGGTCATTTACACAGCTGCACTAGGGAATATTCTGCTTCTTAAGTGCCTGAAGTACATCTCACAGCATGAGGTATTGCCCCTATTTTGCAGATGGAAGAAGCTGGGAGGTGGAGAAGTGAAGTGCTCCCACAGGAAGATTTTGGCAGAGTCAAATAATGAGAGTCCTGATTCATGGTCTGTGCTATAGCTGCTTGATTACTTTTCCCTTTTCTTCTTTCCTTGTTTAGTGATGAATTGTGATAGTGGATGATCCCAATTTATACTGCAAATGGAAACATTTAAATGTCATTAAAATCTTCATCTATTCAACCTTTTTTTTTCAACCTTAAAGCATCTTTTTTTTCTAGAGATTTAACTGAAAAATAAGGAAACTCTGTGTAAAGTATCAGAAATCTGGTCTACTAGTTTATGTTCTGAGTGTATCTAAAATAATAAGCTGGGTTTAGAAGTCTTATAATTTATTTTGGGTTTTTTGTTGTGATTCTTCTTTCTGCCTTCGCTTTCTTTCTCCATCTTTCATAAGGAAACCAGAAACTCTGGGTGCTCTCTGTGTACTGAGAACACTGCAGGCTACTTCACGTTCCCACTTAGCCAGGTTGGATAGGGCCTTGAGCAGCCTGGTCTGGTGGGAGATATCCCTCCCCATGGCAGGGGGCTTGGAACTGGATGATCTTTAAGGTCCCTTCCAACCCAAACCATTTTATGATTCTATCAAAATCATTGAGTTTTCTTTGATAGAAAAGGAGCCTATCTGCATACTTTATAAAACCTATGAGCTTGTTGCAAAGAGAAAACAGATTAATATTTCTCAATAACTTAGCTCAAGAGAGTTTTTCCACAAAGAAAAGTTTTTCTCATGGAAATCTGTAAGTCTGATTGCAATATAACCACAGTGTGGAGTGACTCTATGGAATGTTAATTACCAGCACCATTTAAACAAGGTACTATCTTGTTCTTATAGGGTTTTTTTTGGGAATTGATAAGGATAAATTCAAGTTTATTGGGTGTCTGAAAAACAAAATGGGCAGATTGACTGACTGAACCAGAGCTGTTTGGCAAAGGAGGGTGAAAAAGGAGAGGCGGCACTCTGAAATTACCGTTAAGCAGGGAACACCCTGAAAAAAGTGACCATGTACTTACCTTCTGATTTTGGTGGTTGAATTTATAATTTTATGAAGAGAACAGGAGACAGTCACACTTACTGGGCCAAAACTTGCTTCGGAATGCAATAAATGGGAAATATTAATAATCTGGTGAAAGAGATTTTTGCAAGAATCCCTTCAGGCTAGGGGCCCAGTTTGTGTGGAGAAGTATTTCTGTGCATGTGTCTGGTGGGTGATGGAAACAGAACAGGAACCATCTCTCCTTGCAGCCATACGTTTTAATTGCGACAGGCATGACTCAGATTAGACAGCAGACAAAACTCTCCAAAGGCCAGGAGACCACAACACGGGAATAGGTCGCCCAGAGGTGTTGTCTGGAGGATTTTTGAGCTGTTAGACAAGCGTCTATCAGGAGTGACAGTAAGCGTAGCTGATTCTGTCCTGGAGCAGAGAGATGGACTAGCTGACCTCTCAAGGTCCTTTCCAGCCCACGTGGCTGTGATTGAAGGAAAGGTCGGATTGCTTGTGATGGGAGTGACAAAGCAAGTTGACAGCAGAGGAAACGCATGATGAATGGCACCTTATCTAGTTCCCTTACTGTTTTCTCTCCTTGCAGGCTTTTCGGTATAGTGTGATGATACATTCCATCGTAGTGTTTATTCAGCCACTCTGTTTCACACAATTAAAGAGAAAAAGTTGCTGCCTTTATTTTGGGGTTGTTTTTTTTTTTGTAATGCTTCACTTTCTGTGCCATGCATCTTCCACTGTAGCTGATGTATCATTAATTTTGAAACTTTGTTCTTTATTACTTGTGTACTACAGAGATGTATAAATTTGTAGCAGCTCATTAGCAACCCTGAAGTCTTTAACAGCTTTTCAAACCCAAATAATAACTCATGGAATTAATTTTAAAACATTTGGTTTATTTCTCTGATGTTACTAGTAAACTAGAAAAAGCCATCCAAAAAAACCCAGGCTTTGCTCTACAGTTGTCCTTAGAATATCTCTGAAATGTCATGTGCTTGAGAAAGAGAAATCCTTTCTTAAAATAAATATTTTCAAGCATTTGCAATATGTCATGAGCTGTTTTATGCAGAGAGGAAAATGGACCATCTGTGCCATTCATATTTATTTCCCAACAAAACTTACCAGAAAATAAAAAAGTAGGGGGAGGTTTATTTTGCAATTTCTCTACAGCTGTTTGTGTGACTTTCTAGGGTTGCCAAAAAAAAAAAAGAAACTAAAAGAAACAATAAAATAACTTCTAATATTTAAAGAAAACAGAGAAAAATAATTTAGAAAGGAGCAGCCAGCATTCGTTTTCTAATGTCTTGTGTGATTTATCAGAGCAACAGCACATGCAAATTTAACTGTCTGTAGCATTTTCCAATGCAGTGTGGAGAGTAATTCTGAGGAAGGTCTCCAAAGAGCAGGTTAGGTGACCTTGGACCTGTGGATTCATTTCTGATGTTCACAAATGAAAGGGTAGTGCCAGCTTAATCCTCCACATGGTCCCCTAGCCCTCGCACCTGTGATAACTCTATTATAAGGTTGTGGCAAGGCAGTGCCCCCCTTGAAGATTGCTCATCTCTTTTGATGTTAACTGAAAGGAATCACTGAATTATTCAGCAATGAGATCATCACGGCTGATCTCGTGTTGCGCTTGGCAATTATACGTGCTGTCCCTGGGAAAGTCCTACTTGCACAATGGCCTAATTCCAACCTGATGGCTCCTATGTCCCCTTCCAAGCTGTCTTGCTGAGGCCCCAAAGGAGTAAAGATCTTACTATTAGCTCTATAGCAAAGTGTGACTTCCAGTCTGGAGCTGAAACATGGACCTTCTATGGAGTAAGAGACTCTGTCTTCTCGCTGGGCATGGGCAGGTGAGAAGCTGGCTGGCGTGAATCCCACCCCTAAGCATTAGTTAACTGGACAGAAAGTGGTCCCCAGCACCAGCTCTTCGTCTGGTGGCTAGATGGTGCTCTCGTGTACGGTGGGATAGTGTCCTTTAGTCGACAAGGAACAGCAGTTGGAGCTGTGTAGCAAACCAGGCCTCTAACACACCTGTAACTTTACAGCTACTTTCTTACAAGGGTAAGGATAACATGACGCAGGGAGTAACTGTTAGCTCTGCTTCTACACCTTGCCTAATTAATCTTGCTAATAGTTCAGGAGCTGATTTTGTATGATAACATTCTTGAAATCTAAAATAGGTAGCTTTTGTACAATAGATCATAATTTACTCTTGCATAAAAAACAAAGGATAAAAGCCAATGCCTTGGGAAAGGAAAGAACATCTCCTCAGAGGGAAACCAAGAAGGACAAGGAGAAGTGGTCAGTGCAAAGAGTCCATTTTTAAAAACTGAAAGTGGCAAGAAGTAGCAATAAAAAAACTTGCTTAGCCTGAGCTAGAGATTTTCAGGAAAAGGAAAAGAATGAGGTGACAAGACTTGAAACTGAGAAGCCAAAGTGGGAGAAAATGGTTCTGCTGTGACTGAAGAAAAGAGCTGAGGTAACATCAGTGATGAAAAAAATGTAGGGGAGTAGGGGAGGTAACAGGATTTATTTTAAATTACTCAGAAATGGTAGGAATTAGCAGAAATGTGGAGACCAGATGCAGCTGTACTGCAAAGTAATGCTCATAAAAATGACTTCTTGGTGTGTTAAAGCACCATTCAGTGCTCTAGCTGGCAAGGACATCATGGATTCAGGCCTCTCCCCCAGGTAGGTCTCTGCCTGCACTGGCCTAGTTGGCTGTATTTTATTAGAAAACACTATGTTTCTCAGGCTGACATCCTGAGGATGAGACTTTATATACTTAAAACCCTTCTCCGGGACATAAGGGTGTCTTAAAGTGGAAGGTAAATTAAGACTTAGGATTCTGTTTTGTTGATTCCAGTGAAGAACTTCTGTTAAACGGGGATTTGTGAGAAATTTCTAGGATTTTGTTTGTCTTTAGTTTAGGGACAGGCAGTGGGGTATTCGAGCCAGTGGGCAGGGAGAATAGGCATGAAGTACTTTCGCTACCTGCATGGACTGCTCCTGGCATGGGGCAGCCCCGAAAGGAGGTAGAAATGGCCGCGAGGCCAAGTTTCCTACATTTGGAGGCAGATGAGAGCTGGTGAGGAAAAAAGTACCCCTTTTCTGTTCCCATGTCACACTGACCTGGCATTTGCACCTTCAGGCATAGGTCCAGTACCATGATTCCTGCTTGCTGAGTGAAGAGCAGAACAAGGCAGCAGGCTGTGGCTCCAAGCCACTGCTCACTGCTTACTCTCTCCACAGATGCTGCAGCTCTGAAGGCTTTGGGCAAAGCGATGCCATAGCCTCAACTATGCCAGCTTGTTTGCTCTTCGTTCACATGCAGTCAGTCTTCAAAGGGATTAAGTATCACATCAGCTGATGTCTTTTGCAGGGCTCCTGGTACTTCACTATTTTGCCTGACAACCTTCTTGTTCGAAAAAAAACCACTTTTAAATAAAAAAAAATCAGTTTTTTTTTAATAGAAGCTCAAATAATAGCCCCTAGACATTTTTGAGTGATTTAGAGACTATGTGCTATATTGTAAGGACAGTAATAGCATGCACTATTTTACAGCACAAGGCAAAACCAAGGTTTCAGCTTTACAGCATGTGGCTCTATGGGCTCATGAAGAGACCCATTGGCTCCGGCCAGGCTCTGAGTGGCTGCTGGATGCCTGCCCCTTGGGCACTCCACAGCTGAGGCCTGAATAAGCCCAGGCCTAAGCATAGCCTCTGCCTGGTTGCCCATCAATCTGTGCCAGAGGACATGGGTGTAAATATTCAAACAAGACAGTCTGACAAGATAGGCAGCTTCCTGTGCTAGCAGCCTACTGCTGCTCTGGTTATGAAGAAGGTTACATAGTGAAGTACATCCTTCCCTCACTATAAGTAATTTGCCGGTGCTGCTGCGAAGCCTGGTATTAGCCCTGAGCCTACAGATCTGAGTTTGGACCTGCTCCCCCTGCCTGCAGCAAACTGCAGGCACAGCAGCTCGGTTTTTTTTACCAGGGCAAAATTTAACTTCATTTCCCTGCCCTGTGAAGAAGACCCAGAAGTGTGGCATACTGATGTAAATGAAGGTGATCCCCAAGCTATGATGACTGAAGCCCTTGAACTGATTCTGATGGAATTAGGGAGATCAGCAACGGGAAGAATAAATAGTCTTAATCACACAAAGGCTTGGGTCCCCAAACCACACCCGTCTCTTAAAGCAATGTTAGCATTTTAGTCAGTCTTTCACAGAAAATGGTAATTTGCATCCATGTTTTCTGAACTCAAACACCAGAGTCCTGAGGGGGCACCTGCTCTGTGAGCAGGGGAGCTGGAGGGACTTGGTGCCAGCAGAAAGACCTGCAGTGCCAATGGGCCAGCCTTGCTCCTCAGCCTTACTCTTCTTAGAATTTCATTTAATTTCTCTGAGAGCATCTTGAAAAGAAAGTCAGCAAGAGGTTTTAATGCCATCGTTGTCCTGCCAGCAAGTTGTTTAGTTTTCAGAAATGATAGCTGTGTGGAAGGGAGAGATTAGATCCTGGCAGCCAGCCCTCCTAGTCACTCTGACACAAAAATGTTGTTATCAGCGATTTTAAGCAGGCTAATTGATCACTTGTTAGCAGTGGCCCTGACCATCAAGGACTGGGAGGGGCAAACTTGTTAAAATGATGGCTGCTGTTTGATTTTTTAAATTTTGGGTGGATAAAGCCAATTTGCCCATGACACAGGGCTTAACATTGCATTGTTTTGAGAAGCACTGTGGGATTATTGGTGACCCCCAGGGGTCAGACTGTAGTGGGTTTTCCATGTCATCTGGCAGGGACAAACCTCATTAACACACAGTCCAGGCAGCTTCTACCAGGGTGCTATATTAATGATGATACGGAGGCAAGAGTGCTATCCGCAGAAGGCGCGCTACCATTTCCTCTGGCTTGTAGTATTTCCTTTGCCATCTCCTTCACAACTGTTTAGCTCAGAACAGCAGAAATGACCTGGAATGAAGTGTGTCCTGCACGCATAGCAAACAGGTAGCAGGAATTGCAGAAGATTTTTTTAAAGTTGGGTTTTCACACTTGTGCTGTCTCTTCATGAAATTTGAGGATATTAGCAGTTGAGGAATTGCAATAGGCTGTGATGGTTTCTTTTGTTCTTCTCCCTGTACCACTTCTAATTATCTGAATTGTCAATTCTGGGATCCCTCAGTCTGACAGATCCAATTCTCAGAGAGGAGAGATTTAACAACTTGGTTATGTTCAGCTCTCCAGACATCCTCAAAAGTTGAGTTTGCTGTATCATTTACATGTGATTGTTTGACCCAAAACAGTGGTCCTTTAAGTTGAAAGCAGTGGCTTGAAAACAAATAGAAAATAAGAGCTGTAAACTGACCTAAATTCCTCCTCTTGGCTCCTGGGTCATCCCACCAGCCTCCAGGTGCCTTGCGTTGTTTAAATTAGGCTTACAAAGAATGAAGAGAGCTTGCAGGTCCTTACCTTTGCATCTCCATCATTGTTTGGCCCAATCCAACATCTGTTCCTCCAAACAGAGAAAGGAGACTGCTGACACCAGCAGCCAGCTTATGCTTTTGTGCCTATGTGAAGATGTGTCTGAAACCCACTAAAAGTTTGACAGGATTAACCTCAGATGAATCTTCCGATAGAAGTGGCCAAGTAGCCCGTTCCCTGCAGTAGCGACTGTCAGCTGTATGTAGAGGTTGAATTTCCTGCCTGGAGAGGGAGGGTGAGATGCATGGGGCAGGGCTGAATATGCAAAGGTCTGTCCTGTGGTTTCAGAAGTGCACAATTCGGGATCAGTGGCCCTCCTTCTCAGCTGGTGCTCACTACACAGGTTTGAAGCAACAGAAACAGCTGCCCCTCTCAGACTCCCATGAAGTCTAAATCAAAGAAGAAAATCACTCACACTATTAGAGAAAGGATAAAGGGCTCATCTGTGGACAGGAAAGGAAGGTAAAGGCAAATCAGTTACCATACAGATGAGGAGAGAGAAGGGAGGGTATGACTGGTGTTGTGGATTAGGATATGTGCTGGGATCTGGGCAGGAGGGAGACAGAGGTGAGATGGACGTAGGAGCTGCAGGTGGAGACAGGAGGCAAGATGGAGAAGGGATAGAGTAAAGAAGAAACCAGGCTTAGGCAGACCAGAAGCAGAAAAGTCAGCATCTTTGGGCTTTGTTCTCTGCAAGCCTGTCCACCAGAGGAGAAGAGCCTCTGCAGTTCCCTGCTTCTTGGTGGCAAAGGGTAGTGTAATGTGTCTGACTACTCCTAAGATGATGACTCACTTAAAGGTCAGAGTGATTCTACCTTAAAATGTAATAGGGCTGAAAGGTTATCTGGATCATGACTCTCTTGCTCTGGCTGGAAGCCATTGGTATGCCTGCTTTTTCAGATAGTGGTTTTAAAAGCTCAGCTAAATACACATCAAAACTGCATTAGAAGAATACCACGTTTGTGAAGCCATGCTCTTGCAAAGTAGCAAATGCCAATATTATCAATTTGCAACCAAAGTGCAGATCTTGGGGAAGCATTCTGATGCCATTCTGCACCTACAAGACCATAGGAGTGTTGAGGGGTTTTTTTGTATTGTTAAAAAATTCTTGTTTTTAAATCCAAGGCCATGACCAGAAACACAAGCCTTCTCCCAAAACACAAACACTTTAAAGCTAGTTCCATTTACGTGGTGCAGAAGGGCACACTAACAATATTAATCAAGAGAATAAGTAAGTGCACTTCTATCTGCCAGGCTGATAGTGCGTATCATGTCTCTCACAGTGGTACACAAATAATCAGTCCTGCATGGAGACATGGGCTCCTTTTCCAATAGGGGATTTCCCATCAGAGCTCTGCAAGAATGTGTGTCCTCATCATACTCATTTTGGAAAAGGACTGGCAAAAACAGTTGCTAGCATACTTGGACAGCTTTTTAAGGGCAGGTATTTATGCCTCTCCCCTTAAAAAGAAAGATGTTACAGCAACGTGGGAGAAACAAGTTGCAATTATCTGTTAAACTCGTGCACACATTGCAGACTACAGCAATGAACTAGATTATATTCCTGCACCATGTCACAGCTTGATCTGCTCTGTGTGCGTGGATGCACTGAGTCATATACCTCTGTCAGAAGAAATAACAGTCTCTGTCTTCCAAGCTTTCTGGTAATCATTACTGCAGAGGCAAGGTTGAATCTGTTGCAAACCCACAGTAAAGCTTTGCAGTATGTCCTTTTTCCTGTCTCTATGAAAGGTTGACTCCAGATTTCCAAAGTGTGAAGAGAGCAGAGTGTGAAGGGCTGTCACCCTTCTGAGACGTTGAAATGGCCTGCCATGGGCTAAAGTGCAATTTTAGGGCACAACATCCTCAGAGAGGTGAGCTTTTGCCAGTGATAAAATACTCAAAAGTAAAGGCTGACTTACGAGCAAAGCTGTTCCTAAGTGTCAAATATCTGGGACACGTGCAATGTCAGGCCTTAAAAAACCTCAAAAAGTCAAGAGTGTTTAATAAGATAAGCATGCTGGTAAAGACATACACAATGAAATTTTCCATTGAAACTGCAGGGTGTTTCAAGATACAACCATCCGTCTCCTTGCTGCTTGAAAACTGGTTGCAAATTATCTTTTTAGTTCATCATCTTAAATGCAGATATTAAATGGACCAAAGACAGAGAGATGCAGCTAGCTCTAGTGACCAGGAGACATCCCATTCATTAATATACCAATAAGAGTACTTGCTTTGCTAAATATATGTTCCTTACAGGCTATAAAATGATTTCTGTCTCTGGCTGGGCTTCATGATAAGTGTTGGATAGTTGAACCCTTTTGAGAAGCTCATAAATCAGTGACTGATGTATTGTACTTGTCCTAATTCAGCTCTTACCATGCTTCCCCCAGGCTCATAATTAAGCTTTCGGAAAGACAGGTTCTTCCTTCCAGAGTCATGTACTTAGCCTTTTGTTTAGCGTGTCCAAACACTTCAGCCTCATGTTTTTTTACATTTTGGGAAGGGTTATTTACAGCTCACCAAACAGGGCAAAATTTCTCTGTCTGAAAGTTAATATTTATATTTATTTATATTCTTTAAGGAAACTTGCTTGCAATCAGCGGAATGATGGATGAACAGCAAAGCACCCTCTCTACATATGCATAAAAGCCAAGCTCATATCAGCTAGGGCAGCTTCTTTGCCCAGGCATCAGAGTGAGTAACAGTAGATCAAAAAAGGAAAGGTCTGTACGTGGCTAAAGGTGAGGGTTCAGGTTCAAGTGAGAAGACCTGTTCTGCATCCTGGAATAAACTTCTTAAGGGGCCATAAGCAAGTCGCTTCATATCAGCACAACCCTTCTCCATCCATCCCCCTCTTGCCTGAGCTTTCCTGAGCTTCATCTCCTGCTTAGCATAAGTGGCCCCTATACCCCACGAGTCAATAAAGCTGCTGCTCTTCATTCTTCTGATATCCGATGATGGGTTTTTAGGTAAAGAAGAGGATGTAGCTGCAGGTAGAGGGAGGTGCTGATGCTGCAATCTCCTTCTAGCCCCTTGTTCGTCTCCTACAGCCACTCAAGGAGTTGTCTCAGCACAGCAGAGCAAGGAACACATTTTTTCTCTCTTTTGTATGTCCTTCATTTTACAGAGATGAAATTATGCTTCCTACCTGAGGGTATCATGAGGGGGATATTTGCAGGTAATTTCACACAGATTTCCTTCAAACTAACCTCTCATCATGGATTACTTTGCAGAAAGCGGTCTTCTCTTGCACTGAGGACAATTATCTAGCCAGTGGGACTACTTGGAGGGGAGAGTGGAAAGCTGGAAGGCTCTCGTACAGCACTTATACAGTCTGATATTCAGGGATAACCTAAGTAGGGATGTTGCAGTGTTTAAAACGTGAAAGGATAGCTATAACTGAGACACTGATATATGCAGACAACACTTTTGAAGAGGTATCAGAAAGACACAATTTAGCCAAAGGAGTAGAGATTTAGGAGAATTCACCTTAGAGTTAGGAAGATGTTACAACTGAAAATGAGGAATAATGTAGCAATGCAGCTGGCAAATAAAAGTAGTCCTGGTACAGTGATCAGGACAGCTCTGTCAGAAGATTAGTCATGGTTCAGAGTAAGGTACTCTGCTATAAAAGTGAGGATGTAATGTGATGTCTTGAGCAAGGCTGGAGAAAGAAGAAATCGTGTGTGTGAAGAGATCTCTTCTCACCCAAAAGGTCCCTTCTGAGTCTAAGAGACTTTGCTGGACAAAGCCACTGGCTCACTTGGTGGGAAGGTTGAAAAACACTAATGCATGAAGAGAGATTTATATTGGATCTAGAACATGGTCCACAAAGAATAATGGATGCAGGAAGCATTTAAAAATAATTCCAGCAGAACATGTCATGAACATAGAGACTAACTTTATGCTTCATCCTTATGGGAGATTCAGGTTGATCTGTCATGACTGAAGAGTCCAATTTTGACCTACTTTCTGTTGTTTCTTAAGATATCTTTAAAGTCTGAGTTTATGCAATATGGCACTGGAAGTGAGCCTTGAAATTTGTGTGTCGAACACCTCTGACACCCTCTCAGAGAGGTCCTCATGCTCAGCTACTGCAGCTCTACTGGCCAGAGGGCTTCTTTAGAGGTGGGCCAGCTGGAGAAGTGGCCCATGGAGTTTCATAAGGTTTACTTGGAGCTCAGATGACAGGTTTTCAGTACCTTGTTTAAAACTTCTGACTGACTGAAAAGTCTTTGTTGTCAGAACATCTAAATGGTGAAAGGGGGAGTGACAACAATAACTTTTGGTTCCTCTGGTGAAGTGACATGTGAACAACATTAATTAGAGCGTTTTGAAGCGTATCCCCTCACCTCATTTCAGCTTCAGATGGTTACAACTGCAATTACTTTGGTGAAAACCAGTTACGAAGCACAGCAAAATTTTCCCTGACTTATGAGACCCTCAGTAAAGATAATTCTCTCTTCCCAGTTTTTTGTGCTGCTCTGGTCCATCTAGATATGGCTGTATGCCTTCTCCAGCAGAAGAGCTTACACACAGCAGCCTGTCCTCCAACATCGCAAGGTTCTCACAGACCTGCTAAGAGAGAAGAGGACCTATGACTGCTTGTGCTCACACTTATCAGTACACAGTCAGGCTTACAAAGCTGTGGAAACAAACACCTTCCCCGCTTCTAGGACAGTGCCCAAATGTGGAGGGCAAATAATTTGATGGAGCCCAGCTGAGTTAATGCAGACTTCTCACAACTGTCACCGAGATCAGTATCTCCCTCTCAACTGATAGTCTGTTGTACTTTGCCTTACTTGTCAGTCTTAAGTTATCTGTGCACACAACTGATGAGAACACTCAAAGAGCCTGTTTTGCAAACTGATAGCATATCTCAGAGGAAGTACTTGCAAAATGTCGGCATCCCAGTAGTGATCCTGGGATAAACAGTTCCAGTAAAACAAACATGTGCACCCCTTGACATCAAGCAACAGATATGTGGCAGGCCTGGATTTTGCCCATTAGCTTCCTTAAGTGCCACGCAAGATTGAATTCTAAGTTTTGTTCTTGTGGTGCTTCAACCAGCAAGTCATACTTTGAGGGTCTTGCAGAATTGGAAAGGAAAAGTTTGCCACTAACATAAAGCAGACAGACAGTGACTCTCTGCATTTCCTAGGTAAGAATGAAGGGACCAGTCTATGGCTCATTTAAAGCTGGCAGAGCTAACTCATCTTACTCACAGGGCAGAAACCCTTCTAAATCAAGTATCTTTATGTAAAAAACCCACCCTGCCTCACTTAGCTGTCAAAAGCTTTTACAGTCATTCTTGAGTGTGAACCGCAAGTGCGGTTTAGCATCTATCAGTTGGTTAGTCAGAGGAAACAGGGTGCATTTTAGAGATTCCATTGTCCTTTCATTCCCGCGTTTATTTGTCTTCCTCCACAGAGCCCAGAAAGTGATGGATAGTTTGTTGACTTCTGAACCTGAAGATAGTTTTTTGAGTTGTGTCTCATGTTGAAGGAAAATATGTAAAGGAGAGCAGAAAGATTTCAAAGATTTTGTGCAGCAGAGGATGGCAGCAAGCCATTAATTATGTGCCAAGGAATTATGTGCCAATAACAGATACATAGACTTTTTATTTTTTGAATGTTGAACTATTGATGTGAATGAATAGCTGCTACAGAACGATTGCAACCCACGTAACCAACTAGGATTTTACAGCTGTGTACAGAGATATTTTAAAAGATTAACACAGCTTTGATAGAATACATTAGTATGCTGAGATAACAAGGCTCTTTTTGTAAAGCTTTGGAAACTTCTTCCCACTGCCCTCTCAAATTAACTCCAAATTCTTATTTATTATTACTTGGAGAGCACATTAAGTGCACACTGTGCATTGTAACAAAACCATGGCCCCTGCCCTGAAGATTTTACAAGTCTGAGGTCTTGATCTAATACCTATTTAAATCTGTGGGAGTCCTTGCTTTGACTTCAGTGTGGGTTGGATCAGATCCTCATACAGCATTTCATGAGACTTAGCAACAGTTCTTGTTACACTTTAGTACACCCAGCGAGCTCAAGGCACATTCATGGCTAAGCAGTTCCATGCAACAGTCCTGCTAAACACAATGGACAAGCGCACTCCTCGAGGGAGTGAGCGCTTACTAGCCTGGGCAAAGGCAGACTTGATGGGTGGGAGAACAGAGCATGGAAGGATGGAGGTAACTGTGCTGGTTTGCTACTGTTTTTTTAGCACCAGGAGCAGCATGCATGCATGACATGCTAAACTAAAATTCCTTACCTATGCTCTCTGTATGAGCATGAGCTGTGCAGCTACCCCCTGCATGAAAAACTTCTGAGGATGCAATCCCCTCTACATTCTGCCCCAGCCACCTTCCAAGTGAAAGCTATGCATACACAGACTTCACCCAAACTTATTTAGCTCCTTTAACTCACTCCAGCTAACTGGGGTGGGGGGAATTTACAACCCCTTTTCTGCTACCACACCACCAACTCTGTAAGTATTCAGCCTGTCATGGACACTTGTATGTGCTTCTTTGGAAAGGCTGCTTGTGTATAGTTTTGCTTCAATGCAAATGCTTTAGACTTCAGTGCAGCGAAGTAATTAGGGACATGCTTGACTTTAAGTCCATGAATGATCTCTGAATCTGCATCTTTGTACTCAGAACAAAACTGCTTAAAGAGAAGAATAGCTCTAATGCCAGCGGTCCAGCTGTTTTTGAACAACCCTCGAATAACAAACCCAAGAACATTTGCATTTGTAGAAACAAAAGTTGGATAAGAAGACTGGTTCACTGTCTGGCTTCTGGAGACATTTTATAAATAGCTGCGAGAAAAACACAGGAGGTTTTATTATTATTATTAGTTGATAAAACATGTTGACAGAGTCCTTTTCAGGATTGTAACTTGGGGCAGCATGTCTTTTTGGACAGCAGACACATGGCAAGCAGTTTATTTGCTGAAGAAAGCCAGATGCTCTGTGTCCTTGGCAGGCGATTTGTAAGATTAAGGGAAATCAAGCTAGTGACTAGAGTGTGGTAAATAAGTAAAATAAATAAATAAAACAGCCATGCTGCCCACAAGAAACTCTTCTAGCCTTTTTGTCAGGGCAGCTGGTTTTCAGCTACTTTTCTCTGCAGTGTGCAGCTGACAAGACGAGCAGGCCACATGAGGGGAGCAGTGTTGCTTGTTTGTCAGTCACTGCCTTCTGCCTTCCCAGCACAGTGTTGCTGTGTGAACGAGCTCAGATGCTTCCATGGACTCTCACAACACATCCCAGGGAAGACTTATGGGCACAGCGCTGAGCGGCTGAGAGGGTGAAAGATGCACGTGAAAGGGACAATGATGACTAGGAACATACTTGTTAAGCATCCTCCATCAAGTAGTTGCTCAGCCTGACTTTGAAGTTGTTAAATGACAAGCAGGTCAACTGTGGCAAACTTCTGATGGATAATAACCCGGAGATCAAGGGCCAGAAAACAGGAAATACAGTATGTCTCCTGCATATAGGGCTTGATTAGCAGCTGGCGCAGACCAGCATCATGCCATTGGAAGAAGAGGCTTTCTATAGACTAAGACCAGCTGAACACCAGAATTGCCAATAAAATAAAATAGTTCTGTGAATAAACAGAATATTAGTGGAGAAAAAAACAGAGATTATAAAGTTTGTGTTGTTTATTCTTTACACAGCTGGTATTTTCTTAATTTTTCTTCAGCAGATGTTTGGGACAGCACAGCTTAGAGATCAAGATATTATACTGCTTTTAAACAGTATAAGGGAGGGGGCAGGAGTGCTATAAAATATTTCCTGGGACATTAGAGTCTACGAACCAATGAGCAAGAGACACTGTGCAGCAGGTTTTTGAGTGCCTGTCTGAAGTCTCTGAATTGCATATACTCTTGCCCCTACCATGTCTCTTGGTATAAAATTACCTTTTCTTTGACCAGCCTTCCTCCCTGAGCAAAATACTGAACCCACTTCAAATACCATTAGGATAATCTGTCTGTCACCCCTCCCTAAGGAAAGAGGAACATGTTGTCCTCTCCTATACAGGCTCTATAGGTGACAGCATCTGAATATCTTCCAGTAATGCACTGCCAACCATGTATTAGACTTGTAGGAGTAAGGAAGGTGTTATGTAAACAGAGAGGTCTCAAGGTAAAAGGTAAACTGTCCCTTATCAAGGGGGCTGCATTCATTCATGTTAGGCTTCTTTCCCTCTTGTGCTAGAGCAAGGCAGCAGTAAAGAGAAATTAATTACCTTAGTTTCATCGCAGAAAGGGTTAGACCAGAAACGGACTTTTAAATTGCTTTTTGTTATTTGATTAATATGAGGGAGACTCTGAATATTGTAAAAGTTTTTGATATAAACAAAGAATTCTTCTTCCTGCTCAGCCAGATAAAGCCAGCTGGGACAACAGAGAACACGGCATATGGACAATGTGTTACATGTTGAGCAAGGGAGTTGCTTGGTGCTGCCTAAATCCACTACATGATAAGAATTTGGAAAAAAAGGGTAAGAGCAATACCAATGTGATTTGAGCCTCTTTCTCAGGAAGCTCAGGCTCCCTCCCCCTCCCCCAGATAAGAGAACTGATCTGACATCCTCTGGTGTGTGGGTGGACACCTCCCTGTACATCTTCTGGTCTGGGAGGATTAGTGTGTGACCTCTTGAGACTTAGGATGACAGCAGATGAGTGAAGGCAATGAACACTATGAATGCGTGGGAGAAAGATGCTGGTGGATGAAGACCTAGGAAAGGCCTTGAATTATTTGAAAGGTCTATTTTCAATGACTAATATTCTATTAATATTCAGGGAAGATATAATTAGGACATTAATTCTATTTTGAGGTTGTTTTTGTATGAGTATTGGCTTGGATTACAAATCAGCACTCTGGCAAACTTGCACTTTTATGCATTACAGGAGAACAGTCCTTGGCTGGACCTAGCGGGATCAGAGTTAGTGTTGACTGGATATGCTCACCCTGCCAGTTATGACTGGGCTTTTGGTGGGATATTGGTGAAGCTGACACCATTTCGTCTGAGGCTCAAGTGCTTTCAGTTGCTGGAACCTAAGGCAAGGGATTATGTAGCATCAGATAAAAGAATACAAATAGTCAGATACTGGGATTTTGAAGTGTGTTTAACGTGACACTTTAAAAATGTGTATGCTATTTCATAGTTTTCTCTGAATTGCCTAAGTCTAATCTGTTGTGGGCAGTGTTTTCTTTAAAATGTTTCCCTATAAAACCATCCTGCATAATCACATACCAGACTATTTATTCCTGAGGACGGCTTGCATCACACATGAAAGAATTTAATAATGACACTTGGATGGAGTACTGTTATTTATGGAGGAAAAGGTCATGTTCTGTGCCTGCATCAGTGGTGGGTGGCTGCAGCTTTGGGTAGCACAGAGTTGGATTGCTGTGCTGCCAGTAGATAGGGGAGTGTGCCTGACAGCCAGCGTGCTGCTGTTGTCATTACTGCAGAGCTGGGGCATTGTGCTCCTCCTTTCTGGCTTTGCTATTCATATCACCCTGTAAATAAAACTGCTGCCTTTTCCTTCTGATAACTAATGAGGAAACCAGTGCAATTTAGCATGAATGAGGGAGTGAGCAGAAGTATCACAGTGTTGATGTTTACTGGTATCCTCATATCTTTTATGCAAGGGGGAAATTGGTGGCTTTTTTTTTTTATTTCTGGAAAATGAACATTTTTAATCCCAGTCTTTCTCCCTTTCCATTCAGCTCCTCTATTGCTTGCCAAGTTTTGCTTTCAGACATTCTGGAAATGCCTTCACAGCAGCAGGAAAGCTGCAGTGCTTCCAGCCTCACTATGCCTCGTGCCCAGCCATGAGCACTTTTTCCCCCATCACCCTCAGCTTTGTGCTCCTGGCTCTTCAAAGCAAAATAACATCCTTACTTCTCCCACCTTATCTGCATCTCTTTGTGCCTGATATTTTCTCATTTTGGGAAATGTAACTAACACTCTAGTTTCATTTCCTTGTGGCATGGACCTTTAAATTGAACTTTAGCCTTTTTATTTGGCTGTCCCAGGCATGTAAATTTATAGCATAGTATATCTTAAACAAATAACTTTGTAGAGACACACCATCTCTTTCCTCCTGATTATTTATTTTAATTATTTTTTTAAGGAAATACGCAAATGAATCAAAGGAAGTATGATGCAGATTCATCTTTAAGTTCCGGAAGAAGAAGAAAACAGAGCTCAGTCTTAAAAAAAGAAAAGATAAAATGTACAGCCTTCAAGAAGTGCTATGTATGTCTGTTGTTTTGTGATGTGGACAGAACAGCAGGTCTTTTGGAAACAAAAATAGCAATGTGGCATTCTGTGTTGGCTGGGCATTGCCGAGCCCAGATTAAATGTGGTAAATGGAGAAGGCTAGAGGATTTCTATTTTGTTCCCTATACTTACCACTGGCACTGCCGTTGGTGCTGGTGGAGCATTGCCATCAGCAGTAAGGAGTCTGGTGGTTGCAGTCTGTTCTTGGTTGCAATTCCCTTTTCTTTGCATTTTGGAATTGACTCTCATGACTCCATTGTTTCTTCAGTGCTAAAAGCAGCAAAAATTAGTGCACATGTGGTTGCTGGAGTAAGCATGGTAAGCGTCCAATACTCAAAAGAAGCAGATTTTTTACAAATTAGCTCTTCTAAGTAGAAATTAGCTTCCAAGGGGAGAATTGATCTTCTCAGTTATCATCTGTGGGGATGAAAAAACCCATACTTGATCTTCAGCTCTTAAGTGGCTTATGTATCTTTGTGTGTGTGTGGTCTATACTCTTGTGCAATTTAGTCATAGCCTAGCCCTGATTTTCCCATTGTTTTACATTTAAGATATGCTCATAGCTTTCCAGTCTTCTTGCCTTTCCTCAACAATGTTTATAACTTCCCACCTAAAAATGATAAAGATTTTAGAGTCAGTTTTTGACCTGATTGAGTACAGTCTTGCCATCACCTTATAAATCAATTGTTCCAGAGGGGAGAAGGGACTGTGCAGATAATTACTCTAGAAAACCTGAAATGATCTATGCCTGAAACAGCTGGGAAGACTGCTAATACGCAGTAGAAGGTTTACATAAAAAAAGTAGTGAAGGGTTAGTTATGTCCTTCCTCCTCTTCTCAAACGCTTGCAGATGCTTTTCAATATGGAAATAACATCTTGGATTTATCGTGCATCCACATGTGGCCACTGACCACTGACAAGCCCTCTGAAGCGTGACAGACCCTAGACAAAGGAGGGGTTCCCCTTTTTTTCCTGCTGTTACAGCTTTTTAATGTAACCAACCCCATCTGGCCCAAGCCCCGTGTGAGAGTGTTGGGGCAGAGGTCTCTATCTGCCCAGCACACCAGCCCTGTGCCCAACTCCATTCGCTGCCCCACCGCTTTGCTTTGAACTTCGATACTACTTTCTCTTTATTTTCTCAGTGATTGAGTTAAGGGCGAGGATTTAAGCTAGTTGGTTTAAATTCAAGCCATATGAGACAGAAGTGATTTTCTTGGACAGGAAAAATAATCTCGGGGAGTTTATAGGGCTTACAATTGCTCTGCATTTAGAAGGAGTATGAACACAATTTGTCTCTCTACTTCTCAATCTCAATGTCTTATTGGATCTTATTGGATTAACTTGTTGTTCTTGGAATTTCCATGTACTGGCAGGGACTCAGCAAGCCTTTTTTCAGAGATTGCAGCCTTTCTTTTACAATGTGAAATTGCTTGCACAGATGATCCCTGCTCATCATTTTCTCCTCATTGTATTCAATACTAATCCATTTCTCACCATCCATAGCTCAGTCTTCCTTGGACCTCAGCTGACCTAAGCAGAAATCAAGGACAAATAAAGTACAACTAGCCAGAGCAAGATGGTATTAACTTTCCTGCTATTTGCTTACAAGCAGCAGTTCCACAAAGATCTGGACATCTCGGCAAGCAAGAAAATTGCCAAAATCAAGAATGGCATGGTAGTGCATGGCTTTGCATTTTTTTATGAAGAATTAAATACCCAGGAGAAGCTTCTGAAAAACATTTCTGCTTTCCAGGTCTCATGGCAGAGATGTGTCTGATCATCTTCCTAGAAAATGTCATACCCTTACGTTACTATACCTTGCGCGAAGCACTAGCCCAATGCAGTGCGACTGCAGTACGGTCCTTCTCTCATGCCTGCACAACAGCGTGTCTGTAATTCTTTGCACAGAAGTCAGATCTTTGTAACATCCAGACATTCATATTCCCATTAGAATCTGAACAGTGCTTTTTTTTGATCAACAGTTTCAGGCTATCAGCCTCAGCTGTGAATAAAAAAATTAATCAGGCGAAAGCTAAAGAAGTTACACCTGTCAGCCTGACACATTGTTTATCTTGAAGATCTTACTTTAGTAAGTATAAACAGTAGAATATTTATTTTCTTTCCTGCCATCTATGAGGCCATTCAGCGATTTAAGTATGCCCACGCACAGCTTTCACGAGCCAACCTTAATTGCACAGCAATGTGCCATAAAAACGAAGATTAGGCATTATTATCTAGGAACCGATTTTACATTTTTCTCCTCTGACTTGAACTGTTTAAAATATAGGGCACTATCTCATTTTGGCTGTACATAAATATCTCAGTTGTCAAACTGCCCTTACTCAACCAGCCAACTTTTCGTGGTGGTTGAAAATCATAGTGTTTAATTGTGTCAACTGAGGTGAAAAATGTTATTGGTTCACCACCTGGCTGCACCATGTATTTTTTAAAAAAGTTAAGAAATGCAGAAAGTGGAATGTAAGGGACTACAAAAATATTTTAGTAGTTAACAAATGAATACGATGCAAGGACAGAAGGAAGAAAATAAACAGATTGTGTGTTTCTTTATCCAGGTGCATTCTTGCTTTTTCCTTACTAGCTGGCTTTGAACCTTCCAAACAGCCTGTAATTAAATAGGGTGTGAGAGTGGCCCAAGGCATCAGTAAGAAGCTTCTGACTGAATTCTATAAGCTTTCAGTTAGTCTGTGCATGCCGAGTCTTGAAATTATTCAGTAGTCACTGTCACATTTGTGAGCAGAATTACCAAGTAAAAAGCATGATGGCCCAACATGAAATGCAGCTTTTCAGGGTTCAGTATTTGCTGTAATTCTGGTGACCTCATCTGTCTTACAACAGAGAGGGAAGCTGTTCAGTGTAGAACTTCATAGCAACTGACCTAGGTGCAGCAAAAAAAAAGCACCTATTAAGTTTTAGCGCCCACTGCATGTTCTCTATGCTGGACAAAAGTTTTGGCAAGCAGTATAAACCATCTGCTCATAGGAAGACATTCCAAGGAGGTGGTTTATGGTTTATGGCTTGTGGTATTTGAAATCTCTTTTGTGTAACTCTTCATCAGTGAAGAGTGCAACCGTGGCATTACTTCTCAGATAGGAATCTCTCAGACAGGAATCTTGGGGGACCAGACAAAAGGGGAACACATTGTCCTATTTCAACTGTCATTTACAGAAAGTAGATTACCCTCTTTGCGTCATGCACATAGAATGCTATGGTGTTTTTATCAGTAGAAATGTTAATGAGGATGTTTTCAGTAGCTGAGCTACCTGGAATCTCTCTTCTTTGTCTCATATAAATGTAATTAGACGTGCAGGATCTAGCAAATTTAAGGTGAAAAGGAACAATTAGATCCATTAGCCTCATCTTCTGCATGATGTAGGCTGTGATGTTTGATTCAGTAACCCACACTCTGAACCAGAAGACTTGCCTTGAACAACAGCATTTTTGTGTCCCGGTAAAAAGCCTCTTCTATGTGGGAGGCAAAAGGTGGGATAGACAGAGGTATGTACAATTTGCATTACCATGGATATAGCTAGATGAAGTGCACACTCATCTTCATAGTCTCTTCTGGTAAGGTGGGAACACTGCTAGATCCTTGAGAAATTTTCAAATGTGGACCACGAAGACACTTATCTGGGTGCAAGGTAAAGAAGGAGAGCTGTGATATGCAATTCTTTGGCCAAGGAAGATGATTTAAGAGGTAAGCACTGATTTCTGGCCTCCATCAAAAATTTGTAGTACAGTTCTGTGGATCTGGGGGAGGGTGAGACGCCAGGCACAAGAGAAATACTTGTGGTAAGGCTGCTCAGATGCACAGAGCTCACTGTTCCAAGCTAAGTAGCCTCTGGTCTGCTCAGACACTGTTTTAGCTGGGGCCAGTGGGGAAACAAGATGTGGAAAGTGTGAATTGGCGTGAAGATGGTAGTCTTTTTCTCCTGACCTTTATTTTTCCTTAGGATCCACTCAGACCATCCCTATTTTGTCGAAGAGCTGTAGGCACTGCTACGATGGCATTCTGAGAGTGCTGGACATACTTTGTGCATCCAGGATCCCAGTGGGTACCAGTGCGTGCTCCTGTACTCACAGCTGCCCTCTGCTACGTGCCCAAGGAGCTTGCTGTGGGAGGGGGCTGCCATGGTGGTCCAGCCAGGCAGAAGGGCTGGCCCTGTCTTGAGTGTGCTAGCAGACAGCCTAGTGATGTACAGGGACGGAGTTATTGCCCTGACTCTCTTCTTTTGTAAAAGAAATACACTTTATATTCTCCTGACATCTCATTGGTAATTTCTTCTTTACTTCCTGCCTTAAACTGTTTAATGCTGTTATGCCACCCCAGTGGAACAGAAATCTTGTTTTCCAGTCCTAAGGCTAGGTTTGCTGTGAAATGAAAAGACATGGCCCAACTTTAGTTTTAGCATATTGTGCTAGGAACAATTCACTGAGCTCTGGCATTCTGCTTGGTCAAAGGACATTTCCTCCCCTCCCTTCTCTCTCTATCCCTCCCTCCCTACTAGTCTCTTATGAAATTAATAAAAATAGAGTGTTTGTTGACTGGGTGGAGAAATTGCATTCAGATCACATAATGTCTGAGGCCTGGCAAGTCTTTGTAAATCTGTTCTGGTCTTTGCTAAATGGAGCACGGTGCCCTCCAGCCTAGTAGCAAATATCCTGGGGGGGGGGAAGGCACAAAAAAATAAAGCTGTATTGCTGTTAATTAAGAAATTATTTGCAGCCCCTTGACCCTTCTCATTTATTTAATTATTTATTTAGGATAAGAAAGATTGTGGTCCTTATCATGGTGAAAAAAAAAACCCAAAGTCTGTGGCTGGAACCACATTACATAGTACTCACCAAAACTGGCACTTCTACGGGTCTTTTATAATGTGATAAATACGTCTGGGTGAGGAACTTTGTAGGGTCTTGTGAGTATGCACATACCACCGAGTTCCCTTCTCAAAGAGAGATTAGCGTATCTGAACACAGATGGGCTCCAAGGCCAAAAGACAGGAGCTATAACAGCTCCAAATATGCATTTTTCTCACCCAATGTGAGAACTTGCAGCCTCCTAGACTCTGTTAAAAGATCTCAAGCTGTTTAACTTCTCTTGGGTTCCCTTGTCCCCTACATTGGTGTGGAGGCAGTCCTGTGCTGCTGTGCCAGATACGGTTTCTGTAAGACTTGTCTGTCAAAGCACCTTCCTTCTTAGTAGGCCTGACAGGTTATGTGTCAGTGGATGCCTTGTTCGCTTCTTCTACGAAATTGCACTGTTTCCCTTGGGCCGCTATCAAAGACTACAGCAGCTCATGCCTTCCTGTTTTTTATTTGTATGTGTACATGTGTGTCTCTTCTAAACACGGACAGGAATTTCCTTTCCTGAGTCTAGACATCAGCCGCTCACTTTTTCTGTAGCTTGCTAGCAGACAGTCTGCTGCCCTGGGCCTTTTGATTTTTCCCATGAGAGCGGCAAATTCACAGTGGGCTGACAGAGGAGGCCTTGTACAATACTCTGGACATGCAGTCTGGTTTGTGCTTGTGGTGTTTTAACTGCACTAATGATCCCTATGAAGCAAACCTGGCACCTAATGGGGGTTGTTTCTCTGCCTCCCACTGCAGGGTCTGTCCTTGCTATCCTGGTGTTGCCTGAGCACCTTTGCCTTGGTAAGAAAGAGAGATGACGTGATCCCAACCAAAACTAGTGTGCCTATGAGACACTTGGTCTGTTCCACACCCCGAGAAAACACAGCCATTAGAGCAGGCAAGCTGAGGTGAAGCTCTGCTTGAGCTGATATTGCTGTCCCCTTCTTACTGATTGGGATCCCTTCAGTGATACACTGAGTCTTCCTGATTTGATTTTGGAATGCTGCAGTAACTCCAGGGCTGTGCTTAGCATAGCATGGTCCCAAATAAGCCTCTTAGGGTGCTCACTGCATTCGCAGACCCGCAGGGCGTGAGCTGCTTCAAATGAATCTCACAGGTTTCAGTGGTGTTTCAGAGTGAATTAAACCTTTCTGTACTTTCCTGAGACTTGTTGAGAGCAACAGATGGAGCCTGAGTACCCTTAGTAGTAACTTTTCACAGTTTTTCTCAGTGGCTACTGTAATATGAATTTATAAGGGAGGGTAGGTGAGATGTCTTCCTAGGTGAATGACTGCCAGAAGGTTACAAAAGCTGGTAAGATTTATCTCAGCATGCATCAAGGGTGAGCAGCCAGTGATTGCACAGCAGAGATTGTGAAGCAGAGAAGAAAAGATTGGTAAAATGATTGAGAGCAGACTCCCACAACACAAATGATTTATCTCCCCTTCCTTTTTAAGCCTGTCACTGTCCATCTGCATGAGTGTCTGTCTGCCTGCTTGTCATTCCTCCTACCCTCAGAAACCTTTGAAGTGGTTGGCTAATTTCAGCTATATTAGCTAAGGGATGAAGACCTCAGCAGTGCTGAGGTCCTGGGAGTGTCAGGAAAGTAGGCATCTGATTTGAGGAAAAGACTCTGCCCATGCCTCAGCTAGAGGAGAAGCTGCAGGACAAGCCCAGTCCCTAAAATGTTTTGTGGGATTACAGTGTATCCACAGGCAGGCAGATTGGCAGAAAATCAGACTTTAGTGCTTCCACTTTTCATAGACGTGCTTATTTGTGTGTTCACAATAGGCTGCTACAAACTCAGGTTATGTCACACTGCAGGACAAAAGAAAACAAATGGCTAGATTTGAATAAAGTCTCTGTTGAACTCTTTGTGCTATAGCTTTGGCACAGCCATTTCTATGCCTCCCCTGTGAAACACGCCTGTGATAGTCACAATCCAGTGGTTGTGGGACCCTGTGGAGCCAGTTAATATGGGCTTTATTGAAAAGTCTGTCTTTAGACTACATTTTTCAGCTGTAGGTTCTCAAGGATGTAAGGGAGTTGGCAGAAATATGAAATTAATTACCGTGAGCTTTCTTTTGTGACTAGGAAAATACAAACTTTCTAGGTGATGTGGCATTTCCTGAGGAAATAAATAGCCAAAGGCATACTCAGAGTGACATAACCAGCACTGTTTAGGAAGTCCAGCGGTGCAAACCCCATGCTTTTTAAGAGGAGGACTGAGAGACTAGGCAGACGAGGAATAAACACTGCAGGCCAGGTGCAGAAACAGTGTGTCCTGGGAAGTGGTGACAAAATGCCATCAGGAGAGAGAGCGAGCAGCAGCAGTATGAGGTGGCAGTGGGGCTAGGGCAGGCAGCCAAGTCTGGGCTGTGTCTGGGAAGAAGCACCACTCAGGAGCAGACATGTCCCACCCTGCTGAGTTCTGCCACCTCCCACGCTGGTCTCTGCCCTTGGTACAAATGTTGAGAACCTGCAAAGACATCTAAAGGAATTACCAGAGCAACTTTGGTGTTAAATCCAATCCTGACAGCTGGAGACGTGAGAAGGTGGTGGGTTTATCCGAGTAGGAGATGGAGAGGGCCCATGGGTCTCAGCATGAAGTCTTTGCATGGGGCGAAGGATAGGATACCAAAGAGTTCTCTTAATGCCTTGAGCACAGCAGGACATAAGGTTTCAAGATGAAAAATCAGAAAAATCCAAATTGGAAATGAAACTCAAATGTCTTAACCATGAAGGCAACATACATCTGGAATGGCTAACCAAGAATGTGGTAAATTCTCCAGCACTTGAAGAGAAAATCAAGATACTCTGGATCTCCCACAAGGTACACCTCCCACAAGAGGGTGAAGTGCTGTGTGGTGCATGTTATGCAAGAAGCCAGACCAGATGATCAGTCTGGGCTGCTCTGGCCTTCAGAAATATGAATCAATGTTGTAGCAAGGATCCAGGAGATTTACCAGGAGACAAGAAACAGAATAATCAAATAACCGCAGTATTTCCAAGGGCTCACATCAAAGAATGGACCATTTTTTTAAAGCATCAGCAAAAGAGATTGAGGGGAAAATCTTGGGGAGGAGGGAGGTTGCTTTGTTTTCTTATCTGGAAACTTGCCCACTGGATGACTTCAACCCCAGAGATGAAGTTCTTTTTCATAATGGAGGTTCATGAGCTCATTCATGGACATTTATTGGAAAATTACTGGAGTTCCAAGGTGGGCTTATCCTAAAGTATTACTGACTTCCAAAATACATTCATCAGTCTTCAGGGGCACAGTAAGGCATGGTCTTTCATAGAACAGATTTACACAAATGGCTTATTGACAAAATCAGGATTAGGGCCAAGCAGATGTCAGTATAGCTGATTAGCTCAAAATAAACACAGTTGTGAGATAAGAAATAGCTGTGGTTTTGCTTCACCTTCTTGTGGTTGCGTACTCAGTCGTTGATGGGAAATGACATGTTAGGTATGAGGTAAAATGACTCATCGACTGCTACAACTTGTAGAAGGCAAAGCAGAAGAACTCAGGAATTTTCAGTCTGTGGGTATAATATAAGCAATGGCCCTGATCCAGGAAACTCTGCCATGGAGATGGATCCCCCCTCCCGAAGGTGTGCAGGCTCTGTTTCTTAGGATTGTGCAGGTGTAGGGTTTTATTTTGGCAGCTGAAATTCCCTAAGCACTGACATTACTCTCATTTTCATTATGCCACGTGCATTAAAGTTCTGAGAGGCAAAAATATTAGAAAAAAGTAATACTGTTCTCTCGTGAGATCTTAAATATTAATTGATCTGGCCAAATGAGAAATACAAAGTGTTTTAATGGTTTCTCGGTGAGAGGAGAGGTCTGTGTTACCTTGCTGGGTCCATGTTATCAGCATTAGAAATATTAGGAGACATACAGAGCCAATCTAGTGCTAGAGGTCATAGAATTGCCTTAAATATGAACTGGCTACGTCCATCAACGTGCATGGAAAACTGTTGATCCTGTTCATTTGCTACATTGCTTTACAGATAACTTGCAAGTCAGACTAAAGGCATGAAGATAAAAATGGCAGCAAGACCTATTTTTTGACACTTCGTTTTGTTCAGAACATGGTTGCTCAAAAATTGTATAAATTACTTTTTTAAAAAACTTTCTTAGTGAAAAAACAGGGTTTACATTAGAAAGTGCTCTGTTTTGGTAAGCATATAGCTCCATGAAACCAATTTCTAGTCATTCAAAGAGTTGCATTCATGTTACCATTCCCCAAGTGAAATATCTGGATTTTTCAGATTAATCTTCAGTGTTAATTTTTCATTTTGATCATTTCGGAAATCAGCTATCCAAACCATTGCTGAAGAAACCATGTGGTCAACCTAATAAAGTCAGTCCTTTCCTCAAGCATTTTGTTGTGAAAATGAAGCAGGTAGAGAGAGGGGAAGACCTGTTTTGGATCAATTGGGAATGGAACTACGTTATCATGGTTTTTCTTTCCAGTGGCAAAACAAACACAGCAAATGCTCTACACATAGGTTTCCTTGAAAATCTGATGGTGTTTGGTGTGGATTGCACTCTTAGTGATTTAGTTAGACTTTCAAAACCATGCAGGATCATTTTGGATCTTGTTTTATTGGCTTTCAGACTGAAGATGACTCTATTCATTTGCACTACAGGAACATTATAAGAATAATATTCTCAAAATGGGAAAGATCACTCACTTTCATTGTAGCCCTCATCTAACTCTTGTGTCTAATGGTGCCATTCCTCACGTTGGCCAGGCAAAGACACATGCGTCATAATTCCTCCTCCTGTCCTACCTTGGTCGCTTCCCACTTACCTTGCCCCTGATATGCTCTGGATCAGCTACTGGCTGATCTCCAAAACCAAGGGAAAGATTTTATGTATTTTTTGCCTCTCTCTTGTTATCTGGTCTTTTACACAGGCTCTGTTTTTCCTCTCTGCTTTTAGTCAATAGCAAGTGTTAAGAGACAAGGTCACTAATTAGGAGGCTCCAAATTCTTGCTTTCTCTGGGACCACTAAACATTTTCATGTCATATGGATATTTCTGAGAAGCAGTTAAATCTAATCGAGGTTCCCAGAAATGCGTGTGCTAAGTCTCACATACTTATACCTTTTTTTTTTTCTTAAAAATAATCTTCCCTAAGAGTCTGATGTTTGAATTGGGGAAGATCTGCTTTCTTAGCAAGAATGTAAGCAGTCTTGAAGGGATGAGAAGCAAGGATTTAGTATGATTAGGTTGAAATTCATCTCATCTCCTCTTTAGATACCAAACTGAAATGTTTAATTTAAGAGATTAGTCCTATCTAATCAAGTAGGATGAACACAGCACATTCAATAGATAGTTCAGTTCTTAGCTGGACCCAACACCACCATTTTAAAAGGGAGAAGTGACTTGTAATACGCATCCTCATCCAGGTATCCAGCTAATATGAATGGGTAGCCAGTGGAAGTTCAGTGGAACTGTATCAGCTTATTTCAGCTCAGGCTCTGTGGTTCCATATTTTCCTGTTGATAGTCCTAATTTTTACTCTCCTCTGTCAGAACATTTTTGCTCCATTAATGCAATTTTCCTGTGATGTATGGTGTTCCACACCAGCCAAATTCCAAATTTTCTCTGAACCTGGCAAAAGTCTGAGATGACTGCTCTTCCTCATGTGCCATGACCAGATTTCATGCACCTGCTGGAAAGGGTTGAGGCAAACAGAAGCTTGCGGGCAGCATAGTTTTGTTTTGCTCATGAAGGAGTAGGGTGCTTTGGGTGCAGTCAGGGCTGTGGCTCAACTTTGAGGTTCTTCTTCACCAGGTGCTGCCAGAGAGGAGATAATCGTCCCTATGTGCAGGGCAGAAAAGAAAAGAAATGTCTCTGAAAAGAATTTGTTGCAACCAGCAGCAATAATGGGGTTTGGTCAGGGGTTGTCTTGATAGTTCTGTGAGTGAAGGCAAATATTCCTTTCAAGGCACTGTATATTTTGTTATTTAATCAAGTTAAATTATTCCTTCTCTCTTCACCCACAGTTATATCATGGCACAAAATTAAGCACAGCCTTTCATTCCACCTCCTCTTGCCTCTCTGTTTGACCTAGACTTTGGGGAGCCATTAAGTTGTCTCAGATATTGATTTAATAAGGGTAGGAGAATTAAAAAGGACAAAGAGACACCTGACTAATTGCCATTTCCAAGAGATCTTTGTAATCAGCCAGTGGGGATTTTATAAGGTATGAAGTATTTGCTTTCACATAAATTTCTTCCACATTCTTTCTCTCATGTTTGCCTGGTAAACCTTCTGGAATAAAGATCACATCTGCCTCTCTGTAAGCTTTATACTTGGGAGGTAATTGAGTTGGCTCTTTGTTATGAGAGCATGTACTCGTTTAATTGCTCATATGTGTCTGTGAACACACTATCCCGCTTCTCTCTAAAATTTGATTTGGAATGAATCCCATGAAGGGCTGTATTCCAGTGTTAATGGATAAAAGGTCTTTACCAAAGGGAAAAATATTCAAACACTAAATTGAATAAAGTCTAGTTTAAAAGTTATATCTTTGCAGAAATTCTCTCTGAAAATACACTGTTCTGGTATTAGATTCTTTCTCTCCATAGCAAGTATCTTCTATTGTTTTTGTGATTTATAAACAATCAGGTTTTGTATTGGAAATATGACATAATAACATGACAATCGAATGGCATGACAGTAACACCTTTACACTGCTGTAAGAGTTACTTGCTACATCCTGCCCTGCCATGCTGAGCAGTAACGCAAAACTTTGGGAAGATAAGATTCTTCCAGTGAGATGTAATAAACACTGTGGTAATCTTTATTCCATTTCCTGGCTTAAGGTGCTGACTTTAAGGTAGTGATGCAAGAAAGCATTCATCTTCAACGTGTTGCTCTCAGGAATAGCAAAGCACAGTGCTAAGAGGGAGGTGGTATGAGGGCCTGGAGAAACGTCCCTTAGGCTGACAAGTTACATTATTCAAGCCATGTTAGACAGTATAGATTAGGTAAACTACACTTTGTAATGCTGTGTGTCAGTTTGATAAATGACTGTCCTGTGGGCTTTTTATTATTTTCCATTAATTTAAATTTTATTGTATGCCAGGGCTTAGAAACATATTGTTATGAGCTGACAACTTGATATTTTTATTTCATTTCTACTTAGCATTTTTCTAACTCTAATTCAGATAAAACAGCCAAGAACTGAGTTTTGCTTGAAAGAAGACATCAAGATTAGGGTCAGTTGAATGATACGTATTTATGTCAAAGAATGTTACTCAAGTTATGGCTCTCTCTGAGCTTAGGAAAGAAGGGACAGGAGCAGAGGAGACTGTTTCTTAGTGTGGTTGGTGGGTTTGCTTCCATACACTAGCACATAAATCATGTTGGTTTGTGACAAGGAGTTCTTCTGTAGGGTAAGGAGAGAAAAAGTCCCCTTTCTCTCACTGATTACTTGGTCATCCTCTGGCTGTGAAAAAGTACTTTTTTCCCTGTTCTGTCTCTTCTGGAGAATTTGGAGAGATTTAGGTCTTGGTGTTTCGTTCTACCCCAGTAGCAAGGCTTTAAAAGCAACATATGTTTTCAAATACCAGTGTTTTCCAACCAAACTGCTTGTCCTGCGTTTGTGGGGCGTTTCTAACAGAATACTTGATGCACAGCTGGATGGTTAGGAACAAGTAGGAGATACAAAAATAGGGTTCTCTGCTGAGTGCTGTAACCATGGTTTCATGGGGCATAATAAGGAACCTGAATTTGGTTCCATGGAACAAACAGACATTTATAAAATATTCTCAGCAAAATTATGGTTCTGATTTCAAAATTTATTCAAGCTGTAGTTTTCTGAGTTTCCAGATTTTACTTGGGCACTGGTTTATTCTTTGTACTGGTACAAATACTCAAGTACTGGTAGAGAGGATGTTGTATAATGCAACTAACCATTTGTGGTGTGATTAAACCAAAGAACAGTCTTTTTGAGATCAGTGGATTTCCATGCCTTCTGTGTATCAGGTCACCAATAAATTGGCTACTAATTGCAAATAATTAATTAAATAATTGGAAACTGGTATTTTCAGAAGAGAGTGAGGAGCGTCTTTTCTTGTAGTCTGCTCTAAGCAAAGCTGTGCTTATAACTTGATGTTAGACCAGAAGGAGAAAAATGTTTTTTCAAAATTTGGTAAGCATTTGACTCTTCCAGGGTGTTGGGATTTATGGCAAAGGTCAGAGCTAGACTAGATTCATGCCTTCCTTGAATCCTGGCTTACATCCGAGTTCTATATCCATGCTCATAAAATGGCTACTACTTAGGTATGTGTAGGAAAGCAAAGGCACGGGAAAGATTTCTTTTTCCAAGTTTATCCAGGTGGAATAGATCAACATTTTGTCTCATAGCTTTCAACTCTGACAGAGAACTGGAGTTTCTGCAATATTTCAGTACCTACTATTTCATTGTCAACTGTCTATGATAGTGCTTTAGTATTTTTTTCCCAGAAATAAACTGAAAACTGTCATTTTCAGTCAAAAAGGATACCCTGGAGTCTTCAAGTGCTCTGAGTGAGTATCACAAAAGAGATATTCTTCTGCTGCAGTATTTGCTATGAACACATTATATTTTCATTTGCTGATGAATTATATGCATTAAAAAAAGCTGTATTGACCAGCTGACATGTACATGAGCCTGGCACAATACTGGCCTAGTATCAGAAGGGAAATAAATTTGCAGACCACTGCCTTTCCCAGAAAGAGAAGAAAATATGACAGAGATTTTTAACTCTGGGCAGCACTGGGGTGCATAGCCTCAGGAGAGCTGCAGAAGCAATAGAGCCCTCCAGAACTTGTCTCAAGGCTACAAGAATTGGGTCTTCTCTTTCTCCTGGATGCATTTTCATAAGTTTGATAAAGCTCTTAATGCTTGTGTCAAATGGTCATGGTTCTGCTTTGTCAAAGGAGGCATTCAAAGAGCAAGGTTTGTTCTTCCATCTACAGAGACTGCAGAAGCACAGCAAGAGCTAAGATAAACCCAACTAATGCTGTCAGTTTAATTGCAAAGAACATCAGGCCTGTAGGTTCCTGACACCCAACAGTTTTCATCCAGAGAGTTTTGAAACTGGGTCAGATGCTTAGTGAGTGCAAAACTGCATGGCATCACTGTCTTTGGTGATGCTGATTTATGCCAGTAAAGAGTCTGCATCTTGTTCAGTTCTGTCAGTGCCAACGTGGAAATACAGTGAGGAACGACAATTTGGAACTGCAAGGCTTAAGAGAGGGTCTGCTTATCTGCGAGTCAGCGCACACCTTGTAATTTATGCAATGCAAAACCTAGTAACAGTGCTGAGGAGCCAAGCACTTCCTGATAACCGCACCTCCTGGAATTGTGCAGCACTGTGGCTAATAAATCTTAGCAATGGCATACAGCTAAGCTAGGAAATAATTAAATCAGCCACTCAGGCAGCTGAACAGCTATCTCAGCTGTGCTGATTCACCCAGAATGATGCACTCCAAGGGCTTTTCACTGCCTAAACAGATGTTCCCCTAGCACGGGATGCTTTCCATTTTTATATTGTTCATGCTGGATTTGTGTGTTGTGGATCAGATCTTCAGCTGCTGTAACCAGACCTGTCTAGTCAAAGGCTGTCAGGGCAAGACCGATGCTCTCAGACCCCGTCTCCCACTTCCGTCTGCGGTGCAGGCCCCCCTCCTGCTGCAGGCTACGCCAGCTGCGTGACAGTCCTGAGCTGGAAGGGAGACATGGTGATGTGCTGCATGTGGTATAGTGTCTCCAGACAGGCTTTGCTGGAAGGCATGTTTCCCAAGTGGCGGGAACATTTCCTCAGCTGCTGGTCCCCATCATTGGGAAGGGTGAGGTTGCACAGCCGTGTCCAGGTGGCCTGGGTGCTCTGCAAGGCAGTGTAGCACTAAGAGGCAAGACGGAGAGAAATCCCACCTTGACATTCCATCTGTACAGATATTGCTGTCTAAGTGTTAACTAGTTTTATTATTTTTGCTTTGCAACATCTAAGTTGATCATCATGCCCAGACAATCTTTCATCCTGCTTAGCTCTGCAAAACAAGATATAGCTGTTTTATACGGGGGACGAGGGGGGGCAATAACGAGAGCTTGACTTGGTGACATGCTGAAGCAGAAGAGAATGATAAGAGAAAGCAGCAAAAATACTGGTCAGTTAACATTGCTATGGCACGTTGAATTTTTCAAGATCTTCAACTTTCACATTGTCACATTCCATGGGAATGATTTTATATTTCAGAGTTTCTCTGAGGAGTCTGATATTTGCCCTTCATAGGTGATGAGTTGGGTCATTACTGAGAAGTGGAGGGAACAGAGGAGGATCCCATAGTTTAATCATTAAGGTGAGTATGTGATTGTACCACGCCAAGTGTGCTGAAGTGCTAATCCCTGTGCAAGATTATGAGTATGCAACAAAATAGATAGGAATAACAAAAACACAATAGTGTAGCAATTCCAAATTTCTGTCAGTTTAGGAGCAATGCCTTTCAAGTCAAAGGTATAGCAGTTTCTTCTTGCCTTGGACTGTGCTGCTTCTTGGATGTTGTGGAGCGCTAGACTAAGGGTCTAATTTACAGCCCAAAGTCCACCTTGCTGCTGTGCAGAGTTTGTAGACAAATACAGTCTTGGGTTATTAGAAACACCCTTGTGACAGGCACAAATACTGACCCAAATGCGGAAGTGCTGTTTTTAAGTTTAAGTTGGAAGTTGTTTGCATGTGTGAAACCAAATGGAAATGTGTGTGCTT
The DNA here is from genome assembly GCA_033558185.1 of Dromococcyx pavoninus. NCBI lineage: Eukaryota > Metazoa > Chordata > Aves > Cuculiformes > Neomorphidae > Dromococcyx > Dromococcyx pavoninus. The sequence continues at coordinate 695,389 of JAUMJL010000209.1, forward strand.
CAACTTGGAAGTGAGCTGAAAGACAAGCTGAAGGCTTACTCTTGTGCTTTGTTGTCATGTGAAGAAGGACGTGCTACCTGTAATATATACAGGAAAGGCAGGAGTCTACATAGAAGTAAAGGTATCTTTCCCTAACCTAGATATAGGGCCGAGGAGGGCTTAAGAAAGGAGTAAGTGCTACTCTTGGCTATCAGAGCACAGTGATTGCTGGCAGATGCTGACTCAGTTGGTTGCCATTATAGCACTACATATAAGCTGTTAGAGTGTCCTGTCTAACTGCCAGTTTGGACTTCAGGATTGATGTGCCAGTATGGCATCTATTGTAGGGTCAGGAATTTGATTAATGAGATCAAGGGGTTATGTTACTGTAAGACATGGATTAGACCATTGGCATCTTTGTTTCTGCTTTGACTGTTAGCGGATAGGGAGGGGAATCTTGGGGGAAACTTCTTGCACATGGTATCGGTGGAACCTCTCTTCTTCGTCCTATTTCATTAGATACCTTTTGGTGTTTTGGTTTCAATGAATCCCAAAACTCAAAGGAAGACTTGACCACAACTGCAAGATTTCCATCTGCTCTGTATTGGAAACTAAGAAAAGCCATTAATCATTTGCGATTTGTTGAAGTGTTTGTGAACTGAGCGCTACTGAACAGAATTCCCAGCGATACCTGAGTCCAAGTAAGTTTTCTCTTTTTGCTTGTTTTATGGAAGTTATTTTGCACCCATGTCCATTTTAAGTAATTTCTCACTGCTCAACCTTTAAGGAAGTAGCCATCTCATACAGAAAGTAGGACCTCTTCCTACTGTGAAGTGATAGTAGTCACAGAAGGATAACACTTTACGGTACCTGCATGACATATGAAATCAACAGTCAATAACAGTATCTTTGAGTTCCCTTGAATCTTAGCTGACTGAGGTGACTGACTGTCTTAGGAAACATTTGGGGGACTATTCATCTTTATAAAATACAGCCTTTTCCTGTACTAGTTCTTGTAGCCTCATCTTGGTTTGAAGAAAAACATAGAACTTATTAGCTTGAGGAAAAGGTCAAAATCACTATAGTTCACCCAGGTGAGTACTCTGGAATCCCAAAGTCTCCATGTTATTACAAGATGGGAAGTGATGTCTTTCTGTAGCATCTAACAGGAACTCTTATTAAATTACAATAATAGAGATAAATCTCCTAGAAAAGCTATTTTTAGCAGTGGATATTTAACAAGGTTCTCCTTACATAATTATATACCCAAACCATTCAATACTGACATATGCCGACACTTAGGAAATTATGTAGCAAAGCCACATTCTATCAGAAAGAGTAAAAATGAGACAATTATAGTCACATATCCAGTGATTTTTAAACTTAGGGTAGGCTGCAGTCACCTTCTAGTCTGACCTCCTATATGACACATCTACAAACTTCGTTGCAGCACCTCATGATTTTCAGTGTCCATAATAATGGACAGCTCTTTACCCTTTCCTTAAGGACCACATGAGATAGAGAATTCAATTCATATTCAACGGCTATGCCCTTCACAGTTTAAAGAAAATGCATACCTCAAACTTGAAGTTTTCCAACTCTGTTTTCTACTTAGTGGATTTCGTCATGCCTTTTACGCTAGACATGACACCTACAGCTAAAAAGCTCTTTCTCATGGTTCTAATAGTTATTCTACCATCCGGGCATTGGTGAGTTGTGATCGGATTACCTCTTAAAATTCTCTGGGATAAATCAGATTAAATGTCCTTAGTCTCAGTCTGATTTCCAGACCACAGGCCATTCTTGTAGCTCTTTTCTGAATACTTTCCAAATTTTGAAAGTCTGTAAAATTTGGAAGCCAGAACTGCATGTAGTATTTCAGCAATATTCTCACTAGAGCTATACACTGACTTTTTCAAACTCCCCTGCTTATTTATCTAAGGATCAGAATTGCTCTGGAGGGTCATATTCAGCTGATTATCTAATGCGCCTATGAAGTTTTTTCAAGTTAATTATATCTGAATAGCTGCTTCATAGCTTAAAGGGTGACATAAAGCGTTTGTTGCAAGATGTATAATTTGCTTTTGGTTCTGAAAATGTAAGTAATAGAAATGATAGAGAATTAATTCTCATAACAGATTTCTTCCCCACATCAGTTTTACCATCCTATATCCTTCTCCTGTTGTCTAAAACTTCTACCACAGTGGTTTTGGTTTTGTCTATGTTGTTGATACAGACATTATTGACAGGAGTATCTGGTAGCAAAGCAGAGCCCTCCTAAACTCCAGATGGAAAGCCTCCCTGAATGATAGTGATTCTGCTAAAATTACTTTTAGAAATCCATTCACTAACCAGCTTTTAAACCATTTAACACTAATAGATTGTTATGTAGGAGTGAGTTAAGCACCTTAAGAGATGTAAATGTTTTTCCTTTCTGCAGCTACTTCTGTCAGCCAAGCTGGCACTCCTCACCAGGACTGTAATCAAGTCCTATAGGGTTACAAATGTTGTTATTAATGACTGCTGTTTAACATCATCTCTAATTGCCAGTGGAACAGTAAGTATCAAGTTAGGCTCTGAATATATCATTCTGCTTCCTTCTGAATCAGAAACATTTGTCAAGTAGTTCTCCATTTCCCACATTATGATTGATAATTTTTCTATTCTTTGCTAGTATTGGATCTATCCCACACAATCCAAGACCAACTTTTCCACCTGGAAATTATGCCTCTTCGGAACTCATTGAGAGAATATCTGTTTCGACTATAATGTCAACAGAAAAACTTCCTAGGTCAGTAAGGGAATTGTGGGAAAGGAGAAAATGAGTCCTAGTCTGGAGATGCCTGATGTCAACTTCTTCCTCAAATCCTGGTGGGAAACAGTCTGTGTGGGGGCCTGTGTGATGGGCCTGAGGCAAAGGGGCATGCTTATATATCAGTCCATATGATGACTCTAGCACACCATCTGGATGAGTGCCCTCCAACAGGTTTCCTTTCAGAGCGAAGACCCCAGAAGAGGCAGCTCCCCAGAACTGGCTGAGTGCTTCAGCCTTCCTCCCAGTCTTGCTTCATGTGTGAGAGCTGATTGATCTGCCAGTGGTTAGGAGGTTTCCCTGGGAAGTGTGTCCCGAGGTTCGACTCCTTACTCTGACTTGGAGTGGTTCCCTGACCGCTGAGCTATACCAGCCGTTTTGCTTTCTTCCAGTGAATACTTAATTGAAATCAGCTTCAAATCAGACAGAGCAAGAATTTGAGCCTGCAGCTCCTTTTTATCTCCAGGGAACTTCTGAACTGGACTGCATGCTCTCATTCTCTCTAGCTCAGTTCATATGTAATTATTAACACTGAGCAGAGAAGCTCCAAGGAGATGGGGGCAGAGAGGAAGACAGAGTTAACCAAAGGAGTGTAGTAGGGAGAAGACCTGGCTGGTCTTGGTCTTCTGGCAAGGGAGTTCAAGTTTCTGTCTCTCTCCTGTCTGACAGCACCTGAGATCTGGGAGCCAGGCTTTCCCCTCCAGAGGGGAATCACGGAGACACTAACCCTTCGGCTGTTTGGCTTTCCATTCACTTTCCTCTCTGGGCCTTACATGTGAATTTTTTGGAAATACAGTGGGTTTGTTCTGATGTGTAGTGAAAATAGGTTTGAAAAACTCAAAAAGTCTTACTTTTCCTTCTGAATTGTAAAACAAAATTCTTGTTTCATGGTCAGCCCTGCATATCACCGCTGAGAAGCAGAACATGCAGCAGAAAGATTCATTGAGTAGAAGCTGACAAAATCTGATTGTGCAGCAAGCTCCATCTGTCAGCAAGCTCCTCTCCTTAATAGGTCAATACTTTCTGGACTTGTTACTCTTTATTAGGTTGAGGTATAGTCTTTCAATTGTTCTCTTCAAGCAGGTATCCTGCGAACGCATGGCTCCTGTTAGCTCAGCTGAATCGATTTGTTCCACTTCTGTCTTCCCTGCCTTGTGCCAGTTCCCTTGCTGAAGGACAGATCTGAATACACCAAGGAGGGTCTCTTCATGTAACACAAAACAAATCCAGTACTTCTATATCTCCATTTGTGCACTACCCATCTGGTTCAGACATGGGGAAAACTGCACTTCCTATTTCAAGCTGTTAGATTTAGGAATCTCTCTGTAAATTCATTGTGAGAGACAATGCTGCGGGAGAAGACAAAAAATGTAGAAAAGAAACAGCTTAAGGGTACCATAGTTTTTTCACTGATGCTTGGGTGTTTAGAGCACGTGTTGGACATAAGTTGTACATAATCACAGCTTTGTTCAACAGATTTATGCCAAGTCAGCCCAAAAATGAGGCACTGGCCTCACAGCACCGACTGTGCTGGTGAGCAAGATCTAAATGCAGTAACACTGCATTAGCACAGCAGAGAAACAAAGCCTATTGCCAAATTTGAAATGGCATCTTTTGAAGTCTCTCAAAGCAACTCAAACCATCCCTCACAGAGTTTTCACTGTCTTCTTGGACTTTTCATGGTAGATCACACTTCAGGTTTCACGCTGCAACCATAAAGTCTGCAAACCTGTTCCTTCTGCTCTATATTTTGAAGAATAACAATAAAAGGCTTTCCATGTTGAGAGCACTGCTCTACCTTGCCTGTTGCAAAGAATGAAAGTGCTGTGCTGGAGAATTTGTCATCATACAGATGTGTTCATCCGAAAACATCTTCAATAAGGGATGTGTCAGTCCATTCACTTTGATTTTGTCCCTGTTATTCCTTCCCCAGGGTCTCTATATTGTTCCCAAATGCATATTCTTCTTGCTTATCCCTGTTTACTCAGTTAACTTGTATCAGTCTATTTATACTGAATTGTCAGTACCATGCATACCTTTTGAACACTTCTTTTTAAATCTATGTCAAGAAGATATCTTTCTTACAGAAACACTTTTTCTCTTGTGGCTGATAACTGTAATGAAATTGCTGCGTCAAACTTGACTTTTCTGAGACTTCAGTGAAGAAGTTACAATGATAAGGAAAAGCTGTAAGATCAGATTTCTTAACTGATCCATTTTTATTCACTGGAAGAACAAAGTAGAATTTTTGGTTCGCAGTGCGTAACTATTTCCAGTCATCACAGTGAGTTCACTGTAACACAAGGCTATGGAGTAAGGAAGTCACCACAGATGACCTAGACAGTTAATCTTGAGGGACTGTTAATCCATTCACAGTTATTGCAGGGGAAAGGGGAAATATGGCATTGCTTTCAAACAAATGCTGGTTTAATGCTCTGGACATAGTAGGTGGTGTGCATGACTCTTTGTGACAGAGATGATGTTATTGTGAAACCTGTCTTGTCTGGTTCTATCTTGTATTGCAAAACATAAGGAACTGGTAGTGGGCATTGTGTGGAGACATAGCTCTGTTAGCTGCAATATGGAAGAGTTGCTTTCTGAAATCTGCCCTTACTCTAAGAGTCTTCAGGTACCTTCACAATAGTGAGTGAATTAAGGAACATCCATTGCAGAATGACTGAAAATGGATCCAAACTGAACAACCCAAAACTGGATCTTGAAGATTTGGTTCCAGGGCTTGAACTTGTTCTTTTACAGACAAATACATAAATGAGAAATTCAGGTTCGTGCTGACAGAGTGCCGGAGCATGGTTAGTAGAAACCTTCAGTGCATGAATCAAGGCTTAGCTTAAGCCTCAGGTTAACTTTGCTATTGAACTTTAATGCTTATAAAAGCTTTTTGCTGTTTAAATGATGTCAGCCTCGATGTTTATGAAACTGTGGAAGTGCTGAGTCGAAAACAGTCACATTAATAAGGAAGCGCTGGGAAGCACTGGGATGGTGCCAGTGTCAACCAGTATTATTTGGCACAGCTGAGCTAGGGAAGATCATACCCAATTTATCTCTTGTGGTTAGTCATTTGATTCATGACTTCTGATTCATGGCTTTGTCTTGGACTAAAAATACCAACTGTTTTATCAACCAGCTAAGAAAAACTGGGTTTTTAGAAAGGTTTAACCATATTTTCTTGCTAATCAGAGAAGGGCCAAGCATTTATCAGGAATGTATCTTAGTAGCAGCCAGTGCCTTGCTAATACATTACTGTACTGCATCTCCCTGGACACAGCACCTCTGCCTCTGATCTGTGTTTAAATAATGAGATTTATTTCTCTGAGGCCCTACACAGATTAGTACCAATGGGTACCTGGTTGAGATCAAGTACTCACATCTCTGCGTTTTTCCATATGGTGCTGCTAGGAGGATTTGAAATGCTGGGTAAATACAAAGGTACCTTTGCTTTGGTGTTATCCTCAGATGCTACTCTATGAGAAAGATAATTCTTCCATGTGTCTTTGGAGTTTCCTCATCAGAAAAACCTAAGGATATGATAAAAAGAAGTGATTTTTTCACTGTAGCTTGAAATCACTGTTGTTCATGTAATTGTTGATGATGACCAGTATTGGACTTTTTTCCTTGGAATGGGAGAATGTTATTTATTAGGGTTGCTAGAAAGCAGCCACAGTTTCTGGGTGATAGGCAGCTCACTGCCCTTTGTCTCTGCTCCATTTTGGATGCACCTCCATCATTCTTTACAGGTGTTTTTCAGCAGTTGCAAGTCTTTGTGGTAAGATGCAGTAGGAAGGCATTATTATGGCTATTTCATAATGCAGCTATGGTCCCACATGGCTCTGGGACAGATGGAAGCTCTCTGTATTTTGAAGGTGGTGCACTGCATAACATAACATAACATAACATAACATAACATAACATAACATAACATAACATGACATGACATAACATAACATAACATAACATGACATGACATAACATAACATAACATGACATGACATAACATAACATAACATGACATGACATGACATGACATGACATGACATGACATGACATGACATGACATGACATGACATGACATACTCTGCATGTCTGAGCGAGAAACAACCACATGAGAAATAAGGAATATCAATTTTATCTACCAAAGCTGACCAAACAACTGTATAAAGCAAGTCTCACTGGTCATGACTTGGACATGTCTAGAAAGCCACTTTCACAAAAAAACTCATGAAGGCTCACTAAAACCTCAGGGTTTTGTGGCTTTATTTCCACAGTGATACATACCATTTGGCTGAATAAACTTCAAAACACTGAGGATTTGGGCCTTCTTTATGCTCAATCCATCCTCAGGTCCCTCCACCCTGCCTTCTAGAAAGCCCAGGTTAAATAGCCTCATTCACCATTGTGGTATTCCAGTTTTATGCAAAGGTAACAGCAGGACATAATCAGGGAGAGCCATCACTCAGTCCCAGAATAAATATGGCCTTCCGTAAGATGCAAATGTAAGCAGGAGGCTCCTGAATATAGCTGGAGTTTGCACCTTTGCTGATCTTTTCATCCTAGAAAGTCTCCAGGCAAATAAACTGTGCAGCAGATGAGAGGGGAAAGGGAATAAAATTTCATTGTTAAGAATTTTAAGCAAAGATTGGTTTGGAAAGGGAGGGAGCCCAATGCTCTGGGGAAAACAAAAGAGAGGTTTTGGTCAAGTGGCATTTGCCACAATTACAGGGGGAAATTCTGGAGCTGGATTCATCTGTTGTATAGATGGGTGCAAGCATAGGCTAACTCTGCTGATTACAATGGAGCCCTGCCAGATGTGCATCAGCCTATGTGAGCATGCAATTTCATGTACAGCCTTTTTATTCCTGTTCATGGCAAGCTGCTTTTTCCCTTCCTTCAGCTTTCTCTCTTTAACATTTATGATGAACAATTGTCTACTCCTTGTAACTGGAAGGATGTTACAAGCCATGAATGCCTTTTTTGTGGTGAACCAGTTCCTCTTCATGTCTCTTATGCCCTTGCTTTGTAAGAACAGAATAAGCTCAGATTGGCATCCAAAAATAGTATAACATCAAGTTTCTGCATTTGTCTGCAGGGTCTGTTGCGACAGACGCATTTAACTGGCCTGGCACCAGAAACATTATCTCTGTTCCCAGTATGCACTGGGATGTAACTGGATGTTAAGTTCCTGTCATTTCGCAAACTCAGGCAGGCTACTGCAGTTTGCCACCAGCTTACATTGTCCTCTCACTTTAAAAATAAAAGCTAGTATTTTGCATTATGAAACTTATCACAGCATTTATAATACAGTGGCAGATGTCTTTGTCCTAGGACTTTTTAATATTTCAATTTACACTTCCTTTTTCTTTAGGCAATTGCAAATCTCCTTATAAGTGATTTAGCTATGCAAATATTACTGAGATAGTCCCTGCTGCTGCAGCCATACCCATTCAAATTGCTCAGTTCTGTCCTTCTCCTAGAGGGACTGACGTTATGCAACCCCTTAAAAAGTCATGCAGGTATAGTATCTGAATGCAAGGCATTGACCTCTGCTGCGGATTGGTGTTAAGAGGCAGCTCTGTGCCTTGTGGAAAAGGCAGTGTCAGGCTGTATGTTGGCTACTGAGATTGTATGGGGCAAAGCCCTTGTTTTTTTGTTGTGAGTACCTGTACATCTGCCAGTGAAGTTGTTTGCTCTACATCAAAATGTAACCCTTGCTTTCCTTACCTACCTTCAAAACACTGTTTAGAAGAAATTATGGACTACCTGTGAGGTAGTACAAAAGCTGTGGTGTTAAGCTAATACTTCAGCTCCCCAAAAAACAAGTGACAGGGATTCGTTTTCTTGCTGAAGGCCGATCAAGACTTACAAACCATTAAGGTGAGATTAAATGACACTAGGGCCTTATTTTAGTTCTTGGTAGGGCTTATCTCATTTCCCTGATTTGTGTAACGGTTGTATTAATATGCGAATAAGGCTGACACAAATGGAAGATCTGTCGCTGTGTCTCTATCAGTGTTGACTAAGTTGACCACACTTGAGTCTCACCCTTATAGCCCATGTATCTTTAGTGCCACCTTAGGACAGACAGTGAGCTGTCCCTTCTCTTTCATCACATGGCCCCTGACACCTCTAGGGCTCACATTGTCTGTCTCAATTCTGGAAGAGCTGAATCATGCTACTGATTCTTGCCCAGTAGAACATGGGAGAGAGTATCTATTAGTACTGGGCGCACAGAGAGAGCTGTGGGAACACATGAAAGGACTGCTAGCATTGGAATGACACTTGCCTGCAAACATACTGTAAGCCGATGCGTGGTCCTTAAACAAGTGGGCTCCTGGACCAACCAGCCACAGCTAAATCACCACTGATTGTAACTTACAAGATTTAACATAGAGGTAGCACTTAATTTAATGGTATGTGCTAATTGTTAGTCATGTTGATTTTTGCAGTGAAGGCAAGATTACAGTAATGCACTAAAAAAGAAAGCTAAATAAAAGCTGAGTGTAAATGCCAGTGGAGCAAGAATGGATGCTTGCTTTTTCGTTGCACCAGTTGAAGTCTTTAAAATAAACAGAACAACCAATTTAAAGCAGATGCACAGAACAACAGTCAGGTTTCATCTCTGGTTTTAATCTTTTAAACCACAGCATTTGGTATACAGAGCTAAAAGGAACTACAGGCTGAATCAAGAGTTTGCTGTAATTTAGCAGCTTGAAGGAAGCAGACCTGTGCCTGTATAACAGGGAGAGATGAAACGGCTCTCTTCATATAAATTAATTATAATAAAATATGCAAGTGTTGGAATCTGGAGGCAAATGAACATCCAGAGCTCCTGCTTGAGAACTATGAGCTACAGCTTGGGAACAATAGAGATGAGCAGTAAATGGTCAGTTCAAGCTCTTCTCCTTAAGTGATAAAATAGTAAACTCACAATTTTTATTGGTAGTTGCTGTCCTATCTGCTACAAAGAAAGGAAATGTGGAGTGAATCAATGCCATGTGAACATGCAGCTTAAGAACGAGGAGTGGTATGATTCCATTTTTACTTCCCTTGGTGACTTTGGAAAGACTTCCTCTTAATAAGGCAGTAAGTACAAAAAAAGCCCTCAGGAAAGCCACATGGGTCTGATTTCCCATTTTCCTACTCTCTGTGTCACTGTTTACCTCAGAGGCTTTGCATCACTGTGCGTGACTACCCACGGCTTCTGATCTCGTGAGACTGAAGTCATTCTTCAAACAGCAGTCAGCTTTTAAGGATGTGGTGGAGGGGGAGATGATGTTGGGCAGGACAGTTAAACTAAGACAAAGAAATGTCTTTCAGACAGAAGAGCTAATACTGGAAATTCCCTGAGGACCAGTCTTGTGACATGGTTAGACAACTGCAGACACATTTTCAAAGCAGTGGGTGCACCTTGCCAACCTAGCTCAGAGAAGCCATGCGAAGCAAGGGAGCTTACCTGTTTGTGTTTGCAAAAGAAACTTGCCAAGAGCAGAGATACCCCAACATGGTGTTGGAGGAAAGTGTCACAAATTTATTGGAACCCCAGCAGTGTCTTCCTCTTTGTTATTCTTTCACGTAGTTTGAAGGGATAATTTAGACATTTTAACAATGGGACCTGTGAGCCCAAAAATCTTTGTTTTAAACACTAAATCAGCCTTGGTGCCAGGGTGCGTGATAGAAAGGCTGTGGCACTCACTGCTCAGTGTGCAGGCGAGCAATGCTCTGTGCTGGCAAGATCAGCATGGGGGGAGAGGAGACCAGATCTCAGGCTGTGCCTGTAGCTGCCGCCCTCAGCCATTGTGTCCATATGGACTTGGAAAGGCAGGTTATTTTGCCTCTCTCTCGCATGCTTTGTGTCCCTGATGCAAAGTCTCCCACAGACAGGGGGAGATGAGAAATAGAGGGGAGGAGTGACAGTGTGGCACCTGCATCCCCAGGGAGGAAAGCAGCTTAGGGGAACAAGCTGAATGCAATGGTAAGGAGCGGAGTGCTGTGCATTAGGGTAGAGTCTAATCTACTACTTAGCAAACATGTTTTCTTTCATTTTGCTGTCTTTCTTATGTTTCTGCTTTTTTCTTTGCCTTTTTTATCCCTTTGTGAGTGATTTATCTTTAAGCAATTTATCTTTAAGTGCCCCTATAAATAGACATTAAGTTGCAGAAAAATCTGAAGACATTTATGAACCTGCCTAATGAACAACCAGTAGCCTGTAGTAAAGACATCTACCTTGTTATTCTCGTTGAAGGCTCATATCCTGATCTAAACTGTGGTCTGCTGATCTTTTTTTTCTCCCTGGATTTACAACTCTGGACTGTGAGATCATGCGACATCCTAATATTTCTTATCACTTCCAAATGTAGAAGGTGACTCCCTCCTCCTTTTGCAGCTCACATAAGTGTAACTCGTTTGTGTTCACAGCCTCCCATTCTGATCTCCAGCTCTTTTAAAAACAACTGTCCTCCTCCCCCTTTTTCACTGCTATGTGTAGTTTCAGCATGCTTTGGTCTATTTCTGTGTAAAAACACTCAGGAAACAGCAGCAGAAATTATGAAACCACTTAAACCTTCAGACAAAAAAATCTGAAACTGTTTATCCTCACAAATGGTACCTATTTAAACAGTTTTTGCAACTATTGCTTCCTCTGGTAGCAAGTTTAATAAAAAAAAATGAATTTAATTCCAAAAGGATAAATATGACATCAGATATTTACAGAAGAAATGGATTGTTTTTATGAAAAGAGCATTTTCTCCACAGCCTTCCAAATGGGATTTAAACAACTGGTCTTACAAAGGATTAAACCACAATCTATCAGTCCTGCATAGAAAAAATATAACCCCAAGTATTCTTGTAATAAAAAAACAGAGTGGAGATTACGATGTCATTTTTCTACCCAGTAATTTTAATCTGTCTCTTTCTGCAGCATACAGTGTTATATGAAACAGGTGAATAATTTCTGCATAATATTTATTTTTTAATGCATGCATTTGCTTGTAGAAAAGGAACTTCACCCCTAAGAAGCACTGAAGGTGCAACTTTTTCAGCTTGGAGTTTGTACACTGGAGCCCTGTCCCTGTCGTCTCCCTTTGAAATGAGAGAAAATACTCCAGGGTAAGGCAGGAGACAGACTGCCATGTGGATGTTTGCATGTGTTGATGGACATGACATGACAACTTGTCAAGTGATAGGAGGTTTATCCTCAGTCCTGCTGAGAAATACCAGTAACGTAGGACTACAGTATTCAGATGCTATATGAAGGGATGACTCTGTCTTGCTGGTTAGGGAGGCAATAGAAGTAAGGAGAAGGATATATTTAGAAGTAAGATAGGAAGGAGAGTATAAGTCACCACGACTTCCAAGCCAATGGGCTACAAAAGCAGTTTACACCTTTCCATAGCTGCAGCAGGCTGCTGGGTTTCTCCCAGCTTCCTAACAGAGATCTGGCCAGCGTGATGGTTGTCTCTCTTCACACTTGGCAAAAGAAGTGGAGACCACAACCCAAAGGAAATGAACCTGAATGGGGAGAGCAGAGCTTTGGCCCTTGCCTAGCAAAGAAAAGTGAGGCAATTGGCACAAGTTGTGTTGGTTATGTAGGCTGGAGTTGCTGTTTTGGAGAGAAGTGCAGTACCCCTCCTCAGTGTGCCTGAGTCCTTGATCTCGATTTTTAGGGACCTGGAACTTTGGGCAGTGTAGTGCATACTCTCCACCTGCTCGAAATACAGCCACAGCAATACCTCCCTTATGTACTGAGATTGATGGGACCAGACTGGGCTTCATGAAACTTCAGGAAAAAGGCATGCACTCCTAGGACAGCCTCTCCTCTGCTTCCTGGGATGGATGGGTTTGCTGCCATCTGATTTGCAGCTGGTGCTTTCCACTATACTTAGTCCAAGTTTATGATGTAGGGGAAAACTTATTAAAGGAATTATGCACAAATAAAGAAGATGTGAATGAAGGTTTTGAGTTATTTTTCCTTAATTGATAATTTATCAGGATTTAATATAATAATGCATTTTTATTTACTTCCCTTAGATATCTATCTCTATGCCTTTTGAATAATTGGACTGGTTCTGAACTTCCTCTGATCAATACACTGCTACTCCTACAGAGAACAGAAATTGGCATAAACATTCTTTAAAAACATAAAATTTACTTTACAAGCCTTTCAGCAACCCATCTCATTTTAATTCTAATTGAAATCTATTCTAATCCTTAGTTTTCAAAACTGGTGTTACTATAATTTACAGATGAATGCCGATGCCCCAGTATTTCATTAGTAAACTCAATTTGCTCCTTGATTTCCTTCTTTAGGAAATGAAGTATCAGGCTGGTAAGAATAATAAGAAAACATAGAAAAGGCATTTTATTTAGAGAGCTTTTCTATCAGGAGAGAAATAAATGTGAGAAAAAAGAAATACAAAATCTGACAATATATCATCATGTGACTGAGATCATTATGATAAGTATAAGTTGTTTGACAGAAATGAGAATATCCTTTTATCCCTGATGATATTGACCAATTGCAAAGTCCTTAGGCATCCATAAAGTGTGGGCTTGTCATTAACCTGATAAACCTTTGACAGAGAGAGGAGTGTCTTCACTGTAAAGGCATTTGATTGTCTTATACTTGAGGCCAATCCTTGTTGTACCACATGACATCATTCCAAATGTTTTAGCGGTTACCAACTGTTTTGTTGACACTAAAAGAAGCTGGTCAAAGTTCAGCTCAAAAGATACATTGATGATGTGTTTTTTTTGAAGTGTTTCCCCCTAACCAAGCCCTGCATCCTCCTCCAGAATCAACACAGGCGTATGCTCCGCAGGTCTGCAAAGAGAAACAAAAAGCTTCAAAACTTTTTTTCAGGGAACCAGCTTTCTCTGAATATATCTTTGTCCTGAAAACTGGAAGAACAAAGTGCTAAATATTGCATCATGGTACGCAGTTTCTTCTGGAGGAGGCTGCACAGAGGGAATGGAAGGCCTTGGCATTCTGCACATTCCTAGTTTGCAGTCAGGTCAGCTTAAAAAGATAAAATGCAATCTGCTGCTTGCTATCTGTCATGAGAAAGGAAGCCTGATAGTTTTGCAGTAATGTTTAGCTTGTCATTCGTGGGCCATTACACTGAGTTAGTAGTGCTAGGAGAAGGGATTTATTTCCTTCTCTCTCTCTCTTACTGTAATAATTCTCAGATTAATAATGCTGTAGGCTTCAAAGTCTGTTTTGTTCAAAGTTTCTGGCTGCGGAACAGGCAAAATCAAAGATCAGATTTGCAATGAACTGGGTATTAAATCCCTTCAAAAAATGTCTTTGGCACCACAGTAAAGAGCTCCTAACAGCTTATTTGGATAATTGTAGAGAAATAACAAATTTTTACAAATGGCTTTAACATCTTGGATTAGCTACCTGACAAATAGGTGTTTTCCATTTATTTGGGGCCCAATTCTTTCTGCTAAGCCGTATTACCATTGCTGCTTTATAGAAGTGTAAAAGAGAATCAGGCCACAGTTTAAATAAGAATCAGGCCTTTGAGATGCAGCCACCAAAACAGTCTTGGCACACAGGGGAGTGTGGATCAACTATGCCCAGAAATAAATGGGAAACAGCAGCAGCAGCAATATTTGATTGCTTCTGCAACTACAGGAAAAAACAAACCCCAGAAAGTTACAAACTCTAAAAAAACCCTAATGTCTAATGTTGGGGACTCCAGCACTAGCCTGACTCAGCTCAGAGTAATAAATCTCTTAGGTGTGAATATCCAAAGAGTACAAGCTAACTGCTGTAGTAAGCTCACCACTTGCTCATGGCTGATCCTTATGGAAGAGAACCGCTGACTGCTTTTCCCAGATAATTCAGGCAGAATTTTAAAAATCATTCTAGAGCTTTCATTTTCAAAATTGCATGAGTTCTTTTAACTTTTGAGAAATCATTCCTTGTGTCTAAATATAGGGAAGTGTGTTGCAATGTCAAAAACCTTCTGCTGAAAATATTTCTTGACTCATACAGGGTGCTGTTTAGGTTATTACACTCATTGCAAGTGCCTGCTACATAGGGAAATGGAAGTGAGAAATGCTTAAAACGATTAAAAGTTTTAAAATTTGTGGAATATCAGCACATTACTGGTGTGTTAGTTGTCAACTCTTGGAGGCATAACTTCCTACTAACAGAGCAGTGAGCACTTGTGGTAGGTGTGCTGGTAGCAGTTGTCTGAATAGACAAATATAGAGAGCAAGCAAGAGAAGTGTGGAGGGACTGGGCTGTCTCAGAAGTTAGAGCTTTCCTCTTGCATTTTGAAGTGCCCAGAGACTACAAAGACCCAGGGAGAAGCAAGGCAGATGAGGGACCCATATCATGCTCTTTTTTTTTTTAATTTCAGTTCCTGAAGGGTGCAATCCGTGTAGAGTTACCACCAGCAGCATTTTCATTAGAGGAAGAAATGAATTTTTGCATGTGATCTGCTTGCATGCACTAAAACAATTTATTACAAAGAGTAAGCTCATACACGTGGCCTGCTGAATTTTTTTTAAAAGAGAACACATAGCAGACCAGGATAGTTATGGCAATTAGGACACAGTTCAGAGGGAAAGTTTTGGCGTTTTCCATAGCTGAGTGACAATACAGTAAGAGGGAAGAGCACAGGAAGGTCAAGGAGTGGTCAGTTTTCTAAAGAGTAACATGCCAGAAGCAGAGGCCCAGGCAAGACATACTGACTGCATCCTTAAAACGTCTCTGCTGCAAAAATTCTTAGTGGGGGGTAAGAAATTTCTTGCCTCGTTTTACTGGAAGAGGTGGTAAGCAAGGATGTTTGTGGGTGTAAAATGCACTGCCTTGATCTGACCAATCCCTAACGCCACTCGTGGGTCCTGTCTAATCCTTCTCTCTGGCAATGTTGTTGTCCATCTGTGTTTATCTCTACTCTGAGTGTCCCATTGGCTTTTAAATTTGTGGATGTGCTCCAGATTCGGTGCTGAATTTGTAATTTATGATATTTATATCTCCACCCTTCCCTGATTGTTGCACAAGATCTCATACTAGGATTTCTAACCCCCGGTTTTTAAAGAGCTCTCATTATTTGGGGGAGAAAAAGAACATTTTCTTCCTAAAAAATGCAGAGAATAATAAAGATAAAGAGGAGGTAGTTAACTTCTAACTGTGTTCTAGATAGGTTAAACCTCAGCATGTTATGAGATCTGTGAAGTATGGTGGGTTGAAAAAATATCCCTGAGAAAATAAGTTGATGCAAATTGCAGAAGAAAAGGGGAACAAACCCCAAAGGAACATGATCCTGAATAGGGGAAAGAAAAGCTTTGACCCATGTCTCGCAAACAAAAATGTTTCACTTGGTCTACTAATTGTATAGTAGGTGGCAGAAGGGAATAGAAAGTGAATGGAGACTGTGTTTGCCAGATGAGGTGCATCACAAGTGCTAGGACAGCCTGTTTTCTGGCCCCATCTGTCCTGGCAGGGGATGAGCAGTCCCAAGCAATCAGTGCTACTGCCAGCTGTGACTGCCTTGTGGGCTAGCAGATTGCCCAGAGACACAGGTTCAATGGGGCTGTCCAAAAGCACTGTACCTCCCTTCTCTTTGTAGTTCCCACTGCACCCTCCATGCTCTTGGTCCTTCAGTGGTGTCCTAAACCCCTACTGTAGTAGTTGTACATCCTTCTCCTCACCATCCACACCTGACTGCCTTTCCCTTTCTCCTTCCTGGGTGGTATGTGAATTGAGATTTCCCTGCCGCAGGGCCAGAGGGGTGGATATTGAATGGAAGAATTTTCCCTAGCATTCTGACTGAATATTTTTATTCTTAGCCTGTCACAGACCTCTACTTTTAGTCGGCTGGAACAGTAGCAGGGTTATTAGCATCAGAAATTTCTGGTGTTTGTGATGTGTTTTCAGAATCTTATCCAAGAGGAAGCATTCCCAAATATTTTACTTAATCTATTCAAAGCGCTCAGTGCGGTTGATATTTTATTTTTAGTTTCTATTACATTTTAGATTATCAAGGCCAAGACCACCAGCAACTTTGATTTTTGAGCAAGTGGCACAACAGTTGACATTCCTAAGTGGACTAAGTGCGCACATCTATCGATTAAATTAATGACGTTTAGAGTCAGCTTATCAGTATTTCTGGGAATCTGACATGTCTCTCTGCTTTAGTTTCCTTGGTTATTTGCACTTACGTTAAACCTCAGAGTTTAATGCACTTGTCTACATCTCAAGAGTGTTCTAGGAATTCATCTGGGACTCAAAACACCTGAATTCTGGGAATAGTGGGAGCAAAACAAGCAGCTACATATGGCATCAGCTTTCCTACACAAGGGTACCTGGCGATTACTCACCTTCGTGCAGTAGATGGTGCTTTACATATTGTAAGCACTCTGCAAGGAATGTATTTTTGTTGTCCCTATAAAGGCAGAAAGACAAAAATGGCTGCCTAAGTGAGAATTGAAGGCAAAGAACCACTACATCCAGAGTTACCAAGAATTTAGGTTTCCATCTCCAAACATATGATTTAGTTGGATCTAATTCTTAGATCCAGATGGATCAGACTGTCTTCCCTTTGCAAAGCTCCGCATGAATTTAAACTTTGTTATAATCACACTATTTTTTTAACAATTGAGGGTCTGACTCAGTGAATAAGACCGTTGAAAACTCCCATTGAATCCTAAGAAATCTTGAACAGATGGTAAGATTTTCAGTGGGGAAAGGATGACTAATTGACATACAGGTCAGGTAATCTGCTATTTACTAGAAAAATAACATAATTATAGGAGGAAAAAGCATGGGAGAGCACAAGTGTGAACACGTGGACACGAGTCTGCACTTGATATCAGAGTGTTTGTAGCTTGCCTGTCATTTTTCCTGTCATTTCTTAAGTGGAATAATTACACCTTATGAACTAGGCACAATGAAAACATGATGCAAAACACGTCAAGCAAATATTTTAGTGTAAGTTCTAAACTGCTTTTGCTTGATCTCTTGTTTTGCTCTCAATATGGCAAGGTATTATAGGAAGCAGCTGTCATTAACAAAACCTTTTCTGATAAAATGGACTGTTTTTCTCCAACTGCTATGTATTCCAATGCCACCAAAATTCCTTCTCACTCACTTTTGAGTATAAGAATTTAATACCTAATTATTTTATTTTCCTTGTAGATTTTTATAGTGCTGGAACCTCGGTAATTCGTTTCAGCTGCCAAGACACACCATGTTTGTCCTGTACACTTTTCTGTGTCCCATTGCAGTTGCACAGCATTTCTTTAGTAACTTTTAAGTGAGGGCATATTTATTACAAAGCAAGACTGAGTTATTCAGGGAACTCCACTAAAAACATTAGTGGTTAGGTCAAAACCACTTGAAAAGATACATGAATATGAGTAGGTGCTTTTTCTGCAACCACAACTTCAAGAACAATTTTGACATAAATGGTGCCACGTGGCAGAAGGTACTAGAGGCATCCTACTGTTTCAGGGATCAGCCTCATTTAAAATAAAACCAGTGGTCCTTTGTGAGAAGTCTCCTTCACATTTCACTGAAATTCTGGTCAAACACCTTGCATAGACGCTCCATAATGCTATTTTCATTCAAATGTGCAGAGCCAGTTCTTTGCATCAACTGCATTTCTGCAAAACACTGTGCTGAGAGTGGCAGATGCAAAAATGCAGCAAAACTTGAGAAGGAGCCAGGCTGTTAAAATTGGGGGTTAATGTTAAAACAATATTCTATGCCTGCCATTCCTTCATGCTTGGAGGGAAATATGAAGTATCACAGTATCACAGTATCACAGTATCATAAGGTTGGAAAGGACCTCCGAGATCATCGAGTCCAACCTATATCCCAACACTAACACCATCATCTAAAGCATGGCACTCAGTGCCTCATCCAGTCTCCCCTTAAACACCTCCAGGGTCGGCAACTCCACCACCTCCCTGGGCAGTGCATTTCAATGGCCAATCACCCTTTCAGTGAAGAACTTTTTCCTAACATCAAGTCTAAACTTTCCCTGACGAAGCTTGAGTCCATGCCCTCTAGTTCTGTCACCAGTCACCTGAGAGAAGAGACCAACTCCTGCCCTTCTACAACCTCCTTTTAGGTAGTTGTAGAGAGCAACGAGGTCTCCCCTGAGCCTCCTCTTCTTCAGACTAAACAGCCCCAACTCCCTCAGTCGCTCCTCACAGGGCTTGTGCTCCAGTCCCTCCACCATCTTCGTTGCCCTCCTCTGGACACACACCAGCATCCTAACATCTTTCCCAAACTGGGGGGCCCAGAACTGTACACAGTATTCAAGATGAGGCCTGACCAGTGCTGTGTACAGGGGGATGATAACTTCTCTGCTCCTGCTCGCCACACTATTCCTGATGCAGGCCAGAATGCCATTGGCCTTCTTGGCCACCTGGGCACACTGCTGGCTCATGTTGAGCTTCCTGTCAACCAGCACTCCCAGGTCCCTTTCTGCCTGACTACTCTCCAGCCACTCTGTCCCCAGTCTATAGCTATGCATGGGATTGTTGTGTCCAAAATGAAGTACCCAACATTTGGACTTATTAAACATCATCCCATTAGAATTGGCCCATGTCTTCAGTCTGTCCAGGTCCCTCTCTAGGGTCATCCTACCCTGTAACAGATCAACCCTTCCTCCCAGCTTGGTATCATCTGCAAACTTGCTGATGATGGACTCAATCCCCTCATCCAGATCATCAATAAAGATATTAAACAGGACCGGACCCAAGACCGATCCCTGAGGGACACCACTGGTGACTGGCCACCAACTGGATGAGACACCATTCACCACCACTCTCTGGGCTCTGCCATCCAGCCAATTACTACCCAGCACAGAGTGCTCCCATCTAAGCCACGGGCTGCCAGCTTTTCTAGGAGTCTACTGTGGGAGACAGTGTCAAAGGCCTTGCTGAAGTCCAGGTATACCACATCCACAGCCTTCCTCTCATCCACCAGGCGAGTCACATGGTCATAAAAGGAGATCAGGTTGGTCAGGCAGGACCTACCCCTCCTAAACCCATGCTGGCTGGGCCTGATCTCTTGGCCGTTCTGCAGGTGCCGAATGATTTCACCCAGGATTATCTGCTCCATAATTTTACCTGGGACCGAGGTCAGGCTGACAGGTCTGTAATTACCTGGATCATCCTTACGGCCCTTCTTGTGGATGGGCGTCACATTGGCCAACTTCCAGTCTTCCGGGACCTCTCCGGTGAGCCAGGACTGTTGAAAGATAATGGAGAGCGGCTTAGCAAGCTCATCCGCCAGCTCTCTCATCACCCTAGGATGGATCCCATCCAGCCCCATAGACTTATGAGGATCCAAGTGCCTCAGCAGGTCTCTAACTTCCTCCTCATGGATTGCAGGAGGGCCATATTTCACCCTGTCCCCATCAACCACAGAGGGCCAACTGTCAAGCGAACAGATATCCTTACTGTTGAAAACTGAGGCAAAGAAGGAATTAAGTACCTCAGACTTCTCTGCATCTTTGGTTACTGTATTTCCCTCCACGTCCAATAAGGAGTGGAGGTCGCTGCCACCCTTCTTTCTGCCATTGATATATTTATAAAAACTCTTCTTATTGTCCTTAACAGAAGTGGCCAATTTGAGCTCCAGTTGGGCTTCTGCTTCCCTGATTTTTTTCCTACACGACTTAACAACATCTTTGAACATGACCTGGCTTACGTCCCCTTCTTTTCAACGGTGATAAGTAAAATGGGAAGAATCAGCAACAACACATAGGTGTCTGCCAGCAACAGGGATAACTGTCTATACATCAGATGCTTAACATACCAGAAGAGACAATGGAGAAAACAATACAGAGTGCTCACTGCTAATCTAGACTGTGACTTCTTCACAGTTCAATGGCACTGAAAGAAGAAGCAACACGAATGCTGGGGAAAACATCGTCCACCAGAATTACAACTTCTGTTTTACAGCCCAGGGTTTCTGGGTAGCAAAATAGACATAGAAGTACTACCAGCAATTCAAATCATCTAGAGGTCATTACAACATCCGTACCAAAAATAATATGGGCTGGTCTGCTTGGAATTTAGTTAAGTGAAATAGAATTTTAATTCCAAAAGCACAGATTTTTAACAGTTGTTTCAAAATTCTCTCATCAGGCAGGTCCACTCCACAAATCAGGGCACAGAGCCCTGGGCAGCTTCTAAACAGGCTAATATATCTCTACTGGCTCATGTCCCAGCTGCAATATAGATGGCTTTATGCTGGGCTGCACCCGTTTTTGAAGCAAGGCCAGTTAGTAATTATATAGCACACAGCTCTGGAAAGAGGTAGCTCAAGGCTCTTTGCCTCAATACTCCCCTGCTGAGTGCAGACATGCCTTAAATCACAGCACAGCGCTGAACAGGCACTGACTCCTGTGTTGTTTTTTTAAAGTTGCCTTTGAAGCCATGATGGGGCGGTGTGTGTATATACTCTTCAGTTTATTTAGTTTTCCATTGAAATGTATTGCGTGAGGCCCTTCAGCTCATCGCATGCAGTCCTTGTCCAATATATGAGGCATCAAGGCTTTGTGTTGAAGAAGCAGACAGAGAACTGGTAGGCACATAGGTAGGTTAGCCCTTGTAATACTGACTCCAAGAAAGAGCAAGGCCACCCAGTTCCCTCTTTTCAAGATTAAAGAATGAACCAGCTCATTTTGTTACAAACCACCCTCATATAAAACGTGACGCAGTTTCAGTCTTTGCTCTGGGCCTCTACACTTGTTCCTTCCCTGTATTTATTTCCCCATTTTCATTTTTTTTTTTTTCCAAATTCCCTTCGCCAGCTGCATGTCAACAACAAGGAGGAGGTCTGGCAGCTGGCTGAGAGCAGCAGTGCTCATCTCTACTGCTGTGATAAGCTGTGCTGCAAGGCTTGAGAGGGACTGGTCTGTGCCCCCAAAGTCTGGGCTGCAGACTCAGTTGTTGACAACAGATCCTTTTCCAAAGTACTGGCTGTGGGAGAGGCCTTGATTGTCAAGTCCCCTGTTACTGCTTGCAGTTTTGCACAGTATTCCCACATGTATAAGCTGAGGTACCTGATTTTTTAAGTCCACTCACGCACAAAGTTCCTACATTGTCTTTTCTACCATGAACTTTTGATCCAAGGGAATACTATGTGTAAAATTGCACTCAGCTTTTTACCAGTGGAGCTGAAATAAATACTGATTGCATAATTTTCTTAAAGTTGCTATATTTTTCTGCCGTTGTATTTTGCTTTCATTGGTATAATAGTAAAATAATCATGATTCTAATGCCATAGTTACTGCTGACACAACACTGGCTTTGTTCCACTGATTTTAATGATTTACTCCCATGCTGATTGTTTTGGGATTCTCTTTAGGCAACAGATTTTTGACACTGAATTTCTGGTTGTTTGTGCATAGTTTACTACTGAGGTTCTCTGCTAGCTGCTTTTGAAATGCCCATTTCTATTGTCAAAGTTGTTCGGATGGGAGTTTTCTCCTTCACAGCCTGGGTTCTTCCTTAGCTCTGGGACACCAGGAACTCCTAATCCCATGTCTCTGACATCATGGTTGGTTGTCATGGCAATGTCTGAAAGCCATGCAGTCAACGGCCTTTTTTTTTCTGCAGAAACTATGTAGGAGAAAGGATGAAATCAGAGGGAACACTAACATTTGTATGACATGCACACATACAAATAAATGCAAAAAAAAGAACCGGGGAAGAACGCAAAAGCTGAAAACCAAGAAGTTATTTAATGTTTGTGTTTAAGGTGTGGACTTGAAGCAAAGAGAAATTCTTTTTGTGTGTTTCCTAAATCCCTAGCTCTTGGTCTTGTGCTGGACTTAGGTAACATTACTTCATCCAGTCAGCATACTGCCAGTGCCTGCTCTCAATGGATATTAAATTGGTGGTTGGTTTGCTTTGAGTTTCTTGTTGTTCATAGTATTTTCATGCTGTTCCCAAATCTGGACACTTGAAAGAGGCAACAGAACAGGACTCAGATTTATCCACTCCTTTTCTCCCCCAGCCTCTGATGTTCTGCAGCTTTGATTTTCTAGCAAACAGAAGCAAATCCTAGCCCCTGGAATGATTAATTCAAATTAGACTACATTTTACATTTCTATCATCGGCAATGCTTAGGTTCCCACTATATTGAACATATGCAATACTGTACTCTGTTTTTTTAGATAATTTCTTTCTTCATGTACTTACTTGCCACTTCTGAAGATCCCTCCTTGCCATCTAAGGAAAGATGGTTGTGATGAAACCTGGACTGTTAAAGTGGAATTTCCTTTGTTAAACTGCGCTGATTTAATTGATTGCATAAATGAAACATATTGCAATTTAGCCACATCTCACCCACAGCTAATTTATAGAAAGAAAGATGAATTCTTTAGTCATATGTCATTTGGACATACATTATGATGGTTAAGTTGATTATACATTAAGATTTCCTGGTTTGCAATACAAGTAAAGGTACAATTTTGAAGAAATTTTTAATTAGTGTTGCACTTGTGAAGAAGTCCTTGCCTGTGGGAAACTATGAAAAAGGGCAAGAATACACACTGTTAACTTGCCAGTTTATAAGACTGTTTCCCTCTGGACATCTCTTTTGGCTTATCTGTTACTGCCACGCTATATGAATTGAATCATCTGGTAGTACTTGAGCTGCACATCCCACCCCAATAAACGGCCGATGGTCAAGCTGACTCAGCTGCTGCTGTAGCTTACATCCCTAAGCTTGTTACATTTACTTAATTGATTCATTCTTGCTTTCAGACGTCGGAAGTTGATAACGGAAGGTTGCCCTTAGCTCCATTCCTATTGCTTAACTTAAACAGTTGATTAAACATAATAATAAAATTACATTAGTGCTTTGAACTCACATCTATCCATGATTCAAAGGCTTAGAAGAAGTTAATCCAACCATTTAAGGAGGTTTTTGAAGTTCTGAGAGTATCTTTCTCCTCAGGGGCACATTTTTTTCTGTTAGCCCCTTTGTTATTTTCTGAAAGTGATCTATAGCTTTATAGGCTTGGGGGAATCACTGCAGCCACCTCGTCTGCCTGCTGCCTGCGTTGGACCCTTGACATGAGCTTGCCCATGGGTTCCCACACTACAAGGGCTCATTCTGCCTTTCTTCTTAATGAACCCTCCAACAAAACAAAATAGGTGTGCTGTGGAAGACAAATATAACGCATTCTTCCTCCCCATGTCATCTTTCACTTCAGCAGACTGACAGCCATCAATAAGCCCTGTATATCCATCCAGCTCACAGATGCCATGGAGATTGTATTTTGTTGGCTAAGCACAAAAGGTTGAATATCCCTGAATTCCTCAGATGCCTGACGTATTACCACAGACAATTAACAAAGAGAGAACTTTCCCTCCTCCCACCAAAAGTCACTTCAAAACCTGCACCTGGTCATAATCTTTTCTGCTTGAACTAATTGCTATTTGCAGTGGCATATGGAACAAGGGTCCTTTGCCTGATAGTGGTGTTTCAACCTACAAAGACATTTCTTAACATTGCTTGTTCATTTTGGAGACTGTCTATACTTTACAATGGACTTACTTGCAGGAACTGTGGTTCTCAAAAATCTCAAAAAAAAAAAGAGAACAAAAACCAAGTGACTCTGAGAAAGCAAGGGGATTTTCATATTTAAAGCTTCTGAGAGAAGAACCAGAGAATATCAGATTGTGCTCACCTTCTTGAATAATTTATGTATACTTACACAAAAATGTGAAGGAGTTTCTAGTCTGTGTGGGCACTGTGTAAAAGTGGAAACTTTATTTATTTTTAAGTAGACTTGTCAAATTTAATTCTCTTTTGATACACAAGATATGTGATCTGGTTAATATTTTAACAATAAGCTTTTAGAAGACAGTTAATGGCTGTTACGGCCACAAGGCATCAGTGTGATCAGCTGCTGAGAAGCCTGGTGTAGCATAGTCTGTGAATACAGAAAATTCTGTAAAAGAGGAAATTATTCTTTCCAAATACATTATTACCATGGCTTCTGAGGCTTATCTTTTAAGAAAGCATTCAATCTCAACATGAAGATCCAGGTAACAATGAATTAGTCATTATAATACCCTTAAAGTGCAATTTGTGGCTGTTGTAAAATAGAAACTGTCATGCCCTAAGATCCACTTAGTTTTATAGAAGAGAAGATTTATTTCCTTTTTCAGCAACAGCCTGGTGATATCAAGGCTTAGCCACACAGATCCAAGTCCCACTACAGGGTGTTTGGCCCTGCACCTCTCATCTCCTGGACAGAGGCTCTGCCTTTGAGCTGGAGCCATCACAATGTCTTTCATGGATACATGACAGTGTGGAACGTAAAAGTTCCACTTTGTGCAGAACAATTAATGTTTAAATGGAGTAGAGCAATATCTCCTCCTCTATCATGTGGTTTTGGTGTTTTTTCAGCCATTGGCTTGGGTGTGGGAGTGGAAAACCCCACGTCTCCCTGATCATTTAAGCTGTAAAACCATGGGGATGTGGAGCCATTCTCTCCTCCTGTGCCCAGCTAGTGTTGAAATAAGTAAAATAAGACAGGCCCAAGAGGAGGAGTTGGCAGAGAATCACAGAAAATGATTGCATGATCGGAGTATTCAGCCAGGGAGGTGTCCCCAAGCAGATGCTGAAAATGTACCTGTTTCCCATATGAACAGAGATTAATTATCTGCTGGGCTTGTGGCTAAACGCTTGCTAGTGTCCAGCAGGCCTTTCATCTGTCTTTTGAAAGACGTAAAATAAGCCTTGGTTTGTGAAATCAAAGAATTATAACCCTGGTTTTGGTGGAAAAGTCAAGATAATGAATCACTAGCAAAGATGGGCACTTACATTTGATTCAGTTGGGAGCTGGGCAAACACAAGCAGTGGGGCTTGCTTGTCAGGTCTTCACTCCTCACAGACAAGTGAGGCCGGCATCATATTGCTTCAGTTTCTGTAAATCCCACTAGAGGAGTATAACAATGGGCGGTGACGGCTTCTTCAGTGCAAAGTTGTTTACATTTTCTGTGTATGTGTGTCTATCTACTCCAGAGAGAAAATGTCAGTTTGTGAGAGGCAACTACACTTACACCGAATAAATAAATTGTCAGTGATTACAAGGTGAGAGCTTGTTTTTTTTCAGCCACATTTCTGAGCCATCTGGGATTACTGAAAGGGCAGGTACAAGCATAACCTTCTGGATCCTTCTCACACAGTTGCTGGTGGCAAAGTCATCAGGGCAGTACCTTGATATGCTCAAGGGTGTCCCATGGGTTCCCAGGAGGTTTGTATAGCTTAGGGTAAAGCATACGCTGAGGTGTCTTAAGTGCAGTTGACTGAATTAGGTAGGTTTAAGTTAGCATGAACAGGCACCCTGAGTGCTGGAGGGGTGTGTTTTTGATGCCTAACCCCTCTTTGTGCCCTGTATAAGGAACCCATGCACTTCCCTGACTGTGCTCTGTTAATTGTGCTAGTGGCACCGCACCCTGCTGAGTAACATGCTCTGACACTGGCTTACCCAAGAGCGGCAGTGGGAAGAAGGAACACAACAAACGCTGCCGTAGCCCTTTTCTCTAGCTTATGTGATCTAAAAAGTCTCTTTAATTTCAGATTTCTGTGAACAAACATGCACACAAACAAATCCTGATCTTCATCATGAGTGCATGCTTCTGTACGGAGCACTAGACATGGCACCTCACCAGATTGGCATCTTCTCTTTACTGAGCACTGCATCTTTTATCCAGCTCAAGAAATTTGCAACTGGTAAAGTCTCTGAAGCCTTTTTATACTGAGATAATCAGGGAGAAAAGGGCAGGGAATTTATCCCTCCAGCTTTGCCCTGGATTCTCTCAGAGGCAGGATATTTATCCTGTCTCCGCGTAGGAACACAGTCAGTTTAAGAGGCTGAAGTATTCCTTGCTGAGCAGCATCAAGGATGACATTACATACAGTACAGAGATTATCTTGATGCTTCCTATTGAGTAATACCCTTTTTGAAGTAAAACAGATTAATCTGAATTCATTTCCCGCCTTCATTACAAAGTCTGTCCAACTGGAACAACAGTACTCCTGCATGGCATCTAAATTACATGCAGCAATGCCTGGATTGAATTTGCTGTTCCTATGATTCACCTGTAACAATCATCTTTGCTAGCATTTTCTTTTTTAGTAGATAGATAATTTGAAGCATTACCTAGTACATTTGACCTACAGAAGAATACTTGTCATCATTAAGTTACTATCAAAAGGAGAGGGCTGTTGGTATAGAAATTATAGATATATCTTTGTGCATTAGATCTTAATATAAAAAAGCTCACAGAATTCCTAATTTGTTCCAATCCCAGTCATGCAAGGCACTAAGCAAAACCGTATCTTGTGGAAATTGCTCTGCACATGCAAAGAGGGAAGACAATTTAGAAAGCCTTGGCACGCAGCTCAGTTCAGTGTCATTGACTTAAAGGGAATGGAATATATTTAAAGTGACTAAAGAAGAAGCGTCCGAAGACCTCTAGTAAGCTCACAGTCCACAAAGATATTTCACATGTTTTAGGGGCCAGGTTTTTGTAATAGACCTTTTATATCCCATTTAAGTGCCTCTTTGGGTGCTGTTTTTGTTCAATGCGCAATGGATCAAAAGGAAAGGTTATTACTGACTTCACTGAGCCTTTAATGAGGCGTATAACCATTGGATATCTTTGACAGCTTCCTTCTCTGCCTACAAACTATAGTTATTAATGGCAGCTTCTTTTCCTTTCTTTTAGGGTTCGTGGTTTGTAAATATAAATATAGTGATTGAAAAGGTTTGTATGTAATGGTGAGCCCAGAGGCCCAAAAGCTGACCAAAAAAAAAAAGAGTCACTGTGAATCTTACTACAAACCTGTTTTCTGGGTGATTTATGCAGCTGTTGAAAGCTAAGAGCATGTTACAAACTCTGGTTTGATAAAGTGTTTGTATGAAGGATAGTTCTTGCAATGTTTGTAGATGATTGCCAGGGCTTAAAAATGCTGTGGCAGCCCAAGAAATGGCTTCAAGTGCAAAAATAAGAATCCCTGTCCTTATGACACCTTATGATTCCTTATGAGCATGGGAAACAAGTCCAAAATAGCTATTTGAATAGGTGCAGGGTACAAATAGGATCATATTAGAGATTAGGAGGAAATAGACATAGGACAAAGAGAGAAACTGGGGAGATTCAGAGAAGGCATACAGCAAAGGAAACTTCGTGTTAGCAGGATGTCACTTTTTGGTCTGGGGGTTATCTGATGTGACTATAACTGTTATATGGTTGCAGGCATAGAAGGTTCTGCAAACTATGAAAATAATTGTTTTAATATTTCTTTCTTAACCTTTTTCAATGAAAAGGTATTGTTTTCGGTTTTAGAAAAAAATATGGGTGAGGGCAGACATTTTATGTTTGAAGTTTAGTCTTATGTCACCCAGTAGCTACATGCATCCTGCCATGGATCTTGGCTGTGTCAGACAAATAAGTAACAAAACGAAAATACACAGCAGATACTGTTCAGGCAGACACCCAAAGCTCCTTGGTCTCTATAGCATCCACAGATGTGCTTTTCTTGTCTTTCCTTCCAGCTCAGCAGCATTTCAAAATCACGTGTTTCTGTCTGGCCAGATCCCTTTGAGATATCATTTTGGAATTCCTTTCAAATATTTCACTTAAGATTAGGCTCCATCCAAATACAAAAGGTGTTACTTCTTGAAGGAAACAGGTTTTCCCCAGGAGAATATATAACTGCTGTTATTACCTTTCCTCCTACACCTCTTTCCCAGCATATTTCTTGTAATGTGTTAAGGGGCCTGAAATGCTAGTTTCCACTTTGACATATCTGGAAAAAAAAGGTTATAAATCTTTGTTCATGAATAATGAGATCACAAGTCTTAGAGGGGCATTCATTTGAAAATGTCAGATAAGATCAAGGAGGTCTGGGAGAGTTGATTTTGGAATATTTTTAAAACCAACAGAAGTGAAAATTTGACACAAACTCTGAGAACTTAGTGTAAAGCATCAATTGGTAGTAAAAAACAAAATCTTTGCCACTGCTGGGAAAGATCTGATATATATGTCAGATGAAACCAACAGACAATAGAAACCAAACACGTGTTACACATAGTTTCCACTGGATTTTTGTGACTGAACTAGCATCATAGCTGAGTTCAGAAGTGAAAAACTTGAAAACTGTTAATATCTGCCTTCACAGCTTCTTTTTAAAAGATGCCGTCTCAACCTCACAATCTTCTGTAACATCTTTATGAAAGCATTGCTGATGCGGTTTGGAAAAAATTACCTGGCAAAATATTACTGCAAAATAGTACCATTGCACACTCTAAGAAAGAGAGAACTATATGTTCCACTAGAAAGCTCATGTTGTCTGCTGCACATGCTTAGTGGGACCTTTTTTATTTTCGCTGTCCTCATGGTGCCTACAAAGCACCAGACCTTACTTCAGACATATTGAAAGATCTCCCGTGGCTAGCTTCAGTGTTACCTGAATGCAAAAATCTGTATTTCAGCATGTCTTTTACTATGATACTTTGCTCATGCCAGGTAAGTGTTGCATACCTGCCAGTGCATGGGTGGTGAGAGATGGGATGGTCTTTACCATCAGAACAGGGCTGTGATCTCAAAAGAAAACATCATTCTATTAAGCAGTTGGCTTTTCAGTGTCCTTTCAACAGGTTTAATGTGTATTGAACGTCACACCACTTTTAGTAGAAACATGAATGTGCCAAGAACTCTTCACTACTGTCATAGCTACAGTTCATGTCCTAATGAGCATATATTGAGTAAGGAAGATGCCCAATTCCATTTGTAAAAGTTATTAAATGGGAAAAAGTTTTTTCTTGTTAATCTAATGGTCTGTGTTGCTTCCTTCCTCTGCTACTTCCTCTCAACAAGTAGTTTTATGGTACTTCAAACACAAATGACACCGTGTGTGTCCATTTGGTTTCAGCACTCACATATCATTTTTTGTAAGTTAGCTCTGCTTTGTGTTAGGTTGTATCATTATAGAGTTGGGATTTTTTACCCTGAAACAGTTATTCTTGGAAAAATTATTGCTGACCAATAATCAGGCATTCGTCTTTTTCAGATTATGGAAGCTGAGAAGTGTCATGAATCAAAAGAACCAACTTTTATCCAAAAATGCCTACACTCCGTAAAGTCTTGCTACTTTATCCCAAATGTAGGCTTGTTACCATAGAGATGTGATGAATTCAAGGGTTTAAGACTTGCCAGAAAATATTATTTGCCATGCTTAAGGTAAAGTTTTTCTTCCTTACTGTAGCAGTGGAAGCAGAAACTGTAAAACAGCATCTAACAAAGGAAAACTGGCAAAAGCAAAGAAAGAAATAACATTCTTTAAATAAAAGCTATCTGTTTTTAACTAACAAGAGTGTAAGTATTGAAGCTGTTTGTCCTCAGACCTCTTTAGCAGCTGTAGTTACTGTGTACTTTAGCGACAGAGTCATACAAATATTCTATTTTCAGGGCATTTTGTTCTCCCTTTCTCCACCTTTAAAAATTGGTGAATCAATTGATCCCTCAACATTTTAAAATCTATCTGGCCTTTTTTTCAGACCAAAAGGAATATTACCAGTTCTTTTTGGTGATATGTAAGGTGTTCTTTGATATTTTTTGGACGGTGTAACAGTCCCTCTGTTCCTAGAAATTATTTTTGGCACCTAGGTTTAGGCTAATACTACACATCCACTAAAAAGGCATTTGAACAATTTGGTCTCTCCTACCACCCATGAAAGAAGAACTTGGGAACTAAGATGCTGCTATAACCATGACTCAGTTTACTGGAGCCTATTGATGGCTAAGACTTACTGGAAATTGAGTTTTATTTTGAAAATGATGCCTCCATGACTTTTCAGAGTTCTGGAAAATGTTATGCCATACTGCCACGAGGCACACTGCCCCTCAGTGTTGAGAAGAAGCATTAATGTAAAGTTCTCAAGGAGGATCCAGGAGAGATGAGGCAGCAGCATCTGTCCACCACAAAGAACATCCGGTATTCCAAAACCGCTGCTGTGTTCAGTGTCTCCCCATCCTCCTCGTGGCAGTGGGAATTGCTGTAGGGTGAGGGCCATGAGAAAAAGCGAGCTGTCCTTAAAGGCACTGGCCATGACCAGGCCAGTTGTTGCTGAGGGATGTTGTCACCTCAGAGCTGCCTACGCATAGGAGACCGCTAGGGCATCCTGGGGACAGCCCTTGGTATCCCAGGCTCTGACACAGTATTTGGTCAAATGGGTGGGGATTGCTTATCACCTCCAGCACCAACAGCTTGGCCACGGGTATGGAGGAGGGCTGCAAAGTGAGTGGGCATGCGAAAGGGCAAGTGTGCTGAAAGCTTTAGAGCTTCTGAGCTTGCTTGTTTGGTGTTACTACTACAAGTTCGTAGTATTAAAATTAATAGCAATAATAACAACAGAAATAAGATTTTAGTTTTTATAGTTATCCATGGAGTGCCATAGATACTATAATATACAACAGCAAATCAAAACTAGGGGTTGCCTTTTAATCACAGTAAAGCTGTTTTAAGAAACTTTGGCAAGCTTAACAGCAATGCAAATATTCCAAGTTGTGCAATATGTGTTTAGGAGAGGGGAGAAAGGGCTTAAAATTCATTTAAATTGAAAAACAGCAGTCATGCATTTCTCTAAACGACTGTTTTCAGTACCATAAGCCACATCCTTTCAAATTTCCCCTGCTTGGCCACATCATTAGAATGAAGTGTCATAGTTGGTTAAATCACTTTGACATCACCCTGATGATGTGTCAAGCACAGGAAATTTGAAAGGACAGGGCTCAGTAAGGTCTTACCCTAACTTGCCTTCTTTTGACAATTCCTCCCTCCTGCCCCACACCCTCCCTGCTCTTTTTTTCCCACTTCAGTGTTTCAGAGCTAGATTAACTCTTAAAAACCGTACAATAAGGCCAACCCTGCCATAAGTGTGGAGATAGCACTCTGCAGCTCTTCCATCTTTTTTTTTCAAAGTCAGCATTTTCAAAGCATCCAAGTATTTATGATGATGGCTCATAAGTGGAATCAGTTATATTGAAATTGTTGGAGAAAAACTGTGCAAGTAAACCTCAGCTGCCAAGATGCACATGGCTGCAGCTTCAAAGCACAGGACTGGAAAAGAACCTGCAGACTGTGAGCCCTCTGCCCACATACATAAAGCAACTGGTGGAAGTAGAGTCCCATTCCATAAACTGATTAATAATGAGCTAGTGAGATTTTTCCTTAAAATACTGCCATTGGGAAACCATGTTGGAGAATGGCTCTCGGACCAGGGTAATGAGTCACTAAACCAACTCTGTGAGCAGTCATCTGCTTGAAGAAGGAGACGTGCTGACGCCAAAAACTTACAACTCTGAGTAGGAAGCAGTGTGCACAGCCCTTGTGCCGGAGTTTTCCTTCAGCTGAAATGGCTCTTTTGCTCTGATCCCCTTTCTCCAACCACAAAGTACTCAAAAAAAAACAATCCTACCTCTTCTCAAACTTCACCCTGCTGACCTAAACAAGCCACGTCATATTTTATCAAGAAGTTGTCTCTCCACTCTTTTGAGAAGTCCTTCACTGCATTACTTTTATTTTCAGTGCTTCTTTTTGATAGTACATGAGCAGGAAAGAATGCAGTATTCCCTCTGTGCAGTTCCCATAGCTTCTCATGCAGAACTACTATTTTTCCTCTGCTGTTGGAAGTACTTCCTCTTTATACTCATTGCAGTAGCTTCTGGATTTTTCCACGGATGGATCCAGTTGATGGCCCAGACCCATCCTGTGCATTCATTCCTGTAGAAATTAATGGTTCAGAGACAGATTACCTACATTGGACGTGTAACCATGTGTTTATTACTAGTTAGCAGTCTCTGAAGATTCAAACTAGACAGCAGCAGACAGGTGGAGGCAGATATGTGTCTTTGCTCCCACTGTGCAAGGCCACTGCACTCAGTTCTGTTACACATAATCTCACTTCTAACGCACCAGCTGCCAAGGTTATCCATTTCTTCCTTTCCAATTCTTTTCATGCTTTCCAGCTTTGTGTCATCAGTAAATATCTCTCATTTGCTACTATTTTTCTGTGCCAAGGCCACTAATGAAACTATTAAGTAAATAGGTCGTAAGGTCAATTCGTCAAACAATAGAGTTCCTCCCACCTGATGATTTCCCTTTCAGCCAAACCTGTTGTGAGCTGCCCTTCAGGCACTTCCCTGTTGACCTTATAGTTATTATACTCATTCCAAGCTTCTGCACACAATGTAACTTTTCTGCCTATGGCTTCATATCAAGTATTTACCTGAAATCCAGATAAAACTCTGCATTTCCTTTGTCTAGGAATGCATTTTTATCACTAAAGAAATATACCTGCTTATTCTTGCATGATTTAGTTTTTTTAAAGCCATATTGCATTGTATATAATTTTTTATTTCTCTCTATGTAGACTTTTCTTCAAAATTCATTCTTAGATTTTGTGTACTACTAAAGTCAGGTTAGTTCCTACATGCCAGTGGGCTATTTCCATCTTTTCACAAGCAGCAGCATTACATGAGCTATATTCAAATGTAATACACCATGTTAATTTAGCTCTTTCATAGTTCCAAAGGGAGACTGCCTGTTCCAGGGATTCCTACTTCAATTTCAGCTGCATTTTCAATGCAAGGGTCTCACTTTCATTACCTACCCTAATCTATTTTGTTGTTTTTATTAAAAACAAGACAGAGTTTCGAAATTCCAGTGGGGCTTTACCTTTTCTTTGATATTATACTGATGGTTAAATAGCTTTTTACTTATTGTTTCAATTTTTTTTCAATGTCTAATTCAGCCTGAATTTCTTAGAGTCTCACCTTACCTCTACACTTCCTGATATCTAATGTAGCTAATTTTGCCCATCATTCAGTTTTTACCTCCTGAGGAGGCTTTTTCTAAAATTTTAATATATTCCTTTAGGTGGTTATTTACCTCTTTCTGTCTAGAGTGCTTCCCCAGAAGTTTACAAAATTTTTTCCTTTGCTTTTGCTACAGATTCCAGACAGGATTCATCCTTTTGACTTTGAGTAATTCTGTGCTTCCTCTGCACTCAGGTCCTTGATTTCTTTTGGATAGCTCACTAATTACATACCTTCATTTTTCAGTCTTTATCCATTTGAAATCTGAAACCTTTATTACAAAACTGCCTTTGTTTATCCTTAAATTGTATTTAAACAGAATCAACCTCTGATCCACTTGAAACAAGTTTTTATTTCTTATCACTCATAAAAACAAAGTCTAATTAAGGTTGTCCTCTTGTTCAATGAACTTTATCTTAGTTGATCAAGAAAATTGCCTGCTATAGTACTCAGGAGAACCTGGATCTTATCCCTAATATTAATACTTATTTTTCATCCTATATTTTTACATAGTATAATATACTGTATTTATATAGTCCAAATAGATTTGTCCATGCTATGTGTTTGCTTACTCCTTTATGGCCACTTACCGCATAGCATATAATATTACTCCACCTCATCTTTCTCTAAAAATACACCTTTTCATTACAAACCCTTCAATATCCATGTTCTCTCATCCTTGACAAAGCATCTTGTATTTTTGGTGAAACATGTTTTAAGATTCTCCGACACGCATTCTAATTTTCCTTTACTTTTTAGGGACAATCTGAAGATTTCAGTTGACGTTTAATGATCACTTGTTTAGTAACCAGACTAGACACAGTCCTTTCTCTAGTGGTGCCATCACTTGGGTGATTGCCTTCAGTATTAACCTTCCATTGTCCATTGTGCCTTTGGGAGGCTGGTGAAGGTTGATTAATATATTACTATTTTATAACCATGGCCTTTTAGGTCTGGGTACTCAGAATTGAAGGGCCTGTAATGCATGCAGCCTTTTGTCTCTCTTCTCATCACTCCTCAGCTCAACTTTCCAGCCAACTCAGGGTTTCAAACCATGTGACCCTCTCTGGGCTTGCCTTTTATTCTGCACTGATACACTGCTTCTGTGTTTCACTCCAGAGTGGCAGCCACTGAGCATGTATAGCCCTATCCTTCTGGCTTTATATCCTTGGCGCAGTTGGCTTTTCTTCAGTGACTGACTGTCTCTACCACCAGCCCAATAGATTACCCAAAACAGCCCTGGATTGAGAGTCTTTCCAGAGAGAGCAATATGGTTTGAGTGACTATGTAACCTTTAACGCGAGAGATGGAAAATAGGCCAAAATATCCCTTTATTTTGATATTATTTTGGATTAACACCACTAGTTATTTGTAATTTTCTTCATGAGAGGTAGAGACAGGGCCAATATTTTCAGATCTAATAGAGATATTAATTTTTCCTAAAATATAGCATATTTACCCGTAGGCTCTGGTTATAAGTTAGAGATATCATCAGTGTAGCTTCCCCCTCTTTCTCTAATTATTACTAATTAAGTTATTAAACCATTTTGATAAGTGGTCTACATCCAACCCCTGCATTAAAAATGCCCTCTGCCTGAACCCTTCAAACCTGGCACAGAAATTTCTGGTGAAGTTTACAATACAAATGGTTTATAGCAATAAAGTGGCACTAGGAATGTTTTCACTAACTGTGCCAGTTCAAACCCACATAAGTCATGCACTGAATTGTTGTGGTTTGAAAAGATCTGTTTGCATTTTATTTTTAAAGCAATAATTAAATGACATATAAGGATACTAACATCTTAGGTCAAAGAGAGAGCCAAAATGGACATTATAAAAATGTTCATTTCGGTATTAATTCTGTGTTTACGGGGCGTCTCCTGTCTCTAAAACCTCCCTAGACCGCTATTAATCATAACCTATCAAGTACATTCATCATGTGTTTTTCCTGTCATACGCCAAAGAATGTCTTATTAATTAAAGGGGTGAAAAATTGGAAAGGTTCCTTTTCTCTCCCATTGTTTTGCAGAAGAGGAAATGATAAAGTTCAAACAGTAAATCTGCTCTTTTCCAACAAATGTTCTTATTGGCAACACAGATTTCAGTCACATTAAAAACAAAACTGTTTAGCAAATTTTGGTCCAAATCTTGCTTGGACTGCTTGCTCATCTAGTTCTGAACTCAATTCACTGTAAAAGCAGAATTTGGCCTTTTAGCACTTGTGCTGCAAAGTCCATGACTGTTGTTAAAGGCATTTTAATTAAACCCAGCATTAAAACTACATTTTTCTTTCAAACCATCTAGAACCAATAATTAGTAGCAAGGGGGTTTTCAAACCTCAAAAGAAATTGTTTGGGTGATATGCTATATGTGGTTTATAGATTTAAAATCCCTGGGGTTTTGTTTTCTGGGAAAGAGAAGACAAATCCCCATCTTAAAGTTAGATGGGTTGAGTTTTCTGTTCATTCCCTACTGGACAGTCATCCACATCTCAAAAGCTAATAGTTGCTTTAATTCATGACAGCTGTTTTCTTTAAAATAGAATTGAATTTTATATAGCTCCATTCATATTTGAGGTGTCCCAAAGTATTGAAAAATAAGGAATCAGTGCCAGCTTTCGTGGACTACTGCAGCATGTTAGAGTTTTGCTTGATGAAGGTCCCCAGGATCTGGGTCCTTTAGCTGGTAGTGATGCTCTGGGGGTGGGCTGTACCAGAGTAGATATTCTACAGCTGGTAGCACCCCTCCAGCCACAGGAGGCAATACTGACAGGACTCTGGGTTAAGTTCATGCTAATTCAGAAAGTACAGGAAAATGCCCTTTCTTTTAATATCTCTGAACAACCACACCCTCAGTCGGTTCCGTAACTATTGGTCTGCTAAATTTCCATATTTTCTATGCTTTCTGTCCAAAATATGATCCACCAACGTTCTGCCTTGGATCTGCTGCAAAGGCTGACTTGCATTAGTCTGATTATGTTAGCTCTTTACCACTTAACAGGCTGAGCAGAGCAGGGCAGGTAGGGTCCTTCCACCCTCAATAAAAATGATGTTGTCATACCACAGATAGAGATCCTGGGTTAGTCACTGCCTGCTTATGAGATTGTGCCAATGCATACCCGCTGAGTGCATTTGGCTTTCTAAGATTAAACATCCATCTTGATCCTTATTAACAGAATCATAGAATCATTAAGGTTGGAAATGACCTCTAAGATCATCAAGTTCAACCACCAGCCCAGCACCGCCGTGCTTACTAAACTAAGTCCTCAAGTGAATCTCTTCTGAAGAGCTTATAGCTATCCATTGCAGCACTTGAAAGCTGCTATTCTATCCTACATCTCACATAGTTTGTTTTAACCACTGCCTTAAAATGGCAACAGCAAAACCATGTAAGCCTTAAGGTATAAAGGCATGATAACTCAGACCAACAGCAATAAGAAAGATGTGCATATTTACTTCTAATTGGGAGCTCAGTGTAATACAGTAGTTCTGTGGCTACACAAAGGTTTCCACAACAGAAATACCTGAGAACACAGGTAATAAGCTACATCTGAGCTCACCATCACTCCCTTGATATTGCAGGCAGCCACTCTGCAAATCAGCTGTACAAGTAAGGGAGAGGAGTTGACAGTGAGTAGAAAGACCATACCAACCTTTCCACCACCTGCATCAACGTGACTTATTAACACAGAGTATTGCCCAGAAACAAAAAACTTATTAAGATCAGAATGACAAAATTGAATTACTCTAGATAAACGATTTTTTCAAAAAAATGTCACTAATTAGTCATTTTGCCTTTGAAGCAAAGAGTGTTTCTAGACAGTCAGAGTGGGGCTGGGAAAAGTCTTTCAGGATAAATACATAAACACACGTTCACAAATTACATCAGAGGTTTGAAATAAAAAAAACAGTTACATCAAACTATGCTTTGGAGCAGCATAAACCAAATGGATCTAAATTCTTCCCTGCTGTGATTCTGTGAAATCAATGAAGTTACACTAAGGCTTTGAAATACTATTTTTATTGTAGGCTCATCTATTTTAGAGGCCACAGATGGATGCCAGCTATCACGAAGTAAATAGTTTTCAAGAATGGATATCCAAAGGGAATTTTCTACAAAAGAGCTGAAGAGAAACTTGCAGCACCATTATGTGTTTAAAATAATTCAACATGTGATTTAGGATAAGTGGGGATTTCATGATGCCAAACAAGCTTTGGAGACAAGTTACATGTGAGCATGAAATCATGAGAAGGAGGGAAGAAGAAAAGGAAGGTACAATGAACAGACATCAAGCAGTTTTATGGTTGGAAGATCATGATCTTCTTGCCTGACATCCAACATAACACATTGCAAGAATGCAGCATGGAAAAGCAGAAGTGAGAATGATCTGGGATAAAAAGAAGAACAAAGTATCAAGCTGCTATGCATAAATAGGATAAAAAGAAAGCGAGGTATTAGCACAGGCACATGTTACAGAGCCTTCCAAACACACGTATTGTCCAAGGCTGATACTGTTTTCCAAAAATCTTTTTCCCATTTCCCGTGTTAAGCTGAAAGGTGCAGAATGCACCATTAATCTTAAAAGAAGCCACTTTTACTTCCAGGAACAGATTTGTCCAAGCTTGGCTCAAAGACTGAGAATTCTTTTACTCATCCTGTTATAGGTAGGTTTTAGTGGGTGATGACATTCATCTGTTATAGCAAAGGATAAGTAAGATTGCTCATTCCTATTTTTCTCACAGGAAGAAATCCAGATGTGCATTCTTAGTGTTATCTTTATCCTTATTCCGAAAAATTCCCATTCACTTCAAAAGCTTTTTTAGCCAACACAAAGTAAAGATCCAAGTTGTGTCTCAGTACATAGCAGTTAAATGCTGCAAACAAGTAAATAAATATGAGGATAAAAGTAAATGATCTATAACTCTTACAGCACAGCTCTGTTTTCCTTCTCAGTTTCCTTTTTACTCACTTTAATCACTGACTGGTTCTTCAGGAAAATCCTCACATTTTTGGTCTCTCGAGGTGGAGTTTGCCCCACTAAAACCATGTCATAGCCCTATAACCTTATCCTTTAAAATCTCTTTATAGAAAGAAATCACCATCTTTGGAGGGTGAGTCACCCCCTTTGAGCATTGCCACCAAAGATAGATGGGATATGTTGCCCTCTGGGGGTGCTTATTTTCATCTACTGCTTTATATGGGAAAGTTAGATAATTCTTAGATATACGAAAGGGGCAAGATGAATCCCAAACTTTGTCAGCAGATAAATGAGTGAAAATCAAGTGAAAAATACAATTTTTTTTGTAGATGTGCCTTACATACTTTCCTGTCCTCTCCTGCCCTTTTCTTGTCTTCTCATTTCTCTACAACTTTAAGTTGTAGATCTCAAGAGCTACTGCGGGAGAAAGAAACAAATGCTGTTTACCTCTTAAAAAATAATCAATACATCCACACAACAATCTGCATCATTCACAGCCAAGCACTTAGTTTGTTAAATGTCCATTAAAAATGACAAATCATTATAAAGAGGCTTTCTCTCTGTTGTATGCAGAAATAGTTGACCATCTTCTCATGTTTTTTGGAGCCTTATCCACGTACACAACATTTTTTAATCTCCTCAGAGTTGCTTACAGACTTAAGGCACTCAACGACCTTGTGCTAATGACCTCTATGGGCCACCGAATGTGGAATTACTCAGTCCTGCAGCTTCATAGCCTTCTAAGCTAAGATCATGATCTTCTTAATTAAGATTAATCTTAATTCCCTGGAGGAAATGGCAAAGGGCAAAGCAGCAGAAGTCTCACTATTTGCATCTGTCTCTGCCCATGCACCCTGGCCCTTCACCTCCTTGGCATTTAGGCCCCTGCATAAATAAACCTGTCCTTAATTTTAAGTCCCCCTGAAACCAGTTGGCTGAGGTGCCTTTCTGATCAATCTGCTACCAAGCACACTCAGAGACACCACAAAGGTTGACATGGGCTTCCAGTTTGACTCAACACTGACACTCTTACTCTCTGCTGTATGTGAATTTTGTTGATTCAGATCTTAAGGTTATGCATCATCATTTACACCTACAGTCTGTGGGAGACGTGTTCTCCTTTCACAATCTGTAATTAAAGTAATTCTTCTAACAGAAGGCCATGTTTCTGGAGCTAACGTCATGTGATATAACTTAATTATCTTACTGTCAGCTGTGCTTTGCTGAACATCTGGCCTTTGATCTTTTAGGTTGAAGCTCCAAGTTAATTACAAATACCATCAGGATTGCAACGTAGCCTAATTGTGCTTACCTCCTAAACATTGTTTAATCGATTTTGAAATCCTAATCTACACATCATAAAGGTTATTGGTCATGTTAATTGGCTAAATCTGTCATTGTAAAGATGGAGGGTATTGAATAATTTAACTAGACAATGGGATTTAAAAATCCAATGTGCGGATAATCCTGTTGTTCCTGTCACAAACTTCTACTCTACTGTTTTTTTTTTTTAAAATATTTTTGCAATTAAGATTGATTATATAAGGCTGATTATTCTAAAACTGATTACTTTCAGTGCTGCAGAGAGAGCTTTTCCTCTCTCTTCTTCCACCGAAGTGTGGCAGACGCAACATTAAATCCAATTGTGGATTCAAAAATATTTATAGTAGGCAGAGCCTTCACATTAGCATGGCACATGGAATTTGTGAGCTGCTAGATTTGATTTCAAAGTATTAGGCTAGGATTTCACTTTTTTTTTAATAAAATGCAAATATACTTTGGTTGCTTTGGTATTAAAATGGATTTGAAATGCTAGTCAGGGAGCAGATAAGGAACCCATGCCCGTTATACAAGTCTTGCTTCCTGGAATGGATGTTTTTTCTTTTTCCTTTAGAATTTCTCCTAGATGCTAAGTAAACTGCTACTGTGAGACAGGCCAACACAAAAGCCATTCCTCTCATTAATAAGAGAAAAAAGAGGGATTAATGAATTTAACTCAGAACAAGTGCACAAAAAATCTTTTCTGAAAACATGCATTGAAGGAAGAAAAATCCAATACACACTTGGCAAAATTCCTGGCATATGCACAGCTCCTTTGCATTAGAGATTAAGGCAAAGAAGCTGACCTGTCTGGTAGCAAACATCTTCATTGCTACTGGTGGTCACACCACCACTGCCTATGGTGCATGTGTGCTGTGGAACTCCAAAGCACAGTGCCAGCATTATTGACTATCCTGCACACCATGGTATAGCTTTAACTGTGAGAAGAGGATCTACTGCTAAGTGTACATGACACCTGAAGGTCTCTCCAAGGCTAGGTCAGCTGTGTGTCCCCACAGCGGGCCCATGCATTGCAAGAAGGCATTCTCCGTAGGACGTTCAGTCACAGGAGTGAGCAAATCCAGCAGCTCCCCATTCTGCCATGTGCATCCAAAGAGATTGCCAGAAGTCAGCTTCCAAGCAGCCAACAGCCTGTGAAGCAGCTGCAAGGACAAGAAAGAGGGTACTCCTAGATTGCATCAGAAGAAGGTGGTGGAATGGCCTTTACAGTTATTTTAGACTGTCTTCAGTTTTCCAGCCATCAAACTGTAAGCAAGACCTCAAATATCATTTAAGATTTCAATTTACCTTCTAATCTCAATCTGATGAATAACTGAATAACCCAGTTTTCTAACAAAAAAAAAAAAAAGACTGATACCTGCTATAAAGAGCATATTTATGTTTGTAACTTTTAGGCAAATATTTGGGAATGCATGCAAATGTCTGTGGATTTCCAGGAATTTGCAGACAGCT
Source organism: Dromococcyx pavoninus (assembly GCA_033558185.1). NCBI lineage: Eukaryota > Metazoa > Chordata > Aves > Cuculiformes > Neomorphidae > Dromococcyx > Dromococcyx pavoninus. The sequence continues at coordinate 736,845 of JAUMJL010000209.1, forward strand.
CTCAGCAGCCCAGGTTTCCCATTGTAATGCATGATAAACAGGAAAGGCAGAATGATTACTTGGATTTCTTGTTAGCTGTGCCTATAAATAAGAGAACAAACACTTTTTTTTTTAAATCCTCTCTGTATACTTCAGACAAACATTTTGCAAGCTAAAAGGGCTGAACCAGCCAGTAAGACTTGCTGGTCCATGCTGACACGCTTGCTTGGAAGGAAGTGCATGGAAGGAAGCATGACTGAGTGTTCCTATGGAGATGAGAAAAAACAGGTCTTGATTCCTAGGCATAGCCTTAATTAGCAAATGCTTAAAGTTAGAAAGATCTGTTGTTTGCTCAAGGACAATTTGTTCCAGCATTGGTGTTGTTTTCTTCCTCTTGCTCAAGCTGTGAGAGGCTGTGAGGCCAAAGGAGCCCAGGGTGAACAAGAACTTTCTGTATCTCAGACCCACAACACCTGGTTGAAAGGTACCACGCAGCAAAAAGACCTGGAGCCTGAGACTGCTGATTTGTCACAGCGCATCCAAAGACATTTCCCCAGAACAAAGCACATCCTCTGTAACTTAAAGGGTGATTCATAGGAGTAGAAATTAAACTTTCAGGATGTATTTCTTTGGCCTTCCCCTGAGATTTCCAAAAAGAGAAGAGCAGGCTAAATGAAATGAAATCTGATGCATCTATGTATTTATAGATACCTTTAGAAAGGCACATAATTTTTTATGCCAATGTATCCTGTTAAGGTAGGAGCAGAGCCCTGCAACTTATTTCACATGCAACATCAACCAGCATTTTGTTATCTGCTCGTAACGTTAAATCTAATCAGCATGGGTTGTGCTGGGCTGGTGCAATCCGAGGGAAGGGGTTTCCCTTGAAACCCTGACACAAATTCCCTGCACCTCGCAGAGTGGAGGCAACATGTCCTGAAACCTGAATAATTCTGCTTCCCACTTCAGCTGTGGTTCATTAAACCACTTTCTGAGGTTGAGTCAGGATGGAAATGGTTATGTTGGAATGAGATCCGTTTTCAGAGAAAACTTTTCTCCATTTTCCCTTTCACTGCAGATTTACGTCCCCAGTCTTCAGCTTGAGGAAATCTGTCCCTTTGATTGTGCTTATAAGGAGGCACTTTCTCAAAACCTGAGTCCTAGCTCCAAAATGTGATACAGATCCTGTTCCTGAGCACTGAAGTAATATTTTAGGAAAATGGAGTTGAATTTTAGGAAAATGGAGTCTAGCTGTCCTACCATTTCTCTTACACTTTAGACCTAAGCTGAGGTATTAAAAATATTGGTCTTAAAATGTATAATGGCTTTCTTTGTTACTTCAGGAGTCCTGCCTCTCCAAAGTCTTCATGTTAAGCCAAGCTTGACAGATATAGAAGTCTTAAAGCAAAAATTATCTTCACCCTTTTCCTTCTGCTTCTTGGCTGCATTTTCTAACCTCTTTTCGGACAAATATAGTATTTCAAGTATCTCACAGAGAAAATATGACTACTCCAAACCCCTGAGGCTTCTCTCACAGGTTGCCTATGGATGTTACTGCTTCTTGAAAGGAGCTATGCAGGATAACCACACTGGATGACATAGCAGGAAGAAGAGCCTTGTACCTGAATGCCACAGAGCCATGTATTTGTAGGGGGTGGTTTGGAGCTTCATGGCAGATCATCTGAAAATCTGAGCAAGTAAGCTTGTCTACTATGTCCTTCAGCACTGACACTGAATATTTTTTGCTTCAGTCCTTCAGCTTGTAGGCTTACTCTGCTTTTGCTGTCCTCTAATGGATAAAAGTTGTCATCTGTGAACACCTGTACAGGCAGGATCTCAATCTCTGATAATGTCCCGTTCCTGATATCCTTTAGCCAGGGCATCAGTGCTCTGTTGTACTTTAACAGTCGCTGGTCCTGGAATATAAGTAACTTCCCTGCCTCTTCTATGGGGCTCTGTGGAGAAATCCTGCTGCAGGATGATAAGGTTTAGCAGGATTTCCCAGGGGCATTGCAATTTCAGGCGCCAAGTAAATGACCCACCACACTCCTACTTGTACGATAAAGAACTTTACCTTTGCACTTTGCAGCCTGCTTTAATATTACCTCTTTCATCTCCTCCTGCTTTTCTTTAAAGCACGTGGCTTGCTTTTGTGAGACATCTGTGGTGGTGGGTGGCCTCTACAGTGCAGGAGAAAATACATAAGAATAACAGGGCTCAATTCCACTGCCACCATGGATCTCATCAGCTGCACAGCCAATGAAACAAGTGCTTCTTTTACCAGTGCCCAGGCATAGGTGGGAACTGCAGTAACTTCATGTGATTCACACTTAGGTTTCAGGGGTGCACAGGACCACTGCCTCATGGTCTTGTCCCCAATAGACATAAAACCCCACAAAAGAAGAGAAAGTGAAGTTTTATATGCATTTTCTGCCCTGAGGTGCAGGGGTTTTTTCCCTGGCTGTATGCCAGCCCATTTTGTTAGTTGGGAGAATGTGGTGAAGAAGAAGTCATTTGCTGTGTGACAGAGGATGTGCGCAACACCAATTCACAAGCTTTTTCAATTTGCTCTTTCCCATGCAGTGCTTCTGCTTTTTTCATTATTTATCACAGGTGCAGGACCCTAACAGTATTTCTGCAAATACAACTGTTGTCTATGTTGGCTGTCAAATTCAAAGAAACAAACCAGTAGACTTTAGTAGGCCTCATATGTATTAATACTGTGATAAGGACACTTCGCTCTAGTATTGCATAAAGATATGACAGCTGATGTTAAATATGAGACATCAGGGCAAAAGCCTGAATGCAACATCTCGGCACACTGGTGTGCTGTAAGCTGGATTATATCTTGGAGAAAACTGTCATTCACTTAAGATGCTGCTATAGAATTCTAACACGTGTTTCCACCCAAAACAAAGGCAGCTCAGGAATTTTAATACTGTGGGAAGCTGGGCTTTGTCTGGGTATTATTTTGGGAGAGGAATATGTGTGGGTAGATGAGAGACAGTTCAGGTGGAGAAGGAGAGAGACAACATGTGGGAAGCAGGCAGTGAAGGGAAGCTGCAGCATAGCAAAGCTGCATGGATCCCTGCCCTGGCAGAAGCTTGAGAGGCCAGAGAGCTGGCTGGGAAAGATCTGCTGCTGTGAGAAAAGAAGTTGCCTCTGGTTGTTTATGTCCTACTGCTCTTATGAGAGCAAACTCTCTATATTGTTCTACATGAAAAGAATTGCATCAAAGATACTGGTCTCTGCTATTAATATCTTTACTTGGAAAAAAACTTCAGGGCCTGAATTTTGTACAGCTGGAATGGTGTGAGATTGCCTTTATTTTAATGTGGCATACTTCTTAACAAAGCTTTTGTTTTCTCCTTTTCCTTCTCAACTCCTGCTTGTTGTTCCCATTGTCTCTACTCTGAGGACAGGCAATAGGTCTCAGAGTGCACACCCAGTCACCTTGGGAAGCCTCTTCTCTATAGGACAAAAAGCAGGGTACTGTGTGAGGGCAGAACTTGGTACCACCACAGAACTCAGCTCTGTTGTGTTAAGAGTTGTTGTTGACACCTATGGGAGAGGCTAAGTTTCAGGTACTTAGCACTCATCCGTCCAAATAAGCATAAGAAGTCTACTTGTCCAGCTTGCCACTTGTCTGTTCTTCTGATGAATTTCTTTGTCCAGAAGAGAAATATCAAATCAAAGGTTATTCAACAGGCTTATGAGAGAACAGTGATACTTCTCAGCTGGAAAAAAGTCCTCAAAGTCCTGCTGATTTGATCAAGCTGAGCTGAGAGTGGTCACAGCAAGTGAGAACATGAGGCCCTATTTGTGTGTTGCTGACAGGTATTGATCTGGACAAGGTCCTCCTAATCAACAAGTGCGCTTGTTGAAGTCCTCCTACTTCTTCTCACACTCTGGGGGCCTTTTCTGTGTAGAACGGTCTGTCCTGAACCTCAAAGGAGAGTGGCTGTTCATAGTCAACCTGTACCAGGATTTCAGAGGCATCTCCTAGTGCAACAATGACACGGTTCAGCAAACATGAGATCTACAGATGCTATCATAAAATAAGCAAACATTGTGCCAGTGAAATGACACCTATTCAAGAAAATAACAATAATTTTTAAATTCAGACAAACTAAACCTGCCAAATACTATCCAGAAATCTCTTGAAGTGGTTCTGGACAAGCCTATAGTAGGACAGCCATGGCAAGCTGAGAGCAAGGTTCACACTGCAGCCAACAACCACAACTCCTTAGATGAAACATTCTTAGACTTCAAAAGAAATTTATGTAAAAAAATCCCTCTGGACTCCTCCCTCCCACCTCTCTGAGTCCTGATAATGGTCTGGGAGGTGTCATAATTTCTGTTGAGATTTTTAAGACAAACTTAGCAGCTAGAGAGGTCACCTAACGAAGATGCCATCTTACTAGGTTACTCTAATTGCAACCAGCAGTCATTGCCATGTTTCTGAATCTGTGGCTGCAACCATACAGAAAATAAAACAGCAGTCACAGAGACTCAAAGACCTATGTGCAATCTGGATTGTGAATTTAGACAGTGTTTATTTTAAAAAGCTATTATCTACAGCTGCTCATAAACTGTTATGCCCTGCAAGAATCTTTGTACTATGTAATTGCCTTGCCTCTCTCTAAACGCATATTCCACTGGTTTGAATTAGCTGCTAGCTCACAGTGATTATGGTCATCATTCATCTAGAGCAATTCAAATCAGATTTGGAAGTGGTGACATCACGTATACACAAGTAGTGTCTGTACAACTAGAGGCACACTGTCCTCAACTTAGGCCAAATCTGTCTTCTGTTTTCTTGTCTTATGAAGCACAGAGTTTATGCAGGAAAGCCTTTCCCTCTTTCTTTGCAAGTAACATGTATTGCATTCAGTGTTATTTGGAACCTTAATTACCATTCTAAAAATTGTGCCCCAGTGCACACATATGTAAATAGGTTTTCTGTTTAGCCCAGTGCATTTATAGAGAGTGTTTTTCATATCCGTTATGTCCGTGGACATCTTTTTAACATCTGTGACGTATTATGCAATGTTACTTCTGGCTCTTCAGTAAACAGAAACCATATGAATGTTCAGTGTTGGTGCTCCCTCAGACCTGATTTTAAGGTCGGAGAACTACTGACAAACAGTGGAATTAAAAAAAAATATTGGTGTGACTTGTATATAGAAGATTTAAACGTTTAAACAGTGACAGGTATAGCTGACTTTTTGGTAAGATGGTGTGTATTGGTAGGAAAACATAAATCTGCAAGAAATTTTAGCAGAACTTCACAGGGTTTTGAGCTAGCTTTCTTAGCACATAGGTGGAAAACTTTTCTTATTATTCTGTTTCTTAATTTGTTGGCTATGTTCTGACAATTTGGATGCCAAATAACTCAGCAAAATCGGGAAAAGATCTTTTCCAAAATACATGTTCTCTCATTATACAACAAAGTAAGTCAAGGTTGCCGAATTGACGGCATCTCTTTCTGGCACAGTGAAACGAAACACTTTTCAGAAATACTAACCATAACAAAAAGCTGTCTTCTGGAAGGTCTGCATACTAAGGAAAACTTCTGGATTGCATTTGCATTTTTATCAATCTCAGTATAAATAGCATTTGCTGTAAGGAGCAGGTCCAAATTTTTGTACTGAGATTACAAAATTACACCGTCATATGTGAAGTAGGCAAAGAAATCCATCACCAGGGTACTGTCAGCAAGTGTGTTCACCGCTTCTCAGAGAGCTAAGGCTGGACTGGTAAATGTATGTCTTAAACCCTTCTTCCTTCTCAGTGGTCTCTAACAACTATAGAGATAGTGTTAACCAGTGTTACAAAGTTATGAAGGCCAATTGTGGTAGAAAGATGATTTTAACATCTCATGCATAGTTATGGGTGAAAAGCTCAAAGTGGACTGAGCCCAGTTATAATCAGGGTATGCAGAAAGAAAATAGGGAAAGAATGAATACTAGTACAACAGTGCAGGCCATGGATTTGAAAGGATAAAAGTTATCTTTAAAGGCTTTTAGAAGTACGTTTTTCAGTACTCATCAGTACTCAAAGCCACTTGAATCTCTTTTCTAAAAGTCTGCTTGTTTTGAAATTGCATTTGAAAAATTGTTAACACCTTTCCAGGAGTAAACTGAAAGTAGGGTAACTCTCTCTAAGTATCCAAAGAATAGAGCCTTCCCACATGTGTGTAACAGTAATGTTGAAGGCTCTACTGAACAAAATTATGCTAGCCAGTGCCTGCAAAGTAAAAATCAAAGTAAGGACCAAGTTTATTCTTAAACTGGTATAACTGAGTCAAGTTTAGCTTGAGTATTTCTGGAGAAAAGTTTTCCATTGTCAAAGAAATGAAAAGCTGAATGCACATCTTTCCTTCTTGTTTGTCTTGCTGCAATCTATTAATATAATTGGAGAGGCCGAATTCTCATTTGTACAATGTATTTGTACAGAGCAAAATGACAGAGATTTAAAGTTCCAGCTGTGAGTTTCCTCTTTTCTGTTGGCTTCTATCAGAGCCAGGAACATATATCCTGCAGCTTTCTGTGATTTACAAGAAAGATATTCACCTTCTGCAGAAGGCCTCACATACATAAGTCTGTTTACAAGGCTGGGTTTATTCAGGTAATTCAAACAAGGCAATTCTGGTTTTCTATTCAAAACCATTCTCCCAGAAAGCAGAAGCAAACCCACCCAACCGAGCTAAGTCAGCACTCACAAGTGCTCTTATCAGCAAAATTTTGTCATACAGCATCAATCAGAGAACAGTCAGCCATATAGCACCGTAATAAAAAATGTATTTGGCACTTCCTGGACTACTTACTGTTTTATTGAATACCACACTCCTCTGAATGACAACTAAAATTCCAGGGGACAATCCAGTCCACTATCCCTTCAAGACTGGAATTTTAATGGCTCCGATAAGAGACCGCCATCTTTCATCAGATATTGCTGTGTTTATGTTAGCTTTTTGCCTCTTTTGTGGCAACTGTGTCTGCACGGAGGGGTATCAACCGATGACAGTCAGTCCTTTCAGAAGCCTCACCAAGGCACTTGAACCATCCATTATGCAGGGCAGCACAAGATAAATTTATCAGAAATACTTGCACAGACCTTCAGCGAAGGAAGTGATGTGCTCCATGTATTCTCTGCAAGTTTGGCTGGGAGCAAAGACAAGACCAAACAACGCAGAAATTCATTTTGCAAGAAGAGACCATTTTCTCTCAGATTTGCTTCAAGTTTTCTTCAGTACCAAAGTACCAAGTGAATCCACTGTGAACCTACTGTCTCTGTATGGACTTTGATGTGTGAATGAAATGAATGAAAAACCCGGTTATATTTAACTTTGTTTCACTTTTATATGTCTTGTCTTTTGACTTCCTATAATTTAAACCCAAAAAGGTTAACCTGGTCCTCTAAGCTGACAGTCCACTTGTAGCCCAGCTCAGGACACTGAGACAGAAGGAACAATATACACAGATCCTTATTTTTGCAAGCACTGATGATTTGATTGGAGGTCATACTATTTGTAAATTTCCAGCCGAAGACCTGAACTGTCACATATCAATGTGCATTTTTTCTTTCATAAACAGATGCCCATTACAGTATCCTTTGCAAATCACTTTTCCCTTATTCTTTAAAGAAGATAGAGGAAATAGTCAGAGAAACACTGCTATGGGTAACTTCAGGATGTGCTGATGGATTTGTCATGACTTTCCTTCGATACATCTATCAGTGCTTCCCAAGACTATTTGCAACAGCTTCAACATTCAGACCTCATTCTCAGTTAGAGACCCAATGCTTTTAAGTAAGGCCTACCTTTGATAAAAAATATGCATATACTCATGATTTTTGTTGTACAACTTGTGTGTCTGGTTCTAGAAGAAAGGTGGAGCAAATGCCCGTGACATGTGAATTGTTTGTTGGGAAAAGCCTTCTTACAATCTACTGATCGGAATTGATCTTGTGTTGCTTGGTGAATATTATCTTATTGCACTGGAGTTGTTTTTTTCTCTATGCATAAATCCAACCATGTCAGAATAGCAAATCCGGCTCTTTTTAAAATGCTACCGTGTCGAAGAGCATGCAAAGCTTCCCACAGTCCCACTGGGATTTCCTTGGAGTCAAGGAGTAAGGTCATGGCCAAGACATAGCATGTAAAGATAGGCTCAGCTGTGGTCTGGCTAGTTATTCCCAGAGGTCAGGTACTTCACATCAGGGAGTCTCCATGTGGCCTGTGCTTAGATCTTTTAAAGGTTATGGCGGTATCTCCCTCTGGGATGCTCCTACAGAGTTGCATGGTGGTGGCTCTGGCAAGGGTCAAAGTGCCTGACTTGGCTGAAAATGGCCTTCCCCCAGCACTCCTGAGAGATCTCTATGGTGACTGCAGGTTGGAACAGCCCCCCACTGACCCTGACTTTGGCAGCTGTACCCTTAAGAGAGTCCACTCAGGGCCCTGACAACCAGATATTTGGGTGTCCTTGAAATGAATAGCAATAGTACTGCTAAATCCTCAGGAAAATTCTTGAGAGCCGAACTGGAGGTTTAACACCTTGTTTCCACTGGCTTTCAATTGCAATTAATGTCCTAGCTGCTCCTTATGCCTTTGGAAGTTTCATCCCATAAAGGCTAGAATTTCCCAATGACCTTAAGCAAAGGCAAAACTTATGCAAACACCTACATTTCTGTGGTTCCCTGGAAATCCTGTGTTTGTTTTGCTAACAATTTTTATGATAATTTATGTTTTCCAAACACTGGCACAGAATTCTTAAGAAAAACATAATCTGGTTGATTTTCCAGGTGGATTTAAGCATTCAGCATGTGAGCCATGAACTCTGGAGAGCACTCCCCTAAGGTCATCAGCACTGGGTTAGGCTCTGTAGATCATATCGTGGGATGTGGGATGCCCCTCAGGTTAATGACTTGCAACTGCATGCAGCCTTTCCTAAAGCTTTGTGCGTAGTTAATGCACATCAGAACTCAGGAAGACTATTCAAATTACCTCAATTTCCCAATGATTCATGTTGTATGTTACTGACACTGTTGGTTATTTATCTGTCCTCCTAGTGTTTCTAGCCGAAGCAGAGGAGAGAAACAGATGCAGTAATATTATGTTTGAGCAAAAGGTCAGATGTTTTCAGGGACAGTGCAAGTTGAATAGATGGGTGCTAAAGGACTTGAAAGTCAGAGAACAAATAGTCTTGAGACAAAGAAAGTGAAAGAGCCTTTCCTCATTCTCTTCCTAAAGCACATCAGCTCTGGAAGATGGACTGGTCATTCAAGTAGTTTTCCAGCTTACAATTTTATATTGTAGATTGAAAGGTGGGGTTTTTTTTACAGTATACCACTTAGGACTTTTCATAACCCTAAAAATTTAGGTTTCTTTAGCAGGAGAAAATTAAGTTCAGACACAGCACTTAAAATAAATGGGCCAAATTCTATTCTGAGTTACAGCTATGCAACACTCAGCCTTAATGCATGTAATAGCTGAGCTTAGTAGAGGCAGTGGATTAAAGACCTGGAGTTCCAAAATCCACCCTCGCATGCATGTGTGTGGCTAGGACTGAAATCAATGGGAGTCCCATGCGTACATCCAGGGTAGACTTTGGTTTGGGATTTTTATTGTTTGTGCTATTGGATAAAATTGATTCCAGCATTACGTTTTTGAGTCAGAGTTATTTCTACATCATGCATCAAAATGTTGGCTTCAATCTTTTCTTCTTGATAGTAGCTTTGAGGAGTATTTGTTTTCTGGTTAGTTTGGGCCCAGCATTAATCATTCTCAGGCTTCCTCTAACATTTTTTTCTATTATTTTACTGATGGCAGATTTAACTGTTGGCTCACCTTTGTTTCCAAAACAGATGAGTTTTATTAGTCTCTAATATTAACCAGATCTGACTAGTTGATAGAGCTAAACCAGTGTGGGCCAGGCACTCAGCTGGTCAACTGTAGCCCCACTGATTTGAGTACCTTGTCTGGGAGAGTCTGACAGGGTGCTTGTCAAGGCGGTGATCCCCTGATCACATGGGCAATCATGTAGAGCTGGAGGTCAGCATTCTGGACTCTTTCAGGCGCTCTGAACTAGAGCAAAGAGTTATATTAAATCTGCTGATTTGTAATTGGAAGGGAGGTGATTTTTTTGTGTGGAGGGGGCTGTTTTTCTTTTAATAGTTCTAACTCAGGGCTTCAGGAGGAATATATTTCTTTATGTTGGTAGTAGAATGAGTTTGAAAGAGACAGTAAAAGCTCGAGTGAGGAGCTAGGGGCTTAAGTAATTCTTAATTATAGGCTCACAGGAGAGTTCAAGCTGGAAGGAACTTCAGGAAGTCTCTGAGCAGGAACCTCCTGCTCAAAGCAGTGTCAGCTATTATCTGGACATTTGGAAAAAATAAAGATAACTGGAAGTATTACCTATTAGATTTTAGTTTTACTGGAAGTAAACTATTAGATTTTAGTTTTAAATACAAGAATGACATCTCTTAGAGTTCTTATAGCCTTTAAAAGCAAGTCTAGTACTTAGTCTCATGGTTTTATTTGTATTTCCACCTCTAGCAGTTGGCTTTAGAACAACTTGCAGTAGAACTGTACCACTTTTACCAGGTGCGGATTAAGCATCACGCCCTCAGTGCAGTTCACCAACATTTCATGGCTAAGAGCTGTTCCGCAGACAGGACAGACCACAGGCTCCAAACTGAACAGCAAATTAGCACTGGTTCTCGTTTTCATAAGGACTCATTTGTCCTAGAGTGCAGGGTCCACAAGTTGCTGAAACAGTGACAACTTCTGCAGCGATGCACAACAGTTATTTTGCTGTCCATAGCTCTTTTTCCATTTTCCTTAGTGTTTATTGGTAGCAAAAATATTTGTGATATGGAGATTAATTCCTGCAGAATAAATCAGAAGCACATCTGCAGAATGGCCTTGTCTGCAGTGCACATGACTGTTGTCGTATTTCCTGAGAAAGACAACACACTCTTTTCATTTTCCCAGTTTATTATGGGTTCTTCACTCCACACTTTGGTCTGTCTGTGTAATTCTTATGAATGTTTGTCCACAATTTGTGTACTGAACAATGAGGTCATATCATGGACTTCTGGGGAGAACAAAAAGCACTTTAGATGGCAGATCTGTATGTTGGGATACTTTTCTGCCTTGGTAGTGATATGCTTCATGAATGAGCTTGGTACCTATGTACCAAAATGCTGTCAGCAACAGAAAGATCTGTTGTAAAATGAAGAATAGACCTAAAGAAAAAAAGATCAGGTTTTTTTAAAGATTTGGGCTGACTGGGGCTATTGATTATAAACTTGGATATGCAATTACCAAAAAGCATTGCCTTAGCTGGAAACCTCCACCTCTCAGCAGGTTTTCTTAAGTTCCACTTCAAATGGTCCTGCCTGCTTACCACATCACTTACTGTTAATGAAGGACTGTGGCAGGAACAGGAACCGGTCTATGAGACATGTCAGGTGCAGCAGCTCCCAATGTATCTATGCTGCACTGGCTCAAGCAACACTGTGTCCCCATTATACTGCTAACGAGCCATCCTTGCACAAGCTCTCCTGTTAAGCCTAATTATCTGTTTAGGACACCTGCTTACCACATACAGAGTGCTTACAATATTTCAAAGGGGTTTATCTGTAAATAAAAAGCCCAGAGAGTGTTACTTTTCTTCAAATTTTACTGAGGAAATGCTGTGAAACTGAGATGTTCCTAACCTCAGAAGTTTTCTTGAGCCCAGTATTCCAGACACTGTAGCTACTGCTGTGCTTGAATGGCCAGCTTGGACATTTTAAAGTATCCTTCTGCACTTACTTGTTCACAGCAAATCAGTAGAGAAAAGTTTTACACATCATTTACTTTCATTTATCTGAAAAAGTTAATCTAAAAACATTTGCAGTTGAGAAAAATATTAATGTTCATTTGCTTAAAAATGTAACTGGATACCAAAAAAAAAATGTAAGCAAGAAAAATGCAAGAACCATGCATGAGGTTATCCTCAAAAAATATGCATTAGTTGAGCAAAGGTGACATTACCGTTCAGCTAAGGCTTAGCTTAATGCCAGCATTACTCAAGTAATGATAGGTCTTATGGGCCTTGATTGTATCTTAGAGAATTAGGTTGCCCAAAGCTTTTTCCTTATCCTCCATCACTACAGAATGAGAGATCAGGGCTATAAATGATGCTAAAGGAAACTCTGCACAGGACAGGACGATTAGAGCTTTTTAACCTTGGAAATACGTTGTGCATCCATGCATAATGAGGACTTTTTGAAATCCTGTGAATAAGTGCTGCTGTTCTCTCACTGCATCTACAGGAGAGTCACTGATTAGCATATAGAGAGAGGAATGAGTAGCCAGTAGCGCATACCAGGCGTATGAGCAGATTTCCCTGCTGTGGTGTAATTCTGTCACTGTCGGGCTCCTTTCAGTTCTCTTCAGAAGAATTCCAGGAAATCGGATGGATTTTAAGCCAGTAGACTGATTACACAGCCGCCAAGTCATAAGGGTAAAGCGCTCCATAACTATCCTCAAGAATCCATTAAAGTCCTGCTGAAATACAATCTACCACTGATTAAAGGGGATTAAAAGGGAGGGGAATAGCTTTTTGAGTTGTAATGCACTGAATGAAAGAGATCGATAAATGAAGCAGGGAGTTCTGACAATCAGCTTGTCCTCGCAAATGTTTTATTCTAGCTTCACTGGGAGAAACTGCACCTGGACTCTTCCCATCAGTTCCATGGGAATCAGATCAATTTTATGGGTTTGCAGGAAAGGTGGGTAGGTTAGCACTGCTAATGGAAAAATACCGACAACTGTATCAAATGCTGCTGTTAATTCAAAACACTAGCAATGCCTTTCCAAGTAATGTTTCACCTTAATTGCCCTAGGGAATAATTTAGCTGTAATTGGAGAGTAGGTTAAAGTTATGTGCGTTTCTGAAACTCAAGAAGGAAAAGGAACGTGGCAAGGAAGAAATGACCATCTACTGAGTCCATAGGGAAACAATTAACTTGGCAAAAACATGGGGGAAAGTTCAGTGATCAAGCAAGCTGGTAGTGTGGAGTCAGAGAGTAGGAGAATGCAAAAGAGGGCAGTGACCCAACCTGATCTTCAGAGACAGGATCTCCACTGAAATCACTGTTGTACACAAAGGAGACTGGTGAAGTACAGCAGAAGCATTTGTCACAGAAGACAAAAAAGAGAGATGAATGGAAGTAGCAAAAAGGCCCCTAGGAAAGTTCAGTGAATTGTGAGAGCTCACAAAAGACACACAGAGTTGAATGAGGATACTGAAGGAAAGTGATCTGAAGTCATATGTGCTGTTCTTGCAAGGTACAATCAGCCCACCAGGATGTCAGTTTTTGCTCCCTGGGAGCCAGTTCCCTTGCTGAAGTTTTCATTTCATTTTGTACCCAAGCTGGGAATTCTGAAGGGAGCCAGTTTCCCAGGGAGCTCAGTGCGTCCTAAGAGTGGACAACGTCTGCGAGGTTTCTGACCTGGAGTACCCAAAACCATCAGATCTTTCTGAAAAACAGCTAAGTCCTTTTTCATAAAAGCTGAGAAAGAAGAAAGGGGCAGTTTTAAACAATATTGCACAACTGCTTAAACTCAACAGTTGGACTTGACCTCTTTGACCATAGTAGTGGTACCAGATTCAAGAAGGAGTTATTAGTGCAAGGGAATATTTATTTATTTAGAAAATGTGAAGAAAGATGGGAATGACAGAATTTAATTTCTGATGGTGTACTCAGCTATCTAGGTGCTAGTCTTACTATTTTTTTCCTTAACTACTGATGCTGGTCACCTTTAATAAGCAAGATATTAATAAACAACAACAGCACTAAAAAACCCACTGATCTTCACATATTTGCATGCAGGTTTTAACTTGTTCATGTTAATGGACTAAAGTTTGCCTTGCAGTGTCAGATATATTTTATTATTCACAGAATGTCTTTTAAAAGTGGTGTTTTCCACAAGTGCAGAAATAGAACCAGCAGCAATTTTATAGGGAACATGTAGGGTAATAATTACTTAGAAGTTTTTCTAGGGATTGTTCAGATGAGAAAGTGGTGAGGGGGCATATGCTTCTTAATCTCCTGGAAACAGAGATTAGTAAACAGCAGTGTCCTACTGGGATTATTCTTTGTTCAACATTCTGCAAGAAATGAAGACTACTCGTGGGAACTCCTCATCAAAGAAACCCATACAAAAACATTTGCCATGTCATTTCTACAGTTTTGGGTTTTTTTTTAGTGTGAAGTGCAAGTGCTGTGAACACAATTCCTTTTAAATGAACAAGACTTTACATGAATATATAGATATTTTATCTAAAATGAGGGGAAACTTTGCAGAAAGATTCCTCATTATTTTAGTCTCTTTAGGACTAAAAGTCATTGCTGCAGAGGAGGTTGTGTTGTGCTTCGTTGGTTACAGCATCAGGAAGAGGGACCAGCCTGGCACTGGGGGCACAAACCCAGTGCCACAAACCACAAGTTCAGGCACTTCTCTCAGGGCTGTAAAAGGTTGTTCAAAATGCTGAGACCTTTAAATGCTGATTTAAAGATCAAATTGTATCAGTTGACCAGCATATTAACTAAGATATTCTTTCTTCTCCATTCTCAAATGGCTTCTAGAGGATTAAAGTGAACTTGTACTGAAAGTGCTTGAATTCATACGCACATTAAAAAAAATATGAAAATATGGGGAGAATTCCGATTCTCTGTTACCTCGTCAGCTTCCATAAACTTTTTCCTTTTTTTCTTCCAGCCCAAACCCCACAAAAAGTGAAATAAGCCTGAATTAAACAAACTTGTTTTGAAGATAGGGCACAAATTGGGAAAGCACACAGTAGGATAAGCTTAATTTCATGTTCAGCTTTAAATTTCTAAATCTCCTGACAACATTGGACAATCTGAAGTAATTTCCTTGTTGGAAAAAATGTCCTTAGTCAGATCCAAGCCAGGAAATCTGCAGGTTTGAGAGGGGCCAGTAAACAGTGTGTCAGAAAGTTGTCTGAGGTATTGAAATTGTTAAATTCTTCCAACAGTCCCATAGACTGGTTTGACTAAAGATAAGCACCAACTTGTTTCACATATAGTCATTGTCAGGGAGGTGAGATTTTGGCAATTTTCTCCCATCATGTGCTGCTTTTTGCCTCCTTTGGCAGTCTAAGAGAAACCCTCATAGTAATGAGAGATTAAGGTGGCAATTTAAGCCTAATTGGCTTGGAAATATCTTATTAATAGGGCCAACCCAGGAACTGCTCTCCGGTTCGGTTGCAAAAATGAAGCTTGGAGAGGTTTTTCCTTTCTCACCCTTTTCAACAGAACTGTAATTCATTAAAATATGATAAAACTTCTGAAACTTTGTACTACTACTTAATATGAACCATTACTGAGTCATCCAGGAATGGGAACTGATTTATGATCACTCTGCCAAGTTTCCTCTTCCTTATTGCAAAGGCCTTGTGCAATGTGAATATCTTCCAAGGAGTAGGCATGGGTGAGTCGATCTCCCAGAGCCATGATCTGCAACTGATTTTGCTTTTTTTTAGAGAGATTTTTTGGGGGTTGGGTTAGGGGGTTTTTTTAGAAAAAAAATTCCTGATCTCAGACTTGTCTTGAGAGCTCCTAACAGTGGTCAGATTTGCTGTGGTAATTTTGCCCTTTTGGCATATGGACCAAAATACACGGTGACAGCACAATTGTTCATTTAAAATACTGGCAGAAGACACAAACCTGAATCACGACGGGATGCATTTTCAGTTCTAAAGCAGCACAAGAAAAAGTCGGGCACAGTACCTAATCTGCCATTATATCACAGCCAATAAATAAATACACAAAAACGTTAACAAACCATAGACCTATGAGTAGCACTATGAGAAAAGTTGAAAGCAAAGCAGCCAAGAACCCAGGTGGCTGCTCCAGGATAGTTTACAGAGCAAGGACTGTCCCATGGTGTGGAATCCTCCATGACATGATGTGGTTCAACCCCATCTACTGTGAAGCAGTTATGTTGCCTTGGACTGACTGAGGACAGGGCAATACCGACTGCGCAACGGCTGCTAAAGCCAAAAAGAGAGCTGGTCACGTTTCCAGAAGCTGAGATGGAAAATCTCCTGTTGAAAACACAGAGACCTATATGACCTAATTCAGGCAAGAACCGTTCCATTTTCTGAGAAAGAATTGATAATAATTATGATTTCTGAGTAGGAGGAATCCCCTGGGAGACAGCTTTCCAAGCCCTCATTGGTTTGGAAACCAGCAGTGACAATGGCAGCAGTATCAGGAGTTTCAGGGCTCTGGTCCTTGCTGTTTGCAAGCACTAGGGACACATCCTTCTTTTTGTTGGACATTTGCATCCCTCTTAGAGGTAGATTGTATCTGTCAGTTTACAAACCTTTAGGTACGGTACTAGTTGTATTATTTCCCAGAGATCACTGCAAGATGAGCTATTCAAAGACAGATCTCGAAGAGAAAAAGATGTAGCTGCACAGAGAAGACCATATTTCAGAGATATTTAGTGATTGCAGTTCCAGAGAGGCACTTGTAAGGTTTTTATTTTCATCATCAGTCACTTTGATACCAAAATGAACCACTATTTTGAGTAAAACATCTACTTCTCTTCCACAGAGGAGATAAAGAGATTAATGAATCATGTCAGAGAAATGTACGGATGTAGGGCCTCCAATCTGGTAGCTTCTGTCCTCCCTGTGTAGATTGGAAACTTTAATGAATAATCACAACGAGGAAGACGTATACCAAATAACACGAAACAGCAGCTGTGGGACTCTCAGGACATTTTGGCATTGCCTGGACACTATCTCAGTGAACTGAGAAGCAGAAGAACTGGTGTCAGAGGGTACTATATATATCATATAGGAAGAGTACGTTATGCATGTTGAAATGGGGTAGGCACTACTGAGAAAAAGCAGTCTGCAGTCAACATGGATTAGAGAGGAAATGGTGACTGCTTGGTATTCTAGCCATTTAAATAAATGAGAATAACGTTCCTAAGCAATAGCAAGGGAAAAGAATGAGAAGCATGAGGAAATGGCATACTGTGATTTAAAAATAGCCTAGCATAAGCCAAGGCAGCCATGCTGAGCGTGGCGGGAGCTGTGCAGCTGTGCTATCCTTACTGCCTTACATGACCTGGAGCATGCGCCGACTCCCTTGATTTCTTCCTCCTTCCCAAATCTGTGCCTGGTTAAGGATTCCTGGGAACTTTAATGTATCATTGCAGATGAAGATTGAGGCCAAGCTATGTAGCACAGAAGAGCCAAGACACATGTAACTTTAGGCTCTCTGGATTGAAGGGGAAGAGGGTGCAATTTCAAAGGAATCACTAGTGTGGAAAGAATATGTGGTAATTCCTAATTCACAACTGAAGCTATGTAAAACTTGGCCCATGTCCTTCTCAGAGATTTGCTGTTTTCTCTTTTATGTCAGTTCATGCAGGCTTGCACCCTCTGGCTTTTCTTTTGTGTTCTGGGAATTGAATAAACCCTGGAAGTAGTGAGAATCATCTGGTCTCACAACCTAACCATGCAAAATCCCTTGGCTGGCGTGGTTTTGATGTGAAATCATAAATCAGTCCAGGTTCACACAAAGGGTTTCTGAGCAGCAGCAAACTTTACACAAATGTGAACTTTGTTTTGGATTATTTTTATTTAAGTTTTTCTCTTAATTTCATCCCTTCTATGTTTTTTTCATTAACAAACATCTGGAAATTGCATAAGCAGTAGTAATATGTATTACTGTCTTCTCTCTCTCCCCCTCTCTTGATGTGCTATTAACTTATCCTCTTGCTCCCTCCTTTCCTGTTCCACACACAAATGCATTTGAAAAAAGCCTCAACAAAGAGTGTGTTAGAAAGCCTACAGTAGCTTTAGGACTCAGAAAAGAATGTATTCACAGCTCACACCAAGTAAAGAGCTTGAGAACCCCTCTCTGTGAGGTCTAATTTTGCTATGTTTGAACTATCAACTGACCCTATCATGAAAAAATAAATGCTTATATTACAGTTAAGCATGAAGGTTGTAAGGAATAAATATATTCCTTTAGGTAGACCATTGTCCAGTCATTAATTTTACTTGTGTTTTTCTAAATGCCATAATTCCACCTAACTCAAATCTCAGATGCTTATATTGCATTCAGAGAGCCAATGGGAACAAAGCGGTAGATCTAATTAAGCCATACTTTTAAAAAGCTTTGAACATAGACCTTCACAGGACACTAGAAATGCTTACAGAGTTTGAAGCCTGTGAACAAACACAGTACCAGTAATCCCATTTCAATGGATTTAGAAGTGATGTGGTAATGAAGTGTGCAAGGAGAGAACATGGGGGGTGAAATGGGTGGGAAGAAGGCAGCCACTGAGTTGCCAGTGGCTCAGTGCTGGGACTAATTTTTCCGTCGGCTTTCCAAATGCTGAGTCATATAATCAAAATATTTTTGTTGACTGTGTATTTTTAACCACCTTTTATATATTTTATTTAAAAAGTAACATACAAAAAATTTACAGCCATAATAACGTGTTTTTACTGCAAAACTTCAGTAAACCAAGTTCTCTTCAGACAATCCGCATGTTTTATAGCCTTTAAGAATATGCAGTTTCTATTAGTCTGATATATAAGGCTGATGCTGAGGTCTAAAGAGGAAGAAGAGCGGATTCTCCTGAAGAACAACCCAGAGTCAGAAACCAGAAGGGTAGTGAGGAGACATGGACAGACCTAGCAGGAAGATCTAAGAAACCCACACCGATATACACATTGAAGTTGAAGGAACTGAAGAAGATATAGTAGGGTACCCAAACGTATCCAACAACCCTGTATCTCCCTAACCCAGCAAAGCAGCTTGTAGCATTGAGGCCCTGAAGTTTTGGGAGAAGGAGAGGATATCGGATGGGAAATGTCTTCAGGTGGGAAAGAGTCTTTCCAGAGCCTCCATGCAGCTGTCAAATGCTGAGCAGCTTAAACCCACTGAATAAGAGGAGGTAAGCAGGGTAGCAAGCAGAGAACGTTGCTAGCAGTAACAGTGGTTGAAAGGGCAACTCAGCTCTTCCAAGCCAACCAGCAACTCCAGCATCTGCCTGGCTGTTTATGCAGGAATAAGTGAAATGGCCTCAGCACTTCTTGTCTCCACAGCCCAGAAGCATGGGAATTGAGGGAATGGTGGTGGGGAGTGTCTTTCCCAGGAAAGGTAGCCTCTGGTTCTCATTCCTGTGTTTACAGTTGAGGAACTGTTGGTAGTGTTGGCCTCCAGACAGTTTTGTTCTTTCCTGTCTTCACCCAATAAAGCAATGTTTAACTAGTCAATTTTTTTTTTAACTTGTTTCTTGAATGCAGGAGGCAGCCTCCCAGATACAACATGCAAAGTAGAGCTTCCATGGTCACTCTCAGTTGTCAAACCCAGCTCTTTGGCTGAGAATCCAGACCTGGCAGAAGGGTGTTTACATCTGATATGCATCCAGCAGGAAGGCAAGAGGTTACAGGAGAGAAAGACAAATGAACAATTTTGTCAGAAGCAGCAAGGATCAGCCAGTGACAAGTTTGTGACCACCTAAAGCACTTCCAAGTAGCTCAGTGCACAATCGTCATGATTCAGTGCTTGCAGGTCCCAGCTAAATTTTTTGTTGATCTTTCCTGGATTAGTCACCTTGTCATCACTGATTGGCAGTTCAGCTTTGCTGTGACCCACAATAAGCATGAAGTATCACATCTGACCACAGATCCCACACTGGTTTGCACTGTGAACAAGAGATTGAAGGATTTGGTCCCTGTGGTATTTCTGACCCTTTCCGGCAAGGCACAGGAGCACAATCAAGCTCCTAAATTTGGTGCAAACCTGGTGGCACACCTAAGACAACTCATACCTCCAGACCACTCAAGATTTAATCCATCTACCAGAGTAGACAGAGAGATGCCAGGAAGTCAACTGCAAAGGCTGAACCCCTTTCCATGAAAATTTTCTTTCCCTGTATTGTAAGCAGGAAGCTGAGGGACTCTAATCTCTCAAATCAAGGGATGGTGACAAACTGCCCGCTTCTCTCCACCAGGGCACAGCTGGGGAACATCGGCCCCTTGCTCACACATATCCCCATATTTTTCTCTTTCTAATTTACAATAATTTACTGATTTTTAATTTTTCCATCTTTAGTGCTAGAAGATGACATCTTTCAGAGGTGATAATTTTCAGGACAGGTGTGAGTCATTTGGAAAAAGCACTACAAACCTCCCCTCAAAGAATCCCTTTCCAAATCTTTATCTGTAAGTGCTACGGGTTCTGTTATTTTTGTAATGAATTTATTTCACTGTATTTGAGCAGTTTTCTTCTTCTCTTTTTCTATTTGGAAGGAAAGTAGTAGGAATATATCTGGCAGAGAGGGATGATACTTTTTCAGAAGAACCAGATGATACTTTGAAGCTTTGTGGTTTAGCACAGATTGTTCATTTTATAAGAAGATGCTATTTTTGTATTACTGGTTAGGCTTATATTCCGGGTTGTTGGGTAGGGCAGTTCAAATTCCCTTTGATTCTGCATTTCTTGATTTTTAACTACCAGTTTTGAATGATTATCGAGTCCTGTAATTTCTTCTCTCTTTTTTTTTGCATTCACTATTATTTCTGAGGCATATTATACTAAACTATGAGGCACAATCTTCCTCCATGTGTCTCCTCCCTATGCTTCAACACTGCAAGGATAAGACTCTCATAATATCTTTCTTCTTGCAGTAGACTCTGTCAAAGCCCAGGTCTTTCTCTAATCTTTTCAAGTCTGGATTGGCGAACAAGCAAAAGAGGGAATTGTTTGGTATCAGACAAGCTGTACAACCAACCTAATCTGGAACCAAATTAGGAAAAAATGGCTTGGAAATGCTAGCACAGGAAACCCTGTCTTGTTTAATTCATCCCATTTCCCCAGCAGCTTTCAGCTCATGTGTATTATAGTTTGTCCTGACTCCTTCATGCCTTCTTTTTGCCTGCTTAAAAAAAGTAAGCCACTGCTGGCCAGGCCAGAGCTCTGCTACACTGAGATGTGTAAAATGCAACAGAAGTGTCTGGGAGCCTATTGCAGTACTGTTGTTTTGGGGGGCTTTGGGGAGGTGGGAGGAAAGTGCTCAAGGGTTGGGAGTTAAACTTTGCTTTTTGTGGTGCTAAAGCATTTTGAACCCTTTGGTTTTCTTATTTGATGAAGGAAGACCCTAGACTACGTCTACAACAAAGGAATTTATAACACATGTCAGGCTGCTCAGGGAGAGTCCTTCATTTCCCTCTTTGTGATTCAAAACAACATTTGCATCTTTACTGGAAGTGGAGCCCTCCTTAACTTTCATTCACTCGAGGGAAATGAAGTGCTGAAGGATGGAGAAGTTAAGCGTACATGAACCCGAGGAGCTTCTCCTGTGCGTGGGAATTTCACAGGAGAAAGGCATCTGTTTTGCTGAAATCACTGCCCTCCAGAGCTGATATTTAAAGCTGCAGGCTGTCACTTATTTGCAGTTGAGATCTTGGTTTTGCTCTGGAGCAGCTACCACCATCCTATAATCCAGATAGGAAAGATCTGTGTGAGGTTTACCAAAACTCTTTGTAAAATTCTTCAAATGAATAAAATGTTCTTACAGCAGATCAAATTTTGTTCCAGTTGGTTTTTTTGTGTCTTGGGTGTCTGTAAGTTCTTAATGCATGAGTGGAAAGAGAAATTTATCTTCATTTTTATTTATCTTGGACTCTGACCTGGATGAGGCCTCAAGCAATAATAGTAATACTGCTTCATTGGCCCAAATATACCTGGGGCAGAGGCATGTAACACGAAAGAAAAACATTGCCTGCAAGTTGGTGTGAAAATGAGGAGCTCTCTGAGCGTGTGCTGCCTGTGCTTATGTATTGACAGTCTGGTCCACCACCAACAGTCCATTGGCAAAGCATTTCCTACTCACCAGGGCAATGTGAAGTGGTGACTTTCACTTACTCAAGAGCCATCAAATCACCCACGTTTCCTCTATCACTATTGATGAAATCTAGGATATGCTTAGTACAGCTCATCATGGAAGATATATTTTTTTTAAATTAAAAGTTATGAAAAACAAAGATAATATTGTCAGTGAACAGAATAAGGTCCCATGGGAAGACAATTGAATAACAGTCAAGAAATCCAGGCTTGGTTTATTATCTTCTACTGATGGCTTTGAGGAAGCCACCATTTCTCTTCGTGCTTGTTTCTTGTTCCACACTGAAGAGAAATTGAGGCACAGTAGTGATTCTTTCATTTTCCCTACAGATGACAGGAAATCCAAATATTGTGCGTGGTTTTGTAATGCAAGTGAGAAAAATGTGATAGTCCAGTGTCAACACAGTCACTTTGCTCTACTGGGAAAAACACCTGAGAACCTGTTACACTGTACATACCAGTGTAAGTAGGTGATTAACATCACCAATGCAAGCATTCCTGGAAGGACATTTCCCACGTCAGTAATCCAGAACCCTCTCAAGTTTTAAATCAGACCATTTCAAAATTCCTTGGAATAGATTACATCTGGTCTTGTGTGGTCTGAGTCTCACCGTGAATCTCAGAAAAATCACTGTATGAGCAATGAGCCTGAGAAAGAGCCAGAAGGGGCTGACGAGCCCAGAGGAGTTGGACCCCAGAAATTGAGCTCCAGTAGCTTCCAGAATAACGGTGCTACTCAACACCAGCACTGCAGGGTTTTGCACCTGGAGGTAGCACTATTATCTGCTGCATCCTTCCTTGCCAGAACTGAGCATTGACTCTGTTTTGGCTCAGTTTATTGCACTGACTGAAGGGAGCTTTTTCACAATGGTAAAACCATCTCATGGCAGCCACAAAAAGCCCTTGGAAACCACTGTCTGCTACCTGTCATGGCAGGCCCTTCTCAGGGGGGTATGGGGGTTGGGTTGAAGTTGCATGGGACCTCTTGAGCTTCACACAATCTTGTGTCCTGTGGCTCTCCCTCAAAATTAATGCTCTGCCAAAGCCAGGGTGTGGCTGAAGGCCTCCCACCCCCACATCCACTTCTGTGCTTGCAGGCAGGGGAATGACCTATAGGTCACTGCTCTTTCAAGTTTCATGAGGCCCTGCTACACTGAGCAACACCCTTTTGCCCAAATCCCGGCTGACGACCTGCAAGTGAGAGGTGCTGCTGTGGGAGGTGG
The DNA here is from genome assembly GCA_033558185.1 of Dromococcyx pavoninus. NCBI lineage: Eukaryota > Metazoa > Chordata > Aves > Cuculiformes > Neomorphidae > Dromococcyx > Dromococcyx pavoninus. The sequence continues at coordinate 760,007 of JAUMJL010000209.1, forward strand.
GGAACCGTCTGCTGTCATTGTGGAAATGGGATCTCCTCTGACCAGATTAATCTCCACAATCTGGGAAAACATGGTTTCAGTTTTCTCTTTTGTAATAGCAATCCATGTTCTCAGCTTAGATTATAGAGCCAAACAACCAGATTATGCTGTCAAATTCTTGCTTCTGCGAGACCATGTTCAGTGGGTCAGGTGTCGCGCCTCCTCTTGTTTGGATTGCTGAGCTCAGGACCAAGCAGCAGAAACGGCACTGCTGAGCTTTTCTCTACTTGGTCATCAAGTTTAGATATCCTCCTTCAGGGAAACTTGAATTTACATTTTAAGCACCTGAGGATCTAAAGCACCCTGGACTACCAGGAGATGTTATGCTGAGCCCAGGAGAGAAGTGGACAGTCACAACAGGATGCAGAACCTGTGATTTCTGGTGTACCCACCTCCAACATTTTATATTAAAGTCTAATGAATTCAGGTGCAGACAATACCTGCCCTGTCCTGTGCAATTTCATAGAGCATTGCACTCCTCCAAGGCTCATTTGAGCCCACAGTAAATTAATATTTTACCTGTTGGATTTTTTTTTGCTCCAGCTAGTTTAAAGGCAAGTTGTGGCAATGAGTGGGTGGGGTGTATTTTATTTAGCTGTGGTGAAAATATTACTCTTCGTGATCTGAGCAGCTGAAGCAACAGAAATCATAGAGTGAGAAAACCACCAAATGGGTGGAGGAGATGAAGGAATGCTCTCTAGATGGAGATGTAAGGAATTACAATTCTGAGAGTGAAGCACTTGCGAAAAGACAATACATGAATGAAAAGGAATGAACACCTAAGCAAGATGAACTTATAGAGCTGCCAAATGAATTTGTAAGTAATCCCCTCAGCTTGCAGGAGGGTTTCCTAGAGGACTGGGCAATGACTGGTGCCTACTGATTCTTTTGCTGGGTCCCAGGGCTGCATATAACTGGGCTCGATGAGTCAAAAAGTTCTGGGACCCTTTGGTCAAAAGTGGACTTTGCCCATTGCCAGAGAACACAGCTAGACAGATCCCCGGGTGGCCCACTTTTACATTTTCTGAAAAAAAACTTGCCAGGTTGCTACACTCAAAGTTTTTCTTACAGTCTGTGGTATCTAGCAGGGAGTATGACAGATTAACTGTGAAAAAACTGTTTCAGAGGTCTATCGTCCACTATATAATTTTAAATCTTTTACCCTTCATCTCACAGCTGGAAAATGTTTCCAGTGAACACCAAGAGCCAAGGGCTTGGTGCAAGGAGGGCACAGCTGGTTGCATTGCAAAATGTGTGAAGCAGGGTGATGCACTGAGAAAGGAAAGGAAAAAAGCAAAGCCAGGAGGTTAAACATTAACTAGCTCCTGCTCATATGGGATACTCCAGGGCTTTGGTGATGAATATCAATATCAAATACCTTGATTGAAAGAGATAGGCAGGAGACATGTCGGCGCATGAGCCAAATGCTAATCGTGATAAGTCCCACTTCCAGTTAGTGTATAATCATTCGCTTGTAACTGATGTAGTTCTGTGCAACATTGAGGATGGGGCACACAGGCAAGACACGCATTTGTGCATCTGTGCGAGGAGATTGTGTGCCTTGGACTTGGGAAGCTTGGCACTGCTGCATCTCTTGTGTAACAGATGCTCTGCTCTGAAAAAGCAGCAAGTCCTCCCACTCCCCCATATGTTCAGTTCTTAGCTGCAAAAATGAAAGGCTGACATTCTTGTGCCCGCTCTTTCTATTTCCTCAAGCTCCTACTTTCAAGTAGTTTGTTTCCAAGTTGAATTGCCTTCTTTTGATGGGTATTTTGGTGTGAGTAGTTTAGAGTATCCTGCTAACACCTTTGCTACTTGCAGATACTCTGGACATCCATGGTGTGCTTTTCTTGCCATTTTATTAGAGTAATTAATTTCTGTGCTCATTTTAGAGTAAGGAAGAAGCAAATTACCTACAATGTGTTAGACAGTTGGTTATCTTTGCCTGGAAGCATGCTATTAGATCTCATATCTACTGAGGGCTAAGAGAATGCATATTCACAGTAGATAAATTTAAATTATATAAAGTCACAGAGTAGCTTATTCTCCAGGTAACTTATTCATGTGCTATGCCTTTGTCATCCAGTATTGTCACTTAGCCTGAGGAAGACTTTAGTTCCATTTGCCAATTTCTGTATGGAACTTGATTATTTGGCTTTAAAAAAATGCAGTTCTATGTCCACCTCTTTTCCCTCCCCATATAACCAAAATACACAGAATAAGCCAGCTGAGGCAAAACATTGCCTTCATAGCCCACAGCCTAGCATGAAAAAGTGTTTCTTTTTGTGGCAGCTGGGGGAGATGATAGCCTCAGACAAGAAGTTTTTGTTCCTGATTCTTCCAATCCTCCTGCCTTTCTAAAACAGGGTCACATCTCATTTCTGACCTGTTTGTCACTCCTTCCATCCTACCAAGCTGTTGCAAACATCTCTTGTCCTAATTATTTAGGGTTCTTTAATTAGTGACATAATAGTTGAGCAATTAATGAATCAAACCTGCAACATAATGAAGGGTAAACATTGTTAGTGAGTCACTCTGAAGCAGGGATCCAGCACTACTAGAGTGTTTTTTCCCCAGCAAGCTGTAGCTGGTTGTAACAGGGGTGTATCTTTTATATGTTCTGCCCCAAGGGTAAATTACTTCAAACAGGACTTTGCTGTGTGGCTGGAGAAAACAACCATTTGTTTGCAGCTTTCCTTTCAAAGGGATGAGTATAAATCATGCTTGTTTGATTGAGGCTAAGCAGTGCCTTCAAGGGCAATTCCTTTCTTGCATTGGCTATTTGAAAATAGGAAACTCTCCCCTAGATTTGTCTATGCAGGGCACTCATAGAAGGGACTGTGTCTGTACCCCAGCCTGCAGACAGCAATGTGCCCAGTGTGAGTGGGTAGCAGTGGCAGAAAATCCCGTGTCACCCACCTCAGCCCTTCGCCTTTATTAGTGGAAGGAACAGTGTGTATCAACACCTCTCTGAATGCTGGATGAACCTTTTCTAAGGTGAGGCTCAAACAAATAACACTGCACACAATCAATGTGGGTTAGTGGCTTACCTCAAAAACTAGAGGAAATAACTCTGTAAGTAGAAGACTCCCACAGCCATAGTGGTTTTGCAGCAGCATGGGCTGTTGGATATTACTTCTAAGTGGAGAAAAGAAAAAGTGCTGTATCAGAGCCAGGTATTTTCCAGCATCTCCTCGAATGGGTAGCAATCATTGCTGGGTTGTGGGGATCCCAACATCCACATCCAGAGTGTCCCAGCAGCAACTGTAGGAGAGACCAGTACCTTATCCACCTACCTGCTTTTTCACCAGATATATTTATAGCCTGAAGCAGTCTGACATCCAGACTGGAAACCACCTCCTTCTTGCTGTCCAGCATGTGCTTTGAATCATCAGTCAGATTTGATGCTCTTAGGGTTGCACTAGAAACCCTAACAGAGAATGGAGGGCCTGCGTCTCATTGAGACCCAGCAAGTAGAAAGTTAAGCATGACATTTTTTCCCACTGATGGAGTACCACTTGAGTACCACAAATTTCACCAGACTGTGGATTTTGAGCGTATGAGAGGCTGCAGTCAGGAGAAACAGGAATGACAACAAACATCTTCATCTTAGTGGGTCTAATAACCCTAGCCTTCTTCTCTAGTCAGCAGAGAGACAGCTTCTGTATGGAGAGATAACAAAGCAGCTGAGTTAGGTGCTCACTGAATCCTGTAAAGGATGCCCTATTTCTTAATTGAACTTGAGAAAATAAACCTCACAGGTTTTTCTAGCTTTCATTTAAATCCTCAGTATCTCCTGAGTTACAGGTTGTACATGCTTCATGTATTCTCTTGCACATCCTTTGGGAGCAGACTGAAATGTTTTGGGATTTGAAAAGTCTTCCTGTGGTTTGATTTAAGCATTAACAGTTGCATGCAGCTAATTTAAAGGGTGTCCAGACATGAAGGTAACAAACTTCTGGATAAAGCTGTGAGGAGATATGGAGTGTGCCCCACATCAACATGTAAACCCACATTTACAGAGTTTGCAAATAATATGGAAGTGGATTATTGCATTTTCTATGCTTTAGCGCTTCAGAGAGGCTGTGACAGTCGTCTGTCCCTTTAGAAGTCTGTAAAATTGACATAAGCATGTCTGTCCCCGTGAATGGGTTCTCTGCATAGAGGGTGGACAGAAGGGTCTCATGCAAGTGGAAATACAGAGTAAGAGACACTAATTAGTCTATAGACTCCTTAGGTGAGAATAGGCTGACAGAGTTGGAGTTGTTCAACCTGGAGGAGGCTCTGGGGAGATTATATAGTGGCTTTCCAGTACCTGATGGGGCTACATGAAAGGCAGGGAGGGACTTTTTACAGGGGCTTGTAGTGACAGGACAAGGTTGAATGACTTTAAATTGGAAGGGGGAAGGTTTGTATTAGACATGAGGAAGAAATTCTTCATGATAGGGGTGGTGAGGCACTGGCACAGGTTGCCCAGAGAAGCTGTGGATGCCCCCTCCCTGGGAGTATTCAAGGCCAGGTTGGATTAGGCTTTGAGCAGCCTGGTCTGGTGGGAGGTGTCCCTGCCCGGTGTATGGGGGCTGAATGGGATGAATTTTAAGATCCTTCCTAACTCAACCCATTCTATGATTCTGTGGTTACACACTGCTGTGAAGTAGCTGAATCATCCCTAGAAACATGCAAGAGTAGACCTGTAAGGAGGAAGCACACTATTGCAGTAGTCCTGACACAGGCAAGAGAAAGGAAGGTTTTAGCTTTAGCTGGCTGTAAAAGCAAGGTCTGCCTTGTATGTTAGAGAACAGCACTGCTGAAGGAGACTCTTGGATCTAACATAGTAAAGAAAAGTGACAGTTGCCATATAGGCGTAACAGCAACAGCTCAGTGGGGCTTCAGGGATCCTCAGTTACTGAGGCAGGAGGAAACTGTAAGCCCACCTAGTATCACCTTCTGCAATCACCGGCTGCAGATTCCCAGGTATCTCTGAGGTAAGCCATCACTGCCTGACTGCAGCTTTCCTCCAAGAACAGTTCCTATTTGGATTTAAAGTGTGAAGAAGATGGAACATTTTCCCTGACAGGCCATGTGCACGTGTTTCTGCAAAACCCACATTCTGCTCGACATCCTGGTGTCTGGGATACACTATGCTGAAGCTGCAGCAGCTTTCACAGGGAATGCCAGAGGAGATGTGGAACCTCTTGCCCCACCACCTGTGCCACAGCTCCCATCTGCAGATCTCTGTGGCATGCTCAACCTCTGTGGGAAATGCTTACAGTTCAGTTCAGTTGGACACAGAAAGCAGATCTCATGATTGTACATGGCTTAAACATGGCTGAGATTTTCCCTCTAGCCATTGCTGAATATCTCCACAGAAAGAGACTTTTAGTCAAAGAGAATTGGGGAGAATTTCCAGCTATCCAAAAGGTAGCCAGGACACATAGGGTACATTCCCCACAATCCCAGCTCCTGTCACAGTCTGGTTTTCATCCAAACTAAGAGCACTCTAGGATTTTCTCTAGGAGAAAAAGGAATTTCCAGGGAAGAGAGAAGATCCTTTAAGAATCCCTCTGGAACAAGAATTAGTTGGATCAGTCACATGCAGTGAAAAGTATCCCACTTGTCCACCTCCGCTGTATCATCTACCCTGCTCTAAAAATAATTTCCCACTACTGAAAGCACTCCATTTCTCTTCTTGATCCATGTGTTTTTCCCGTCTTAACTTCATGCAGCGCTGCTGCCTGTTTTAGATGTGCAGAGAGAGAAGTGACCATCCGTATTGACTGGCAGGGGGAATAAACTCCTAAACAAAAAAAGCTGCCTTGCAGTGGGCAAGACACCTTACACAGCTCAGATTTCCATTTTAGTATTCAGTTAAGCTGGATAACTCTACTACTTAACCAACTTAATTGGAGCTTTGCAGGTATAAAAATATTTGCTCTGTCAGGGCAGAGAACAGCCGTTGTTTACCACAGCCTAAATTCCTTGCAAATGTTTTTTTGTATCTTCTTATTCTCATCTCCTTTGGCTAAACCACAGCACAATAACCCTTTGTAAGGCAAACATCTTGGTATAACATGTTAGAATCTGTTCCACAAAGCCAATTTAGAAGGAAAGCATGCTTGTAACTGTGTAATTGAACTGTGCTGATATGTGTGTGCCAGGGAACATTAACTTCTCCTAAAGTCTGAATAGTTTCACATTCATGGTATTTTTCCAGACGGATTGTAGCTGAAACTGTATCTTTTATGTCCTTAAGATGCGGCACAGCAACCCATAAACTTCTTGAGCTCCACAGAGCATTGAGTGGAAAAGAATTTGCTGTGCCAGATTTCTCCATTAAGTATTTCTCCTGGCATTGGCATGTTGAAAGACCATGTAACTCTGCAATCTGATGGTTACAGTGCTTTCAGAAAGGAAAATTGGTGTTCCGAGCAAAGGTTAACCTGCAGTGATTGATTTACTTGAGCTTTAACAGTCAGGTTGAACCTTTGGATAAACATTTGTTTTGTTCATTTTCATGACACAACAAACAGAGTGTCTGTGCTTGCTGGAATATGGCAAAGTTGGCTAAGTTTTCTACCTTCAAAAACAAAAAACCCTAATATTAAGGAAGAATATTGAAAAATACTGAATGGGATAACATTTTGGTTTAGTCTCTCATTTATGGCTTTGTTTGAGAGGATGAGAAAGGGATTGTTCCAAAGAAGATGAGAGATACTATAAATTATTCATCAGTAAAGCCTAGTACTCTCTATAGGCCTGGCCTAGTATACACTAATCTACTTAGCTGAATGTCAATGTTATTAATCAAAGCGTTAATTCTGAAAGGGTGAGATTGTAGCTTGATCCATTTCCCTCCTGCCTTTGCCTGGTCAAGCTCCAGGCTGGGTAACTCATGAGTCCCATTTCATGCCATCAGTAGGGTAAGGTGGGTAGCACCTTTGCACACCAGTACCAACCAGTCAGCAGGATCAGAGGGTATCCTGCAGTTTGAAAGCATCAGGGAGCATTCAGCAGCTTCTTGACATTGACTTGCTCTTCAAGTGGAAAGTTTACGGCACTGGAAAACAGAGGCAGTGAATTCAATACTGTGCAAAAGAAATGTAGTTGCCATTAGTGTTTATGGTATATCAGTGGCTTTTTGGTGTTTTCCAGAAGGCAAAGAAAGTCTTGTCAAGTAGAATGACATACTGCTGCCAGGGGATAGGCAGGAGGTTGTGGGGCTGGTACCTGTTAAGATTAACACTAACTTATCTACCAGCCCAGAGGGATTTTAGGAAGCCACCCCAGGGAACCAAAGCCCATTTACCAGGTTCAATGGGGCCAGAGTCCCTCATAAAGTCAAGCCCTCTAGATATGATCCAGTGTGGCTGCAGGCTATAGTCCAGAGAAAAATGCAATCTTTTGGCTTTACATTTGCACCACATCCTTCAGGATGGATGGAAACCATCTCTGAAAAGAAAACATTATGCCTGAGGAAATTAGAAGTCTTACCCTCCTTACGCTGATAGCAGATTGTAACATTATTTGTAGCACTGAGTGGGGGAAAGCAGGACAGACCCCTTTCCCAACAGTGGCATTCTCCTCCTGTTGTCCTTGTTAAATTTGACCAATCAGGCAGGAAGGACAGATGTCAGTGATGGATCCTGGTTCTTATTCAGCAGGAAAATTCCTACATCGTTTGGAGTAAGAAGGGTGCACAGTAGGTGCTGAAGGCCCCAGAGTAGGCCAGTGATTGCACTGAATCCAAATATTCCACCTTCAAATGTTTACTTATATGCTTATGGGGACCAACCCAAGTAGCATCAATTGCTGCCTCTCTGATAAAAGATAACCTCTTACAGCGCTGATTTTAAATCAAGGTCTGTGGGTGGGCTATTTTAAAGAGGTCCATGAACAAAAACTAAGAAAACTCTACTGGCAGGAAGTCTTAGGATTCCTTAGAAGGAGGTCTGCACTTCCCTTGGAAACTTTCTAGGGGTCTCCACATCAAAAAAGGGTGAAAACTACAGTCCTTGAGACATCTTATGTCATATTGGTTATCACATCCAGATTACAGATCTTCTTGCTGCCATTCTTCTGTAGAGAGCACTCTTCTGAATAAGAAAAAAACATGTAAAAAGTAGCCTAAATGAAGGTGTCTGCAGTAAATCCATTAAAACCTTCTTCACTTTATAGAAATAGAATAGAAAGACCCATCTTTCTATTCACACCATTTTACTTTCTTTAGAAGCTGCATAGGTTTTACTTAATGAGTAAGTAGAGAAAAGCACAGCTAATCCCTCAGGGCCTTATTCTTAAGTTCTTATGCAGGCAAAACTCCAATGACGTCAATGAGTAATTTCACCATGTAAGGATTTCAGTAGTGGGCTCTGTCGGATTAAGTACAATTTTGCCCAAGGTTTTACTCTATGAAATCATAGTAATCTCTGATTCTGGATCTCTTGATTACATCTAGGATGCAGAACACTGCCAGTGTAATAGCACAGTCATAGCAAATATCATCAGACCTGCATGCTATATGGTTACCGCGGTACAAAACTGGCTGCCAAAACACTCATGCTTTTGACAACATATCATCTTTAGTAAGAATATGGCAATTATGGTAAGATTTGGACTAGTTCTCCATTAATTATGAATAATTCATACTCCGCTTATATAACAACTGCTATGTGTCTTTTATTTATCTAGTTTACTCATTTATCAACTCTATAGAGTTTATTCTAGGCCCGTTTTTCATCCTAAATGTGCAACTCGTGTCTCAATTTTCAAGAGGAAAAGGAGAAGTTAAATTACCTTAATGTGACCTCTGTGATATCAAAGGAGAATTGCAATCTCCAAAATGCAACATGACCTTACAGAAAGGTGATCCAAACTAGGGCAGGGGCATTGAATCCTGGGAGGAGGGAGAGGGACTGGACAGAGATGAGCCTGACTTTTATAAGTGTACAATCTGCTTGGTGGAGGGAACATCATCAGCAATTCATAAGCTATTCATCAGGTCAAAGCAATAAGGAAGAAAAACGATATGGTTCAGTGGTCAGTCAGGCAGATCGTCAGTCTTTCCATAATCCATGCTGTACACAGGAATCTGGCAGAAAGGCCAGATCTAGAGAGTCTCTGTCTTCATTCTGCTTTTAAATAGATGTTCATTTGCACACGCTTACTTGATCTTGCTACCATATCCCAAGCCTTGTTGCAGAATTCCACAGGGAAAAAAATGCATCTTGTTTCAATGTGAGAAAACTCAGATGAAGAAGGAAGACAAAAAACGAACTGCAAAGCCCAGAAGCCCTAAAAGTGGATGCTTAAAGCAACCTTTGCTGGGCACAAACCTTGGTGACTGGATGGACACTGCAGAAACTGTATTTTTCAGCAGTCTGGTCTCACTGGCATATAGCTCCAAAATTGTGTCATCTGTGATATTTTCTAGATGAAAAATTAAATGTGTTTCATTTTTTTTTCCAGGGAGTTTAAATTATTTAAATGAAATCCTATCACCCCAAATTCTGGAAATTTGTAGTGAAGCAGGGGAAAACAGACCTTGCAAATCAAATAGGAAAAGTCATTCTTCCTAAATCCCAGCCAGGCTCTTGTGTTGATTGGGTTAAAATCTTAGAAACATTCCTTTAGAGAACATAAATCTCTGGAGTTTGGGGCTTGTCTTGATCTGTGTTGTAACATGATGAGAGTCATAAGGTAATAAGAACAGGTATGCTAATACAGCAGTTAAATAAAGCCTAAAATTCCCAAGGATGCTTGCGCAGGAGTCTTTTTTCCATTGAAAGTACAGGTTGATGAGTGAGAGCACTGCTGTTGCTCCCACATCCCTATTTGTTACCAAATTATAAAGAAATAGAGACTATTTCAGGTCAGAACAACATCCAGAAGGTCGCCTGATTTGACTCTCCAGTCAAAGCGGGGCCAGCCTTGCAATCAGATGGCAGTTAGGTCAGTACCTTCGAGGACATGAGTTTCAATCAAAGTAGGTAATGGAGGCCATGATATGAAATCCAACCCGTCTGCCAAGAGGGTCTAGTGAAAAGCATTTTAATCAGTGCAAAGGCTCACATTGACTTCCGTGGGAGCTGGGTCAGAGATCAGTTCAGTGAGACTGGCTGCCACAATCAAATCATGGGATAATACAACCGGGCTTTTGTTGGCAGCATTCAAGGCACCAGATTGTGTTCTCTCCTGTACTGGTGTCTATCCAAAATGACTCACGTCACTAGAGCAATTCCCCACTTGTTCCTGTGTAATTAAGAGAAGAATCTTTCCTACTGAGTTGGTGAAATCACTCATCATTCGGGCTGTGGATAATCTGTACATATTTGTCACTGTCAGCATGATGAAATTTAGGATCCTTGGCAGGACTTTTCTGTGGGGTTCCAGGTTGCAGTCATAAAATAATAAGGACTTTTGAAAAATGAACCTCACCTGGGTTTCAAAAGCCATGGCTAGCTCTCCATTTCTAGTCAGTGTGGGGATACCAAAGTTTTTACAACCCATCTACAAAATTAGGAGTCAAAGCGAAAATGTGGAACCTGACACTCTCCCGGGAGCTGTACTGCAGCAAAGATACAAGCCTGTGTCCATCTCTGATTGATGCAGTAACTACTGGAGATGGAACAGAAGAGATCTGTGTTTCCCATGTTTCCCAGTTGGGCTTTCTTCTTGTTATATCATGTAGTGGATGTTGTGAGCTACAAGGAAAAATTTAAAAACTTTTAAAATCAGAAACTTCTGAGAAAATACATTATCACAAACAGAGCTAACAGCATTCCAGCTAATGAAATCACTCAGAGACATTGTCCCCTGAGGAGAAATATCAGAGGAACAGTGAAGAGAAGAAAGCTGGAAATGTCAGAGGAAATTTTAGAGAAGGAACAAAAAGACAATAATCCTTTAGAGCCTGGTATCCAATTTCTCAAATACTACCACACAAGCTGTAAGCACAGTGTAGCATCAGTGCTGCTATGAATGACAAAGGTGCTGAACATACTTGATTTGAAAGGATTTGAAAGTAATGCTTCTTAGGAAAAAAAATCCATCACCCAAAAGAAATTGCATGGATGTAAGTTTTCATTTGCAGTAATCTGGAAAACAGAAATGTCTGCTATAATCTACAGACTAGATATTTTTGCTAGCGCATTTGTGTCAGAAAGAAAAATGTAGAATGAGCAAGGGTGAATGGTCTGATCCAAAAAGGAAGCACAACTGTGTCTGCAGCAGTGGGAAAGATACTCAAGAAGAGGGAATCTACATGTCCTTCCTGACAGTGACCCACTTTCCTCAAGGTCTCATCCAAGCAGTTGGTGTAAGCAAAATGGGATTCCCAGGGATTTGAGACATAGTGTTAACTTATGACAGCAAATGCCACAAAACAGGAAGCAAAGGCCTATTCAGACGATAAATTCTTTGGGTAGCTCTCAGAGACACACACATTGAAAGGGGTTCCCACTGCTGTTGTCAAAGAGATTTGCTGCAACTTTAACCTGCAATGCAAAATGTAAACAGTGCAACAGTGCAGACTTTGATTGCAAGGTTAGTTGCACAGCAGCATGGAGTTAACTAAGTCCTTCACTAACCAGGAACTACACTCAGTGTTTTCTCCTGGTCTCTTTTATCAGCTACTTACAGATACCACACATTTATATATAGGTTTATTTATCAGGAGACCAGCCTTCTTCCTGTATGCTGTTGGGAAATACTGCTGTATCTAAGAGGACAAGTGGCTACATACATGGGGACTTGTGTTTCTCCATCTGGTGGAATAAAGTCTAACAAGGTTGCTCCTGTACCTGATGTTTAATTTTGTGAATACTCTTTTGCTCCTAATTAATATGAATATCTGGGTATAGAGAGCCTCCTAAACATTAACATGCAGAAGAATTTGTACACAGGAAAGTCATGTTCCTTCATACTTTATGAGTGGTGGGTGAGAATCATTTATAATCCAATGTGAGATGCAGATGCTTTGTAAAACTCTTCAGCACATATGCACCAGGTGACGACATTTCATCTGAAGCACAAGACAGGAAATACTCTAAGTTAAGAGAAGTCACAGTCAGCGTTTCAGGTTTTGAAGTGACATTTTACCTTGGTACAAATAATAAAAATAATAATAAACCTGCCATTAATTGTGTGAATTGTTTTTCATTCCAAGGTTTTAAAGCATGTCATTGGTTAAGTCTTTCAGTAGTTCTGTGATATGCATAAGTGTGTAATAAGCAGCTTCTAATTTAACAGGATCAAGCTACTTTTGTACTGACTTTCAAAGCTTCTGTGCAGTTGAAAAGTTCTTCATTTTCATTAAGTTTCAGGAGCTTGCAAAAGCCAGATTTAAGGGTACGAGGGTCAAAGGCAAAATAATGATCATTTATTCAAACACTGGTATACTTGGCTTGAGAAGACAGGAGAGGTCAGTAGCAGAACTTAGAGCTGAAGCCAGGCAAGCAGATTTCATAGTCTATGTGCCACCTTATTATGCAATACCTCTCTGATCTAGTGCCTCTTCTTTCTTATTGAGGTTTTAGGGTTGTATTTTAGCCCTCCTGACCAACTGCTCAGCAACACTTTTATTTCAAAGCACATGCTGTGATTGTCCACTCTTTAATCAGCGAATCAGACAGGTGAAACTTCATCTTCCTTCTTCCAACTATTATGATCAAGTGAAGAATCAGGCACAAAATTTCCACTTCCTGACTTCTTCCACATACTCTTCCTTGAACACAGAGCTCTTCTGGAAGCTTATCAGGTTTCAGGCATATGTCTGAGGTTGTCCTCACATTGTTGGTTTTGGTGTTACAATGACACTTTAACCTGGAATTGATTTCTCATTTCAGTATTAGAAGGATGCTTTGAAAACTCATAGAGGAGAGATACTCTTTATTTAACTATCTGCAGATGTCATATTAGTCATAATAAGTAAAGAATATATCTCCTGGCTTTACTCTGAGCTGTAGCAAATGACTTTGACCTACATCCTCATAAATTAGAATGTAAGCAGACACTTACTATGCCTTACAAATGTAATCAAACTCAGACCCCTGCCACATAACAACTCTATCCTCTGTGATATCCTTTTCTGCCTTTCAATTATAGCCATGGACATAATGATCAAATTACACAGAAATTTTCAGCAAGGGTTGGGTTCATCCAGTTATTCATAAATAAGAGGATTTGCATTTCACGCTTAGGTATGATTTTATTCATGTCTGAATAACATAGCCGAAACAGCCAAACAGTTTCTTTCAGAAGTACTGGACTGGTGCATGACTGTTTTATCCCATCATCGAGGGCTTGAACCCAAACCTTCTTACACCTGAAGTTAAAAACTGTGATATTACCATGGTACAATATCAGAAAATGTTCACAGCTTGTCATGGAGACTTCTTGCTTTCCTACATCAAAGAACAGACATAAATGACATGATTCTCTAGCATCAGGTCTCCTTTATAGTTTCTTGCTTTCCTCTAAATGACCAGTTCATCCTCAGCTATCTTAATCACGAAAGCTGGTAATTAGAGAAGGTTGTCCGCCTGTTGAAGGCGAACAAGTTAACTAAACTTAGAAGATTTTGCCTACCCGGTTAAAAAAGGGAAAAAGTTCTAGTTCAAGTGCCAACAATTGTGAGTAGCATGGATTTTGGGACTAGACCATCCAAATTTTACCTCCCTGACAATACCGATTAATGCATATGCATGAAGTCATTTGTGTAATAAATGTATAGTGCAGTGGGGCTGCACTCATGGGGATTTTCCTAGCATTGGGGAAATATAGATTGATTTTTGCTTACCCTAGTTTCGGCCCCTGGAGAAGTGAGCAGAAAGCTGTGGGAGCTCCTCAGCACTGCCAGGTACCGCCTCCCACTTGGTGTGTGGCCTCATGCCCAGCGGGTGTGTTACTCTGCTTGCTCTGCAGCATGGCATCTACATTAGAGCACTGTCAAATTTGGTAATGACACACCAAACCCATCTGCCTTTGTCTCAAGTTCCAAGCAAAAAACATAGATAAGGCTCTTCAAATGCAAAGTTTGCCCAGCCTAGCCAGTTTTTGAGTCAACAGATCTCTTTGAGTGAAAGGAGGGACCCACTTATAACTTCCGCTTTGCAGGAAGCTTGGCTTTATGGTAGGCAGAATTTCAATGAAAATGTTAAATTTGTCCTCACCTCAAACACAAAAGGCCTTATGGTGTAAGAGCCATGTAGGGGATAATTTGTGTGACCATGGAGTACAACTTGGCATTCCCTCATTCTTGAAGGGGTTTTACATGGTAGCACTTTTTCATCTCCAACTTTGGTGTGGGGAGAGGAGATTGACTGTAAAAAAGTGCTCTAACTGGATGATAAACATCTTGCGAGCCTGACTTACAAATACTGCTCATGTACTTTTATTACATGTGCAGAAATTAACTCATACTCTTTACAAGGACCTGTTGCATTGTCCAAGGAGTAAGTGGCATTGGAATAAGTATGATTCAGAACCATCTGCTTTGCCATGAGGATGAAGATAAAGCTAAAGCAGCAGAGCTTTTTCTCACATTTCCTTAGTGCCATGACACAACATGCCAGGCATCTGCTGTCTGTTAGTTTTCTATCCACCTTAATACAGCGGAAACAACCTGTGGATTTCCCTGCAGCTAGACAATATGTGGTTTTCATTCCACACAGGCTGCTCCATTTCTACAGCAGTCACTTCAGCCAAGGTAAACAGCTCCTGTGTCTGCAAGGAAGAAAGGGGTCCCAAGGGAGTTGTAGGGCTTGACTCCCAGCTTCTATCTACCCCATGTTTTGTGGTTCTGAGGTGTTTAGCAGAGGGAGAGCTCTCAGTAAGCCTCCAGCCACCTACTCAGTAGGATCTGATGATGAACTAGACACCGCAGTGCTAGTGTTTAGGAAGAACAGGCAATTTGTTCTTCCCAATATTTCCTTACTAATTACAGTACTGCAAAACTATCATTTGCTCTATTATATTTACTGTACAGCTCTGAGTATCTCCTAACAGGGCATCAGTTTGGGAGAGATTTACTAATTCTTCTAATAATTAACTTCTCTTCCTGATTAGTGCCCAGTTACATTTCAAACAAAGTATCCTCAGAAGAAATTTCACTACCTACGTGTATTCCAACACTGCCTTTACTACTACTTAACTAACATGTATGCACCTATTTCACTACAGAATTTTGATTCTGGTTTAAATGGAAGACAGCAAATGTTAACTCGGATGAAAGCCCATTGAAGCCAAGGAGCAAGCATCAGTCTTGAATTTGGCCTACAATCTGTGGTATTAAGGAAAAAGTCCACAAGATTAATTGTTGATATATGTGCTTGCTAAATGGTATTTTCACCTCAAAGCATACTTGAATCTTAGAAGAATGCAGCTATTTCAGCTTTCTTGGATGATGTGCCAATGGTACAGCCTGAGGCTAATATGGATCATATCCTTCTTTTAGTTGTTCCAGCACAATTTTATTGACTCAATGTGTTCAATGTCTCTCCTATCACCCTCATTAAGAAGAAATATCACAGATTCTAGATGATTGCTTTCTAAACCAGATCCTTAGCAGAGGAAAACTAGGATGAACTGCCTGAATATCCAGGCTCCATCTATGATGTGCATACCTTGCTGTGTACCCACAAATGTCTTGCTGTCTGTTCAGAGTTAAATCACTGTAGCTTGAGAACAGTCAACATGAGGAAAAAAAAATTGACTTTGCTCTTTAGTCAGCCATGTGCCATGAAACTCACTACATCATGTGTCAGGTGATCAAAAATGGAAAAGTCTAGCCAGACTTTTACTGACTGCAGAAAAAAGAGGAAAAAATGAAATTACAGTGTTTAGTAGCTACAGGGTAAGTATGCATACATTATACAGAATATGTACACTATGTAAACACACACATGCAAAGTGATAAATCTGTGACACAATCTCCAAGCCATGAATCCACGACCCACATCCAAGACACCTCAGAGCTTCTTAAATTATTATGCCAAATTGTAATGCAAACAGTGTACAGAAAGAGGCACAGAGAAAATAATTGATGTGTCTAACCTAAGGTTTTCCAAAGATTAGAGAGAGAGACCCCAGGGCTGGTGTGTTATTTTCTTTGTTCTTTATCCTTTTGCTGATTGTTTGCATTAATTTTGGCACTGGATGATTTAAAGCACCCTTAGTTTTGATGGATGCAGGTGGCAGCGTGTGCGCAGTTTCTTAGCAAAAACTGTTACCAATGTGGATTTATTTAAGTGGCTCTGCTATCAAAGAGTTCTATCTTAATTTGAAAATGCATTTAGGTGATTAAATAATGTCTTAGAGCTGGATTCATTTGTCTTCTCTGGTGTTAGTGGTGTTCTAATTAAAGTTCCAAATATGTAATTACATCAAGCAGAACAGTGAGCAGCTTACATTCCCTCATTACAAATTAATGCATGGTGGAAAGGCAGAGAGGAAATAACTTCACAGAAATAATTTCACTACAGGTTTACAGATAGCAGTTTGATACCACAGGACTTGAAACCACCAGCTGTGCGGTTTGGGAATACCTGCCCCAACGGGTTCAGATCACAGAGGAGAGGTGTCCCATCACTGTCACAACAGCTGTTGCCTATAGAAAAAGGACAGAGGTTGGATAGGTCTATAATGGGGACTCTGTGCTTTGAAGAGAAATATACATGTTGGTGGAGCTGTTATCAGAAGAGTATTGAGTGACCATGAAGGAAAAAAGTAACAGCCTTTACCAGAGATACAAGGGAATTTAGAGGAAATTTTGAAGGCACTGGCTGAGTGATGGTATGAGGAGAGGTGACAGAAATTTTTGCAAGGGATTAACACCCAATGGAGAGTGGAATTACTTATCTAGGAACATGAGCATGATAAAGTATCCCTGTAAATGTGATACAGAGCAGTGTTGCAAGGTGGTGTGTAAAGCTATGATGTTCATCAAAACCAGGCACCAGAAACAAGCTACACTGAGAAGATGATGCTTGGTTCAGTTAGGGAGAATTTTTCCACATCCTAGTGAGAAAGAGGGGTTGCAAGAGAGAGTGACAGCTGCAGCCTCCAAAGTCCCCAATCTACCTATCACCTCTCATCACAGAATGGTCGGGGTTGGAAGGGGCTACTGGAGTTCATCTAGTCCAAACTTGTGCTAAAGCAAGTTCACCTAGAGCAGCTTGCACAGGAATGCATCCAGGCAGGTTTTGGATGTCTCCAGAGAAGGAGATTCCACAGCCTCCCTGGGCAGCCTGTGGAGGATTTTGTCCTCTACGTAGGTATTCACCTGAAATGCACTCATCTCTGAGTTAAATCAGAGTAACCTAGTAGTAGAGAACTCAATGCATACTTGGTGTTCACGGGGCAGGGTACTGTGAAGAAGCACAGGAAATGCCTTTGAGTCTTATTTCCTACAGGGCATGAAAGGTTTTAAGGCCTTTCCAGCCGGAGGTGGTGTAGGAGACTAAGAAGACACCAGGAGCAGGAGAAAGATGCCCATAAATCCCAAACTGCATGAAACAAGAGGTTTTGGTTTTTTTTTCTTAATGGCTGAAGGATTAAGATGGTCTTTCCTTATTCTGCATACATCTTTGTAAGAAGATATGAGCGTGTCAAACTTAATTTACTCTCTCCTGACAGAACAATTTTTTAAAAATCCATTCTGTAAAATAGGGATTATACGAACTGAATCCATAAGTTCTACACACTCTCAGCTCTTGTGAATCTCTGGGTAATAATGCAGATACTTCTCACTGACACTCTATATAAATCACAGTAGAAGTAGAACCAAAATGTTAGCAGGAAAATAAATATTTCTTGTTATCACCAGACGATAAAGAGTAGAAACAAGAAGTATGGGACAACGGGGTGCAGTGCCTTCTGGGGCCTGCTTTGTACTCTCTACAAGCATCTGCAACAGTGCAGATGCAGCCATTGTGATGACACACACAGTCCTTAACCTGGTCTAAAGGCAACAGATTGACATGAACATTGTTGCTCACTCAATACAGTGCTGAGAGCTCCTGTCTACAATAGTGATCCATCAATTTCTTAACAAATTTTTTAAGGATGAGAAAAATGCAGAAGACATTTATAAATTATTCAAAATCTCGTGAAAGGCTTCTCGTGAAAGGTTTTGTTTCTCTTATATTTTTTTCTCTGAAAGATGGGGTTTGTTTTCAAAGGTACTTCTTTGTGGGAATCTGCTGAATACCTCATCCTCCTTCTCATTCAGGTCCTTAAAATGAGTCACCTTCAGCTCTTAGCTTTCTTTCCTTCCTTGTTCCTGAGCCATTCAGAAACGCTGCTGCTTCTGCCTACTCTGTATTCTCTTATCTAGTGTGACTCTTTGTATCTAAGAGCCTTCTGACTATTAAAAATAGGTTTCCTTTTTTCTCCCTTCCTCCCTCTCTTTGTTCAAGACCACTGGTTTGTGTCTTTCTTCATTTTGGCTAGAGCATTTGAAAGGACGGGTTTTAACTTGGGGACAACCTAGACTGAACTGGGAGCTTGGCTCTGCTGGGCTCCATTTTATTCTACTACTTAAATTTTATCCTTGTAATGGGTGCATCATTACTCTTTTTGCTTCCAGAAAGAGTCTTTGTGCCCTCATTCAGCAGGCTTTCATGATGCATGATTGAGATATCTTGCTGTTAGTAATGGCGGTGGTGGTATTGAGTTATGGTCAAATGCACCAGAAGAAATGGTGCTAACAGAAAGACTGGCAATAAGAAATGTCAGCCTGGCATCGCTGCTCTGCCAAAACATGGATCTGTTACTGCTGGGACCAGCAGAAGCTGGCCCTGCTCCCACCCATTTTTCTCCATCTTCTGCTCCTCCCTTCAGCCTCTTAAAACACCAGTGCAGTAGGCACAACAACCCACTTGTGACCAGGAAGACCTAGCCCTGATCTCAGCAAATATTGACATATTTCCATTGACGATGTTTTACTGGGTGAGAGGAGGGTGAGGGGATGAGAGTGCTGGGATACCGCCCACGACTATAAACACCATTCAATGCACCACAGTGCAGTTTTGACTTTATTTCAGTCTTTTTCATAAGGGAAAGAAGTATGAGATCACAGCTATTTTGTATGAAGTGCTGGCCTGAGAAGGAGTCTTTCTGTTAGCACACTCAGCTTCCTCCTACTTTTATCTCACTCATCAGTGAATTCATCTAGTAGGGAAGTATGCAAGAAAAATAAATTCAGGCTCAATTCCTCTGCTGGTGTAAACTGATATAATTCAAAGCAGTTAACATCAATAAAGGTCAACTTTTTTTGATAAAACTTCCATGCCTGCTCTAATTTTCTTTTTTTTCTCTTTCTTTTTTTAATTTTCTTCCTGATGACCACCCTTCAGAAGGCAGTTGCTAAGATCATATTCTTTGCCCATCAATCACTTAGTGTCAGCTCCTCCTACCCTCTTTGAACCACTCTTCAGAACCTCTTGGCTTCAGGACATGAAGGTCAGGCTTTTTGTATCCACTCTGAATGCCCTCCATAACCTGATCCTTCTGCCTATCTGCCCTTATAAAGCCTGAACTGTCAGAAGGTGCTCAAGTTCCCACCCTTTATGAATAGGAGTAAGCAGGAGAACCAAGTGTCCTCTAGTCACCGGGAACCTCCAAATGAACAATGAACCAAGTAAAACTAACTGACCAAATCAAATCACAAACCCAACATATCAACTCACAGACTCTACATGGTTTCGAGAAAGGTTGGTTATGGTCTGTGAACCTGAAACAATTTCTAGCATGAAATATTCTCAAAAGACAAACTTGTGGCAAAATTGACCTAGGAGAGTTTGATGTAGTGGAGGGCAGTCTTGATAATGTGTGGTGGAAAGAGCAGTGAGTTATCAATTTTTAGCAGATTTTCTCTTTTATTCCCTGAAAGTCAAAGCAAAATTCAGAAGATATGAACTCATGCAAACCAAAGCCAGGAAACAAGCTTTACTGTGGCCACAGAAATCACACCAAGCAGAGCTGCATATCCACCAGCATAAATTCCCCATGCTTCCCTCTGCCTTAGGAAGGACACCTGGCTATGGTCAGAGGGCGAATCTGGGCAATATCGCCAGAGCACTGGCAGGCAGAGGGCCAGGATATCATTAGAATGCCATGGAAGTTCACCTTCGTAAACCCTCTGCTCTCTGGACTTTAACCTGAAGCCATGGTGCTACCAGCTGTGTGTGCTGTGGCTTCTGGCTGAACCACTGGCCTAATTTTCCTTTACCTGGAAATTTGGAGATAGGGATGGAATATAAGAGGGAGCGAGGAACCTGGTCCAGGTCAGCTCTTCGACTGACCTGGGTGCTAGACTAGTATCCACACCACTGGACATTCCTTCCTTCTAGACAAACAACATACATAGATTGAGAGAAATGGAGGATTTGTTAAAAGTTCTTCTGAGTGAGTCAGATCAGATCTGTTCTCTTTTCTGTTCCATCTGCTTCTTAAAAACGGACTGGCCATGTTAATTGCCAGTGCTATTTTTTTCCCTGCTTGTTACTACATCATGTAACAATCATGAAGAAAAATGTCATTTGGTTGCCCTTTAGACACTACCCAGAAGTGACAATAAATTTAATGCAGAGTTTTGGGATAAAGCAAAAACTATTTCTGAAGAATGACAGTATGTGCAAAGCATGAAACTTGAAGCTTAGCAGTTAAATTCTGGACACATGCGATACTATGCTGCCCTGTGTCATTAACAAGCTGCCAAAATGACAGCAAACTGGATTATCTCCTTCATAACATAGTCTGTTCAGTGCAAAATAAATGACTGCTGACTTTTAACAATGTGCAGCACAATTACAGTGAAACTGTATTGTGACCAAAGGCAATTCTACACGGAATTATGTAGGGAAATGAAGCTGCAATAAATCTTTTCTAGCTACACACATTACCCCAGGTTCTTCTTATCAGAATCATCTAATTAAACACTGCTTTATTTTCAGTTTCATAGCAGCCTAACTCTCTTGATGTCATTGGAGTAATACCGCTATCGACTTGGAGTATCACAGGAGGGAAGAAAGGCGTATTCCCCAGCAGAACTGCATCACTGTGTTTCCTCCCACTCAAAGGGTGTCTCCAGTGTTCTTTCTGGGCCCATCTTCTAGGAGAAATTAAAACCTTAATTCTGGTGGTCTCAGACTGCAACCCCAGAAGCTTACGCTGTCAACCAAACAAAGAGCAGCATTTGTGCCAGAGAGGAACGATGGCAGATCTTCAAACAGCTACTGTTGTTTTATGCTGAGTCATAAACAGTGTAGAGATCTGGTCTTCTAGCTGATCATGAAACTGAGCACGGAAATCCAGGTGAGGCTTTTTTAGGGCTTAGCAGAGCAGGACTGCTTCTCACACCTTCAGGATGGAAGATTCAAGGAGCTGTTTGTTCAAGCCTAAGTATACCATCCTGCACTTGTGTCTACTGAATTTCAGCCTACTTTTCTCCAGTCCATTTTTTCTAAGCTGATGAGATCATTTTAAATTCCACTCCTCACTCTGATGCACTGCATGTTTCCCACCACTACTGAAGACAGTGGGCTGTACCAGATCACAGGGCAGCCTCAGCTGTCCCCCTTCTAGGACATCCCTCCAGCTGGGCAATGAGTTATAGAGAATTATGCCAACAAACTGACCCTTCAAAGCCACTTTTCCCCAGATAGTGTGAAGTGTCTCCAGAAATGGTGCAGACCCTCAGCAGCCCTTAGGTATGGTGTTGGCTCGACCTTGCGTCCCCGTTGGCAACCGCTGGTCTCGGCTGGGTCTGTGAAAGAGCCTGAGACAGAAGGATGGGCAGCATTGTACCTCAGTCAAAAACTCTACCTTGTGTCAGGCCCATGTGTGTTTTCTGGAAAGCCTCAAAAAGGTTAAGAGACCCTTTCTTCTCCCTGTGGGAATAGACACTGTAAACAGCTTCTCCAAAGACAACAACAAATTGCGACTGTTTTACCTTTCAAGGAGAATGAAGGCAGTGGTTTTGTTGGGTGCGTAATGCCAGGCAGGCCTAGGCAAGCAGGCTGTGTTCCATGTTTACCTGCCTTTTTGGGGCTTCCATGGAGGCCAAGAACACACACACACTGGCTGCCTATTACAACATCAGCTGGGCCACAGCTGCCTCCAAATTCAGGAGGCACAGGCTGCTGCTTGTCAAGCATGCACTCCCACCAACCTGGCCCCTTTGGCAAGATGAGTGTTTTGCTAATTTTCTGCATGCATGTACACATCTCCCCATGGGCACTCAGCTTGTTCAAGTTGTATCCAAACTGCTGGCACCTTGGAGGAGTCACGAGGGAGTGGCTGCCCATCTCACTGCTGGTTGCCTCACGAATGCTGTCTACCTATGACCTCCAACTAAGAATTCACCGTGCAGCAGAGCTGATGTGATCTGAGAGGGGATATAGATGTCCAGGGCCACCCAGAGGTGTTCATCCAATTGGTGTCCTTGTTATAAAAGAAACACCAGACTACAGAAGGCAAGATGCCAAATCCCAGCCCGTTATCTCTTTGATTGGAATCTGGAATAAAAACCCCAAAGATCCAGATTAAGATCTCTTATATGCTTATTTAAATTATAAATTCTGGAGGATTAGAGTTGTTGTGTGAATTGGGCCTGGGGCGATAGGCTTTTGTATGTGAAGGGGTACTAATAAAACACAGAAGACCAGATTTTCAAAAGCAGTTAGGTGTTTTATTAAGAGTTAATAGATCCCTGTGAGCAGCAGAATCTATGGCATCTTTCTGGGTGGCAATGAAAGTAGTTTCTTTTTTTCAAAAGGGCTCTGTGCTCTATCCCTATTAAAGGTATTTCTGCTCTGCTACCAAGGTATTACCAGAAAATGTCACCATATAACGCACTGAATTTAGAGATGAACATTCAGCGTTCGTCTTCGTGATACATCATTGATGTCTTGCTGCATCTCGTCATGTTTGGGATAGGTCCTTTAAGTTGCTGTACTGAGTGGGAAATTGCAGCTAAAAAGGGGTAATTTGGCTGCAAAATATGCAGTGGTTCCCCTGACTTTCCGTGAATACAGTACTATTCAGATGCATATGCCTGAGTTTTCAGCAGAGGAACAGTCATCTTACAGACTGAGCTGCTGAGCCAGCAGCTTTTTTTTTAGTTCTTTAGCAGAGCTTCATTCACACCAATGACTAAGAAGATATTTTTACTTTTGCACATCTGTCCTTGATCTACTGAATATTTTTCTTCCAACAAGCAAGCACCAAAAGGGCATGTGTCTGTATGTGTTCGTGCAGGACAGTTTTGACTAAACGGTTGCAATGCTGCCTTGATGTCATTAGCAGAAAAAGATTTATTGTCACAGTTCAGAAGCCTGAAGAGCTTAACGACAAATGTAGAACCCGGCAAGACTTCAGTCTGGGATCTTGATTCAGTTCTAGGTTAATAAAAATATTCATCATGCATAATCCTCATCCAAGCATGTGTCAACCTCTTTTTCCCTGCTTACCTCCTAGCAGTCACCAAAGAAATATATGTTATCCACTGAAGCAGAACCTACATCTTTTTAATGTCAGGTGCTGGTTTGGTGATAGAGAGTTGGGATAATTATTGGAGCTGAAAGGTTGATCTGCTAGAGGCTGAGCTACAGATTTGAGGTGTTCTAGTTAAAAAGCCAAATGATTCATATCTTCTGTCAATGGAGTAGCAAGGAGAGATCTAGATCACATGCACATACACACACACACACAAACTGACTGATGATAGCAGCAGAGCATTCCCTGATCAGCATAAGGCCAGGAATGCCTGCACTACATTAAAACGACAATAACTGAAGTAACTGTGTTGGGGGAAGTGTCTCCTAGAAACTTGCAGCTGAGGGACTAAATGGATATTAATTCTCTCTTGATATCAGGAGGCTGGAGATTTGCATAATCATAGAATAATAGAATCATTAAGGGTGGAAAAGACTTCTAAGATCATCAAGTCCAGCCATCAGCCCAACACCACTAAGACTACTAAACCATGACTCAAACCATGACACATCTATATTTTTTGAACACCTCCAGGAATGGTGACTCCACCACTCTCTGCACCACCTGTTCAAATGCTTCACCACTCTTTTTAGTAAAGAAATTATTCCTATTATCCAATCTAAACCTCCCCAGGCATGACCTGAAACCATTTCCTCTTGTTCTATCACTTGTTACTTGGGAGAAGAGACCAACACCCACCTCAATACAACCTCCTTTCAGGTAGTTGTAGAGGATAATAAGGTCTCCCCTCAGCCTCGTCTTCTCCACACTAAACAACCCCAGTTCCCTCTGCCGCTCCTCATAAGATTTGTGCTCCAGACTCTTCACCAGCTTTGTGTCCTGTGTGCACACTCCAGCACCTCAATGTCTTTCTTGTAGTGGGGGCCTCAAAATTGAACACAGTATTTGAAGTGCAGCCTCACCAGCGCCAAGTACAGGGGGGCAATCACGACCTTACTCCTGCTGGCCACACCATTTCTGATACAAGTCAGGATGTTCTTGGCCTTCTTGGTCACCTGGATGCACTGTTGGCCCATGGTCAGCTGGCTGTGGACCGCCACCCCCAGGTCCTTTTCCGCCAGGCAGCTCTCCAGCCACTCCTCCCCAAGCCTGTAGTGTTGCATGGGGTTGTTGTCACCGAAGTGCAGGACCCAGCTCTTGGCCTTGTTAAACCTCATACAATCTACCTGGGCCCATCAATCCAGCCTGTCCAGGTCCCTCTGCAGAGCCTTCCTGGCCTCAAGTAGATCAACATTCCCACCTAACTTGGTATCATCTGCAAACCTACTGAGGGAGCACTCAATCCCCTCACCCAGATCATTGATAAAGATATTAAACAAGACTGGCATACTGCAGAGTTTCTGAAGAGGAAATGAATCCAAGTTCATTATTTTCAGTGCAGCCAAGATTCTGTTTTCTGCCACTTGTTGGCGGGGACAAGGCATTGATTCACCCAGCATAGTTGTACTACAGGAATCACAGCCAGGATCTGGAGCCAACCTCTCAATTGCGACATCCTGGCAAGAAGCTTGTTCTAACAAGTAACTATTTTGAGAAGAAGGAAAAAACCACAAAAGTTGGCAAGGACTGCACTTCATTGGGATGCTCCCTCTTGCTCCCCAAGCCCTGCAGACCTGGCTGTGCTGTTGGGCTCCTGTTCCCTCCCTTCTGCCAAAACAACATCCCTGTCCATCTCTAAGGCACTCCTGAACACCCACAGTCTTTCTCAACTCTTCTCCTTTGCCTTTCCACTCTCCTTGAGCCTTGGTTCCCTTCCAGCTACTTGCACTCCTGTGTGCTGTTCTGCATGATGTGGTTGCATGCAGCTTTCCCTCCCCAGCTGCAGTTTTCCTCCACACCATTTATCTCCTAACGTCTCAGCACCCAGGTGTGTTGAGGGGTATTGTGCCACATAGCTCAGGCAACACAGCCTGTCTGTCACTACCCATGAGATCTGAAATGGGGCTTAACTTGCCAGTGCCTGATATCTTATTTTGTCATTTACATCTGGGCAAAGGAAAGACAAGGTGGCTGTGATATGTGACCAAATGTGAGCGGCTGTGAATTGACAAGGTCCATTTGTCACTGTTATTTATCCTCTGAGTCACACTGCCTCCAGATATTTCCTGTGTCACTGCTATTTTTATTTCTTCACAAATAAAGACTATAGACTTCAGTTTGCTCCTGCTCACATCAGGCTTGACTCAACTCTGACAAGGATAATTACACCAGACTTGTGCTGGCACAGGATGGAAACTGCATCCTAGGTTTTGCGCCATTTTTCAATTATTATGAAATGTATGTTGGTTCTTAAGTACGAAATGGCATCAGGAATGAATCTGATATTGAAGACTGACTGTGAGAATAGACCACCTATTACCTTGAATATTTCAGAAAGACTGGATTTTTTTTTTCACTTACTCATTTAATGCTACCCAACATCAAAGGAAATACTTGCTAGCATTATCCTGAACAAAATCTCTGCAGCTGAAGCACAGCAGATGTCAGGCAGTGCAAGTGCAGTAGCCTGCATGTGTGAGAGCCATCAGGATCTTTGACATCAGCCTAAGGTTTTTTAAATCATCTACTTAGATGCATGGCAAAATGCTTCACATTGAAATAGCTCTCAATTACTTTCCACTAACAATTGATGGTAAAAATAATTGATACTTTGATATTTAGGTGGAAGACTCTTAAAATACCAACAGGCAGGATTTGGTTAGCACTGAGAATGTACTATAAAAATCTGACCTTTCTCCAAAAATCTTATAGTGTGGTTTTAAATATAAACTGAGATGTTCACTAATTAGCATTTGCTTTGAGATCCCTGAACTGTAGAGAACAAATGTGAAGACAGAGAATATCAAGGTAATTGTACCCTTATATAATGGGCTTCAGATTAAGCAAGTCAGACACACATTGAATTGCAGTGACCCGGAGCCCAATACAGCACTGCTCTGACTAAGAAATTTTCTAAACTCAGGCATCGAGTACTTTGTGAGACAATGTTAAAGAGGGTGCCAGGACGTGCCTCAGACACACCAGCATCGCTGAGTCACAGGAAGGGATAGCAAAGCGTTAGAGATTTGGTTTTATAGTCCTGTGGTTACGTTCATCTGCTTAAGTGATATTCTTTCTTTTCTCAGACACAACAAGTGACCACTCGCCAGCTACTGACCATAGGGAGAAAAACATGTCAAAGCGGGAACCCAAAAGGAAAAGGGAATACTTCTGCTCTGTGCAGCATGTCCTTTGTGAAAAGTGGCTTCAAAAACAAACCCCCACAACTGAAAAAAAAACCCACAACGTACACTCCCAGGACTCAAAGGTTATCAGATGGAAATCAACTAATGCTTTCTCTCACAGCTAAAAAGATTCTTCTTCCTCACCAAAAGGATTTAATAGGCCTCTAGAGGTTTGCAGACAATAGAAAATAACTTTATAGAACTGCTTAATTCCTGAGTTCTCCTATCAGGTCAGCATTTCAAGACATTTCACACTTGCACCACTGTGACCTTCTGTATATAAAAAGCCTTTGCCTTCCAGAAAGATGTCCAGAGTTCCATCAGAGGACATTCAGAGGTGAAGACTTCATAGTTTCCTGAGCAATTTCCATCAGTGGTTAATTACTTTCACTATTAATACTGCTACCCTTATTTTTTACTTGCTATTGTCTGACACTGATTTCCAGGCCCCCATTTTGTTGTGGCTTTAGTTGACTTTGTACCTGGCATTTTCTCTAGTCCCTTCTTTGAACTTCCTGTTGACAGACTGAAGCCAAATGCCTTAAGCGTCTGCCTGTCAGGCATTTTTTCCAGGCACACTGTCATTTCTTCCTACAACTGTTCTGAAATTGTCCAGCTCCTTTTGAAGACTGACACACTGCCACTCAGTGCAGTAATGCAACGGCAAGAGGAAGACACAGACAGATGAATCATCTTTCTGCTAAAGCTGAAGAAACTAAGCCAGTCTGTAGTTCCTTTGTGACATTTTCTTTAGGTCGTGGTCTCACCCAAAGCTTTCTCAAGGGGACCAGAACAGGGTAAGATGTTGACTTGGCTATTTATGTGAAAGCTCCCAAAGTCCTGGTCACTAAGGATCCTATATTTGGGCTCACACTTGGCCATTCAGACACAGCAGTAGTAGCATCCAAGAGAAGACTTTGGACCTGAGTGAGTAGTTGTATACTCCTAGTGCAAGGAGTATACATAGAAATTATGTTCTCCTGAAGTGTTTACTGCTTGGTAGTTATACACAGCAGACCCCAAAATATTTAACACATGTGCTGGTTTTTAAGGCAAAAACAATGTTGAATTTACTCTGTGATTATATGGTCCTTACCACACACACTTTCTGCCAGTGTTTGATACTTACTATGTCATTAAATGGTCAGCAATTGCTTTGGAGGCAAAGACTGCTTGGAAAATAGCTCCCTGCAAAATGGAGCATTATTTAAAAATCATTAACACTTTTCACCACAGCATTTTCCTAAGGGAAAAATATACAAATCTTGCAATTTGACTTCAGTCTATATTCTCCTGGAGATGTGTTGTGTTCCTGTTGTTCTGAGAAAGTATAATGATGCTGCTCTCAAACTCTTTCTCTTGGCTTTAATCAATGTTTCACTCCATCCATTTTATTCTCTAGGCCCTTCCCTCCCAAGCCAGAAATAATAACTGAAAGCTGATTGTAGTTTTAAGCCAACAATATCCCTGCTCCTCATGAAGCCTATGGACATGGCAAAGTTCCCTTTGACTTCAATAGTCCCAGTTCAGTTTTAAGGATCGCTGTCATGCAGATGGAGTAACTCTACTGAAGTCAACAGAGTTGCATGGAAAATGCATGGGTACAACAGCAGCAGAATCCGTCCTAGCAGCAGGAGAATCTTTTCCAGTTTTTACTGATCCAGGCATATCTGCACATGCAGTCCACAAGCTCTTTCTAGCTTTTACAGAATAGTATGTCATTTTGTTTGTTTGCTGGGCTTGCCAGCCCAACCTGGCATGACTTCAAATTAAAGAAATTGTAGCCTGAAAGAAATGGAGAGATAACTTTCTTCAGTGTATTCTATATCAAGACTTACAGGACTCTACCAAGAGTAATTTCATGGCTCCTGATAAAAGTACTAAATTCCTATTTAGCTCTTCTAATTCAGCTTGGGTTTTCTATTTATTCCAAGGAGTACTGAAAATATTTTGATGGTAATTCATAATAACGTGACACCAGTTAAGTTATAAGACTGGAATTCACTCATTTTCAGAAGACCAATAGAATGGCTGTACATCACTGCATTGTCAAAATAAGCATGATGGATAGGAGACTGTGGTAAAGCATGCCCCTCATGCTGGCTGCCTACACAGGGGAGAATTTCATCCTGTTCTTTTGCAGATCTTTGCCAGCATGGCAATCTTCAGGACAAACTGTACCCAAAACCAATACATGGAAGACAACTCTCCTACAACATCTTGTTTTCAGGCCTGGTGAAAGCAACGAGCGCTTTCTGAAAGCAAAGACCAGACAGCTAATGGCAGCTTGGGTGGAAAAAGAAGGTATGGAAACAGCACCTTAGCCACAGCATTACTTGCTGATTGGTGGGTGCAAAGAAGTGATTTTAATAGCTGCAATGCTGGACCACATGAGATAGTTCAAAAGCTAAAAGTCAGACAAAAATTTTGTGGACTGGATTCTTTAACAATAATAAAGTATTCCTCCTCTGAAAGCCACATGCTTTCTTTAGACATTTTCCTTTTGAGGAAAACCACCCTTTTTCAGATGTTTCTCAGCTGATGGATTGCTACATTGACTGTATTAGAAAATGGATGCATCATGCCTGTGTGTGCCTGTGTTAGAAAAGTGAGTTTTAAAATAGCTGTCTATATGTAAACTTCCCCTGATTATATGGCGACATAAAGATACATAAAGGGTTCAAAGTGACTTTTGACCTCAGGCATCTTTGTTCAGGTTTATGTAATACCATAAACTTTTTTTTTCCTCAGAACCTCTTTTTTAATTGCTCAGGACAAGCACATTTTTGGGAACCCTGTACAGCCACAGAATTATTGCTCTCAAATGCTTATTATCAGTAGAGACAAAACCTAGGCTTTGGGGCACCTGTATTTTATAATATTACTAAAAATACTATGCGAGCCTTGGGTTTCAGCCTTTCCTGGCCCGTATCATCCCAGTTCTCTCTGTTCTCCCACAGAGAACAAAGTCTACCCCTGTTTAAATAGCAAGAAGCTCCAAAAGACATCACTGCAAGCTCAGCCAGCAGTAAAGCCAGCAGATCTACTCTGAAAATAGAAGCAGCAAAAGAGAGATGGGTGATGACTCATGGCTTAGCTCTGCTGTTGTTTATAGTGGCACAAACAAGAGCAACTCTCTTGAAATTGGTGAAGTTAACACCCTTTCAAGTAGCCACTCTTCTTGAGCCTACACTGGTATTGCACGATTCAGCTTTGATATTGGATTGAATCAACTGGTCTACAAGTCAGTGCAGTTCCAATGTATCCTGGTCAATTAAGAGTAACGAGTGCAATTGAGCTGAAGTGTACTGGTGCAAACACTGCCATTATCTGAGTGACACAGACTGCATCATGTAGTCTAGATGTCCCCCAGAGAGAAGCTCCCCTCCAGTTACTGGGTGGATATCAGTTTATATTTGGTGGTAAAGAGTGGAAAGATAGCTGGACTGAGGCATGACTGAGAGTGATTTGTCGTGTTTCTTACATTTCCTTAGCATTACACAACACAATTTTTGCAGTTGTCTAGATCCCTGTCTAGGAGAACATGCTGAGCACAAGGGTGGGTTGAGGATTTTGCTTGCTCATTCATTTTCCTCTGGAAAGCAGGAGGTTTCTCATTAAGAGTTTATGGGAAATTCAGTTACAGTAAAGGTGTTTCCATTTTAGTGAAAATATTCATTAGGGGAAAAATATTTCTCAGCCATCTGTACTGTGTTCTTTCAGTTCCTGAAGAAAAGAAAGGTACATGAAGTCCTGTGAGAAGTCTGAGAAGAGGACTACAGAGCAAACTGTATGCAAAACAACCAAAAAAGGTTGGGAACAGACCTAGGCAATCAGAAGTACATAAAAAGCTCTAATTAACGTGCAAATTTCTGAGCTATCCACTGTCACTAAGCCCATGTACAGACTGATGGAGATATCCTGCTGAGTCAGTAGTGTAGAATGCTCTGGGCCAGACCCCCCACTTAGATTTCTGGGCCACCTCATAGCAAGCGAGAGAAGTTATCGGATGTTGCTGATGGTCCACAGAGGAGTGGAAATGAAAACAGCTAAACATCTGCTATTCTTCACAGCAACATTACAGCTCAGCTATGTGATTCACCTAGCTAACTTCTATGCAAACAGAAAGGTGTGCCAGCATTTCCAAAATTATAAATCAAGGTTGTAACCTGAAATGCTGTTAGAGATGCTATAAATAAAGTATATGATGTAGGGTGGAGAGCAAGCTAATAAAAAAGATCTCACATCTGTGGGGATTTGTGTTGTTGCTCAAAGGGAACAGCTGTTCCTTGCCTGTTGTTACCTCCACCCATACGTTTTAAACGATTTCCATATTTGATTGAGGATTCTTAACAATATTTTCCCAAGTGCTTTTGAAAGCAGTGTTTGTTTTGTATTTTCTTGGCATCTTTGTATTCCAGCTGCTAATTTCCATGTTGCTGAGGTCTCTGTCACTCACAGGAGGTCTAGAACTTGACTACTCCTCCATTCAGTAGATTTTAAGGCTGAGGTGGCAGGGTGCTACCCACTGAGATATGGTGGTATTTTTTAAAAGTATTTATAGTCAGATCGTGCTTTTAAAGATGTGTTGTGGGAAGGGTTAATGTCCAGGTTTTGTCCCCTTCATGGTGTGATGAACAACATGCAAGTGCTGTGCATACTTCCACGCCTTCTTTTGGGCCCATTTGTGCAGGAATTTGTTGCCAGCAGAAAATAGCAACTTATGGCCTTCCCTGTGTTTGGCTACTGCACTGTGGAATTGAAGCCTAAAAGGGCACATGGGGCATCTATACAACTGCGTGCAGATTGAGGCAAGGACACGAGCATTGGGGCAAAGCAACTGTTTGTAACCCCCAGGGAGGGCCCTCGGAACCGCTTGCCTCGCTATCTTACTCAGTGAAGGGGCAACCCTCACCTGGAGTCTGGGCTACATCACATGGACCTGACCTGAAATTGTGGTGGAGTCACCGCAGGGGAACAGAGGCCCACAGGGAATCAAGCCCTCATGTATCTTCATAATTTCTGGACTCTGGACCCCACTGTTAATCCCCTTTAAAGTCATTTATTTAAGATGCACAAAAGGCAATGAAGGCCAGTGACATCTTGGAAATGAAACTATTATATGAAACAATTTAGAGTTGCTTTCATTTTCACTAGAGCACCATCTAGTCTACTCTGGCCTGTGATCCCAACTCCAGGAATCAGGAATCATTTGGAGGTCCTGGGGTGGGCACTGTGCCGCCGCAGCCAGCTCTCATCTTAATGTTCAGGAGAGGGAGGAAGACGATGCAGAGATATCCCAGAAAAGTGAAAATCTTCTACCCAAGGAGTGTAGTACAGAGATGCCCCAATGTCTCTGCAAGTCAACCTAGGTCTCCCAACCTCAGCTCTTGGCAGGTTATCCACATTCGGGACTATCTGAACTG
Source organism: Dromococcyx pavoninus (assembly GCA_033558185.1). Taxonomy (NCBI): domain Eukaryota; kingdom Metazoa; phylum Chordata; class Aves; order Cuculiformes; family Neomorphidae; genus Dromococcyx; species Dromococcyx pavoninus. The sequence continues at coordinate 792,210 of JAUMJL010000209.1, forward strand.
AGTTAAGGAGGGCTGGCAGCCATTCCAGCCTCAGTGGCTCTGGCCCAGGAGTGGGGAAGTCGCAGAACACCAGGAAACAGGATGCATCAAGCATGAGATTAGTGTAGAAAAGAACAAGATATAGTCTAGTTCTCATCATTGTTAAAAACAATGAAATTTTGATTGACAGACCATAGAGTTTCAGGACCTATGCTGGGATGACTGAATAAATTCAAACTTTAAATTCAAAGAGTTGAAAGGAATCACATACCAGATATGGTGAGAATGTGACAGATATTTTTTATGTCTTTAAGTCTTCTTTATGGCTCTTTCCATCAATTTCAAAGCAGTTATTACCTCCTTGAAATTCATCAGTGCTGGAAGGCATGATCAGGCTGAGGCCAAGTAATAGGATAAAATTTTAATGGAAATTAAGACATGAAGCTGTGGGAAGAAGTTATTCAATCTGCTCTGCTTCGTGCGTTTCTGCAAGCAATGGATGTGGCTAACACTGATCAGAGGTAGGGTAAACATGTTTCAAATATGTAAAATGTAGATTAAAATAAATGAACTTATGTTCCATAAGGTATATAATCAAGAACTGTTTGCTGAAATGTATGGTTAGCACAGCTTAGATGCAATTGTTATGGTCAGTGTTGTGCTGTACTTGCAATAACGTTACAATCCATTTTAGTTGCCCAAGAGAAACTTGGGAAGTAACTTAACACTATCTGGACAAACACAGGAGAAAGATTTGCCCGCGAGCTGGACATTTTTTATTACTCAGGATTAAACTGCAATGCCACTGATATTTCTTTAATTTTAAAATGCCATGTACTAGGAAAGTGCAAGTGTAAGAAAAGCTACCTGATAGATATTGAATATGTCTGTGAGGAAGGCTCTTTCTCTTTTTAACGAGCTAAAATTCCCAAACCCATTCATAATCCCCGAGCAGGATTGAACATTTAATCTAATTATGTACTAGACTCTGCAAAACCCTGAGAGTTTCCTGTTATGCTCTTTGGCTTTATCCCTCATCTAGGTTGAAGCCTCTGAGCTTCACTTTGAGGCTCTATGACACCATGGATCTGATTCAGCAAAACACTGAAGTGTACACTCAGCCCAAGCACTTTGAGGACTTGTATCCTTGTTTGGCAACACTTATAAGCACTTACAGAATTTTAAGCATATACTTAAGTCCCTTCAACCTCGTTGAAGCCTAAGATCTATTATACTTAAGTATTTTGTTTAATGAAAGTATAAGTGATTTCATAAATGCAAACTGTCTTTTCTCAGGTTTGCATTGCTAGCTTCTTTTCTAAGCAGCCCAGCTTGTGGGATCTATTTGTTGATACTCATTTTAAGTGCAGAGCTGTGTGTGGGAACTCTACAATTAAATTTCCCAATCTGTTTGTTTGATTTTCCCTGCAGATGTTGGGGTTCCCAGCTCTTTTGGAAAGCACTGTACTGCAAAGGATTTAGCACAATGCTGAAGCCAGAGCAGGGCCACAGGTCAGTTTCACTGCGTGTGACAGAAGCGGATGAGCAAGCTAAGCTCCATTTCAGTTCTCTTAGGCAAGATTTGTGCATTTAGTTACTTATATTTGGCTCTGATGTTGTAAGCCACATATGAGCAAATAGTCTTCATCCACTCAAATATATCCTTGAAGTTGGTGGAAACAGCTGATGCGCAGAAAGTTTGCAGGAACTGATCCTTATATAAGCGAAGAGAAGCAAAAATAGTGCAAACCTGATCAAAAAGAGATTGTGTCCTCTGCCACTGAAGTTAGCAACGATTTACCACCAGCTTCAGCAGAAGCAGACTCAGTGCTGAAAGGAGGGGCTGTCTGTGCCACCCATATAAGCAAGCACAGAGATTGTTGCTTTTCCTGGACTGTCGTGGCATGAAATAATTGAGCTCAGGCAAGGTAATCTACAAATCCTCTTCTCTGTAGATTCTTTTATAAGACGGTAATTATATAGGAATTACTTCTCAGCCTGATTTTTCTCATACAAGAGAAAGATGACAAGCAAGATACAGTAAAACAAAGTTAACTGTGAGTGAACTGTTATTAAGAGTTTCAGCACTCTGTTAATGTGCAATGTCCTTACAGTCTGGCTCCATGGGGAAACGGGTTACATGGAGGCAGCAGACAACGGTGGAGCCGTAGTGGCTTGCTCTGATTCTCAGTGTATATCATGTTCTTGTAGTGCTGGCCACTGTCTATACAGACTGACTCAGGGCTTTGTTCTCAGTGCCAACCCTATCCCAGCACTTTCTTCTGGAAAAAAGAGAAGTCATAAAATTTCAATTGGGCTGACTAAAAGAGATAATAAAAGAAATGGAAACAGAGAAAGGTTATTATTGCCAAGTTTTGAAAGACGTAACACAATGGCACCTGAAAAATACAAGGAAGAAATTTAGCTGCAGCAGAAAACTAGTTCTGTACTACAAATCCACTGTGTTAGATCTGCAAGAAGAGCCCAGGCTGCACAGCCTGTGTGTGAATGTATCTCCCACTAGTCCTCCTTTTTAGCATCTATCCGTCCTAAATTCTCCCTGACAAAATGACAGCTTGATTCCCAAAAATTTGCAGGGTGACATGCCAGCTACTGGGAAATCTGGCAGCTACGATGAAGCAGGAGAGAGTTTTGGCATTGGGTCATGCCCCACAGGAGAGCAATTCCACCCCACAGCTTTGCCAGAGTGTTTTGAAAGAGGGATCCTTTCTCAGGACATACTTAAGGGAAAGGCCATCCTAGAGGAGGTAAAGCCAAGTGGTAGAACTTTACCAGGTTCCATAAACTATGGTGACAGAGACATTGATCTCAACATTAAGATGAAAAGAAGATTAATCTGGCTTTGGCAACACTAATGCACTGAGGAATTAACTAGTATAAAGGGACTGCAGAAAGCTCTAAAAACTTGCACTACACAGAATTCTTGTCAGAAGATTTTTTTCAGGAAAGAACAAAACACCCAGGAAACTGGCAGCCCTAAATAGATAGAGGTACAGAGACAGAGGTCAGCCGGAGGAAGGGAAATAACTGCTTTTTATCTTGGCTTTGAAGAGTTTTACCCTTGAACAAAGCTGGACAGCAATACTAAACACCTGTAAGAGGAAGGGTAGCTAAGCACGGGACCAGGCATCAAGGGCACCCGGATTTTGCACCCATTGTCTTAGCTAGAATGTTTTAAACCTGATTTCATCTCAGGCGTCTTGGGTAATTTATCTGTAACATCCGTATGAGGTGTTTCGTTGCCCTATGCTTCTTCCGTAGTCAAGGAAGAGAGGATAATTCAGGTCTTCTGTTCAGCCTCAGGTGATGATTTAAGGAGTTCCATCAGGGGAAGAGACTTAAGCCATGCAAGTTGGGTCAGTGTTGTTCCCTTGTCTTACCTTCTTCGCAAAGAATGACAGTCCCTCTTGACCCCATGCTTCCTTTGATTTTTCTACTTGATTATGAAGTCTCTGAAACAGGTAGACATCTTTATCTATTACACTAATGTATAGTCTGAGTCAGCCAACATTGTCATGTTCGCTAGCAAATATTCCTGCAATATTGTGATCATGGTTACAGAGGTCTTGACTAAGTCAGAGACATCTTGAAAATACGAAACTGAAACACGTTTATCTTTACTTACTTGTTTATATTCCTAATCAGGTATGTGTATGGGGTTTTCATATTTTTATTTACACTAGATTCTGACTTCACTTGTGTGAAGAGTCGTTACATATCAGAAAAAAAGAGGGTCTGAAGTTTTAAATGGTAAGAGGAAACAAATAATACACAATTTTCTGCATGCAGAAGGTATGGAAAACACCAGCTATTATTTCCATGAAAGTGGTGGGAGGATATAAGGACAATTTCTTGAAAACCATATTTTGAAAAACAACCAAAACTCAAAAAACTCTCCTCAGACCCAAAGCAGAGCACACATGCCTGGTGTTCAAACTCACAGAATCTAAATTTCCCCCTTGGCTACTTCCACTGGTATCCTCACCAGCCACACTTTGGCTTAAAAATCCAGAACAGAAATGGAGCTTAAAATCTACCTCTGGAGTATGGGAGTAGCCTGGGCTGACATTTCTGTGTTCGCAGACAGCAAATTCAGATCTGTTAGATGTTGTTTTCCTCTCTGATACTAGAGAATCAAAATGGTTTAATATTCATGTTTTAACTGGCAGTGGAGCAGGAGGTAGAAGTCCTTGGGCAGTGTTTCCACACGAGAATAGCTGTCCTTTTCCTGATAATCTTCAGGGAAAGCAGGAGAGCCAGGGACTGAAACCCAGATTCCCCTCTATCGTGTCTATTCCAGCTCTGCAGCTTATCCCCTGGTGCCATGAGTCACTTAAAGGACCTAATTTTCAGAAATGCTGGACACCCAGAAGTCTCCAGCAGGAGCTGCCAGCACTACTCATGCCTGAAGACCAAATATGAAAGGTCTGTGACAGTGGTCTGCTTCAGCCACGTGCAGCTGAGGCCTTGTCGTGGGGTCTGCCTGATCAGCATCCATGATGTGCTAAGTGAAGCCCTGAGAACTCTTTCTGCTGTTGATAAAGGAGTCCCAAGGCAAACCCCAAAAATGCCTGTGGAGCAGCGACTCAGCCCTGCATGACAGCAGGACACCCTAATGATGGCTCACAGCACCCGTGGGGAGACCTTCAGCACACACCCATCAGAGGCACCACCAGACTCCTCCAGCCTCACCTTGCCCTTCTCCCTGTCCACTACTGGGAAAGTTTGTGCATCTTGGGCTTTTCCAGTGCAGGTGGCCATGGGCTTCACAGGACACCCGTTTCTATTCATGACTCTTCCCATGGTGGTGGGTGCCCCTCAGTGTGCCAGCCATGGAGTTTTGCATGGCACATGGTGCAGCTCCAAGCAGACGGCAGCCATCGGTGCTGCAACAGAGTACCTTATTTGACCTTGGTGAGGGAAACACTCAGCATTTGTTTTCAGTTGCTAATCCAGGAAACACACATCCTTTCTATTTACTTAGAAAAGAATGAATAATAACCGCTTTTCTCCTCAGCTCCTTCCCCCTCCCCTCATCTCACGCACAACCCCCCCCTCCACCTTGCTATTAAAATAGAAACCCCTGTGTTACAGACATCACCGGGCTGGTAGAGCACTTAACCAGCACCCCGTGAGCTGCAGCCATTTACTATGTGCGATTGTTTCTGCGAGACCTAATAATTCTACCATTGTTATTATAACACTGTGCACTAATACAAATGAGCTTGTAAATAGGGGTCCAACTAAAATAAAATCATTATAATCACAGCCCAGGCTGTAAATCACAGACTAGTGTGTTCTGCTGTGGTTTGACCCAGCGCCAGGCAATAGTCAAATAATCAAACTGCAGATGTTGAGATAGCAGATCTGCTTAAATTTAAACAGTGGCAAAGGTCCAGACAACAAGGGGGGCAGAAAACAGTCCTTTGCACAATGTAGGAATTCCCCCCACCCCTTTCTTGTTAACGGGTCTATAAAGTAACCAGACATGTTACCCGATAATAGCACTGTTCCTCGGCAGCAGCACTGGCTCACAGGCCCAAAAGCCATGCAAAGTATCTATAGAGTGACTGATAATTAGCACTAGCTGCCAGGCTTGCAGGGGCCTTTCCCCCACCAGCTCCATGGTCACTGCTGACGGTAATCTCAATCCCTCCAAGACTTCCTGGGAGAGACCAGGGGTATCCAATAATGTCCTGCACCATGAACTTCATCAGAGTTACCCTAAAAGTCAATGATACAGAGTCACAACTTGACCCTCTCTAATTTCTTGAGCTTCTTGCTGTGACTAACCTCACCGCCTCCTCCGTCTCACACCTGGATGACCTTGTTTTCCCATGGTGCAGATCAGGATGCAGATGCAATTTAGATTCTTGCTCAGGAGTTGGCACTTACCACCTCATGCCAGACCAAGGACTCATGTCTGTGCCCCAAAGCATCCCTGGTCAGGGCACCCAGAGACCTGCCTACAAGTGGCATTCTGAGGGTCATTTCACTGAGCAAAGCAGTATACAAGGGGCAACAGGGAGACCATGCTGTGAGTGTGGGGCAGCTGAGAAGAGGAGCCAAGCATGGCAGCAAAACTCTACCAGCTGCTTCCACAGCTGTGGGAGACGCAGTGCAGTTGCTTCTCCTCCTAGCCATAACCAGGATCTGTGTCAGTAGAGTTCCAACACAGGCAGTGTGTTTTAGTTTGGAGAATACATGAGCCTTGACTGTTGCCCCATGACATTTTAAATGATGTTTTAAACTTCTTTAGGAAAAGTATATGGTCATTTGTTTCTCTGACAGCCCAAGGCAGTCAAGTTGCTTGGGTCCTGTTCCTCACCACATTGTCACACGTGGTCACAGAAGGACTGTTAAATGTGAGAACCTCCTTGATGTAACTTTAACTTACCATGAAGGAATTTTTTATGCTATTATTTCTTACTGTAATATTTAAGCAGCTGCTGGGCAACAAGTCATAAGAACAATCAATCACACAAACAGATGCCATGTAAATGCTTCTTTTAAGCAAGTAGCTCCAGAAATCATTGCGAGGATAAAGCAGTGATCTCTCCAGGGAAAATGAGGAGCATGATCTAGCCAGCCTTGGTTGAAGGCTGGACAGGATACAAACCAGTCATCCTCCTGAAGCTGCTTCTTCTCTGTGGCACTGACACAGCAGCTGTGAATATTAATATTATTTCCCTAAAAACTTGTGACTAAATTCCAGTAGCAGGACAATTTGCCCTTCCCGCTCAGGAAATATTTGCTGTTAAAATGACTTGAAGTCAGCATGAACCAAGCATGTTTCAGCTCCAAACTGCAGGGACTTCAGGAGGGGGTTTTGGTGATGTAAAACTCATTCACTTATTGAAAATTTTTTCTTAGATTTAAAGTAACCAACTTGGAAGAACATCCTCTTTCCTCCTTTATTTTCCATTCTTGGTTTGGTTTTTTTTTTTTAAAGGACTGTGTATGCCCTGGAGGCAAAGAACTATTTTTTGGCCTGGCTCCCTTTCTGGAGGGTATACAATATTAGAAACAGAAAAATGTGCCACTTTGAATACTCATTGCAAAATTAACACCTTGACATGCACTTCTTGTGTATTCATTCTGCTGGATCCAAATTTCCACAGGTTTTCCTGCCCTTTTTTTTTCCAAGGGCACCATTTTTTAAATAGTGCTATTCTTTTAGTCTCAGAGTTACAGAAATCCCATGGCTCAGAGGAAGCCTGCAGAGAAAGCCGGGTTTCCTTTGATGCATTCCTAAGTGTCCTGGTGAGAGGAATCATTCTGGTGTGTGAATCAACTCTGCTTCCTCTGCTTGTCAGAAAAACTGCACAGCTTCGTACTGCTGATATATGCCACGCTGCATGGGATGTGGTTGATCTCTTGTGCTGCTGCTCCGCAGAGATCTGTTTCACAACGTGTGCAGTAACCAGATTAAAATCAGTGCTGGAGGTTGTTGTGAACATTAAGCATTAGATAAACTCCACCGTTGTACTGTAATTCCTCATGAATGATTATATCATCCTGTTGGGAGTGCTACCATTATCCATAAGGCAAATGTCACTGGATGTCTCGTAAATTTAGCATAAATACTAAACATATTAGGTCTGGTTCACTGCTGTCTAGTTTCAGTTCATCCTGGTACGAGGTAGAGGAGATAGAACGGCATAAATGTGCAGTGAAACACTGGTTCCCTTCTTATTTTAAAGGATCATTTTTTTCCACTGACTTTCATAAGATGGATGCTAAGTGGATTCAGAGTTGCTCTGCTCCAGCTATGTTAAGTGTCAGTTGTGGTAGATCATGCAGAGGAGCCAGTCCCAAGGAAAAATATAGGCTGGTATTTCTGGCGTAGAAATTGCAAACCCAAATGGTGACGGCAGGTTTAGACTGCAAAATAATAATGTGCTGTGGAGCTGGGTTGACAAAATCAAATTAGCTGATTTAGGTTAAAAAACCCACAGATGCAAGGCAGATTGGCTTTTGACACAGGATAGCTGCTCAAGTGCAAGTCTACCATGGAACTCCTATTGAACAGGAGCTACATACATGATCCAAAACCCACAATTCCCTGGCATTTCAACCAGGACTGTCACCCACACTGAAACTTTCCTGAGGAAAGGAAAGGTCGTCATAACACCTTTTTGGTGTGTTGCACAGCTCTGTTTCCAAATACAATGACTTTCCCTTGATGTCTCATATTTTCCATGAAAAGAATAACTTCTCTCAAAAAGAGTTTCCCTGTTTGTCAGAGTGGAAATAGATGTCTTCTGCCTCAAAAACATTATTGTGAAACTTTTAAAATTGTATCCCACTGGCAGCAGACCTGATACTGGAGCAGAATGTGGCCTCTGAAGCTCCCTGGTCCTTGACTTTCTCACTGAAGGATTATTCCCCACACCCCCAGTGCGTGTTGTCCAAGGTATTTTTAATGAGATGTCAACTAATTCCCTTGGGAAACTTTTCTGCAGTCTGACAGGTCTCCTTGTCAGCATTCTAACCAGAGTAAATTTTACTCTACTAGACTTGGTTTCAAACTATTTCTCTCTTTCCTTGGTGTATTTTGCATCTTTCAAAAATTCCCCTTCATATCCCCTTTTTTAGCTGTCCATCAGCCAAGTTAAACATAACTAGATTTTTAATCTTCCTCCGTAAATCCAGCTTGCTTTCTTGAAATCCAGTCATTTTCTTCCATTTACGTGTCTTTTTTGGTATGATGAAGCTACATGTTTTGTGGTTGTTTTTCACACACCATCACTGACAGCAGGAAGAGACATCAGAAAAACAGACAGTAGATCAGGGATGGTTTCTATTCTAGGATAATTTTTTGCTTATTGTAATACAAATTTCACTTCATTGCCAAAAAAATTAGGGTTTCCTTTAAATATTTATCTAAATTCATATTTACAGAACTCAAACCCTGTGCAGAATTTTCAAAGCTAATTGTTGTAAGAGATGAATTAAGAATTTTGTGCACATTCTATAGGTAGACTCTGCAGCAGCAGAACGCTACTGGAAGATTAATTTACCTGTCATGACAGTTTGTTAACTGATGGGGAAAAATGACATTTTTTTTCAAAAACAATTCAGACACTATTATCCAGGACTGTTGTGGGCTTTTTTTTTGGCACGAGTGAAGCAAGCACTCCAATGTCCCAGCGCTCACTCTCTGAGCATTGGCCACATGATGCCAAAACTGCATTTTTCAGATCTATGTAAATGAGAGGGAAGCATTTCCCAGCACGTGCATCCCTCAGGAGCAGATGGAAATGTTTTACACACCTATTGATTCCGGCCACAGGCAACGTCTATATACTTCTTCAGTTATTATTTAGTATAAGGCCAAATCTTTGGGGAGAAAGGGGCAAGGGGTTAAATGCACGTTGGACATGCATTGAGTATTCATATTCTCCAACCATTTTTAAATTTCTCCTTGAGATCAAAATACTTAAGGGACTTAATAACACTTTCCATTTCAGACATGTTTCAGGGAGATGCTATTGAAATGCTAAAGAAATTTACCCGTGTGGAGATTTTAAAGGTGAACCGCCTTCACATCTTGGGCTGCTCACTTCTCAAGGTGACTCTGAAAATCTCAGTTTCATGTATTGATAATAAATGACTGAAACAATTTTCTAAGGAATGTAGTTGATTCTTCATCCACTGGAGTGCTTGTACCAAGGTTGGTTATTTTCTAAATGATAAGCTGTAACTTAAACAGATGCAAGTCATGTCTGGTAAATCTCTATAACTTCTGTTTAGCAAAAAGGGCAGATTAGAAGCTAATCCTTTGTTTGCCCTTAAGCACATGCTAACAGTTCCTTCCTTGATTGTATGTGTACAGATTTGTAGATTTTCTCTTTGTCTCCCTCAAATACCATAGCCAGGGCAGAAAGAGTAAAGAGGAATCCAACCAAAATGCCTTCAGGGAAAGTACCAAACAAAGTAGGAAAATCTCTGCTGCAAGAAAATCCTCTGAAGCAAGAGTAGAAGCATTCTCAAGTATAGGTCTCCTTCAATTTTAATATCCTTCCTGAGGGAAGACTTCTTTGTTCTTCAGGTCTCTTATTTACAAATTCCCTAGTCACTTCCAAATAAAACTGCAGAATAAGTGACCGGTGTGTGTGCTTGAAGTTTTTGAAATGTTTGGATTTAGACAAAATGCTTTAATTTTAATTTGAAGAGAAGCTGAAAAAATGTCTCTTTTTTTTTTCCAATAGCTTATATTGTTTTCTCTACTCTTCCTAAGAGATTGTGTCTGTATCCAAAAATCACCCAGACAGAAAATGTGCTGTGTAGATCTCCAGTTTCTTTGGTTTAATACACAAAAGTTTCATAAGGAATACAAGTGTGGAAAAGTTGAGACAAAGATCGAAGTCCAAGCAAATGAGAATTAAAAGAGAGGGAGCTTCTTTAGCTGTTACAATAACTCAAAAATGCCCTCAACAGCAGATTTCACTCACTGACAGAAGTAAAATGTTAGCTGACTCTCATTTCTTTTCCTGCTGACAGTATTCCTTCTGGAAGATCTGCCCGATTCCACTGTAGTCACTATGAAAGTAGAACAAAAGCCTGAACACCACCATGAGACATCTGGTGTGAGTAATCATGACATCAGCTGGAGTTGTGCTCAGCTAAGGACAGTGGTATAAATGTGCATAAAAAATGCATAGCTCTATACATGTTATTGTAACCCCAGGAGGAGTTCACAACCTGCAACGTGCTCCACACAGACAGCAACAATAAAAACTATGGAAGGGTGAACAGAAGATGCAGCCTAGTTAATCTTTTTTTAAATAAAAGTAATATAATAATATTACTCATTTTATGAATAGAAAGAAATCTGGATGAGCCGCCAGGAGCATACACTCAACTGAAAGAAATGCATCTGGGTGCAGACGAGCTGGCCTCTCATCTGCTTTAGCCATCAAAGCAGAGGTCGCCAACTCAGCAGGTTATCACAGGTCTGAGGCATCCTAGTGTGACTCTCCATTCTTGCTTTGCAGCTCAGCAAACAAGGTAGCATTCAGCCTTTTCAGGCTAATGGGGAATCCTAATACAGAAACTGACTGCTTCTTGTCCCCCCCAACCCCTCCTTCATTCCTGTACTTGGCTACCTGCTTTTAAAGTAAATTTCCCCAACAGAAGGTGTAAATTAGCTCTGTCTTAGGGGAGCCACTGAGAATGAACCATGGGATGTAATGTCCAGCTAAGACCTAGACTTTGCAGTCGCATGTGCAAACCAAAAAACCAAATTAGCTTGGGAAAAAATGGACGAAAACACATGGTCCTGGTGCCCTGGTCCTTGGTTAACAATGAGCAGCAGCAGGCCAAGCTCCAAGAGAAAAAATCCCAATGGTGAAAGTAGAGTACAAAAAAAACCAACGAGACCCCCAAAGTTATTCAGCTCAAGGTGTGTGTGGAGCAGAGGAGGGATGACACAATAGGCACCAGGGAGGTTTCCTGAATGTAATAGCACCCCTGGAGCAAGAAGATCTGGGCTTGTGTTTGAGGCTGCTGCTGCTGTGCCTGGTGTGCACTTGTGATGGAACATGCTATGAGGCCCGTGGGGTGTCAAGGAAAATCAGGATGGAAAAAACTGAGGAGAGACTCTCTGCAATATCCATTTGCTTTGTGCTCTCGATTTGCCTCCTTTCTTTCCTTCAAAGACTGTTTTCTTTTCTTCGGCACTTAAAAAGAAATCAAGTAGGTTAAAGGTCAGCTTTATTATTTTTGTTGAGTTTTATAAGATGTTTAAACCACAGCCTAAGGAGATTGCCTATGCCATTTGGGAAAGAAAAATCTACATATAAAAACATTAATTTTAGATGTAGGTGAGGATGACCTGTTGGTTAAATGGGGAAGCTTTTATGGGCTACAAAATTAAAAAAACGGCACGGATCCTGGAAGTACTGGAACAACCTTTTCAGATTTTCTCTCCATCACTGTTTTCTGATTGAATTAATTCTAAATTCATAATTATATAAAAGAAGATCAGGGCTGCCATTATAATCTTGCCAAAGTGTTCATTCCTTATGCAATAACTCCTATAATAATCCTACCAGAAATGGACAGTCTTCCAAGGGGCAATCTGTACAAAAAAAAAGGGAAAAAAAATCACTGGGGCTTTTGCCAGTAACTTGAACAAGAACAGAGCTAGGCTTATGCTGAATGTTTTTTAAAATCTCAGCTTTGATTTGTTAATGACCATTTGTATGATGGACTACTGCAAGCCATTTCTCCACAGAAATAAATACTCAAAACAGAAGAAAAGAGGACATATCCAGGCAAGCTGTGGTTTGTACCAAAGTTTCAGATTTGCTGAAAGACAGATATATAATATTCCTTAGTTTTTTTCTAGAAAACCACTACTGAAGAGTTTTTGCCAGCCTCTTTGAGTTCATGTCAAAAAATAATACTGAAAACTGACCTTTGGGGATTTTCCTGGATAGTGTTTCACTGTCAGATAGAAAGTCTTACCCCTGAGTCAGCAAGGAACAGGCAGGCTTACCTTTAAACATGTGAAAGTTATTTATAGGAGTAATTTACTGAATCAGGCCTCATATGAGAGAGATAAGTGGGAAGGTTTCATTAAAAGACTAAACTACAGGAAATCCTGGCAGGGTTATATTTGAAATGTCACATGCGCCTCCTTCCCACCCTGCCTCTAAAATGAAATTATTAGTTGTAGCAAAACTCCTCTTCATAAAATAATGGTGGTTTGCTGGATGATGGACTTCATGTGGTTGCTGCCAAAGTGGTGGTAGACTTATGTTAAGGTGCAGTATGAAACTGAAGGAAAACCTCCAAATATCAGTGCAGAACAGAGTACTGGAAGTTTTTCCTGTTTAACAAAAAGTTAGACTCATTATTTCATTTCCTGAATCCTGACAAGCACCAGTCAAAGAAGTAACCAATAAGATCTGCAAAGGAGAACGAGTGCTTACATTGGTTGTTTCCTCGTAGAAACAACTAATTCTCTAAAAATCAAACCTTGCTAGGGTGTCCAAAGCAGGACATTATGGAACCACAGTACCTAAAACAACTAGACATTTTTAAAACACTAGCCTGAGCTACAATGAATTAGTCCAACACAAGAACGGTATCTCTAACAAAAACTTGCCTGTTCTGCTGAAAGTCAATATCTGTAATCATGGGTAAGAAGACCACATTTGGTTATTTTTTGTAATTCTTCCCCATCCCTCGAAGCAAGCTGAAATGACCTTCCAACAATAGTTTATTTCTTCTTGGCTTGATCTGAACAAAGGCTTTCTATTCACATGCATGTGAAAGAGATTGTGGATATTTTTGTGGTGAAAGATCAGATCTCTCTTTTGAACTTTGTAGTGGATAGGCTAACTGTAGCATCACTGTCCTTTCAGAAAGCAGCCAACTAAATGTTTGTTTGGATTGTTTACCATGAGCGAGGAGTATATAGATCATGTCAGGGGACTAAATTAATCTAGAGACTTATGATGCTTGCAACACACATCTTACCAGTGAACTGTTAGTCAGTATGGCCACATAGTACTTCTTGGAATTTGCCACTAGATATGCAATGTTCAGCGCATGCTGGGTGGCCAAGCTGTGACTGGCCATGAGTTGTGTAATATTTTTATTCATTTCTCAGGCTGACTTGAACAAAATTTCTGTAACTGGAGGACCTTCCTTCAGCTTTGGCCAGGGCTTCTTCAGAAGAAATGGTTTAAGGGGGCAAGACATACAAATTAGATGTGGGAATTCCTTTCTCAACAGTATCAGCTTTGCCAAAAGAAAAGACAGATAACTTGACAGTGGAAAGAGTACAATTTTAATTAAGTTTTAGTGAGTGTGTTGACAGAAAATGTATTTTCTGCTGTTTGAAACAATCAGGTTCTCTCACAACATATGCATTTTGTGAAGTGTTTCAGATATGGTCTCTGTGGCAAGGGCAATTCTGCAGGTGTTTGGGGGTGTGCTTGTGTCAGAGGGGAAAACATGCAAATCTTCCTTTCTTTGCATGGCTGAACTTTTAACAAAAGCTGCCCCTGACATCCCCATTCAAGTACATCATGGGCTCAGTTCCCTCTCTCACCTACAAGTTGTCTTTGTACCAGAACTCCCTGGAGGGGCCCTAAGAGGTCTCCTGCTGCCTGTTATGAAGCAGCATCCCATCCTCAGTCCAGTATTGCAGTTTTGCAAACTTACAACTCCTGTGAAGAAACCTAATTGCTTGTACTTGCCATGGGAAAAGTAATGATGGAGGCTCCGGTAAATCTACCCAAATTATAGAACAGAACACCAGGAGAGACATTGATTTACTCATCTCCACCTCATGGAAACACTCTGCTCTTTCACCAAGATGAAATGTAGCCCCTATTCTGCCTTGTTTTTCTGTAATTGTCAATAGTTATGTTTCTTCCAGAGGCACCTACGTAAGTCATTGCCAGATGAGGATCTTAATCTGCAGCTTTTCAGAAAATCGCATTTAGCTTTGGTGAAAAGGAACTATGATGGCAGACTTGGACAATGCAGTTATTTCTTCATGTACTATCTCTCTGGGCTGTTTGTGCCTTCTCTATTGATGTTAGAAGAGGGCAATTTCCATGCCCATCCAGACATGAACTGATCTGCATGCTATTGCCACTGATAAGGTGGGACACCCTGAGTTGAGACCACATTAGAAATTGGACAAATGATACTGCTTCACTTCCCTTAGAAAAGGTAGATTTATTGAGCTATAACACAAGCTCTGGGCTGTTGGGAGCTTTGCAAATGTTTCTTTTGCAAGGGCCAGAGGCTCCCTGTCCTCTATGCAGTACTCCAATCATCCAATCTTCGGAAATGTAAAATATTTTGATTTCCTAAAAAAGCCAGAAATTATGAGTCCTGATGCTGCTGAAGAATTGCTCAATTTCCCCAAAATATTGGAAGTAGAGACTTACCTGCAGCTCCTGAAAGACCCATGCCAGTTAAAGCAAAGCTAAAGATTTAGAAGTTACTTTCGTGGCGTATCTCCATTTTTAAATATCCAGCCTGAGGTGCAGTAAGAATCAAGTGACTGCAGCTCAAGTGATCCAGTAAGAACCAAGTGACTATAGCTCAGGCTGAGGTCACGGTGAGCAGAAGGTGGCCACCCATTTCAAAAATTCAGGTGTAGGCAGTTCAAATTGACATCTCAGAAATTTCTAAAACCACTTTTGAAAATCCAGAACTCACACAGGAAAATCAAATGGTAAGCGTGTGGAACTTGAACTCATCTTCACTAAATCAAACCAAAATTTCACACTGATATGAACTTATTTTATAAGGCTGGATGCTTATTTGGGTTGGGTCAGCATCAGTTTGCACTATCTCGTGATCTGGCACTTGATCTCTCCACTCTGACACAATTTTTTCCTGGGAACACAAGGGGATTAACTACCTTGGGGTTTCTAAGGGCCAGATCTGATTGAACATTCCTCATGGCACTGAGTTGTATGGGAATTTAGCAAACCTCTCTTCTCAGGCAGCAGATTCCTCATCTCAAGAAATCTTCCAATTAAACTGTCAACTTTTGGGACGTGCAGCTAAAGAGAACAACAGAGTTTGAAGGAACATTTAAAGAAATATTTTTTATAATTCCCAATGCAGCTGGGATGATGACACACAGTCTGGTCCTAGCAAACTTGCCTGGCAGGCAGCTAGGGCTTTGTATGTAAATATAAACATATATTTACATACTTTCTAACATCTGTTTTGGATTTGTTTTCCCTTTGGTTCTATTTAAAGTATGTTTTGTCCTATTATCACCAAGGCTGAAATTTGGAGAGGTCTGTTAATAAACTCTGTCACTGCACAGCCACAAGACAAACTCTCCTCACCAGCTTTTTCAGCCAGTACCTTCCTTACTTGTATTTCTAAGTGCAATAGTATCTCCCCAGCCTATGAAATGTGCGCAGTTTTCTAAGTGGATTCCTGTTGAATAGGGTATATTCTCACCACCAGCTTACAGGGATTTATATTTGATTGGTCTAACCCATTTGTCCTGGCAGCCCAGCACGGTGTCCTTTTCAGAGAGCGCCCTGCTGTTAGCTCAAGGTCCCATGCACAGTTTCTGCATCCAGGAAGAGAAGTTACTTGCGGTAAGACGACAAGGTTCTGCCTTCGGCTGGTGATCCAAACAGCTTCCAAACAAGGGGTGGTGCCACAGCCAGGGTTAACACTGCAGAAGCACCTCATGAGCAAAGTTCAACCAGCCATCCTGACAGGGTACTATGCAGTCTGAGAACCAAAACTAAACAGGATGGCAAACAAGATTTGGACTACGTGAGAGAGCGAGGGACATTATTTGTGTAAAATAAATAGGATAAAGTGAAAAGGGAAAGGGCAAAAAGAAAATATCAAGGCTGGTCAACGCCAGCATTTCCAGACGGTCTCTGACAGCAAAGGCTTCGGTGCTGGGTGCACATTGTGAGAAAGTTCAGGCCTGGATTTTCAGAGGCGCTCAGTGTCAAAAAAACCTGATTTCATGATAGCAGTAGAGCTGCTTTGCTGAATAAAGATGTAAGGTGATGCCTTGACCCGCAAGTGCACCTATGGCAAACACCCACAGTTGATTTTCTTATTTTGATGGCAGTCAGCTATCTAATCCCTTCACAGTCCTGGGCCTCGTGTGCTTCCTCTCGGTGTGAGACCTAAGCCCAGCACATGAGCTGGGGCAAGGAGCCTTCTGCATAAAATTGTCCTGTAAAATGCTTTTCCAAGGAACAATTAAGCACCAGTGCAAATATTTGCACTGTTCTTAGTGTCTCTAAAAGTGAAGGGTTCTGTATAGTCAGATGATACATATATCAAAGGTTTTTCTGCACTGATGAAATTCCAGGAAATATGGGACAGGGCGGTAAGGGCCAGAGAGAGATAACCAGAACAAAAATGCTCAGATCATCTATCCAAAAAAGTTGTTTCTTCAGCCAAATTACTCAGTCTTTTATGAGAAAGATGTCTTGGTTTGGCAAGGAGGAAAAGATAGCTCCATGAGAAAATAATAATAATAAAAAACCCTAGTTGAATATGAAATAACATTAATCTAGAGGAAACAAGACTTCTTCTCTTCTGTAGTGAAAATTTCAGTTGAAACCCTGAAACCAGGAAGCCTGGGACCTGTATGGGAGAGCCTGTGCTGATGCTAGCAAACACCAGAGTTTCTATTGACTCAACAAAAGCATTCCTGCAGCTTTGTCTCCAAAAGTACCTCATTAAAATGAGATGTGAATCACTGAGATAAACGATTAACTAAACTCATAAGATTCTCATATACACTGAATTTACATGAGTATTGGACTTCTCTTTTCATTGGACTGGTTATGACTTACCCTGTAGCTATAACTGAGGCTCTGGTGTTGCAGAGTTTATTATTCCACACATTTACAGAGTCGCTGGCAAATTTATCTGTAAATACATTTGTCTGTAATAACTGAAAGTGCCAACGCTTTACCTCAATTTATCATCTCACTTTCACAGTCTCTGAAGTTTCTAAACAAAAATCGGGCAAAGCTGTTAGAAGAGGCACAACTACAAATTGAATGCAAACATCTGTGGCTGGAAATCGTCTACATCGCTTCGTTCTGGATTTTGCTTCTCTTACCAGGACTGTGGGTTGTTTGTGGGCACAGTTTCAAAGGCTGTGAGAGCACTGCAAGAAAGATGCCTCCCACTGTGTCAGCACAAGTTCTCTCCCTCTGCACCAGTGACTTGCGGCTGGTGAGCTTTAACGAGCAGCATCAAACTCCGCAGTGATTTTTTGTGTTGGCCTCTAAGTGTTCAACTGCTCTATGGCAGCTTCAGGCAGTGCCACGCACAAGAGCTGGACCCTGGACTTCAGCAAACCTACCACAGGAGTCAGAGGAATCCCTGCCATTATCACGTTACATACATGCGCAGGCTTTGCAGGATCAGAAACTGAGATTGTCAGCTTTTAGAGGTAAAGCAAGAATTGTAGTGGACAAGACTACTTGTGGATGTAAAAAAAAAAATCCACTACCACGTTTGTCACTTATCTATGTAGGCTCCTGTCTTGCTTCCTTGCTTCTGTCCTGCCCAGTCCATAAAAATTCAAGGATTCCTGAGCAACAGTGGAATCCCCATGGAGCAAGCATAGAAGACCAGTTGTGGCTACAGACTTGCTATGTAACTTCAAGTAAGGCATATCACTGTTCATTTATGTTCCTTAATAAACAGGAAAATTAGACGCCCACTTCCCCAGAAGCATGTGCTCTCAGAAGTGTACAAACACGTACGTAGCTACTTCTCAGTGTTTGCCACATACGTGCACCATACCCAGCCATCCACAACTTTCTTTCTAAGAGTCATTATTTTTAAAACAAAACAAATGGTTTGTCCTCAACTTCACTTTTTTTGTAGTATATTAGAAAAAAAAGAAGTTTCATAATTGCTATTGCAGAAGAGATTTGCATTACATTTTCCACCATCCAGCACCCACACAGTTACACCTTATTCACCTCGGGTACAAGAACACTCGTTTGGACTTTGAATATATGCCTTTCAATTTGTGACTTGCTTAGCATACGGCAGCTAATTATTCCCTTTGTAATGCATTAATGGCTGTTTGTCCTTCTGCATCATTGACTTTTTCCCTTTAGTCCCTCTGGTTGTTAAGTGGTGATGATGAATAAATCTAGCGCTACAGCCATGGCTTCTTGCTTTAAAAAGCTCAAAATAGAGAAAATTAATTAGAAAAGTGAAAGCCTTTTTTTGGTATGATTTCCAAACCTTGGATCCTAATCCAAAGCGCCTGTAATTTAAAAAGCAGAATATACACCACAGGTATCTTGGCTGGCTGCATCAATGGTGAAGTTTAATGGTGTCTCCCTCAGAGGCAACATTAGGACATTGCCAACGACTTCCTTTATTTTAACAAATCCCCAGCACACACAGCATATATAACACCATTTTTTTCCCTTACAATGCCCACTCATTTTCCAAGAAAAACAAGCTAAATCTTTCCGGTTATCAAGGGGGCTTCAAAAAAAAAAAAAAAAAGAAAACTGACTACCTTTCTGCCTCTCACCAGCTGATTACACTGACTGCTAAAAGCCATCTGACTGAAATCATCCCACATATGACAGCAGTGGATGGCCACCAGTCTTTTGTGCCCCAATAACCCTAAATTATATCATCAGGAACATTTACATTGTTAATAAACTGTCCCCACCAGAAAGGGGAAAGGAACATGATCATCAGTCTCTGGGCTGCAAATGATTTGTGCCATGTCTGATCAGTCAGCCAGCTGTCTCACCTGCAGCACACCTGACTCACAAACCTCATTCATCTCCAGCAGAGAAACCCCAGTCAGCTATTCTTCTCCACCAAACATCTCTATAGCTGAAAGCTTTGGGTATTTTGCAGTGCCAAATGCTTCGTAGCACGGGAGTCTCTGTGGCCATCCACATTATATTCAAATGCACAAACGAGCCAAGAAGCTTTGCATAAACAACTTGGTAGAATGTGCTGAGATGCTGCTGTATTTCTGCATGACAAGTTCATTACTTTCTGGCCCCGGCTTATGCTGATGTACAGTGAAAAAGTAAAGGGAGAGAGAAGGAAACTCTTCACATTTACATTTATTTCATTTTATTTAATAAAAAAACAGTATCAGATTAAAAACACAAACACTTTGGGTGATTATCCAGCGTTTTCCCCTGTGTGCCTCGTAGAGCTCAAACCAATCAAGGATTGGGAGAATAAAAACAAAAAAAACCCCAAAAAATTACACCAAACAATTTTGGCCGGAGCTGTAAAATAATGTTGCACCAATTAAATTACACCAAATATATTATTATACCTTTGAAATGGCTTTCAGACCAATAAATAAAAAAAAAGACAAATTCAAATAAAAAAGGCAACTTTGTATTACAAAAAAATTAAATAAAAATCACAACACTAATAATAACAATGTGCAGTCAAGTTTTTTTTTTCTTCTCTTCTAGGAATGATAACATGCCAGTAAACATGTAACATGCCAGTAACATGCCAGTAAATCCCTACGTAACATTTCCAGTTTGGCAGCAAGCAGTCACTCACTCATTCACATTTGTACACAAGGAAGCAGGCCTGGGCAAAAGCCTCGGGAGATATGAGCCTTTAGGGTGCTCCTCACTTTCCTGCCATGGCTGACTGAGCTCCCTTCCCTTTGTCCTGAAATTTCTATAAATCCATTCAAGGTTTAGTGCCAGATCTACAGGGAAGATGTCAATCAGCGTAACCCCACTGATGTGATGCTCCATCATGTCAATGGGAAAGCTGATTTACACCAGCTGAGGATCTGACTCTTACACTCCAGGGCACCGAGTTATAAGCCGTGGCTGCAAAATACATCCTTGTCTCAGAAAGGCCGTGGAGATTATGTTGAGATATGCACCACAGCAAACTTTTCAACTATTAAATACACTGCGAAATGGGGTGTGGATTTCAGATGGGCTAAAAGAGCACATGCAGGGCCTGCGAGAAGATGAGACATCTGAATATCACAAAGAGAGGTTCATATCTGTAAAGAAATGACCTGCAATTGCCCTTCCTGAGCAAATGGACAGTAAGCCCAATTTCACTTGACCACCTGAGAGCACGTCTCTCATAGATTTCATGGTATTCATGCCGTTTACTTCAGGGCCAATTTTGGTCCAGTGTTTCACAATAAGTAAAGGTTCTCCATCGAGGCAGATTAACTGATTTAGTAAATTCAAGCTTATTTCTCTTTATGCTAGGTAGCCCAGTTGATTTTTAGGAGGAACCGCAGCCTTAAGTACCACAATACATCGAATAAGGGATCTGCAAGTGAAATAGCTCCCTGACCCAGACGCCAATGATTTATGGAGTTATCCCAGATTCCCAGACAATCCCCAGAGGAATTCTATTTAGACACAACCTCTAGGATTTGGGACACAGTGGGCTAAATTCTGCTTTCAGGTCCAGTTACAGGGTAAGAACAGAGCTTGCCTCATGCTCCTCTGCTCTGGATATGCCTATAGCTGTTAATTTTTGCAGCTGTGGATCATTTGATATCATAGACCGAAACCTGCCACTTATTCACATCAGTGCACCTCCAAGAAAGCCAGGGACTATGTGCTTACGGAAATGAGACTGAAATGGACCTTAAGATTCCAGTTTGCCCAGGCCTGTCAAACACACAATGCCTTTCTGACATAGGCTTACATTCAGGTAATCCAGTAGACCCATGTGGTACCTTTATGGGAGTTGAAGCCTTCAGTCTGGATAGTCAGATATGTTTGAGAACACGTATCCTTCTTGGTTTTTTTTCAAACTGGTGTCATTGTACAACTACATTGTTGTACTCTATACAGCACCAACTACACTGTATAGAGAGAGGCCTGCAATTTTATGCTAACTCTGTTATCAAATCTACCATGACCATTTCAGCACTCAAATCTTTCTGCTCCATTACTACCTACCTAGAAACTTTTTTGTTTGGAGAAAGGCATCTTCCCACTAACTTTCTGACCTCTATCCATTTCCTACGTGCTAAGACCTTTTCCTTACCTAACATTTTTGTTACAAACTACCTGTCACCCTCAAACACTACAAGCTAACAGCAAGGTGGCACCATTTGCTGACAGCAACTGAACTCTTAATTGGAGGGTCAGTCAACCATTGAGACCCTGTGTTAGATCCATCTTTGCCTGGGCATTTATCTCGCTGGCCATTTTGAAAGAGTCACAAATTGAATCCATGGGTTGAAACGCCTTAAAAGGTGATTTAGATGCTGATAACACCCACTCCTTTCAGTTCGCATTACCATTTCTGTGACTGGTATTACTGGTAGGAGTGGTAACTGGAAACACTTTTAGGGTCTCTTGCTCACTGAAGAGCACTGGCTGTGGGAGTGGCCACATCTGAATGCCTGCTCCATTACTTGTCCACATACACCTTGTGAAGTTATTCCGGGATGAGTTTCTCAAATTATCTGTCCCAGAATATGTTCAGAACCTCTCAGGTCACCCTGGTGGAAGAGTTCATGGTGACAACCGAGCCTGGCCTCCTGCATAATGCAAGCCAAAGATCCCCAATGTGCAAGGACTGCATCCTGATAAATAACGTCAGGGGGAAAT
Source organism: Dromococcyx pavoninus (assembly GCA_033558185.1). Classification (NCBI taxonomy): domain Eukaryota; kingdom Metazoa; phylum Chordata; class Aves; order Cuculiformes; family Neomorphidae; genus Dromococcyx; species Dromococcyx pavoninus. Next base: position 814,307 of record JAUMJL010000209.1, read on the forward strand.
AAAGGCTCTCTTTCTAAAAGACATCCAAATCTGACTTGCAGAATTCAGCTCATCTCTTCATAAAGTTAATCTAACATTAATTACAAACCTCTCAAAATGTGTGTCCCTTACTTCCAGTTTTATTTCTGTCTATCTTTGAGCCGTCAAATGTTGATGCTTTTATCTGCTACCTGATGTGCTTTCATCACATATACAAAGACCAAAGGTTTTTCTCTGGTCAGGTAGATAATATTTTTGAGGACACAAAATTAGAGTGTGAGATGGCTTTGGGGCTAGAAGTTCAGCTAAGTAGGTGCAGCCAGCTCCTTTGAAGCAAAACCTACCATTGTCAGCAAATCAATGACCTGGCTTACTCCAGCATAAAGGTACACAGAAAAACTCCCTTCCCTCCCTTTCCATCTTCCCTTTTCTAGTTGAGCTTGTTGCAGATCTCTAGGGCTTTCTTGTAGACCTGAGTCACGTCATCCATGTCTGTGAGAAGGGAAAAACTGCTGTCTGCAAGGCGGTTGCGGTAACGTTTTAGATACTGTGGCCGGGGGTGGTTCTGAAGTCCTTCGAAGTCTTGGATCTGGAGGAAATTTTCAGCAGAGACACAGCTCCGTATCCTCTGTCTGTTTGGCCTGTTCTCTTGCAAATCCAGCAAATCAAAGGAGTCACTGGACAAAATACTGTCATCACTGATTACGCTGGAAGGGCGACTGTAACTTCGAGGTAACGCATCCCCAGGCAAGACAACTTCTTCCATGGTCTCCAGCGTCGGTGTGTCAGGGCTAATTAAAGCAGACTCAGTGCTGGCAGTAGAATACTTGCTGTTATGTTTCAAGATGCCCTTACGCCTGCACGAATGGCTGCAAGACCCATTTCTGGGTGGCTCTGTGACGCCTGGAGAAGTGTCACTGTTTACTGCCTCATCATTATTGTCCAAGAGTTCAGAAGATTCACTTCGTTCAGGAGAGGAGTAATAGCCAGACTCCCTCTGTTGAGTCTTCTTCAAAATTCCTTTTTTTGGCATTAGTGAAGACTGCTTAGTGCCATATTTGCCTGCTATCTCTCCCTCCACAACACTTTTAATGGCTACACCAGTCCTACACAACTCTTGCTCCAGCTTAAAAGCAGAGGGTAACACTGGGCTGACCACTCCTTCAATGAAACCCGCACTGTGAGATCTATGTTCACTGTTGCTCCTTTTCTTGAGGATGCCTTTGGGTCTCTTGGAGGTGGATTTGGATGCATTTTCAGCTCCTCCTTCCTGGATGGACTGTGCAATGTCATTTTCCTTTTTTGATTTTTTTAGAGACCTTTGTCTCTCTAGTGTGACTTCAGGTCCTTTGGGCTTAGAAAGGCACTTCATTTTGGTTTCAGTCTCTGGTTGGAGGCCAGTAGAACGATGATGCCAATCAATGAACCTTGCCAGCAATGGAGATTCGGAGTCCCTCATGGAATCACAGTCACAAACGCTACTCTTGTAGCCCCAGTTAACCCACCAGTGGTTGGCAATGTCTTCAATGGTTGCTCGGCGTTCAGGGTTCACCATCAGCATCCACCTGATGAGACCACGAGCATCTATGGACAAAGAATGGAATATAAAAACATTTAGAATGCGGGCATTCTTAGTTCTGTAAGTTTAAAATGGAAATGTGAAACCAATCAAATGAGCAAAAAAAATGCTTCCTGCAACAGGAGGAGTGAAATGGGGTAAGGCTTTGGCCATCAGTCAATGTGGAAAACACATCTGAGTACTACTTCATATCAGAAGAATACGACTCACCCTGGGAAATGTACACTGAGTTATCAAAGAAATTAATACTTGTACTGTATTACTCAGTGAGGAGTTCCATATGACTGAAGGAAGTCACCAACCTATCAACTGGGATATTTCAAATTATATACACATTATTGCTTTTGTATTTATTTATTCCATAAATAGTCTTCACTATATTTTAAAGGTGTATTTTCATAAAGACAGCAAGAAGGCAGAAAATTGAAAGAGATGTTAAACAAATGATACAAGATAAGTAGTCACTTTAATATATGTACATAGATGTTTAAGGATGGAAGCAGTCATTACAATCAATGACCAGTCTTAGCTGACGGCTCTTCTGTCAGGTGACTGCTTAATGTCTCATCCACTATGTCAAAGACAATGCAAATATAGTGGCATTAATTCAGGTTTTAACCAGCTTTCTTGGATAAGAGACTGTGCCACTCTGACCATTGATTTTGTCTCTGCTTGTGATATCCCACAGCATGGAGGACTGATCTGTAGCAGTATGTTGTATCGGTTTACAGCTTGTCTGAACAATTCCACTTGCAATAGCTAGCAGACCTTCCACTCTCATAGAACTAGTTAAAAGAGCCCGTTACAGCTTTCCCAAGGCAATAAAATCTATCTGCTCTAAAACTTCAATTTCAAAAGAGCTTTTGGTAAATGCTGTACCCAGATGGGAATTGATAGCAGATGAAGTCAGCAGGGGGAATGAGATTTCTTTTTCTTCATCTTTCTAACATGACACCAAAACATGTTGGAGTTGGAAGGGGCCAGACAAACCCAAACCCTCCATTCTAAACTCCTGTCAGCTCAATACATTTCCCTCACTCCTTTTTTATACCTGAGGTCTGTGTTGGCTCACGATATTCTCCACTGCTAATCTGCCTGATGAGATTTTTGTGATCGAAGCCATCAAAGGGCATCGTTCCATAAACCAGAGTGTAAAGCAATACACCAAGGGCCCAGCTGTCAACCTGAAACAGAGACAATACGTGTGAAGGCCAGGAAAGCTACACCCACCCTTCTCTCTGCCATTAGTACTACAAGAGCAGCACCACCTCCAGCTGCATCTAGTGATGGGCAAACCAGTATCTAACGTCTGACTAAACACAGGCAAAGCAAAGGAAAGCTAATAAAGGCAGCTTGAGAACTTTCAGTATAAGAAAGACCCAGGCAAACCCACATATGCAATAATGCTTGCGTTAAGACTAACCCTCAAAACATTATCATCAAACACATCCCCACGTCACCACAGAAAAGCTGATGCATCTTACCTCTGGGCCTCTGTAAGGTCGACCATTAACTATTTCAGGGGAAGCATACAGTGGGCTTCCACAAAAGGTCTGTAGAAACTTGTCTTTGTGATAAAGGTTGGAGAGTCCAAAATCAGCAATCTGCAAATAGAATTGCACAAGGCATCTGTAGTATTAACGACATCTTAACACAACAGAAAAGGCTTTATCAGGGAAGACCTGTAGGGCAGGGATCTTGACATGGATAATTTCCCAAGTTCCCTGGCCAACCCAGTATTCTTTTTCACTTTTTCACTTTTCTCTCTAAAGATGGTCCAGAGAAGGAGAAGGGTCCCCAGATTAAGTCTTCCAGATTAGCATCATGGATGCTTTGGTTCCATTCATAGACAGATCACTGTCAGTAATTTTATCCTGGATTAATTACATATGCTTTCAAAGACAGTCTCATACTGGGAGGCACTGGGCCTGCTGTCCACTGATTGCTCTTCATCATGTATAATCATTAATACCAAAGGAAAGCACTCAGAAAGTACTACCATTCTCATCAGGCACATGCAAACCAAAAGCCAAGACCTTCAAATCCAACAGAAGAAACTCAGCATTACAAAAGAAAGTGATCTTTTAAATCATCTGGAACTTAGCCATGCTTGAAGGATGGGGAAAGTGAGGCACTCGTTAACGCTTCCAGATTCAGGGACTCTGTCTGAGGAATCTGAGCTGTTAAGCACATGAGATGTCTATCGTGAGATAATAAACACAAGTCTGGTTCCTAACTGGAAACAATGGACCCAAGTCCCACTTTCCCAACACAAACAAAACTTCTCTTGAGACTGTTGGGAATTTTGCCCATGTAGGAATTGCAGGATCAGGTCCAAATATCTTGTTTACTTCAATTCTCTGTTCTTGTTCTTACAAAACAAAAGCTGAAACAAAGCAACACTAAATACTCCCACAACCTTTGCATTTCCTTTGTTTCTCTCACACAAGGCAACACAACTCATTTTTTATCTTGTTAAAAAACCAAATGCCTCTGCTTCCAGAGGTACTTGTATTACTGCTCATTATCAACATTGGGCATACACAAAAAAACATAGAGCACAGACATAAAAAAGTATTATAGCTTTAAGAGACAGGAGTTTTCTCTGGTTTTTTTTCACCTTATTTGGGTCTTTTCTGCCAGAAATAAATTAAACTCCAGGAATTTTCACAAGAGAAAATTCAAGAAGACACAATGTGAACAGAAAAGCAAAGGATTTACCAGCAGCATCATTCGCTCCTGATTTTCTCATATGTGTATCATCAGTTCCTCTAATACCTGTATAATTGCAATGTCTAGTGAACTCTTGGGAGACAAAAAGTCTTTGTCCGTACTTTCTAAAATCCCACAGCTACACTTAGAAATGTCACAGTTGAGACCAAAATGAATAAAGTTGGTGAAGTATGGGCAGAAGTTCCCCATTTTCTTTCTTTACCCCAAAACAGATATATATATATACACTTTATCTGTAAATAGATAAAGATACTGATATATAGATACAGATTCTTTTATGTTAGAAATGTTAACTTTTTTAAAAATACCATTTTGACAAAATTTTTGAAGTCATGGAGCAAAAATGAGATTTCATGCTTCATCCTCTCCTATTTTGACTTTCTGCTTGTGCAGGTGTTCCACCAGCAATTTGGACTCATCCTGCTCAAAGAGCAGCTGATTTCTGTTCTTTAATGTTAATTCATCTCACCATACCCATTCATAGTCTGAATTCACACAGTCCCCCAGACAGCATATTATCAACCCACAGCAGAAAATTCAGTCCTTAAACAAATGTGGTTTGTAAAATCTTCATTGTATGGCTGGAATGTCATTGAAAACAGCTGGTGTACAATTGCAGTCTGCAAACATGTTCTCATGGCTCAGATTGCACTTAATTGCCCTAAAATCCTCTTTCTTATCAAGTCACCCTGCCTGGCTTGCAGGAAGCTGGTTTTAAGCCTTATGAAGCGGACCCTGTCAATTAGGGGAAGAATGGGATCATTTCAGTGTTAAAATTTCGTGCTCATCATTGAGTTTTATTTTAGTTCAGGATGCAGCTAAGACAAGGACAAACAGTGCACAGTGTGATTCCCTAAGAAAATACATTCCCTTAACACCATGGAATGTATAAAATGCATGTGGATGTGCATGAAGATATATATAGAGAGATATGCATACCATTGTTCACACTAAGAATCTCTCAGACTTGGGCATTCATGTTTTCATTTTGTCCATTCAGGAAAAGAGTATTTATGTTACAGTCCACTCCCATACTCACAGACTGATGTTTATCAGCTTTCCCATTAAAACTGTCATGCCCTCCAAAACAAGATTAATAGAAACCAACATTACTTCATGTTCTTGGCACTTAAATGGAACTAAGGCATCAAGTCAAAAAACTTCCTAAATTGGGAGGAGTGGGGAAATGGACTTTTATTCCCTTTGCTTCAGGAGGTGTATGTTTCATATTTACTGTTAGCTATGATAAACCAGGTGCAATTTATTGTTTAAGTGTGGACTATAAATTCCATGAAGTTCGCACTCATGGAAATTGTCAGTTTTATCCCCCTTAAAAATCTATCTCTTTGTAGAGTAGAGAGAGATATAATTAGGTCCCTTAAAGCAAATGAAATGTAAGTGCAGTGGGCAAGACTTCCAGCAAGGTAAATCCCAATTACATACACTTGCTCTGTATATCTGAAACCCTCATGGGTTTTTAGTGGTTAGCATGATTGGTGTCCCTTTACTAGCCCAAAAGACAGTGCAGTTAGTAGGATTATGTTACTATTATACTTGCATTTTTCTCTCTTTCTATCACTTTGGGATTGATCATACAGTTTACGTCAACCACTTCTAGATACCTCTTTTAGGTGCAATTCCCAGCCCAGGAGCCACCACGGCCCTACTATGAACAAGGAGGCCCCCTCTATCATGCCAGGCTGCATGACAGAGGTGTCCCTGGGGGCAGAGACACACTATTCGGACAGACCAGCAAAAGGCATTAATTCCCTGGCAGCCAGTTTCTCTCCACCTCTCTGCATGCAGTTTGGGGGATTTCGACACTGAGGAGAGCTGCAGTGCTTAGAGACATGTGTTCCTCATCAGGTCAAACTGGAGGAGCTACGGGAGAACGGAGGCAGCTACACCCTCTCCCTCCTCCTAGTTCTTCTTAGTATACTCATACCTACAATGAACCAAAACCCAGCATCCTCAGTCCTTTCAAAACTAATGAAGAGGACACCACCAGAAGGCTTTTTTGAAGAATGCCAGAGGCAGATGTCTACAGCTTTTGCAAATCACTTCCCACAAAGAGCTTTCTAACTTACCAACTCAGGGCAGCTCTTTCAGTACTTTGGGGTCACCTTAGCACTGCTGCCTGTCTTACCCTGCCCACCTCCACCTGTGTTATGATTATGAATGATAATAACCTCTCTATAAGATGAAAATGCAAGCAGGAGGCTGCTCTGCTGATTTGCAGCACTGGAGCAGCTACACGCTCCCCAAGGAACTCAGGGCAAGCAGAGGAGGCAGCTGAGTTACCTGTAGCTGGAGGGCAGAAGGCAGCAAGCATGGGCAGATGAAAGGAAGATGGAGAAAATTTTAAGGTGAACTCTGCTGTTAGCAGCTGGCACGTGCTCATGAGTAAGGAGAGGCTTGTACGTGCTGCAGATTTCACCACTGCAATACTTCTTTAAAGAACACGGCACCATGAACACGGTAAGAAAGCAAATAACATTTTTCTGCCCTGGGAGGCTGCAGTGCCTTGGTGAGGTTTAGCTCTAGGATTGTGCCCCACTGCCGATCCCCACAGACAGGCTGGCTCCCAGGAGAATCATCCATACTCAGGGCTTCTGCTAGATAGTTGGCTGCATGTCTGGGGAGCAAGGCAAGGCACTGCTTCATTACTTGGCTGGATGAACTCTTAGTACCCCGTAGATGTGTGAGCATGTTCAGTCTCACAAGCGTTCAAAATTAATTTTATTCACTTGTGTTTGCTGCATTTAGGGGCTTTAAGTAATAGTTTGCAGGAAATATTACCGCATACACCACGTCCCTGAAAAATGTAATTATATACCACAGATCAGATCACTTTCTTCCCCTCATCACTCTCCAATTCTGGCCTGTGGACCTGCATAACTCTTCAAAACATGTTAATTTTTCTCAGCTTTCAGAAACTAGTGTTTCCTAGGTGCTGTACTCCAACACATGACTGTTTCCAGAGACTTTCACTCACTCTCATAACTCTTAAAAACAAGCTGATTATGTCTCCATACACTGCTTCATGACCTTCATTTAATGAGTTAAAATTTAAGAATGGTTTCCAAGTTAGCGTAGTATCACGTAAAATGGCTTTGGGCTCTTTTAGGTCAGATATTAATTTCTGAAGGATTATTTGTCCTCTTTATTTCCTGTTCTAAAAGTATTGCTTAAGTTGCTATACATGGGCAGTATCTGATTTTTCATGACATTACTATGACATGTTTGTGTATATCATAACGTATAGATCACTGGCTTATTCAGAAACATGTATTTAATTGCATATTGCACCCAAGAACAAAGGAATTCTTTCCATTTTCTCATTTTTAAATCAAACTGCCAATTTTGTAAGTGCTTTGTAATCCACTGAATGAAATATAAATACTGGGAAAGTACAGATAAACCTATCACTCCATTTCTAGAAAATGCTTTCCACTGAGTATTTGAAGCCATCAGTCAAAACCAAACCCCAAACTGCATATTTCCCTTTTTCCGCCTGAATAAACCATATATAAATATTCTCAGAATGAGGACCTGATAAATTTACTCCTAATAAATAATTTACGGCTCCATATGTGTTTCCTTGCCAACGGTTACTGTTTAGTGAAACAAAGAAAAAGTGGGAAGTAAAATTCTGTGCGAGTAACATAGAAACCACAGTAACATATTCAAAGCTTCAGCATCTGGGAAATAGTGGCAGTGTGCTCAGCATCGAGTGTTCAAGTTGATCTTAGTCACGAGGGAAACAACGCAAAAAGTCATCTCTTGAAGTAACTCGAATTCAAACACTACTGATAGTAAGATGTAAGAAATTCCAAATGCTTCCTAAGCTTAGTCTAATATTTTTAGCTTTATTTTCACCCTTTGCAGAAACAGTTACCAGGGACAACAAGGGAGCTTGCAACCATCCACCCAGGCTGAGGCAGCCTTGCCTGCTCGGAGGCGTGCAGAGGTTTTGCAGAGAAGCAATTGAGGAACGGCTGGAAATACGCAAAATACCTACAAAGCAGGTTAAACACAGCTCAGTTCAGGAAAGGGAAGCCTTCAAGAAAAAGACATCAAAACAATTGGAAGGAACATGGGGAGTTGCAGCCACCTGTATTTCTTCCACAGCAGTACCACACTCTGTGGCAGCTGAAATGCATCTGTGGTTCAAAGCCCCTGGGTCACCTCCATGGTCTGGAGGTGAACACACCACTACCCATTTCCATCCCTGCCCCATCCTCCTGCTCTCCCTACAGGATGATTAGACTCCCATAAAGAAGAGAGGGGAGGAAGCGGAGCCTTTTGACAAAGCACAGCTCCCATGAGGCTTGGGGAAGTGATTGGTTTTGCATATGAAGACCACAGCGTGGAGATCCAGGCCACCGCAGCTAGCAAATTCCCTAAATTCCTCTTTTCTCTCAAGAATTCTCTGATTAGCTGGGAAGATAGTTTGGCATGTAATGCGGAAAGAAAGGTCATCCTGCCTGCGGAAGCCTGTTTCGTATACAATGTCCTAGAAAGGCTACTTTTTGTTTTCAGCACTGCTGAGAACAGCTCGGGTGGCTGCACCCAGTGCCCCTTGTAGGAACAGGAGTGGAGAGGTTCGCACTAATACTGCATGTTAACGGCAGAACATTCAAGTGTTGCATTGGATGGGCCTTCCGTAAAAGCCTATTTTTAGAAACCATGTATTTATGTGCCTTTAATCCACTAGTTGATCCAAGTTAGCTTCTGTCATCAGCGTTACACAGATGGCAGCTACCATATGTTACTTTCCATTTCCATTGCACATCAGCTTAAAATGAAGACAATCTCTCCAGCACGAAGCGCAGAAGGCAGTGCGTGCTGCCCTGCAGCTTTCAGTGGAGACAAAATGAAGATCCAGCCTATTCAGGTACTTGGCTACACAGCGAGCTCCTCGATTGCTCTGCTAATTAAGCAAAGGTGCCCAAGCATCACCAGAAACTCTTTGGCATCCTTCCCTCTGTTATTTCACCCATAGATGAGAGCACCCAGCCACCCTCACATCCAGCTACCCAGGGAGGAACAAAGATGAAAGAAAAACAGGTTCAGCTACCTGGAAACTACACTCATCTCTGCATTACTTATCTTTGTGCTACAGCTATTAGGAAAAAAAAGAAAAAGCATGGAAAAAAGGTCATTCCCATGCTTTCACTGGGAGAAATGACACGGAAATGACATCATTGACATCACTATCCAAAGTATACGGTTGTGTCTGGAGTTCCAAGGCCATTTCCTAATGAAGCACATGTGCTTTACTAGGTTTATTTTGAAATTCTATTTGCTTATTTTCCAGCCATGATCAAAAGGACATTGAGAGTGCTCTCTGGGAAGTACTTGAACCCTGTAGACCAGGAGAGTTTTTTCCTAGCCCCAACAGCAGCCAGCAGTAATACCATTTTTATAATAGACCAACGCTGTTTCCTACCACTAAATAGATGTTGCTTCGGGAACCATGGCCCATGGGTGGCAGGACAGGACCTTCTCACCCCAAATTATGCAAAGCTTCATTTAGCGCATATGACTCGTCACCAGTGGTGTTCTTTCCTCAACCTCCAAACCCCTGAGCCTCTTGCCAGATGCTGTTGCTTAGTAGCTGTTGCCATAACACTGCCTCTTCTACTACCTTGGACAAAAATGTTACAAAACACACAAACCCATTCTGAGAAGCTGACAAAAAGAATCCTACCTTAATATTAAAATTGTCATCAAGAAGTATGTTTTCCAACTTTAGGTCCCTGTGGACAACACTGTTCTGAAACAAGGAAGAAAAAAACAGTGAAGAAAACATCAGAAAATATTAGGAAAATTAAAGGTTAACTGGCAGGGTGGTCTTTGCGTCTACTTTTCAGGGCTGATTTCACTGTCACAATACTCAGCGCCCAGTGACTAGTGACAGGCCATGTATTAGTCACTTGGCGTGTGGTTAAGGGAAGAATGACTGGAATCTGTCCTCCCACAAAGCCTCTAAACCAGCAGGGGAGGATGAGGGGCTTGGAGGTGTCTTTTTGGAACTTAATTCCAGCCCAGATCCTGCCCCCACTGTGTGAAAGCAATATATCATTCCCAGACACCAGAAGACAATCTCTGTCAATGACGTTAGTCCTTACAAAAGCCCTCATTCCTGCAATGTGCAGCCACGTGGATCAGGGCAGTTATAATCCTAAAGGACTGTAAAAGTTAGGGATGCAAGCGAACAAGTTGGGTTTAGGTCAGAGCCTTCTTTAAAGAAATTGGGGAAAAATTAAGTGCACAGGGAAGGGCACTGCAGCTTTTCAGCACTGCGCAGGGAGGACTTTGAAAATCACACTTGTTTAGCAGAATTCAAGTGGAGATTAAAGAACTCGAATAAAAAAAAATGTGTTAGCTGCTCATTGCCTTTAGCCTCATGTGAATTTTGGCTCTATGCAGCTGGTTCATAAGCAAAGATGAAAGTTCCATAATGACAGCCAGTCAGCTACCTTGGGTTTAATTGCTTAAATTGTCATTCTAGTGGGTACCATGATAGATAAAGTCATTAGCAAAGGGTAACTTTCTAATGCTCCCTCTACATCTGGAAAAGCTACTTTTGCCTATCCAGAATGAGTACATGGTAAAAGCTCATACATGAACACTCATACCTTTCTCTTGGCTGTTTTCTTTCATATATTTTATTATTTTTTCTAAAGTTGTTCACTTGCATATTCAAATATATAAAATATAATTTGCTTGAATGTATTAATATTAATGTTGTAGAAGTTCTATGGGATGCCTTTTCCAGTTTATGTTGTTAATTAATTTTTTATGTCAGGAGAACTATTTCCAAAATAAAAATGCTAACGTAAGGGAGTGGCTGGTATCTGCCATAACACAGGAAAACATCCTTAGTCTTTAAAAGCAAGCAGCAAACTACTGCAGCACTTTTAATGAGGATCTCCTGTTGTACTGATATAATCACATGCTGTCATACTTAATAATGAATGCTGTTGAATCAGTCATGCTTTGACATCACTACTCAGTCTTGAAATAGCATTTTTTAATATCAAATCCTTTGCTCACCTTATGGCAGTAATGGACAGCTGAGACTATTTGTCGAAAGAAGTGTCTTGTCTCCCTTTCACTCAGTCGACGCCTCTCACTGATGTAATCGTACAACTCTCCTTTACTTGCATACTCCATGATGATCACAATCTTATCCTTGTTTTCAAACACTGCACAGAATAAAAGGAAAAAAAATGCCAAAGTTGATTTGAAAACTAACACTTTAAAGGGTTAAGAAGACTTAGGATGACTGAACATACCCCGTGTCATCACTGCAGTCTGCAGAGATGTAATACCAGCCTCACGGCAAAAAGCAAACTCCAAAGCTATGTTTTTCCAGATGAGGATTACAATGTTTCAGACCAAGAGAAGGAAGTTGAGGCTGTCTTCACTTTCATATGGCTACATGAAAGAAGGTCTTTGCCTCTATAATATGGGGTCACAGTGTGTAAAGTCAACTTGATCCTAATGGGGTGAGGTGAGGTGGACATTTGGGCCGCTGACATCTGCATACTATCCCCAGCTCCAACAGGGACTGCCTCTTACCAGTAGTGCTCTTCAGGCCAGAGGAAAGAAGGAAACAGGAGGTATCACACTATTTGGAAAGGGTTAATAGAAGGCATAATAAACCCTTTTTTCAATGACCTACTAAAACAGAATTGCCATTTGGCTTATAATGAGTGCTGGTTGGCTTTTGCCTATCCATCAAAATCCAAGAAGTCAACTGATGCGTGCATCCTCTTCCAGCCCAACTCTGTGCATCAATACGGCAGGGACAGACACCTAAGCTAGCAGTGGCTGAATGTCTCCAGAGCTACACAGCTCTTGTCAGTACAACTCTGCGCCCTGTCTCATGCACCCAAGCCATCCCAGAGCTTACTGATCCCCTGCCTCTGCCTCATGTCCCATTGCATGCTGTAGACACATCCTTTACCACTTGTGCAGAGCCGGCAGCAATCCCACATAAGCAATGAAAGGAACGTTCATCTAATACACGTCACAACTTGACTGTTCTTTGAAGCTAATAGTACTCTGTGCCACATGCTGTCAAGGACTTCACTGGGATTTACAGATAACTAAACACTTAATCTTATAAAGCAGGTTGTGAGTAGTGTCAAATTGTCACAACGCCCTGCCTACTGAAAAGTTTTTCCGTTCTGACTCTGAAAACCCACTGCAGCCCACTGGAAACCGATTGCACCTGCCATAAATAAGTCCTGTTCACATTAAAACATAGTGATTTTCCTCTCTTTTTATCTGTGGCAACAGCTGGCTAAGGCCAGCTCACACTGGCAGCAATGCATGTGCAAATTAATGAGGTTACAGGGGTTACTACAAACGGATGCTAGTTTTGACCAGCCCTACTGGAATGATGCCTTCCTGCATCTCTTTAGCAAAGCTCAGCCAGTTGGGTTTTTTTTAAAAAAAAACCACAACAACTTCAGCTTTTCCAGTGAAATGTGAAGTTGCCTCTCTCAACAAGCAGATATTTGCTGCTCTTAGGCTTTGTCTCATGTCCTATCACACCTTGTCACTCAAATCCACAAGCCAAAGCCTCTGCAGTTCCCTCTAATACTCCTGAACTCCAGCCAAACAGCTCTGATAAAAGAGAGAGCAAACAGCCAGATAAAATTGGCTGCTTACTTGTCTGCTGGCCTCACTGTACCCTGAAGCAGAGGTTCCTGCCAGTGATTACATCCTATGTGCATCCTCATTAGCAATAAACTTCAGAAACTGGAAGAGCTGTCTCTGGATGGATTACACTTACAGCATCCTCTCCAAGAACGACAGACTGATATCGTCTGGGAAAAACTGAACGTGCCTTGTGTCATATAGGGAAGTGCTCGGATGTGTTACCAATAAAGCAGTAAGTAATGCACATATTTGTTTTCTAAGCTGGGAAAGGCTTGTTAGATACAGGGTTGTTTAGAAAGGAAAAAAAAGAAATTGTTTCAGTAAGCTGAAACAAATCGCTGAAACTGCTCCAATCTAAGGGATTTGATTAAAAAAAACCCCAAAAAACAAAATGAAACCAAAAAAACCTCTTAATCCTTCTTACCCCCACTCCTAAACCCCAGCTGATTCAATGACTTTGAGGTTATTATATCATGCACATACAGGTGAAGTCGCCACATGGCACCACTGATCTCAATGGATTCTCCTGGAAGTACAGACTCCAAGCACTACCAGCCAAGGACCACCCTGAGCTCAGAGGGATGTTTGCCTCACCAGAGTGGAACAGACGAGGCCAAATGGGTCCTCAGCTCTTCCCGTCCTGCTCCCCTGACCGCTGACACCCCACCATGTGTTCAGTGCTAATGATGACAGTAACAGCAGTAACAGCCCTGCTATGATGGAACATTCTTCCAAACCGTGTTTCTATTAAAGTTTTGCCTTCATCACTCAGTCATTGAGAGCTTTCTCAAATCATCCTTGACGTTTTGAAGTTTTAAATTCCAAAACCTAATTTTTCTGGACTAAAATTTGCCATATTAATACAAGTCCTAATCCAAACATATTCTCCTGCATTTCTACAGAAATGAAGCGGAAAGCACTTGGCTTGAAGGAACATGCAATTAAACATACTTTCCATTTCAAATTTTCTGTAATGCCCTCTAGGAAACTAAGATAATACCTTAAAATTTAATTTAGGAAAGGATAAATCATTGTTCCAAATTAAGATTTTTATTTCACAAAACCACACGACAATCAAGGAGCATAGAAGAATTCCAGCAACTTGTATTCAGGTTTCAGTTTACCACCACACTCAGAACAAATTGGCATATTCTTTTTCTTCATGAGGAACCATTGTAAGAAGCACACTACCCTTGGACTTAGATGACATTACAGAGGCCTCCTCAGCATCATCATAGACGGCTGATTATAGAATTACACAGGAATTAATCTCCTCAACAAGGAGTAGAGATTCTCTTCTCCTGGGAGGTATTTTTTTACAACTGCATCCATCCTTCAGTTCAGAGCACCTCCATCATATCAGCTGAATCTCATGAGAGGGTGTACAGCTACTTTCCTGCAGAGAGGGAACTGAACAGCAGACAAAACCATCTTGAATGACAGACGCTACTGAAGAAGGAGGGAGTAGAAAGGCAATAATTAGACTTTATGCCTATACACACACACACACACACACACAATCTTACAGAGAAATTCAGTGGTCAAAACTATCAGGCATGTAACAAAGTGGTATTCTGGGAAGTCCCAGACCATCAGCCATGTACACCATGAATTTTCACAGAGGTAGTTAGGATGCCAGGCAGGCTTCACACAGACACTTCTGAATTTCCGTTCTGAGCACACGATATAGTTTTATAAACATACGCTCCAAAAAAGCATTGTGGCTAATGGCTGGGGGAAGAGAGAAGGGCATTAATTAAAGGCTGTATTGACTTACTGCAAATAATAATGAGGTAATAAATATACTGCCCTGTTAACACCTGGGCCGTAACCTGCGGGCTGATGACAGATGGATTGCCTCCATATAGCTTCTGGGACTGTTTGGTTCACTCTTTGTTTTCGTTGTGGATGATTTATTACCTGCCATCCTACTGCATATTCATTCCGAAACTCACCCCCGCCTAGAAGCGTGCCTGAACCCTGGCTGCAGCTACTGCTGACAGAGAAACACAGCTTCAGCAGGAAACTGTGCCCCAGGAACACCCTGCAGGTTGCTGCTGATGGGATGCCCACGTCATGCAAGTCTGCTCCTCAACTCCAACCAAGGTCAAGGGAAAGAGGAAGGTCTTGTATAAGAAAGGTGGGGCTGTTCTTGCTTCTTTCAAACATCGACAGTCTGCAAACAGCTGGCCAAATAAGATAAGCAGGGAACTGTGAGTATTAAGACTCAGACATGGTAGCAGGAGAGAAGGTCTGTCAATCATAAATCAAGAGATGGGGGTTGCTTAGATACAAGGCACGAGCTCCACTATTAGAGGGGATAGCAACAGGAGAAATGCTTGCTACTAGCTGTGTGTCACGTATTTCTGAGCCACTGTGTTTATTTCCACCCCTCTGCAAGCTGAGTTACACTGAGAGAGCTGCAGCAAGACCTCAGTGTGGTGCAAGGGCTGCTGCACTATCATCTCAGCCATAGCGGTCAAGCAGTGCAGGGTAGTGGTTGCAAAATGACAGCACTCCTTGGCAGACAGGCTCTGCAGCACGAAGGATTGACTTCTGAGGCAGCTACCTGGCCACAGGGGAGGAGGAAGGGACAGCACTGTGAAAGCACATCAGGAACCAGGGAACAGGAACAGGATGTACCACAAGGTGTGAAGAACAATGTGATTTTATTCCTAGGAGATAAGCAAGAGTACTGTGTTAATGTACTAAAACATGGGTTGTACCAATGTGGAGAAACGACATTTTCCATTGGGCTACAAGCTTGCTGGGCTTGGTCTGTTCAACCCCAAGACGCTTAGCAGAGGCTAAAAGCAGCACTCTACCCAAGCAGTAAAAGGTGCTTAAGAGGCAGTGGTCAAAAAAAGGTCTCGCAGTTTTTTTTTAAACTCCTCCCTTAACTCTAACATGTTTGTTAGCTATTTTTTTAAAAAAATAATGACAGAAAGTTCTATACTTCTAGGTTGATAATTGAAACCAAATCTGCTGGCTTCAGAGCTTACTGAAGAATATAAATGTGAAACTGGGAAAGAACTCCACTTCTAACTACCAAAGACATATCTGAGACAAAGTACATTTTGTAACATCAACAATCTGTCTCTTTCACAGGCTGTTCTACTATAGCAATAATTCTTGGATGTAATCTCTCCACTTATTTATATTTAGAAGTTGTGAAATGAACTCAGCTTCTATCTACAGCTTTCCGTTTTCCAAATAGCACTGGTTGCATAGGGACCTCTTGCTAATCAACACTCTTCTTTTCATCTTACTAATAAATTCTTCCCTTTACCTACACCAAAGTCACCTCCACTGAAACTCCACGGGACAAGTCTGACACTGGGTGAACACACTCACTATCCCTCTTAAACACTGAGATGGACTTCACCCTAAAAGTGTCGAAAGTCCACATTCGCAAATATCAGTAAGAAAGATTTAATAGTACATTGTATATCTCTGTATTAGGACAGTTTGCTTTGGACTTATTTACTACCATAAAGCAAAACACTTCTGCTCTTCCTCCAAGTCTACAAGCCTAAAGTCAGAGTGAGTGCCAAGGGGTTTGGATTCTGCCCCCACCCCCCCCCACCCCCCCCCCGCTCTTCCTTAATGGACTACCTCCTTGTGTGCTGATTATTCCATTTGGTTTACATGTAACCCTGGGGTAAGGATTTTAGTTTGTTAGTTTAAGAGGGGCAGCCAATTTCTTCGCACTGGAACCATTTGAATTCCCCTCATGCCTTTGCTCTCTATCAGAGCAATCTCCTAAATTAGTTCCAGTATGTTGACATTCCTTCCATCTGGTGTCTTTCCATTCAGCGGTATTTTTATTACTCTCTTAACAGCCACAGACAGAAGTACCTTTCCACTGCTACAAAATGCTCTTTTATTAAAGGTCAGTCAAATCAAAAGAACGAGCGAGTTTGTTTTTAATTTTGGAGATGCAGACAAGAATAACCTTTTCATTCAGAAAAGTCATGTATGACCCAATTACCTCACTTGTGGAATAAGGCTCAAATTATTCTTCAAACAGACATGTGAATACTGAAAAGTGGCTTCATCTTAGAAATTCAGCTGGATGGATCTTTTGTGTTCTTGACTGCTTTGAAAGTTTTAAAGCCCCTTGGCATATTGTTGTTGTTGTTGTTATCATCATCATCATGATTATTATTATTATTATCATCGTTATCATTATTATTGTTTTTAACACAGGATAAAGCAGACATGAAAATATCCAAGGTCCAATATATAAACCCACCTGTATGCATATGCTTAAATTTATGCATATATTCAATATAATTGAAGATAGCGAGACATAAACTATGTGCTTTAAAGCTTGCAATAAATTGTTTTCCTGAATTATGGCCTTATTCAGCTGAATTGCATCTCTTCTTAAATTAATGGAATGTAGTTAAGATCGTGCAATAATCATTTTAAATCAGACAGCATGCTAGAATTTACTCCCCAGTGAGTAGCTTAAATCAGAACGAGGACCATTATCCTTGCTGATGCTGTTTATCAGAGCATGAGACTGAGGATATGCAGATTTTGATGGTCTACTGTTTAAATAGGAAGAAAAAATGAGAGTTGCGAATTCGGCAACTATAACATATTACACTAATTGTCTTTTGTTTCAGCAAAGAATATAGGAGCTAATTCCCCTTTTTTTTAAATTATAATTACAAACTACTGAGAAACTTCAGACAAGCAAACATTTACATGGCAGTGGGAGGACTGTGTAGATGGAATGATAGAAACAAATGTCACTGTTGCTTGCAATCATTTTGACATCTGAATTGGACCTGCATGTGATCTCACACATGTTAGTTCACGTCATGTCTGACAGTGTTGTTTAGGCAATCACTCTGAATGACAGGAAATTCATAAAGGTGGGGTGCAGTAACTAAGGAGTTAAGTTTGTTTACGCTTGTTTCATTACTATTGCCAGACACTCAAAATATTACTTTATGTTCTTGGATGTTATCAATTGAAAACAATGGGAATAAAGTACTCGAAGGTCAAAAGCCTACATAATTAGAGGAAACCAATTAGAAATGTGGCTACATAGTATCACTGCTAAAGCACTTTGTCTTGGCTAAATAAAAGGAAAAAAATCATTGCAGCTTTCCAGCTTTCATCATTCTTGTTTAAAGCCCAGTCATCCACGTGATGTTTTGACTTTTTCAGGTGTTTTGCACACAGAAGGGATGAAGTCATTACGCACTAAAGTTTGTTTTGATTACATCTGAAAACCAGGAGATAGCGGGGCTGCGACAGAGGCTGGGACTGCCTCCCCAGCACTGTCAGCCTAAGACACATAACTGTTCTGCACACAAACAAATCCTTTCAGGGTGTGAGCTGCCACTTCAGTCCCCAGCTGCCTGCCCCAACAGGGGGTGTGCATCGCAGCCGGTGGCAGGAGTGCTTGCCTGAGCTGGTGCTGCCAGAAGACGGTTCGTCATCAGCAATGGCTCATACCTGCACACCTTGCCAGCTGCCACACAGGCAGAGTTCTGGCAAGGCAACCGCTTTTGCTGACAACACAGTGACTTAACTGGCACAACTCAAGAGGCCCTACACTAGAGACAGACCTGTGTGTGTCTGAAACACCAAGCGTGCATTTGCTTTTTGTTGCATGAAGTTTGGCACAAAGTGTGAGACTGAACACTTACTGGCAAATAAGATCAGTATTGTGAAATGCTATGCCTCCACTGTTATACACTGTCAGATCTTCCTCCATTGCCTTAGGGATTTGAAAATACAGAAGAGCTGAACCAGTTTCCTGATTAACAAAAACACACAATTTAGCTCAATCATTGTCAAATGACAGATATATGATGGTGCTCTTTCTTAAAAGTAACAAAAATGCAACATAAAAAAAAAAGTAGGAAGTCTCTCTTACATGGGAAATTCATTTTTTGTGCCTTGTTGCTGTAAAGGGTCCAGTGCTGTTCTAAGCATGCTGGCTCCGATCCAGCAAAGCACTTCTGCACGTGCTTTCCTTCAGTTACTCCTTCACACTAATGCCATCATGTTCCATAGGCACTGAATTGTGATCCTAATAGTTATTCGTTCTTCACGGAATAGCTTCATTAAACTATTTCTACCAATGTGTTCACTAATAATCTGTTCATTTTTAAATCTATTTTGTGAATGGACAAACTTTTCTGTATGGTTTTGCTCACCAAGGATAACTCTTCCAGCACAGAAATACTCACGTAGGCACTGCATTTCACAATACAAAGACTTAAGAGCTCACTCCTGAATGCAGCAAATGTAACTTCACTGTCATGCTTGGTCAAACACATGTTTAAATGTTTACAGAATCAGGCCTGATGCTCTCTCCCTGGTTTTATAAAGTATTGCCAGATGAGATAGATTTTGCACTCAGGCTATCCTTGGAAAAATATGTTAGCTCTCAAAGGCTTTATTATCAAATTCTGGAGTTTTCAAGGCAAAAAAGAAATAGGGTAGGGGAAGTGCAGGGGGAGGGGGGAGACAGGCAGATGAATGGACAGAGGCATTATTCTATAAATTAAAATTTATGTGCTGAAATCAGAACACCACCAGTTTCACTTATCCAGTCCCTTTCAAGGAGTTTAAAGTCACTTGAAAGAGCACTTCCCTCGCAGCTGCGCTCAACAGATTACCAATTAGAGCCCTGCTGAGAGGATGGAATTTCTTTGGAGTCACAACTGCATGTCTGCCCTCTCAGCAATGGGCAAGGTACATCCTTTTTGATTAGGTCACAAAAATATATCTCTAAACTGGAAAGCTTTGTTTGCACACATCTGAATTCGCTCAGTATCAAAAAAAAGATAAGCTTGTGTTTACATCAAGTTGACAAACTCAGGGGTTAATTGTTTTTAAGCAGGCAGGTCAAAAGGATACCTAAACAAGGTTCCTACTTCAGGAAAACACATGTTTGTAAATGCAATACAAAGAGCTTTCAAAGATATTACAGGGAGATACAGCACTGGCCATTCTAGGTAGATCTGCACAACCTAGCACCTACAGAAAGGGCTGTCAGATGTGCAGTGGCAGTCTGAAAACCCAGAATAAAAATCAGTGAGAAGGGAGAAAAATACCTGTGGGGTGGCTTCAGTTTAGATGTTAAGCATCTGATCTAAGCCAGTCTGACTCCATCTATAGCCAACAGGAGCCTCCTGTAAGTCATTTTTCCCATCTATCTGAAAACCAATAGGGAACAAACCACCCTGTGCAGATGTTGATCTCTCTTGACTAGAGAGGAATATGAGACTTTTAGTGCACACCAACTTCCTAAATGTTGAATGGCTTAAATTTGGTGAGATTAAACCCATCCTTGAGGACTGAATAACTTCCAACACTTTGTATCAGAGCAGAATGATATTACATCACTCTGTGCATCACTCAAGAGGAACAGCCATGTGTTTAAAATTTGACTTCAGGAGGACACAAATACTTCAGTCCTAGATGCAGTCCCTTAATTTCAATACAACGTACTCTTAAGTTTAAAATGAAACACATGCTTTAGGATTCCTGAGCTCACATCCTTATCTCTGGGTATTACACAATTGCTCTTCTGGATAGGATGTAACTGCTTTTCTGGATTCAGTAGTGTAACCACACATCTTCCCAGTGTTACGGTATCTAAATTACAGCACTGACTGCTAGAGGCGAAATACCGACTCTGGCTGCTTGGAAAGGCTGCATGGTCTGTATAGCTGCTATAGGTCTGCTCTATGTAACTCCTTCCTGTGCACTACAGTCCAACCAAGAAGCTGATTTCCACCACCCATACCTTCAGGCCAGGAACTGAACATAAGGCTGCTTTGCTTTCTAGAAAATGAAAAGGATACAAACCAATTACAGAATGGAAAACTTCCCAGAAATGAGAGAAAAAAATGCCTGCAGGTTTGTTGCCACAAAGTGCTGCTGTTGGCTGACAAACCATAACATCACCTGCCATAGGCATTTGCTCTCCTGCAGATGGGATGAACCCTCAATTGTGGAGCTTGACTGGCTCTGCTGAAGCACTGTTCCTCCCTCCATGGGGCCAGAAAGAAAGTTTTGCTCCAAAGGGACATTATTGTCTGCTTCTTAAAAATGCTGTGATCTTTTTTAACTTTTACGAATGTTTTAACTCAGTAAAAACTGTTTAAAGTAAGGATGAGAAGGGCAACTGGTCAAAGGACTGCAGCATGCTCAATCTTTTTCCTTTCTGAGTTCCCATGCACATTTGAAATAACTTTTGTTCCATTTGCAACCCACATGCTGACACAGCATCCCTCCCCTTTTCTGTTTCCAGATCCTGTTATGAGTTTATTCAATGAAAAGACAGATAGATATTCATCTCTTTTCAAGTATAAGAACACGCTTTTGAATAACTCGATATGCAATACTGTAACAGCACTCCAAGCCAGCTCGTTTTAATCAGTTGTATCAACTCTCAGAGTGGAGCTGCCATATACATATCATCACCTTGTGCGTTTACCTCACGGGTATGTAAATATGAAGAGCCACATTCATGCTGCCTGTTCTGCACACAGGGAAAGAGGTGATCCTTGGGGACAAGGCTGTCTAACCCAGATCCCTCTGAACCTCTGGAAACCACACCCCAGATCTGCCAAGCGGCCACCCTCCTTGCAGCAGCAGACTTTTCAGATGGTGAATTTTAGCATGTACTCAGCACAAACATTGCAGCTAGAGCTGTGATGTTACTTGAGGAAGGAAGGAAGAAGGAGGTTTCATTACAGAATGAGACTCTAGAAATATACAAACAAACAAACGCAAACCAGAGAGAAATGCCCCGGGTTTCCTGCTTCTTGCTCTAGGACCAGGGAGCAGCTCCTGGAGGCAGAAATTAGCAGGCTTCCCAGCTGTGTTTCAGGAAGAAAGGAGTTAGAGGGGGAAGACAGGATGAGGAAACAGGAATAAGCCAGACTGACAGGAAAGTGTGCAGAGGTGGATAGGAAGCAAATGCCCAGATTCAGAGGAAAAAAGCAGCGACGACAGAACCTCTAGGACTAACTGGCAGGTAAGAGAGGACCAAAGGCCTAGAGCAGAGGAGACTGGTCTCATGCAGTCCAGGGAAAGTAAAGCATACAAGGACTGCGAACATAAGCAGCCATCAAGCTGGTGCAAAAGTGAGAGTGAAATTAAACTGAATAGTCCAATGGGAGAAAGGAGATTAGATGATACATGCAATGATTTTCCACCTGTCATGGACACAAGGCTCAAGTCACATGTGAAGAAGCGACTCCAGGCAAAGCATTATGCATCTATGAAAAACTGGTTGTTCAGAAGGAAGGTAGTGCTCAAAATAGTTTGTTTGTTAAGGGATGGGTTACACTAGGAATAGGGGTTTGTTTGGTGCACGATTTCAAGAAACATGAATATCAAGTCTGCAAGAACGTAACAGAGGAGTCAGGGAAGAGAACCGCGTTCACTAACCTTCATATATGGTGATGATATGAGGGTGGCTGAGGGATGACATGATCTCAATCTCCCGTCTGATGTGAACCATATCTTGTTCATCCTTAATTTTGTCCTTACGAATGGATTTTATTGCAACCTATAAATCCAGGAAATCAAGCATTATTCTTGGAACTGAACAAATGCATAGAATACATTAACAAGGGTTCAAAAAAATAAATAAAGATGTTAGATGTTGGTAGAATGTGGAATGACCAAAATAAAGCTTTAAAATACAAACCTTCATGCCCCAGCTCCTTCATATTATATCAGTAAATATACTCTCATTACAGTAATGGGTGACATGAAGTTTTAGGGTCTTCAGGAGTTAGGATTTCACTGAGGGGGAATACAACATCTTTTTGAAAGATCTCTGTGTTAGCCTAAGTGTTTTCCATCTCAGGCAAATGGCAAAACTCCCAAAAGAGTTTGGTCGGAAATACATTTGCTTAGACATGATTGCACCTGACAATTTCAAACACAAGCTTTGGAGACCGTTTCTCTGAAATAAGGCTGAGATCTCTGATGGAACAGAGGCAGAGAATCCAGGGTGCCAAATGTATATATCTGTCCAGGTTAATAAACAGAGGATCACACTAATAGGGGTTGCTCCATGGTTCTCTAAAGCAGGCAAATGGCTCAGGAGTTATAATTTATTTAAAATCAGAAGAAATAGATCTTTGAAATTCACATCTAAACTCGTCCTCATAAAAAACCCAAATTTCAGATCATACACAGCGCTTATGCAATCACTCAAAACCATACCCTTCCTGCATCCTTCCTCAATCAGCAGCCTTTTTTTCAAGCACGTCGTGTGACTGGGTATCTTTCCAAAAGGCAGGGTGGGAACAGAGGAAGTGATAGCTGGACTTGCAAATTATAACAGCCCATGTGAGAGTGTATGTGTGTGTGTTGCCTGTGAAAAAAGGGGCTTATCTGAACAACGCTATAAATAATCGTGGAGGTCAGCTCATGCCCTGCAAGAAATGGAGAAGACAACAATGGAGAGAAGCTGGTGGGAGAGGGAAGGTAAGGACATCGTGCACACTGAATGGCAGCATGGCCTTTATTATACTCAATATTTACCCTGCTTTATTTTTTAAGCCAGAGTTCAAGGAATAAATTACCAGCTACTTTAAAATCAACAATAAGTCTTTGAAAAACATCACTGACCTGCTGAGATGACCACCCTTTTATGGGTAAACACTGCTTTTGTCATTCTACACAGCCAACACATGCGGACCTCCCTCCTAGGAAAACATTTGTAAATCTGTGATTTATGTGATTTCCCCAGTTCTTTCAGAAAGAAATAATTTCACTGCCAGCTTCAGTAATTACAAGTGGCATGACTGGTATTGTTTTCATTATACGATGTAGCATTGAGGATATTGAAGAAAGAAGGGAAAAACTTACAATATTATAAAATTGAAATGTACATAAACAGAAGCTAGTTTAAAGGATCAGATTTCCTACAAAGCCTTCAACTCTGAAAAGCAACATTGTTCAAAAAAGCATTAAGCACATGCTCCATCCCCTCAAATTCCAAAAGATTTCAGCACATGCTTAAAATTAAGCTCACGCGCAAGTCCTACCCCAGTTTGGGACAGCACAAGAAAAGCTAGAACCCAAGGGACAAGCTTATTTGCATGTCAAAACCCACACAATTATTTTCTTGCTCTTGACCCAAATTATTTGGTATAGATATATTAAGAGTAAAACCTAACTATGGTCTTATCTACGCGGCACATGTGTCTAGGAAAGGTAATACAACAGATATTGATTTATCAAGATAAAATCAAGTAATTCTAGAGATGGAGAAAGCAAATAACACTAAAGATGAGACTGAATTTTCCCTCCTTCCCATGTTTGCACTTGACAGGCTGCAAATGCAGATACACCCCAAATACAAGAAGGGTGTGGGCGGCTCTTGCAGCAGCATGTGGATTCCTGCCACAAATAAATATAGACATGGATAAAAGCACATTTTTTATTAAAAGACACCCTTGTACTTGGCTCTGAGGAAGAATTTAAGAAAGGTTTCATTGTCAAATATACAACAGGGAGCAAATTCTTCACCATTCATGGCTGGTAAAGTAAACAGCACCCCAGAGGGCATACCAATCTCCTACTAACTTGACTCCGCTTCACAGACAGGACTTTTGTTTGTCTACACCTAATTACTTCTAATAGCCCCCGTGGAATAAATGCACATGTGAAAACATATATTTTTAGATACAAAAATGCAAATGTGATTGAAAAGCATGGTGGCACTCTGTAAATACATGTTTGGATTAATCTTAAATGCAAACAGATGTGTTGCCTAGGAAGATATTTTTTATCAGGACTAGAGAGTTTACAGTCTTGCAGCCCGTGTTCAAAAGTCGTTAAGGCACCCAGGAGCCTTAATTTATAAAGGCTATTCCTAGAAGTTTAACTGAATTTGGAAGATGGTACATCAGTTCTCCTGAAAACACCCCTTCCTAGTTGCAGGAGTAGAATTCAGCAGCCCAGCCAAAGTACTTGGGGTTTTGTCAGTGACATTCAGGCTGCAAGATGTCACCCCAACATAAGGAGAGAACACATGCCAAACATATCTCTCAGCTTTCAATATCCAAGACTTTCTCTTCGGTCGCTCGGCTACTTCAGATCGCAGTGACCGGCATTAGAAACAGGGAAAGACACTCAGCAGGTGTGATCTATCTTAACCCCAGTGGTGTCAATGGATCCTGCTAAGCATCCACCTGCCCACGCTCAGACTATATCCTGCAATCCTGACAAACAGCAAGAGCGCTCTTGGAGAGGCAATGCCCCTTAGCCAGGTCACAGCACGTTACCAGTACAAGCATTCCGTATCAGAGCGAGGCTTTAAACATCAGCATGTACTAACGGAATAATATCACTGTCTATTTGCACAGCATATGAGCATTCTCAAAGCAGAGTGCAGTCATTTATTAATAAAACCTTGGGACGCAAGTGGTGAAATAGCAATATTCATCTGCGTTTAGAAGATGAGGAAATCGAAACAGAAAACCGATGTGGTTCCGAAAGGAAACAAGCACAGCAGCATCTCAAGAATCGCTGCCTGCCTTTCCCTTCCAAAATGTGCAACACACCACAAGGCATGCCTTGCTCAACAAATAATCTGATTGTTAAAGGCTGATTTCTAATACCTTTCCCCATCTTCCATTACTATTTTTCCCCTCAAAAAGAGACTCTGGAAAGTGAAAGTTCAAAAGTATCTCAATATATACTTTTTACCCCATGCTGTCTGCCTGGTGGCCTGCACAATCCGCAAGTTGGCAGGCTCCAAGTCTCAAAGGCTATCGAGAGAGCACAGCCTTGCTGGTGACATGGTCTGAAAGGCCAAACAGCAAGCGATCGCTGTCAACAGACTGTCACTGGCAGAGGCGCCACCCCAAAGCAGGATTAGCGGAGCAGCAGGACAGCGTTAGCTCCAGCTCTTCCCCTCTACGACAGGGATTTCTGCCTGCATCAGTCTGCTCAGACCATATCAGCAAGGGTACTAGGGCTTAAGTCTACCGATGTGAAAAAAACAACACAAACAAGAAAGCAGGCCAGGTGGGGTTTTTTTTTAGTATTTCATGGAAAGGTTATGTTTTGTAATCACATTTTAGGTATTTATCATATATTTAATTGCTTTCATCTCTCCGAGTAAAGTAAGATCCCTAACTGTATGTTCTGGTCTCAGGCTGTAAAACAAATCTCTCTTCCAGGTATTCTAAAATATCTGCAACAGAATTTCTTTCATGAAATCTCTTTTACTCAGAAATATACTACAGAAAATACATTTTCAAAGTGTGCTCATGCTTCTAACATCAGACAGTGCTGGCTCCATTTCTCAAAACTGCTGCCAGATACTGTACTTGATGAACCTGAACAACTTAAACCTAATAAAAAATAATCTTAATTGAGAAATACCTTATGAAAGAACTTGTTTGTTCGTTCTTTAGGTCTTTTTCTTACTTGCTTGCCTGATTACTTTCCTTGCTTTCTCTGAAAGGAACAGCTCCACCGTGTGCAACATCAAAATTTATTATGGGTCACAGCCCATGAATCAAGAGTAGGGTAAACCCAACATGCTTTTTTACATCAGCTGCTTTAACTACTGCAAATACTCCAGCTCAAGATCTGCGGAGAAAGTGCTGTTAGTCCCTTCAGTACTCTCAAAACAATGTATTTATAACTTTACCACACTTTCTTAATATATTTCACCGTTTTTAAGACTTAGATAATTTAATTACAGCATTTTTAGTAACTTCACTAGTAGAGGAATTTGTATTTTTCCTAGCTTCTTGTCCTAATGAGAATTTCAGATAACTCCAAGACCTTGCACTCAGACAGAGTAACATATCAGATTCTTAATAATGAAATCTAAAGCCTCTCACCCCAACAAACCAGGTTCAAGTTCACCCAAAGCCCCTGTACACAATCTGGCAAAACACTTTAGCACATGCCTAACTTCACACATGTGAACAGACCACTGACTTTTGTGGGACAGCTCGACATGTAAAGTTAAATTCACGCACAAGCACCAAGGTCACAGCCCAAAACTAGGCCATGTGATGGTCCCTCCAGGGACCAATACTGGCTGTACACACCAATAACATTCTCAGTATCTCTCCTGCAGCTTTTATGGCAACATGGTCCCACATGGGATTAGAGGGGCAGAAAGGAGCACCAGAGGTGGGCTGAAACCACCTCCACTTACACTTGCCAGTTCAGGTTCCAGCCTCTGCTCAGAAGCAGGTACAGAGAATACATTCTACAAAATGTATGACACAGGGGAGAGAAAGCAGAGGGTTGTGAACCTCTAATATGGCCAGGCATTTCCAAACAGCTCTGCATGAGCACAGTGCCCGCTGCACCATTGCTCTGCCTTCCAGAAGCCAATAGGAAAGAGGGAGCATAGCTTTTGGCTTCCCATCCCTCTGTGAGTCAGCTTGCAGAATTTGCTGAGCAGGAAGCATGGAGAAATAAGCTGCAATAAATTACCTGTCTCCATTTGCTGGAAAGAGGATTTATATTCACTCCCTGAACTGGTGTAGGGAGATTACTAAGTATTTTCCAACACACTTCATGCTTCTTTGCTTTTGTTTGTTACAAATAATGTAAGTTGAACTATAAATACTTCAAAATGATGGCAGTTGCAAAAGTTTCTGAACATTCAGTCCGATCTGTAAGAGAAGAATCTCTCCTCCTTTATGAGCTTCTTGACTGTTGGGCAGAACAAAACAGGTGGAGCCAGATCAAGACCATCGTGTACAGAAAAATGTCTGAAAGTTTAAACATCTGGCAAAGGGCATGGCAGACAGTAGGTGCCCATTTCCATATCAAATCTCTGTGTTTGCTGAGTCACTGCTGGCATCGTCATTTATGGGATAAGCAACAAGCTGTATTTTCATCAAATTGTAAAGCTGTTTCGCTTAATTTCAGGAAGTTAGTTCATGCATTTGTTTAATGAACCTATTTTTGCCTCATTTCCAGCTGAGATGTTCAAACATAAACAAAGATAGAATTAGCCACAGTGCTAAAAGTCACACATTTTTCAGTCAGCTACTGCTGTACCTAAGGCTGACCACCTGAATGACACAAACCACTGAACCCTCCCCAGCAATTTCTGTATGCAATACATTCAGTCCCATTGAAAACAATCTTCCACTCTTTATTATCTATCAAGACTATTTTTAGGACTGTGGTGAGATATGAACAAACTGCTTTTTTTTCCACTGTGGGGGCTGTGACTTTTAAGCTGGTTCCAGCACTTGTGCATACCACTCATGCTCGAGCAAATTCCAGTGGGCTCTTGCAATAATACTATTGCGGACAGTCAGGAAAATGACATCAGGACAGAGAGTGCAGGGCTTCAAGGAAGAGAAACCAGCTTACTGCCACTTTAAGATATGTCAGAAATGAAGCTTAAAGAAAATTATTAAAAACTATTTTCTCTGGGTGAGGAGGGAGGGGAGGATTAAATACATATAAACCTCCTCTTTCAGAAAGCTGTGAACTGAGGCCATCCCCACCCAGCAATGGGAAGTGGGTGAGACCAGCTGGTTTCACAGCTCTGCTTCCTTTCTTTGAGAGTCGGAGGTGGGAAGTGCAATGTACCAAGTGCCAACAGGGGCGAGGAGGTAAAGAATAGGTGAATCAACCAGGGGGGAACAGAAAGGGAAAGCAGAGGATGTTTTGGGGGTGGGGAAAGAAAAGGTACATTGTTCTTTCTCCTGAGCAAGAAAGAATAAAGTCTGGCACCACATTATGTTTTTTTCCAGGGAAGTCTTTGCTCTTGGGCTCTTGGCCCAGACATCACCAACACAAGAGGAAGAGAAACAAAACTATGAATTTGGGTGGTCCCTGAGGTTGCTGCAATCAAATGATAAGGAGGGGGATGCTGATAATGCACTTGCATTGAAATGGTACTTCCAGAGGTTGCACAAAGGATAGAAAGGAAAGCGGGGGATGGGTTGAATAACTGTCTATCTGGCCTCTGAATCTTCCAAGTTGCTGTGCCCATTTGCTGGGAAAAAAGCTATCTTCAGACTCTAATCCCAGGCCAAAAGCAGTAATAAAGAGCACAATGCAGGATGTGCAATTCTAAGAACAACCTTCTGTATGGTGAGAGAAAACATCTCATGCCCTCACTGAAAAGCTGGACAAAAGGCCACTGTGAGATTAAGCATAATTAGTGCCTGGCATTGTGCATTTTGCTAACACATCTCCGAGAGCTCTCTCTTTCAGAGAAAGAGCCAGGTTGACACAATACCATTGTTTTGGAGATTGTTACTTTTCAGATCCTAAAAGCCAGATCATCTCCATGGTGATACTGCTGGGAGACAAGCATGCAACAAAATCCTTATTAATTATTTATCAACAGCCCTGCTCTACTGTTCAATATGTTGTCAAACTATGCAGTAAGCACGGGAGTTGCTCAAAGCAGTAACCAGTGCCATCTGCACCTAGGAAGACTCTGTTGATTTAAATCTCAGAGCTTCTGCTCATTATTCTGTTCCACTGTATATTTGTTTGTATTATGGATGTAACCAAAGACAAAACACCGTTGTTGTGAGCCAGCAACTGCACACATAAAGGGCAAGGATGCACGTGCCATCATGCACCACCTTTCAATTTCACTTGCTTTTAAGAGGCAAGGGTAATTTTTATAGCTGCCTTATTCAATACAGTAAAAGCACATAGCAAACATTTGCACCTCTCTGCTTCATCCTCCTCTTCCCAATGTATCACATAAAAAAAGATGACATTTCGAAAAGCCAAAACTGATTTACTGCCACTCTATCATTCACTACCTGTAGAGAAACTCACTTTTGCACCAAGGCCCTGCAAGTCCCAAGTCAGTGTGACAAATGTTAAATCAAAATTCTATTTGCATAAGCTGAGGCACAATGTGCCAGTGCCTCTTGGAGAACCAGGGTATAATTACCTCAGGTTCAACTTTTCTTTCCTGGTTCTGCTGGACATAGTAGCTGTTATCAAATCATAAATGATGATTCACCAAGTGAAGAAGAATTAACTAATCACAAACACTAGGTAAGGGGTGTACACCTTCTTTCTAGTTACCCCTTTACTGCCTGTGGAAACAAGTTTTAATGAGCAGTAGAAGGCATCAGATGAACACATTTATGCTGTCCATATACAAAGTAGGTGCCAGAAGGAACATGTACAACACCCTTCCTCCACTTCTTTCCTCAACCCCATACAGTGACTGTTAACAGGATTTGTGAGCACATTTCCTGAGTAACTACTGCCTTACTGGAAAATTTACAGTCCTTCATTATTTGGTATTTGATATCCTCAACTATGTATATGAAGCCTAACATACACTGTGCATCCTCTGACAAATGTACCTGGCAGACCTTTCTTCATTTAACACTGAGGATCCTGGCCTTGAGTCATCCTTACTATCAGACAGATCTAAGAGCTCTGTATTAGTCATTTCAGGACTGATTTACTCATTCATCTGGTTTACCATAGAATTGATTTCCAATAGCATTTGAAAAACAATCTAGCAATCTATTTATTGATTTTTCATAGTGAGGCAGTGAATCTTGAAAACAGGGAGAAGCAGGGAGGGCTGCAGAATTCAGAAATGGACAGTGCACTGATATACGTCAGAAATCTACCAAAAACCTTCTCCCTTCTCAGAAGTTTTTCATGCAGCATTAGTGAAGTCCCAAGTCAGGACTGTTCAGTTTTAGAAGAAATATCCTACAAGTAATCACCTTTCCTAGCAATATCAGTTTCCCATAGTGCTGTTCCAATAGCACGCTACCGCAAATCTGCATCCACTTCAATCCTCCTTGATCCACAGTGAAATGAACTTGCTCTGGCAGCAGCAGAGGTTGCAAAGGATTTGCTGAAAAGCAGGGATCTGACCAGACGAGGTTATTAAAGATGTCTGCATGGTTTGCCAGGACTGGAGCCCAAAGCTGGCATCCTGGCAGAGTCCATGTCACATGCAAACGTCACCTTCCTGGAGAGGGAGTGGGACTGATTACATTTTTCCTAAGTCTCTTCTAAACGTAATTCCTTATCCTTTGGAATATCCAAAGATGCAATATATAATACAATAAAATATTCGTAACTCAGCCTCCAAAAAAAAACCAAAACAGGCTTATGAACAAATTCTGAAGGACTAAATACAAGAGGAAAAAATGGCCGAGTTGAAGTTTTGGAGCTGTCATGCACAGCTCAATGGAAGACTGTCTCTTTTCCAAAATCTATTAACTCACAAATATCCCATCCAACTACCATCACGTTTTCAAGGAAAGTTCATGTTTTGGCACAAAAGAAATTGTATCTGGAAAGAAACTGCGGTAGGGGATTTCCCCAAGGAAATGGAGGTTCGTAACTGTAATTAGAAGAAAAAAAGAAAACTGCTTTACAACCTCAGCTATGGACCATAGCTTCTCAATAGATGTTAACCAGCACTGAATGCCACATTCACTGAAAAGATGAAAACTGCATTTACAGTTAGCTTCTGGTGAAGTTGCCAAGCAGATGTTTATTTTTGGCTCCACATTTACTAAAGCCAAATGCTACACTGAATTAGGATTTCACAAAGTCTAACTGCTTTTCTTCCAGGTTACAATTTTGTTGGAACCAAAAAAGGAAAAATAAAGGAGGGAGGGGAAAAAAGCAGGAAAAAAAAAAGCTGACTTACTTTTAAGTAGAAAAAAACCTGGTAGCATCCGTTTCGATCATGTCTGTTTATATCATAGTTTAAATAAGGCTAGAATTGCACAATCATTATTGATCAACTTCCAAACACAGCACAGCTCCATCCAGCACACAAGCAAAAGAGGAAAAGTCACTGGAAGCAAATCCTATGTCAGTCTTTTTAACTTCTGTAAGTCTGTGTGCAGACTGTTTAGCACTAATTAAATTACTGGAAAGTCAGGTTAAAGAGTAGTGAAGGAATTCACAAGCCCCAAGTTTACTGTTCTCAGCATTACACAGGTATTACAGATTCCCCTTCCAAAAACTGGAAGATAGATTTCACATTAATTTTGAGGCTTGATCTCAGAGCTACCACAGCTGCTGATGTAATGCGAAATGCTAACCTGGGGCAGCAGAGAGGGACTCTAATTCAATGTTGTTTTTTCATTGTGAATAATCAGTAAACCACACTGAAGTAACCCTCTGAAGTCGGTGTGCACACTCTTCAAGGCACTGATTTGGGGATGAAACGCAAAACCAGGATCCTGGCTACTTCATTACAAAAAGCCCTTTATGACTTTCTTAAGAAGAAAGGTATAAAGCCCTGGTGCCTGGATCTAGTTCCAGTTTGAAAATGACACAGTTTCGTGTAATTCCTCCCAATAGTTTAGATTGCAAATGGGGTTATTCACACCCTCTAAGCAACTGCGGCAAACTATTGCAATGTGCTGCTAAATAATTGCTAAATAATGGTAACCTCAGCAGTTACCAGAGTCTCTAAAACGATTTTGCACATGTTTAGGTGAAAGGTGCTATATTTGTGCAAGGCTGTAATTCACATTAAACAAGGAAGGGGGTGGACATTGTTTGAACTCTTTCTTAGAACCATTTTTTTCCAAGAAGCCATCTGACAGACCATTTTCATTCATTGGCATGTTCTGCTTGAGAAAGTTGTGGGTAAATAAATATAAATCATCTTATTCTCACTTTTTCACTAAAGTTTCTATGATTTCAGAGAAGTCTTAGTTTGCACATCTTTACAATGCCTCTTCTGCCATGAATGCAAAGTCAGCTGGTATTGTAAGGCTCTTTTAATTTTTCTTTCCTGGTTCTGTGTTCCTTCGGAAAAAAAAAAACCATGCTATTTCACCATGAGAATCACAACAGTACAATGAAAACCCGGGGAGCGTCTTTCATCTTCTGAAGAAACATTCATACCTTCAGGCATCACAATGCTCATTAAAACTCAATACCATACTGCTTGACCACCTCAAACTCGTAATTACCCCAGTAGAATTCTGAAGTCTGGAGAGATTTTAGGGTTGAGTCTATAGTATTTTGGCTCTTGTATTAGCATTGACGAGCAGGGATTCATTGTCCAAGGATGGTGGGCCACAGAGATTATATCATGGAAGGTACACAGATGTGTGTAAACAGCACAGTTGAAAGGGTTAATGATACAGAACTATCAGAAGCACTTAAATATAGCATATTTTTCTAAATTGATCCAAGGTGTATAAAACTACAAATGCCACTCGCTGGTGGGAATCTAGTGAACCATAAACCCGCATCCTATCTGGAAAAAATACTCTTGGAAAACAAAAGGATTGGCAATCGTGTATTAAAGCCTCACCCACGTTATTTTGCTCCAGGGCCTGCAGATCACTTTGCAATACTAAATTTGTTTTTGTAAAAGCACTGCTTCAGTGTTACATTGTTCTGCCCAGACATTACCTATTTAACGGTCCCTTTTTGGAAGGGACTGTCCTAGAATTTATGACAGAGTGTGGTGGAATTGCTACAGAGGAAGAAAAGGAGTTTGCTAACATTTCTTCCCCATCCATCTCTGATTTCTGAGAAATATTTATATCCCCGAAGGTAGAGGAACCTCCTGTTGCTCCTTTCTGTTTACTGAAAGTAAATTACCAGGGCCACCCTAATGGCTCAGTGGAGAGAGTAACAAAGGAACAGGAACACTCCTGCCCCCCATGGCCAGTTGGGCTTGGAATAGATGCGAGAGGGTGAAGAATGAATTACACTTTCCTACAATTAAGTGACTGACGATCAAGCAATTTTGCAGCCTTACACAGATAGTTCTCGCTTTCCCTGCTAGAAAAGGAGTTTGCAAATGCAGGCAGTTGTTCTAAGTAGTTATGGGGACAGTTAACTTTGGAGGGGAGAAACAGCAAAGCAATTTTTTTTCTAGATGGAAAGTGTTTGGCAAAGAACTCCTCCACACCCTGTGATGTCCGGGACGGTTGCCCCCTTCTTTGACATGCACCAACACCTTTTTTTGGCATATGTTTTGGCTGAGGTTAGTTGAACAAGGGAGAGTTAGCACTCGGACTTCTGGGATCCCCTTGCCAAAAGCTAAGCCATTAGGTAGTGCAGGCTTCCCACTTCACCCTGCCAGTGACCTTCGCACAGACTTGGACCTACCACTTTCCTCAGTGAGGAGCAATTCCCTCTCACACTGCTCTGTCCAGAAATTCATCTCAGCAAATACCACAAATCATGTCAGATCGAGCAGGACTATTAAAACAGTGCTGCGCAATGTGAATTGCTGTCCACAAGGGACTGGAGCAAGAGACTGCCTAACCCACTTTGTTTAACTTTTTACTTATACAATCCTGAAAGAGGAAGCTGCATCGCTACTCTGGAAATTACAACTTTAATCTCATTTGAACCACGCATTCCTCAGTTTAACTCCAGAAATAATTTAAGAACTGATTCCCAAATCAGATACTATTCTATATTTCCTACACTTCCTGGCAATATATTCCCTCTGATGCTGCAAAGTAGAAGCAGTCTTATTAATTTAACTGGGTTAATGTTCTTCCAGTAGCCCCAATAAACTCTAACGTCAGGCTAATTACATGCATTGCATAGATTTTGCATTTTCACATTCCTCAAAGCAACAACAAGCAACACTGCTGTAACATCAACAACTTCCAACTCACTCCTACAAAGCATTCTCCGCTCACTTGCACTGTGATTCTGTGGCAGCAATCAACTGTGCTTTGCTGAAAACAGAGCAGGCTTCCCTTCCCCTTAACATCAACGGCTTCCTCAAGTTTGCCGCAGCTCAGAGGTACCAACATTTACTGGGTTGTTTAAACATCATTTAGAGTTTTGCCGGGCAGATAAGAAGAATAACTTGGGTGCACAGTAAAACAAAGTATAGCTGTTTGTGCCAAACATTCGGTTTATGGCAATACTTCATAGGAATTATTCCCCACAACAACTGAACTGTCATATCCTACAACTACATCCCAGGCAACCTCCCAGCCGAGCTCACTACGGCTGCTGTCTGATGTACTCTACATACAAACACCCAGATGTTCTCTATGTAAAACATTTGGTTTAAAACACAGAGCGTTTCTTTCCAAAAAGCCATTACATTTGTTTAATGGACTCACACAGTTCAACTAAAATATCCTGGAGCAGACATTTGATTGTAACTCTACTCTACAAGCCCCATCTGCAAAAAAAAAAAAAAGAAAGACAAAGTAAATGAGAATGCTTTACATGATTTATGCTGTCTTTATGATCAGCCAGTTCATAAAATACGAGCTCTGCTCTACGGACAATAACACAAATGGCTTTCAAGTGTATCGTTTAGTCCTTGCCTGTGTTAAACAAATATTTCAATTGAAAGAAAGGGCTAAACTCTACTCTTCAGTTTAAAACCGTGTTAATGTTACTGAGAGCAGCATTTTACACATGGACATCACAGGGGATGCAATTTTTTGTTTTACACTTGGAGTGAGTGAGTAATGACATCCAGTAATGATAACCAGTTACATTCACAGCTGCAGAGATTTCTTTTCATCTGAAAAAGGCTGGAAGGTAGTTAAAGTACAGCATGAAATCCTTCTCCCCAGTGAATTCCTCACGAGCAATGCGCAACCCACAATGAGGCATTTCACAGGTCCCATTATACCACGTCTTCATCATGAAATGCCAGACAGGATGAACTAGGAGAATACACTCGTTCCACCAAAACAGAGAGGCGAGTAGAAAACTCTCAAACTGTACATAGAAGAAAACCCTGTTGTTGAAAAAGTTGGCTAGTCCCTGGCCTGGATGTAAATGTACTGCATGGCCCAGCTGAAAGCCCTTGTTCCTCCCAGACTGTGAGGACACAACGGTGACTAAATGGTCCCAATTGGTGATCAACAGTGGTACAGTGGTGACCAGACTCCAAGACACAACACCTGGAGGGCTTTGGAAAAAATTGGCTCCATCCCTTCAAAGTATGACTACAGCCATGAAAGTGGACCTTCATTTTATGAGCGACTTCCCAAGATGGTTACACCCATACAAGAAACAGCTCAGCTTAGCACAGCACTGGAGCAGTGGTCGACTTTGGACCCTCCCGATGGCTCCATCACAGACTTCCCAAATGAACCTCAGGAAAACAATTTACCCCATGGGTGTCTGAAACACAGCTAGGAAAACAGGGTACTACCAGAGATGGAGCTTAAACCCAGGGGTGACTCTCATTATTTCACCTCATTTCAGCACCCCAAAGAGAACAAATGCGACCAGGAAAGAAGCGTGAAGGATGCTATGCCTCATGACCTTATTAAAAATGCATCTTCCCAAGAAGATGATGTGGAACTCCCTACACCGGTCAGCTAAGTCGGTATTGCCTCCAACAGGTATTTTTATAGGTGTTTTCACCTGGCGCTGGAGCACGGCTATCTCATGCTCCAGGCTGTGTGGCATTACAGCACGCAAGGCTGGGCTCTCTCTCTTCTCCTCCCAAAGGTTTTTCCCCCATGCCAAAACAAGGACAGATAACACGACCCTGCTGAAACTACTGCAGAATAAGGTGCTGCACCAGACATCCCCAGCCACCTGAGGGCCTGGCTGGGCTTCACTTCTCCTTCTGCACCCCAACTCTACTGGGGAAGCTTCAAGATTTGATTTGTGCAGAGCGCGATGGAAAAAATACGCAAATAAATGACAGCTCCAAACACATGCCTCAGAAGCTGTGTTTTTAACAAATGCTTCGTCATCTTCTCCTGTCAAACTTGTGTGCAAAAGATTTAATCTTTCTGCATCAACAACAAAGCACCATTTAACAAAAAAAAGTACATTTTTGTAGTTACTATATGGCTCAAACAAGTATTTTTATGCAATCCTTATCATTACGTTTGTGATTAAAAAATATTCACATGCAGTTTTAAAATAACACTTATACCTCAAATAAAAGGATGATCAGGGGTTTCATGGAGATTAGAAATTGTTGCAAAGATGAAATGTCGTTTTGTGCATTGGAAACATGATATGGAGGCTTTGAGATCTCCATCGACAACAAGACTCGAATCTTTCTGATCTACCCATGAACGGTTAAATTCAGTCTCCAAACTTGGCATGGCATCTTTCCACAGGAAAAATGAAAATTTTTTTGTCTTTTTTAAGCCTAATATCACTCAACCAGTGTCCTTATTCCAAGGCGCTTGTGCTCAAGCCCAAATATGCTGACTCAGCTCTGCAGCACAGTGAGACATTAGGATAATTGCAAGTCCCTCAAGCCGCCAGACCGCAGAACAAAGACACCTGGCTCCTCCAGCCTCTTTCCTTAAGTTGTCTCACATGCCAGCCACTGGTCCAGGGTACCCAAGGGGCTCTGAGACTACCACAGCCTGACATCTCCTGGGAAGGCGAAGCAAGAGGGATGGAGAGGTCTGTCAAGCACTGATGCTTTATGACAGAGACAGTCAGCCACATACAAGGCACAGGAGACCCTTCTCTTCACCAGGCTGGCAGCCCAGGGGACTCAACAGCAAAGGGCCTTGGGGGCCCATGCTGGAAGCATTGCTGAGGTGAGGTGGAAAATGGCAGCAGGAAGATGGGAAGGCAAAGGGGCACCCAGAAAATAACAGTTATGTTGGTCACACATTAACGTGAACAACCTCAGCTGTCTTCTTAATACTTATAGACCACAAGACTTGCGTTTGGTTTGTATTCACCTACAACTGGCTGGGATGGTTTCAAACACGCCAGCCATGCCAATCCTCTTCTCCCATAGCTGCTGTGTGGCTGGTTTTGTTTTATTTTTTAAATTAAGGGAACCACCCACTAAACTATTTATCTTCTTCCATTGGTAAGAACAGAACCCGAAAAAGTTCACATTTGAGCAAGACCCAAGACTTGCATCCCACGTGGGCCAGTGGCAGCTTTAAGGGCTAGTGTCTCATAAACCACCAGAGCTAGAGGCTGTCTTTGGAGAGGTAAGGAACACTAAGAATTTATATCATGCAATAGTTCAACAAACTGAACTGAGGGTTGGTCCATAGTCTTCAGCTCAAAACATAAAAAAATACTAAGCTCAAAAAAGTGTGCTAAAACAGTGCAAGAGCAAGGGATGGCTACAACCTCGCGCCCTCCATCCTTCCCCCTTTGCAACATGCAGCAAAGGTTATGGGAGGGCCTGCACATCTACTGAACATCTGGCATTTTTGGTGTGGGTCCAGGTTGTTTGATGGATATGGCCAGACACCATACACTCACAGAGTATCTCACCCAGCCTTCTAGTGTTCAAAGGTCTAGGATATCCTAATTTATACAATGTACCATGTTGCCTGTGAAGACACGGTGATAAATATATTCTGTTCAAAAGCAGATACTTCTCAAATCATAACTTGCAGATGCTCGAAGTCTTTCATGTGGCTAAGACAAATGAGAGCCATAGAGAC
This sequence comes from Dromococcyx pavoninus, assembly GCA_033558185.1. Lineage (NCBI taxonomy): Eukaryota > Metazoa > Chordata > Aves > Cuculiformes > Neomorphidae > Dromococcyx > Dromococcyx pavoninus. The sequence continues at coordinate 852,632 of JAUMJL010000209.1, forward strand.
TGATTTTGTAGCCAGGGAGTACAGGAAACAACAGCAGGAGAATACTATTGAAAGCCTGGATACACTTATGGCTTTAATGAATCAGTCATCAAACGTAACAACACACATATGCAGTTTTTACCTTGCTTTGTAGTTCACTCCTCACCCCACTCCACCCCCCAGTTATTCCCCATATATCTAGCAAAGTGGAAATTATTTTGAGTTTAGTTTATTAAATGGACACATATGGTACCCACATCTGCTGGAAGATATTTGAGGGAAACGCTGACAAATATCATTTGCATATTTAGTCAGAGACCTTTTCATCTGTGACATTTCCTTTGACATACCAACCATCCCAAATACATCAACCCATCAGGGCTAACGACAAGAGCTTTTTCTATTAAATGTCAGGTGCGTGCCTGGGCAATTTAGGGACAAATCCTGATTTACACAGGAGGAAAACAGACAAGATGAATACTCTCCATAGGTCAGAGATTCACACACCAGCATGCCCATCACTGGTGGCGTGCAAACCATCAAAACTGTACACCAGAGTTGGGCACTGGCAGCCACCTCCACCCGTGCTCAGGTCAGGAGCTGCTGCGGCCCTGGACACTGCGCAGAGGAGAAGTTGGCAGCTGCCACCACCATTTCTTGCTATCCATGCTGTGAGCTCCTATCCCATGCTAAGCCTAAAGGCAAACCTGTACTTCTGCCTTCGGAGCATCGTCCAGGGCTGCTGCAGAAAACATATGGTTTGGTCCCACTTTACACAGGAAGAGTGTACATGATAACACTGAGAACAGAGCCCTGCTGAGAGAAGCACAGTTGTACAGTAAAAGGAGATGCTTTGGCACCAGCATCCTGGTTCTCACAGATAGAGGGGACGTAAGTGTCATATGGGAGGCATAGACCCAAGCCAGGAAGATGCCCACATCAAAGCAAAGGTCAGCCGCCAATATCCAAATCCCTGGTATGTGGACTTTGAAAACACGTCCCACATGCTCTGCATTGGATTACCATGGCTGTACGCATTTTGACCTGCCAGTGTTCAAGGTTGATATACCTGGAACTGGTTTTCAACCCACATGCTGCGTTCTTCCCTGGCACTCTCATAACCACGACGTGCCTCCTCCCAATTCCTCACTCTAGCAAAGACTCTCAGTTATTTATTTACCAGACAAAACACAGACTAACTACGATTACAGTTCTGTAAAGAATAAACAATTGCTTGCAAGAATTGCACATTCCACACGGTTTTATTCAACATGCATGACCCCAAACTACAATATATACAATAATTGTCTCCACATGGCAAACCCACATTGTGGTTCTTAAAAAATAATAATAATTTTTAGAACATATGCCACCAAAGAACGCAGCATATTCTAGACATACCTAATGAAAGACTTTGTACAAGCAATTTCCATTCTGTTGCATCCTCTAACATATGGTGCTATGAAACCATTTGTAATAACACATACATTTTATAGTGTTTTTAGCTAAAGGCTGCACTATAAATATTGGCTCAAATTCTGTTGTGAATTTCACATTTTGAGGGACCAAATAAGGCATGTATCAGGCCAAAACGTGCCCTGTTCATTAGTTTAACATCCCTGTATTATGTAGTATCCCTTCAGAAGGGGATACACTGAGACACAAGGAAGTTAACTGACCTGCCCAAAATCATTCATTCCACTGGAAAAAAAAATAATAAAAAAGAAGCAATAGTCGCTCATAAAACTCAACTTTTTTGACCTGTAAAAGAGTCCAAAATCTTTGAAAGACTATCACTGGATGCCCACTTGAAGCTCAGAAAGAACACGCTGTTCTTTAATTTGGTAAAAGATTTGACAAGCTAACATATTCGGACGACCCGTTACTGGCTAGTCATTAATTCAGACTTTCATAGCACTGAACCACCCCTGAACAAATCTGCTCCTCCAACAAGCATTCTCAGTGCAGAAAACAAGTATTTTGTACCAGTGCCTTTCCCCTAATGACCTGCATGCTGTAATCAGTTATTTCTGTCTGCAGCCCTTGATGTTGAAGTCTTCTTTGGTGTTTCAGTTATGCAAGTGTTTATGTAAAGTATACAGTAATTTTATACAACCAGGTGGTAACTAACTCCTATTGTAATAGGCCTACAATATTCCCTGTGAATTACATTAGTTTAAATCAAATCTTTCTTTCTTTGTCCTTTTTTTTCTTTTTCAAATCACAGTCTCAGAACACATCTAATCACTAAGGGCAGAACAAATAACAAATTAAAAGCAAAATCATTTTCAAGCCCATATACTCTTTCCAATTTCTATTCATTCCAGTTCTAGAAATTCCAAAATTTTGTACAATTTTACAGAGGATTACCTGAGTGTCACTAACATGACTTCAGGACTAGGAAAACAATTGTCCAGATTTAGTCAAATTGTGAGTCCCTAGAAGAACTCAGTTTACGCTTTTTTAAAAAAAAGTAGGTTTTGGCAATACATTTTGCAAAAATCCCTTTTCAGGGTGAGAAACTGTGGTCCCTCTTAAGTGTTGCACAGCAGGAGATGTATATGCAGCAACCACCTCAGTCTGCACAGATTCTGCTGGCAGCTACCAGCTTGGAAGCAGGGAGCAAGGCAGCACTCTCTGCATGGGTCACAGCGCTGGCACACAGAACAAAGGAAGAGGCAGCAGCACAAGTGGAATACAAAAGGATTGGGAATGGAGACCAAAGCTGAACATCATGCAGAACAAAAGCCCAGGATAAAGAGAAAGCCCAGAAGACAAGACAGACTGAGCTCTGCAGGAGGAGGCTGTCATATGAAGGACCATAATGTACTCTACATGTCTGGAAAAGCAGGTATTAGGTTATGCACTCAAAACTAGCTGATACTTCTGATGATTTTGGCTTTAATCGGCAAGTTTTTCTTTCTCATGTATAAAATGAGGTAGTGATACAAGCCATTGTTACTGTTATTGAAGTGTATTATCATAGCTGTGGAAGCCACATTCACGACTTGGGATCCTGCTGTGCAAAGTACTGTACAAGCACTTCACATCACAGCAGTGCTGTGTAGATACTTCCACTGATGTCTACAATAAAGGAAGATATCTTAATAAGAACAACAAAGAACCTCAAAAAAAATAAACAGTTCTGCATCAGATTTGGACACCATCCTGCAGAAGATGCATTCCGAGCGATCACGATAAAAATCAATATAAAGTCGCGAGCCAGGTGCTAACTGAAGCAAAAGGTCTCAGGAAAAATGGAAATATATATATAAATGTCATTACAGAAGATAAAAGGATTCATGTGCATAAGAGGGAAGGGAGGAATACCAACATTTTCTATGATATCAGCAAATCAGACAAGAAAATTGGGATAAATGTCCCACCTGGCTTTCACTGTCCTTAGTGGCCCACGAGCATGCTTTTATCTTGTTATCTGGAACCCTTAAAAACCACACCACAAACAAACAAATGGCTGTGGCCAACCAGGCCTTAATTACTGACATGACAGAGCTGTCATTGTTGGCATTCTTGTTTGGGTTTTGTCGTGATATGGAGAAATACAATCAGCAAAGCAAAGGTCCTCCTTTCACGTAAGCTATTGCCGTTCCAGGGTTTCAAAAACCCCACACAAATCTCCAAAAGCATGGGGCAGAGCTGTTTCAAAGCAAAGATTTTCACCAGAGTTGCAACTAAAAATACTTCTGTCGCTCTAAAGTTTGGAGGTTTTTTTACAATATTTTAATTTGGAAACAAATTTCATTTGACAACATTGTTCTACCTGCATTTCTGTGCAAGAGAGATAAATAACACACACAACCACACATAACACACCTGTTCAAATATGCACTGCAAGCCTGATTTTCATGTTGGATTGCAGCTTGTCATCAATTCCCAAAATAATTAACTTGCTGGAGGAACGGCTGGAGGAGAATAGTGCTTCCTCCACCTGCTGGTGAGGAGGAAGAAAAGATGCCCTGGCTCTCAGGCAGAGAGAGGGAGGTGAAGGCGGAGGAGAGGCTGCTACAGTTACTCTCCATCGCCTCCCAAGCCCAGCCAAAGGGAAAAAAGCTCCTCACTTTTGCAAACGGCAAAATCCGTCTTGAGGCCAGATGGTAACCAAAACGAAGCACAGATAATACAGCGTGCTTCATGAGAGGTTACAACAACCCACCAACATTAGCAGACTTCTGGCCCAGTGATGGCAGGGAGAGCAAATGACTCCCAGAAAAGCACCTACATGGAGCCACAAACTGGCCGGGGCATCAGACCCCTGGGTTAAACTCTACTGGGAGTGTTCAACAGACTAACAGGGTTTACCTGGTGTTTTCCATGTTTTAGAGAGCTACATGCTTCTTCACTAATATTAATTTAATTAGTATTAATGCATTTTTTGTATCCTGGCACTGCCTTCGGTATAAAGTCAGCGAAAGACAGATAACTAGACTGAAATGCTGATCCGTAATTTAAAGAATATTTACTCCAGTGGAATCGTTTATATAAAGAAGAACCCAACAGCATCTACCATCTCATGCACCATGCATGGGATCGGCCAGAGGTAGTTAATACACAGCTTATCTAAGGTTGACATAAGCGTAACTGTGGATTTCTTGGCTAACAAACATTGAATACATAACATGAATAAAAGCTCAGTTCTTTGGTTTAATATGTGCAAGATGACAAGTGGAGAAAACGCCCACAGAAATGTCAACATGAGTATTACTTCATAGGTCTGGGATATCATCTCTTCATCCCTACACTTACTAACAGGTGCCTTAATTTAAAATATCATAAGTTACACAGTTTATACTAAGCCAGTACTAATGAAGGAAATCTCACTGGCAAAATTAAGCACTTCATACATCATGTGGTGGGCAATATTTTAACTGCTTCATGCAGCATGCAGTACTGTCTGCAGTCACTGTGGTAACTAGTACAGAAAGTCACCTAAGTTGTTTCCAATAACAAACTAAAAGTATCACACAAACTACACTGGAGCTTCATGGCAGGAAGCTTTATGATCACGTTCCACTGAGTTAAAAGGAAAGACAAACTATAACAATGTGAATAAGTCTCCAACTTGTTAATAAGTGCCAAATACTACTTTCATTCAAGTCAACAGATATCCTGCTGTTGATTTCCAGTGGCATGGGATTAAAGCACAACTTTACCTTCTTTTTACTTCATTAACTTAAATCTGCCAATTTCTATTTCACTCACGAGCTCTCTATTTATACAGATGACGACAAATCCAAAGTGCACACTTCATATTAAAAGCCTGGCTAATCATGCAAGTATCTTTGTGGAATGCCATACAGGTAAATAGAGTGTTAACAGACAAGAGAAGCAGAAAGGCTAAATAGGAGAATAACTGGGAAAGGGCTAATGACTGGGAGCACAATGCTGCTGCCACGGTCCAGCGTCACAATCTATTGCATTACAGCTTCAAATACCTCCTTACCACTGAGTAGAGAAAAAGATGACTAGCTAAACCAGTAGCAGAATAGGAAGCAAACAGAGCAGACTAGAGCGACCTTGGGACTCTCACTACCTAGCAACCAGTTGTGTGACGATTTGCACTGGACACGGTGCAAGAGACGGCGCCAGCCCCATTGCTCTCTCCGTGCATCCCCTGCTGGACACAAGCAGCATGCAATCCAGCCTGCTCATGAACATTGCAAATGCTGCCTGCTAATAAGAAAGTAAGGGAAGAGAAAAAGGGAGGTGAAACACCAAAGGAAAAACTCTGCCCCTCTATGACCAATCATCCCACTGGTGCTCTTGTCTCACCCACAGAAAGCAAGCGATGTTCACTGCAACAGCCAGACAAGGGAAGTGTCAGAAAACAAGATGCGTTTTCCATTCGCTTAGGTCTGGCTGGATGCCTGACAACTAGCTTGTATTCTGTAAACATACAAAACATGGGTATTTTACATACACGCACAGATGTTAAAGTTCAAACAGACACGTTACACCCGCACTTGCCTGTAGACTAGTTAATAATTATGAAGTGCCACACGCCAAGGCTTGTATTACTATAGTATAAAGCTCACGCTCCAGTAAGGATTTGTTTAGCTTCTACATACTAGCTGATAGAGTGAGTGTAACATTTTTATTGCATTTAAGATTGCATGGGTATTCTAATTTTCACTCTCTATATTTCAAGCTGGCACTAGCCATATAAATTCAGTTCAGATCATGTCATCTAAGCATCCTTAGCTGTGTGGCTGAAGTGCTTGACAGCAAAATATGGAAAGACTAGGTATGTTGTTAACTTAGAGAAGATACATATCTATGCTACTTCATTTCCTCTCTGAGGGCCCTTTCAAAAACTAAATCTCATTTACAATATAGTCAACCTCTTTTCTATAATTGATCAAGTCTTTAAAAAGAAGGTATTTTCTATGTTTGCTTATTTAATACATTTTGTAATGCAACTCAAAAATAATCTTCTTACAAACTGATAGTTAGTATATAACATAAGCCTGGAGCTTTTGTTAGCCTGAAATTGTAAAACAGCCAAGACAGCAAACTTTAAAAATCATGGACTGGGAGTGAGCATGTGCAGAAATGTCCATCTCTGGTTTCTCTTTAGCCAGCCTCCAAATGAGCTAATAAAATGAAAGCATACATGATATGACTCTACAGCTTGGCTGAAACTCTCATTTTCACTGTCGACACAAAGACATTTAGTTACAAAGTAAGCGTCCCTTATTAAAGCCATGGCATCTGCAATTTCATTTTCCATTTTACAGTTGCTTTCTGCCTCTGGGTGTGTGTTGAGCTTGCAGGCGAGGGAAAGATAAATGAGACAAAACCTGCAATGTCACTAGGGAAATGTGTTGCTTTTAGATGAAGTCTAGTGAAAACTCTATTAGTCTACTCACACAAAAAGCAGCGTTGAGACCTGTTTAGAAAAGCATCTGTTTCTCAAGGCAGTCTATAACGTAATGCCTGCCTCTCATGCGCTTGCCCTCTGTGAATAACTACATATTTCAGGCAAGGAAAAATGACAATAACTCTGACTAATGTGTACATTTTTTCAATTGCATTTCTGCGCCCTGCTGGAGTGCTGTACCAATGAGGAAATGCTGGAGCCAAGTTATTGCTGGACAATCTCCGGGCTGCTTGAAGTCCCGAGCCAGCCGGCACCGCTGAGCAGCGAAACGGATCGTAAAAACCAATGGGGCCGGGTTGCAGTCCCTGCAATTTTTTTAGGTGTCAGCAAAGTTCAGGTCACAAAAGTATGACTGAATCACGGCATTTTTAACCAACGTCTGCCCTCCTGACAGTGCTTTGTGAGCAGCTTTAGACAGCCTGGGGATGTGACAGGTTTCACTAAACCGTGAATTTCCACTGGGGAAAGAATAACTGTTCACAGTGGCCCCCTGCATGTAAAAATAAACCCAAAACTATAAGACACCCTTATTTTTCCAATAATAACACATCCTTCGAAATGGACCAACGTGTTACTACAATACCAACACCAGTTTCCCCTAAAAAAAAAAAAAAAAAGAATAGTTTCTTCATAGGGTTTGCACTCCAAACAAAGCCCAGGATCCAAGCGCCCACAAGGTGGGATGCTGACCCGGCTCCCGGGTGCAGGAGCGGATCTGGAGTCCCCCGCGGCTCCCGGTCCCGCACACGGATGGGTCCCCGAGGGATGCGCCCAGGTGGATCACTGCACAAGCGGGCGCTGGGAAGAAAAATTACATATACGTATTTATATAAAAGTAAATGAAAAGCTAAAGAGAAGCCCCTCCACCCGCCTTACCACTCTGCCAGAAAACCTCTCGATGGCCCGCTTGACTTTGCCATAGGTGCCTTTGCCTAAGGTCTCCTGCAGCTCGTAGCGATGCTTCAGGTTGTGCTTGTGGTGATGCCGCTTCACCCCCTGCTGCTGCTTCCTCGCCGCCGCTACCTCTGGGCACGGAGCCTCCCCGAGCGGCTCCTCCATGGCTGCTGCTGCCTCGGCGGAGCCGCAGGAGGAGCAGCGGGGCTGCAGGGGACTGCTGCTGCTGCTGCTGCTGGTGCTGCCGGGGGCGCCCTCCATGCGGAGCGGGCGCGGGGTCTGAGCGCCCTGGCGTCCCCGCTGCCTCCGTCTCGGCCCCGCGCCGGCAACACGGGGCGCGGCGGGGCGGGGCGGGGGGCGGTAGCGCCCCGCCATCCCCTCCCCTTCTCCCCCGCCGTCTCCTCCCCTTCCCCGCCGCCCGCTCCTCCGCCCCGCCCCAGGGGGGGACAGGTCTCGCCTTTGTTCGCGGAGGACGCAGGGCTGTGCGGCCCCGCTTCCCGATGGAAGGCGCCTCAGCGGCGCATTGGGCATCACTCTGGCAGCCAGGAGGGGGAACCGCGTCCTGGGGTGCATCAAGCACGGCATTGCTGGCCAATCGAGGGAATTGTCCCGCTGTGCTCTGCACTGGTGCGACCTCACCTCGAGTCTTGTACGAAGGGCCATGAAGATGATCAGAGAGCTGGAGCACCTCTGCTATGCGGACAGGCTGAGAGAGTTGGGCTTGTTCAGCCTGGAGAAGAGAAAGCTCTGGAGAGACCTTATAGCGGCCTTCCAGTACCTGAAAGGAAAGCTGGGGAAGGACTTTTTACTAGGGCAAGTACTGATAGGATGAGGGGGAGTGGCTTTAAATTGGAAGGAGAAAGATTTAGATGAGACATTAGGAAGAAATTCTTCATGATGAGGGTGGTGAGGGACTGGCAAAGGTTGCCCAGGGAAGTTGTGGATGCCCCCTCCCTGGAAGTGTTCAAGACCAGGTTGGATGTGCCCTTGAGCAGCCTGGTCTGGTGGGAGCTCGTGGCAGGGGGGTTGAAACTGAATGGTTGTTAAGGTCCATTCCAATCCAAACCATTCCATGATTCTATGATTTTATGCAGTTTGGGGCGCTCAGTATGAAAAGGACATCAAGCTACTGGAGAGTATCCAGAGGAGGCAACAAAGTTGGTGAAGGGTCTAGAAGGGAAATTGTATGAGGAGCAGCTGAAGTCACTCGGTCTGTTCAGCCTGGAGGAGACTGAGGAGAGATCTCATCACAGTTTACTGCTTCCTCACAAGGGAAGGAGGAGGACTGGTGACTAACAATAAGACTTGAGGGAATGGCAGGAAGATGTGTTAGGGGAGGTTTTGGTTGGATTTTAGGAGTAGGTTCTTCACTCAGAATTATGGTTGAGCACTGGAACAGTTCCCCAGGGGAAGCAGTGATAGTACCAAGCTTGACAGTATTCAAGAAGCATTTGGACAATGCATTCAGACATGTGGTATGAACATTGGAATTGTCCTCTGCAGGGATAGGAGTTGAACTCAATGATCCCTGTGGGGCCCTTCCAGCTCAGGTCATTCTGTGATTCTGTGACCCTCGGCACAGTGAGGAGGGTGGCCAGTCCCAGTCCCCAGACCCCCCACACGGCTGCGGTCTGAGCTCACCCCGGGGCTGAGCTCCCCGGACCCACTGTCTGCACCTGCGAAGCTCATGTGTAATTGGGGGGCGGTGGGGACCAGAGCGAGCCTGCATCACATTTAGGTCTGGAAAGTGGTTGTTTTTTTTTTTTTTCCAGAAAACACTTTAATTTTCCATGTTTGCCAAGCAGGCAAGGGTTTCCTGTAGGGTTTCCATGGAACTGGCAGAAGAACCCAGGCACACCCAGCCCCTCCCGCCTGGCCAGGCGATGTTTGCCTCTCCTGGAGGGTTTCGCCTGTAAGGAACCTCCCTGGGCCCAGGTCCTGCTGTGGTCAACATCCCTGCAAATCAGGGCTGAGACTTAAGAGCTGACAGAGTTCTCAGCTCCTCATGTTAAAGTAAGGTGGTTACTTCTTTCACAAAGATGAGGCTTTGAGCAACCTGATCTGATGGGAGGTGTCCCTACCCATGGCAGGAGGGTTGAAACTGGATGGTCTTTAAGGTCCCTTCTGACCCAAACTATTCTGTGCTTCTGTGATCTTGGAAATGTAAACCGATGCAGACATACAAATGTTTGCCAGAGTTAAGATGAATCAGATGTTTCTTTTAGGAGAAGAAAGCCATCCCTAAGCACATGGCCAGAGAATACAGATGGTCTCCGTTGCAGCAGAAATGGGAAATTTGTGTGGGATGGAATCACTTTGGCGTGGTTCAGTATGGCCATTTCCTGAACTGACACACATACCTTCATGTGAGAGTCCTGGCTGAATGTCTCTTCCCCACTGACTGTCCTTAAGGTGTGGGTTACAGCTGGGATTGTATGCTCTGCAGGGATAAAACCCAGACATTTAAATCCAGGGTTCAGCTTTGTGGTCACAGTGATGTCAAGGTACAGAATTTAAGGAGTTGGTAAAGCCATCCCTCCATCTCACTGTGCGGGTGTTAACACAGAGGTTGGTCTTTGTGCTCAGCTAATTTGAACAACTGCCTCCTGTGAAAGCTCAGGTTTGTCAGAGGCAACCCACTCAGGAGTGTCAAGGTGATGGAGTGATAGCCATGCTCCGCCTTCGATGAGTACTCGTTTGATTCTTCTAGCTCACCAGGATGGTGTATAAGGCTGGACCTAGAATCATAGAATCATAGAATGGTTTGGGTTGGAAGGGACCTTAAAGATCATTCAGTTCCAACCTCCCTGCCATAGGCAGGGACACCTCCCACCAGACCAGGCTGCTATCCAAGGCCCCATCCAATCTGGTCTTGAACACTTCCAGGGAGAGGACATCCACAACTTCCCTGGGCAACCTTTGCCAGTCCCTCACCACCCTCATCATGAAGAATTTCTTCCTAATGTCTCATCTAAATCTTTCTCCTTCCAATTTAAAGCCACTCCCCCTCATCCTATCAGTACTTGCCCTAGTAAAAAGTCCTTCCCCAGCTTTCTCCTTTCAGGTACTGGAAGGCCGCTATAAGGCCTCCCCAGAGCTTTCTCTTCTCCAGGCTAAACAAGCCCAACTCTCTCAGTCTGTCCTCATAGCAGAGGTGCTCCAGCCCTCTGACCATCTTCATAGCCCTCCCCTGGACCCGTTCCAGCAGTACAGACTTCCTCCAGGTTTCTTTCTGAGACAGTGAACACTCTGCTCTGAGGCTGCAGCTTGAGTCCCTCTAGCTTGACAAACTTGGGGGGAAAAAAAGTTTATCTGTAATTACTACCTCTGCACCTTCATTTTAAGATCAGCAGAAGTGCCCAACTGGCTGAAGGCAAACCTGTATAGTGCAGTACACTTCTCCTGGCCTGAGCCACCATCACACCACACATGTTAAAGAAGAGTGAGAGAATCCCACAGCGGACAGAAAGATGTAACCCCTCCCATGTTAGGTGCTTGATATTTGGGTGCCAGGTTCTGGCTTAAGCCCTGGAGCAAAAAATTTAACATGTCTTTCTTTACCATCTTTTGCATCACAAACTGACGGTTCCAAAGCAGAAAGCGTAAGGAAAGCCTCACTCTGTTACTCTACAAAAAAAGAACACTGTGTCCTCCTGTAGCCTCTTCTTTTATTTTAATTGTTGAAAGGATGAAAATGCTGTGGCCTTCTCTTTGTAAAAAAATAAGACTACATCAATAACTTTCTTTTTGTTTTATTTTAATGCTCTGGAGTGCTATTGCATTTCTGCCAGCTGGCACAGAATAGAGCAGTGTCCGGGCTACCTGAACACACAGGAGAGGGAAATCTGCTACTGCATTGGCTGCCTTCTGTGCCTCCAGTTTGAAACCCACTTACATAGCTCTTCTCAAACTTGGGGGATACCCCAAGAATCACCCTCATGGAGCAGAGACCTGCTGCGAGTAGGGATTGACATTGGAACAGGTTGGGGATGCAACAGCACTGAGGCGAAGGAGAGCGCCAGGAGAGAGGCTGGCAACACAGAGAACACAAGTGCCCTTGATTGCTGAGAGAAGTGAAAAATTGTCCTGGCGTGTGTTCATCCCAGTGCAACTTCACTTAAATAGATTAAATCAGAGTCTTGATCTCACTCAGTGCCAAGGGTGCAGCAGTCTGTCAAGATGACAGGAACAATTGCCTGGTGGTTTTACATGTCCAGTGCAAGCCTTGGTCCCACCAAAGATGAGAGCTGCCTGCGTCCTGCCCTGATCTGTGTCTGTTGGCTGCACGCTGGAGTGCATGAGCAGTTCAGAAGTGACTCAGGCCCCGCAGAGGCAAAATGGAAGAGTGTCCGGCTGTGGTTGTCTGACTGTCTGAAAGCTCCCTTTAGGCTGGAACTCATTATAGCCTGTATCCAGGTCCTTTGTACCTCTTGAATAGCCAAAAAGCATGAATCTCAGTTATGAAAATAAGTTTCATTATTTTCTACTCATAACCGTTGTTAATATTCCCAAGAGTATTCTCTTTGAGCTGCTTGGAAGCATACATCACCAGTTCCATAAGGAAGTATGCCATGAATCATTGATATATATTGTGATTGGATGGACGTAAGGCATAATAAAATGCCAGAAGCTCCAAAAATGAAAAAATACTGATTTTATGATGTAATAAGCACAGGTACTATGTAGCATTGGAAATACCACTTTTCCTTTTAAATTTCCATTCTCTTAAATGTGAAGCCTGAGAACATTAAGACAGTTAAATATGTAAATAAAAAGTGGTCACAAGAAATATTCTGTGTTCGTATGTAATAGCAATGGGAATTGAAAATAATGATGAACATAGAAGTACACATAAGATTGAGTGTGTCACCTAGGGATATTACCTTTTAATTATTAGCACATTGTCAGCTTTGCAGTCAATATTATACTTGTCACTATAGGGATAAAAATTGCCAGAGCAAATAGTAAACCAGTGACCTTCACAACAGGTATAAGAATACCAAGAAGTAAAAATCACAGAGAGAAGGCAAGACAATGTTAGAATGGACATGGAAAATCTTAAACAATCACTTTTGTGGGCAGTTTGCATCCTTCTAGCTTTTCACATCAGTGTAAAACATGCAATGTTTCATTGTTTCTGAAATAAACATTGAGTGAGAATTTCAGCTTTCTCAGTTTATAGACACTAGGGAATTCTTCATTTCTGACAGTATTATTTTATGTAAATGCCTTTCCTTATTCGAAGGAAAGAATTATCCTCCCATTGAAAACAGTAGACCTCTGCTGACTTCAAAGGAAAAAGGATTAGGCTCAAATTTGCAAAAGAGTATTGGAGATCTTGTACCAAATCTGAACTATACAGATAATCACAATAACAGTAATAAAGCTACCGATTTCCATAGGCTTACCATTCTAAAGTCAGTGTGAGTTGGAAAACAATCTTAAAGATTACAAGTCAGCAATATAAATTTATCATAAAACTCAATATATTTTTGGATTAAGTTTTGCCATGAACTTTCAAAATGGAACAACTTATTTTCTGGCATAGAGACATTCGGGATAAAAAAACAATGGCTTGATAGGTTTCAGTCACATATTTAACTCTCCTCAGAAAGCGTACCCCACCTGTAATGAAACGTAAGATTCATAAGAACTGATGTTAATTCCTTCTATGTATTTAGCTGAAAAAAAATAAACACTTATTTAAGAACTGAGGCCAGGCACTTTCTGTGCAACAGTTAGGTATATTGCAGCTTAACTTGGTGAGATGGTGTAATTTGTACACAAACAGACAAAGGTGGGATTCCAGGGGGCTGTGGGAGAGCTGGAATACCTTCTTTGTCTGTTCCCTACAGCATAAGATAGAGGAAAGAGGAGTAATGAGTACTAAAGGGATTCCTGAACGCAACAGACCTGTATTCTATGGTACTGATGTGTTGCTCTCTTAGGTTTCAGTCTTCTCTACTGGTGAATAACTGTAGTCTTAAAGTCAATTGAGCTGCTTTGACTGCTCATGCTTGATGTTCAAGATAAGTACAGGTGTACGCATTTGCTGAACCAAGCTGAAGTTCTCAGCATTGTCCAGCCTGCAAATCTGAAGATGATGTATCTGCAGACATTTGTAAGATGCTGGCAGGCAAAACCAGAGAACGTTCTCTCAATTGAACCTTCTCCTCTGTATAAGTACCTGCTGAGAGAGAGCTTTTTGGTCAGATGAAGTGAAAGCATGTTAATGTGTTCCACTCGATGACAAGGATTATCCTTTAGAAAGAGATGGCTGGCATCCATCTGTTTCCTGCAGCAGGTATCTGCATATTGTCTGCCCTGACAGATCACATCCAGTCCTTGGAATTGCATGCTTTATGAAAATCACAGGAGTCATGCAAGTTCAGGATTAAGACTGTTACACTGGTTTTCTCTGTAGTGAACGTATAAAAAGCTTTACCCTGACAAACAGTGGTTTTGTTTGCATTCCACAGATGTCAGTTCTCTAATAAAACAATATTTCAATTGACTAATGCACACCCATAGGGCCCAGATTCAGAGGTTATAACATCCATCTAAATTCACGTAATCTCCTCTTGTTGTTTGATTGTCTCTAGGCCTCCTGAGATGTCCATGCAATACGAAATATAGACTTAGGTGGAGTTAAGCCCTCTGAGTCTGCATCCTAGAGCTTTATGGGCAGTTAAGAAACTAAGGAATACTTGCAATGTGTGCTAGAAGAGAACTCTGGAATTCAGGCTGGGGTTCTTCATAAGAGTCTGAGACTTTCAATAGGAGAGGAGCCCTGTGTCTGTAAAACATCTTTTTAAATTCCATTTCCAGGCCTCAAGCATTTACTTCAGTGGCTTTCACTGAGAATTTAGATATTGAACGTGGTATCATTTTTCCCTGTAATACTGGTTATTTCTTGTATGGCTTGGTATCTTTTGTTGAAATAGCCATAGCACAGCACAGAGGATACCAATTGCCTGCTGACGTCACATCTTCAGATCTAAAGATTCATTTACATGTTTATATATGCATGTGTGTGCCTGTATGCTTGTGTCACATGATTTTATGCATGTAAAATCTGCTTTTCTACACTCAACAGTTCTGCATGATTCTCGAGCTCCTCACCGCTATTGCTAAACTTGGGCACTCAACACCGCTGAGAAGTGTGGAGAAACAACTCAAACTGCACAGCAGGGAAAACTGAGATGTAGGGGCTTCGGGGTCTTTTCTGTTGCAGGGTTTCCAGAAGGAATGAACACACACAATTCCTTCTTCTTCAGTTGCTTTCCTATTTCTCATTCAGCTTAGATATTCTTTCAGTAAAACTTTGTGATAATGTGTTTGTTTTGTTATTTATGTATTATTTTTAGTAAATAAATGAGCCATAAAGTCTAAACTACCAGTCCCCTCCTTCCCCCTGCACATTAATCTTTTCGGAAGTGAAGTCCACATACATCAGCAAGCTGTAATAAGGAAAAGCAACATCATAGCTTTCATCAGCGTGAGTAGGGAGTTACAGCAGGCTTTGGTCACTGGATTGCGCATCTCAGCAATGCAAACTGCAAAGAAGAAGTTAAAAATGTAATTAAGTCACTCAGTAGTGTGCTCCCCTCCCCTCATCACTTCCCTTCTCTGCCTTTAGTTCCCTCCCTTCCGTCACCTCTGGGGTTTTTGCCCTTATTTTGAGAATCTGACTGGCTGCATCACTTTCAACCATCAGCATTTGTAGACATTTGGATCTCCACCCAGCCCATTTTGCCCACTGCCTGCGCCCACACATGGAACAATTGCCCTCAGCATAGCTTATACATACAGGGCTTCTCCAAAACATCACCGAGAGCGGCCATCCCCTGGCCAAGATTTAGCGATGCCTCTGGCCCCAGCTCCCCCAGCACAACGGTGCATGCAAGCAAGGTGTCTTCGCTTTGTTTTTTGGCACTGTAACCCCAAGCCCTTCGCTGGCAAACAGTGCCTGTGGGTTGCGGCGGAAAAGGGTGGAGCAGTGTGGCCGGCTGTTGGTTTGGGGCCGGGAGGAAGCCAGAGCGGAGAGGGGGGAGGTAAAATGCAGTCGAGGTGCTGACAGGCTCCGGGGCATCCTGCCTGGGGCCGCCACCCTGCTCCAGGGAGCTGCGTGCTGCAGGGGCCTTCGCTCAGAGGTGTTTGTATGGGAACATAATGGGGAAGCGTGAACTTTTGCCATTTTGACCCCTTCATCCTGGATGACTCACGGACAAGATGGGGCAGATACATCCCTCCAGGACCCTGGGATTTCCTTCTCAGTTCAATCGCAGGGAGATATCACAGCTACTGGGTAGATCCTACAAAGAGCGGCATTTTAGCCTCAGTTGTGGTTTTTGTGTGGCGTTCATTGCACTGATGCCTGGGATGAAGAAAACCAAAAATATGTTTTGCTCAAGATGTTTGTTTTGATGTTGAGATCTGTGGATCTGTATCTAGATTGTATAGCTCTTCTCATGCAGCTATTGGATGCACAACTAGTTTTCTTGGAAATACTAGGGTAAGGCTACTCCAATAATACAGTGAGTAAAAGTGACATACAAGTCAGGGATTTTTTCTTAAAAATATACATTTCTTAGAGTGAGTAAGGTTAAGTACAAGTTATTATGCTAAAACTCCTGCTGCTTGTGGCATCAGTGGGAATGCAGTTGAAGTGTAGAGAGGAAAAGGGCACTGTGTGTCACCTTACTCCTGTTAGAAAATTAATCTGTGGGGAATACGTGGCAACATGCCTCTCTGTTCCCTCTTTGGATGTGCTGCAGGCTGGTCAGCAATCTCCTCTACCCATCATAGACAAAAGGGAGCATGGGCTGAATCGTACCTTCCCAAAACACAGCCCTTTCCCCTTCTGGGTGTTTTGGGGAATGGTGGAGAACTTCACCGCCCACAGGCTCCATGCTAGGGATGCAATCTGGCCCTGAGAAATCAGCGTAGTCTGCATCAGGGCTTCGCAACTGTAAGACTGGCCGCATTCTTCTCTCACTGATCATTAGTTTGTCAAAGTCAAAACAATACTAAATTAGAAAATAGATGGAGCGCAGAGTCTGCCAGCTTCCTTTAGCTTTATTTTGTTTATTTTTCATTTGTCTGCAGCCACTTCCTGGCTTTAGAAAACAGTGTTGTCTGTGACTTGTAAATAAAATTAGATCAAGTAATAAAAACTGTTAACGGCAATATAATCATTTTATGGCCAGTGATTAGAAAGATGTAAACAGAATATTATGACATTAGGAGGTGTACCAATGATAAAATATGAATTCCACAGGAAAAGGACATACCTAGAAATCTAGGGCATCAAACTACAAAGAACGGTTAAATAGAAAATGAATCTGTTTGTGTATCGATGTCTGAGGACCAAATATAATTTTCCATTAGATCTTTTTAAAATTCCTTACTTTATGCCTGTTCACAAGCAGAGAGAACTCCTTAAATCAATAGCAAATTGACTAAGAGACAGGCTTGATCAGAACCTCATTATGCATGACAATTTCATTTCTCTGGCTAGGGAATTGCAAGGGAGAAGGTTTTGTGGCTCTCTCTATTTCCTTTGTGCTTCTCATGCGGTGTAAAGGGAATAGCAAACTTCTGAAACTCCCAAAGCAGGTGTAAGGAAGCAGAGGAAGCCAACCCTTTGTGTAGTGGCAAAGAGGAAGACAGTGACAGCCCCTGTGACTCCATCGCCATCCTCATTGTCACAGCAGGGTGAGCGTCAAGGCTTGGGTAAGGGGGTTTAGGGATGGGGAAGAGATCTTCTTGCTATGCTAAGATGGCAGGTTGTTTCCTTCAGAGATAATCTAGGTGGTCCATACCACAGAAAACCGTAAGCTTCTCCAGCCTGCACTGAGGTCACAGAATGTCACAGTTCAACAACCCCAAAAAGACAACACAGGTATTAAGATGCAGCCACAGCCCTACAGGGAGAAGCAAGGCCACACATTGATGCCACCAGTTTCTCCACATCAATGCAAAGCACAAAACACTTTGGGTAATGCTGACTGTAAGAAAGAGGTGCTCCACCCCAGCAAGTGCACAAAGGCTTCAAGAGATGCCTCCCTCTCCTCCATCAGCTATGTTGAATCAGAAAATCTGGCCCAGGGCCTAAAAACACTTTTAAACTTGTGTCTCCTTATCTCTCCTCCAGAACTAGAATACTTTTTTCTGCCTCCCAAGAATTACACAAAAATAAATCTTCTTGGATGTGCAGAATGCTTTGCTGACACTAATTGTGTTATAAGAAAGAAACAGATTTATTTTTAATGGAACAGGACACTCATTTCTAAAGAACATGTTTGAAGGTCTGTTACCAAGATGAAAAAAGTATTCAAATTTAATAAGAGGAGCAATGTGACCTTTGCATACTTCCCATTGCTTTAGCAAGGCCAAATCCTTCTCACTTTACCTCAGCTTGTACTAATCTCTACGAGGGCTCCACACACAGGAGCCTTTGCCGGCACTAAAGCCTAAGAAGACAACACCAATTAGGCTGCTTGCAATTAACCAGGTGCTGCTGCAAAACAGCTAAAACTCACTGATCTTCTCCCTCTCTATTCATTCCACCTCACCATGATATTGTCTGAAGTCTTCTGTCTCATCCCTCCCCACTTCTATTTCCTTCCCTCAGTCCCTAACCCGCTTGCTGGGTCAGATGCAGCAGGCTTGTTGTGAGCATTTCCCCCTTAGAACCTCACCATGAAGCTCAAGAACTTTGCTCCATCAGTGTTTTAACCTTTCTGCCCTGATTTGATAAAAAGGAAGGATTTTCACCTTTCATCCTGGTGTGCCTCCTGGCACCCACAGAGTGTGTCTGGGGTTTTCTAAGGAACCGAAGGGTTGTTGGTGCCCAGATCTCACTGGCTTTGCACTACTTTGTGTCACTGCAGCATGACCTCTTGAATGTGCAATCTGAAGTTTTGCTGTCTGCAAGCGATAATGCCAGAGAAAAACTAAAAATTGTGCTGGATCATTGGGAAAAGCAAGCATGAGATGATGTGGGACACGTTCATTTTTAATGGGTGGATTCTCCCAGGACACCCCCTCTCTTGCAATTTTCAGCTCCATTGGAAATGTGTGGATCAAATATCCGATAGAGGGAAATTAATTATCTGAGGTTGTAACTTTACACACTCGTTCAGTGGGAAAATACAATAGCTAGATTTTTAAGATTTCAACCTGACCATTGCAACAGTGATACTCCTACGAGAAAAGAGAGAAGAAGAAAGGTGCTTCTTGCCACAGCTTTATCTAACGTGATCTCTGGATACTGTTTGTGAAAGACAAGAAACCTGCTTTGCACTAGAAGGCAAATCAGGAGCTTTCTGTAGCACCACCAAGTGGTTGAGCATCTGTAGAAAAAAAATCTGTTTGCAAAATAAACATGCAGCAGTGCTGCACAGCAACATTTTTCAACTACTTTACAGTATTTTAAGCAGTAAATATGATTTTTGGCCTGCAAAGCTGGCTGCAAATCAGTAGTAACATCACTGAAGCCAGCCAGAGGGTGAGTGAAGACAATATTAAACATGTTGCTCTCAAAGCTGTCAGAGATGACTGACAAACATTAATGCTTACCTGTTGTTCTTGTGGGTGAGCAGATGTCTTGAGCTGGCTACACTTGAGCAGGCACAGAATGATAGACAGATCTTTGAAAAATTTTTCACTGGGAAGTGGTGTCAGGTATCAGTGGTAGATGAGATCTTTTAGTGGTTTTTTTGAGTGGAATTTACTTTTCTTCTCCTGAAAACAAAAAATCTGGATGAATTTACAAATAATATTTCAACAGCTGTGAAAGTAGATGTGATCAGAAATTAAGACAGGATCCAGTTCCTGGTCCCACAAAAGTGTCCTGGTGTAAAACTGCCCTGTGCCAGTGGTAAATGATCATGAAATTTTTTCATATAACATGTTACAAGTTGTTGCTTCCCTACCTTCAGGGTTGCTGTTGAAGGAGGATTCCTCTGCCTTGAGTCTTATTATGATGGAGCATCATAATAAGATAGCTTGGTTGCTAAAGCTCACCCCTGCCATGAAATGACTTTCAGGCAAAGGGGTTGCCTAGGATGTCCCTTGTAAAACTCAGCTCCTGGGAACGGTCCTCAGGAGCACAGAGGCATCTAGCCTTGGAGCCCAAGCCACTGGTGTTGTCATGGGCATGGCTTATTTGAAGCCACAAATCTGACTCATGAAATGACTAAAAGTACTGCTTCTGGGATCAGACCATCATGTAAAAATTGTGCAAGTGGGTTTCAATGCAGGAGCAAAGCCCTTGTATCTGCGGTAGAATCACAGAAACGTAGAATCGTAGAATCATCTGCTTGGAAAATATCTCTGAGGTGACCGAGTCCAACCATACCTGTCCACTTACTAAACCATGTCCCTCAGAAACTCATCCACTTGTAATTAGCCCTTAGAATGGCACACTGTGTAATATGCCTCTCAGCTATCACATCCCCCTTTAATTACTGCATTCATCAATTGTAGGTATCATTAGGCCTGAGCCAATGACCCTGACTCACTTCCTGGCCAGAAAGGAGGACATTGAGGCTTGTGTTCATCACTGACCTTTTGCAGTGCCACAACAATATCACCTCCCTTCTGCCTCCAGGAACAGGGGGGACCAAAGGTGTCTCTGCCTTTCACAAGGACTGCTCAGGTGAAATAGACCCAGGAGGAATAAAAGGCCACTTTCTGTACCAGCTAACGCTCCTGTAATTACTAAAGCAGGTGCTCAGTGGCCATTCTGTTTGCCTGCCTGCCTGCAAATTAGCAACACAGCCAGAAATGCCTGAGGTGCCACTGTTTGGAAAAGCAGCAGAAGACCCAGCATTCCTAATGACAGAGGTACACTTTCAAAAATACATTTCATAGCATGAGAGGCAAAGCTCAAAGGGGCCTGAGGTGAAGTTTGAAGCGAAGCTTTACAGAGTCCCATTTCAAGAACAGCAGCCGCCAATATTATGGTTGTTGGACTCATCCTCCAGGAAGATACTGCAGACCTATAATGGGAATATTTTTATTTGAGTATAAGAGAGGCAGTAACAGACCAGGACTCATCATAAGCAAGTTTGTGAGAGCTAATTGTGGTTCTCAGAGGAGGTGGTTATCCATGGCTACCGCAGCATTCAATGGGAGACGATTATTCAACCCTCCAGAAGAGAAGGCTAGATTGACCCTGAGGGAAAGTAGATAAATTGAATCAAAACACATGGTAGTGTCTGATTTCTAAGGCGTTATTAGAATCAATAATAACTCTGTGCATGTGTGTCTGTGATATAAGAAACAGCAGTATATATATATGAATATATATAAGCAATAGTATCTGCATATAACTATGTACGTGCATTGCTTAAATAGCTGTAGTAGGGATCCCATCAATATTAGCCATCAATAGTAAACATCCTTTTATATTTATCTTGATAGTTTCAGATCCTGAGGATCTGAAAGCCGGAGCTGACAAGGAGTTGAAATATTGCTCAGTGATAGCACTAAAAATATAATCACAGCAGAGCACATCGTTACGTTCAAGTCAAAGTCAAGCTGCCAGTTTTAACACAAAGCTGGGCACCCCCTTGTAGCTCTGGCCATCTGTGTGCATGCTATATTTAAAATGGAAAAAGGCCTCCAGACAAAAGGAACCAAATCCACCATGGGTACAAA
Organism: Dromococcyx pavoninus; assembly: GCA_033558185.1. Taxonomy (NCBI): domain Eukaryota; kingdom Metazoa; phylum Chordata; class Aves; order Cuculiformes; family Neomorphidae; genus Dromococcyx; species Dromococcyx pavoninus. The sequence goes on from JAUMJL010000209.1 coordinate 874,071, forward strand.
TAGGCCTGGCTCCTTTGAGGTCTGAGGAATGTATTTGCTTATACCAGTAATGGATTTAATTCAGAGGCCCTTGTTCTTTACGAGACTTCCTTTTACTTTGTGCCTATGCCAGTGTAACTCCATTTACTTTGGTAGAAATAATACTAATTTATACCAGTGGAAGTCAAGGAAATTTTTATTTTTGTTTTTCAGCACAGATGCTAGATAACAACTTTCATAGCCTGTTTCCTTTCCTACTTCACTTTAATTTTTTCTGCAGGTGCATTTTCTCTGATTTTTCTACATTTACTTGCGATTTCCTTAGTCTCAGTGAGAAGGCAGCCTGACCTTCAGTGCCCAAATCCAGTACCCGCTCCTTAGAGTGGATCTTTTTGCTTAGCATGGATCCCATTCCTGGTGCTGAGGATTGCCCCGTTGCCTTCACTGCTATTTCCCTCCTGCTGCCATCATGGCCACCATCATTGCAGCCAGGAAGACTTGCGCCTTCCAGTAGTTCATTAATGCTCTGTATTAGTTATCTAAAGAGTGCATGAGGCATCTTTTCTCTTCCTTGCGGGCTGGCTGGTCAACCTAATTTTCCCTGGAGAAATAGTTTGTGGTTAGTTATAAAGACCATGTCAATAAAACTAGGTAGAAAATAATAGAGTGCAAATAGCAGACAGCATTGTTGAGCACCGGAGCTGATCCACAGGGCTTAATATTTAGTAGCTGGGAGACTAGACCAGAATGAAGATTATCTTAACTCTCCCTATGACATAGCAACCAAAAGCACACCATAATCTCTGCCTCTTTTACTCTCAGACTTTGTCTCACTGGACTTAACATTGTGCTGAATGCTACCAAAAGCAATTTCTTATTTCCTTAAGTTTTGCGTTCCTGAAAATCAGTGGGGGAACAGGTGAACAGATTTGGGCTATTGACTTTATACAGACTTCTAAAAAAGAGAGCAAGAAAGAAAAGACTACCTAAGCATCACACTGATGGTATGGTAGGAAAGGTTTAATTACAAGTTGCCATTCTTCAGAGCCTGTCCTCTCACCGACTGATGTCATTTCCCCTGATAGCTCAAGCATTAGCCCTCTCCTCGGCTGAAAAATGAGTCCCTGAGGAGCCTAAATTAAAGACGCCCGTACAAAAGTGCAGGGCCTGACCTCTCGCAGCTGCGCTGGGGCTAATACTGGTTCATTGTGCTGCTCTGTGTTACAGTCCAAGGGCAGAACAAGGGGGCAGGGGAGGGATACAGAGGCATTTTGGGTGCCTCGTTAGCTCATTCATAGACACCTGGTGTCCCGCCTCCTCCTCACGCTTCAGTGCATCCCATCCCTATTGTATAGAAAATCCACTTCTTTAGAGATCTGAGCTGCTCAGGCTGGACAAAGACCAACATTAAATCTGCAGCTGCCCAGGAAGAGGCTCTCTCTGTCGGGGGTTATTATGGAGAATCTCTGATCAGCAAGTGGTGCGGGGAACTCCCCTCATCTCTGTCACTTCCAGTTACAGGTTTGGATGGATGCGTCTGCACATATTTTTCTTCCTTCACGTAAATAATTTGGGAGGGGCATTCTTTAGCTGATGTGGGCTCTCATGCCTCTGCTGACCCAGTTTAGCTCCAGAGCTCTATGACAGATATGTGACCTGCTGCACTCAGCACGTTTGGCTGGACAACACTCAAACCATTCGCAGCCTGCAGGAAACATTTAGTGTCACTGGGCAATGAGGCCAAAATACCCTGATGGCAGCTCCTTCACCCCCAATGAAGTTGCATAAAGGGTAAATTTGAACTGACAAGGGCCAGTTCCTATTCTCAGTTACCTCAGTGAGAGCCTGGAATTGCATCATGAGCATCCAAGGAGTTATTTTGGATCTATATAGGCACAAGCGTGAGCAGAATCTGGCAATATGTTCAAAGGAGCAAAACAAAGAGAGGTTTATGTAAAAAAGGAACATTGGCAGGTGGCACATATAGACTATATAATCCCAAGTTTTGAAAGGAAAAGAAACATAAAGTTAATAGAAAACCTTTGTGGCTACTAAATATGTTTTATTTTTTAATCCCCTGTGGAGTCGATCAGTCCCTTGGCTTATAAAAATAGATGCAACAGGTGTTAGTTTAAAGACATTTGTGCCTCATGTTAAGGGCACTAATGAAAAGTTTATGGTCAGCGAAACCTGGAGAAGAAAGCAGGATTACAGTGGAAAAAAAATCTGCCCCACTACATTAAAGAACACCTGGAGCAATGCCATTGACCAGGGGAGGTTAAATCTACATCTTAAAAGCTTTGCATATCTGATCACTGTTCCTACTGTCCTGCCTAAATAGCCTCATGCTGGTAACCTGACCTATTTGGTTGGTGGCTGCTCTTCTGTTCTCTACATCTGACTCATTTCTTGAAGCTGAGGATGAATGCTGTTATCTGATTTTCTCTCCATTTCTTTCTTTACTCTGATGTGTGTCCTGTGTTTAGTTTGGGCACATCAACCAAATTGCAGAGCTTTAAGATAGCCAAAGACAAGTTGCCTTCTAGGGACTGATGCTAGTCAAGCTACAGCATGAGAGTGTGAACGGTATGAAAATAGCAAGATATGGAGCTGAGAGTGGGTTTTTCACAGCAGCCTCGGGGAACTGTATGACTAAATCCCATTAGGGCTGCAGCAGAGTTTGGCAACCTGTCTGCCTTTGAAGAAGTCTTAATAGAAAGCTGAAGTCTAAATCTTGTATGAAGCAAGACGCGCTGTTACTCCCACAGAACTCAAGCAGTGCTCATCGCTTTTGCAGAAGCAGAGCTGGAGGCTGTGGAAGGATCCGCAGGCACAACTCCCGTTATCCTATGTAAGGATATAAGGAAATGTAAGGAGAATTTCAGACACTGTCAGAAGATATTATCAGGGCGTTGGAGCTCTGCCCAAGTCTGTATAGACAAATCAGCTAGAAAGATAACCACAATATATCTTTGTATTTGGGAAGACTTGTATGTGTTTGTAATTATATTGTATTTGTAAAAAGTGATGTGTTTTTCAGAATAACATGCACTTTATCAAATGGTGTGTGAATTACTCGTGATCGCTTCAGTTGCCACAGAAGGTCTGGTCAGCTGCAGCCAGCCTCCCTACACCTCACTACGGCAGAGAATTCTGCCTCTGCTTGAGAATCCTATGGGATTTAGAGCAGCAAGAGGTGGTTAATCAATATGTTCAGCCCAGAGGTGGGCACTACCAAACATGTTCTACACAATATCTTAAGTAATGCATGTTCTTGACTGATTATGAGTTTGTTTTAACTTTAAAGTACTTTTACCCTGGCAGAGTGATAAGGGGCTCTCATGTCTCAACAAACCAAGCTGCAAAATTAGGAGATTCAGCATTACATCTCATCCAAAGGGCACTGCAGTCTTCCTTTGCCCTGTGATGCCAGAGCAGTGTACGAGGATGACCAGACAGCGATGAAGCTCTGTGCCCTGCTTAACCTGGGTGCTCTGGGAAGGTCCCACACACATATGCTTACTTACATGTAGACATTTAACATTGTTAGAGCATTGTAACAATGTGTTGATTTCTTGTTGTTTGTAAGTATGTGAGGATTTCATTGATAAGTAAAAAAACCCCTACTTTAAAATGGTTTATTTTTTACTTTGGAAAGAATAAATTGAATTGAACTGCCTTGAAATACAGTGTTTGTCTGTAGCAAATACTCCCAATGAAAGGAGTGGGAGAAGGCACGGAAAGAACAGACAGATCCCACATTTTCCTACCAGGAGTTAATATAAGACAGAGCAATCCTGTGGTGGAAGCATAAGAAGCTGCAAGATTCTCTGCAAGTTCAGGACTCATTTTAAAGAAACAGTTGTTTTCAGTAAACCTTCTTGTAAAACCTCCATTAGAGATCTACTAAAACATCCAGACTTTTTCCTTGATAACTGTGAAGGAGACTCAAAAATACAGCCAGTCAGAGGTTTCACTGTTACAAATGTGCATAGAATGTCTGAGATCAAAATGTAGAGGAAGAATTTCAGCTACACCTTAAATGTTGCCATTATTTTTGAAAGCAGGTTAATTGGTGGTCTTGAGCCTTTCACTGCACTGAGGATCTTACCCCAGAGGGAATTTTCCCTAACTGGAAGGACTCCCTCTACCTGACTGTATTGGAAACAATGTGGGAAAAGGATTTCTCCTGCGGTAAAAGCATTTCAGCATGTGCATTGATGAGGAATGCCTGGGACTTAAATACAAGGGAACCCATAGCTGACAGCCTGGAACAGAGGGAGATGTAACAAGGCAACTTGAAAAAAAAACCAACTTAATTACAAGCGTGTGTAAAGTACAAGGCAAGAAAAAGAAAACAGGGAAAGAACAGCAAGGATTCTGTGGCAAAGTGACCAGTGGTGAGCTGTCATGCCCAAAGCTACAGGATGAGATCTGCAGCGTTTATTACTCACTGGAAGTCATTTTTCAAGTCGAGGAGCAATACTTCTCCAATGTAAATGAAACATTCCAGTCAGTAGACGGTTTCTGAAGCCCTCTTAAAACAAAAGTATCATTGAAGAGTGACTAATAAATCACCTACTGACCAGATTTTTGCACTTGCAGCAGAGAACTCCTTCTCCCAAACCAGGTCCCTGCGTCAGGCCCATCCCTGTGGTATTAACAAAGCACTTCAGGACGTGTTTACCTTTATGCAGTACAAATGTCAGAGGGACCTAAGCACTTTGTATGTGGAGTAAGCACTTTGGCTGGGAGTTTTGACTGTGCTGCTGGGAGCATTAGCTGCTAGCCGGAGCTCCCAGTTACCCCTAGTGAATCACTGCTTTTGTTTTCTGGGTACAGACTGGAAGGGAGGGGAAGAAAGGAGCTCCTCTGGGCTCCTCTACTCAAATAAGTATTAAACCTCAATTCTGAGCACAAGCTTTTGTCCAAATAAATTAGGCATGAAGGAAGTCTGGACTTGAACATGGGTTTGGGTCACACTCAAGGTACGGTATAGCTGCACCCTCTGAAACCCCTTTCGCATTTGCAGGTTATGGTATTGAGGTTGGCTGGATGCGCTGAAGAAAGGGAGATCTGCATTTACTTCTTGTGTTCTTTATTGCTTTATGTGGGAATTGGGTGCAGATCACTAGCCTCAGCCATCACCCTGAGACAAGTTTATCTCCAAATTTTGTCCAGGAAACACTGAAATCAGGGCTGTATTAACCACCTGGCTGCTTCTAATAGTTAAGAAAGAAATGCAAACACTGAACACTTGGTACAGTCCATCTTGTCTCAGTTCGCTTCTCTTTTGCCAACACAAGAAAGCACATCTAGTCCTGAACTTGGATTATGCAGTGAAGATTGTAAGCACTTAGATTTATTTCATTGCTCTTCAGGAGGAGAATAACTTTTTGTTACAGTAACATAAAAGAAACTGAACCATAAAAAGGACTCCAAAAGCTCTTTTTAATACCTGTGCTTCTTTTTATAGTTAAAATACTTTCACAAATAGGGATTTAGCTCTGCCCAACCATTTGAAACAGCAGCTCTGTTACTGCATTAATTTTATAGGTAAAGTAGTAAATTATACCAGTTTTAATGAATACAAAATAGCAAACCTAAGAAACTGAAAAGCTTTGTGAAGGCAAATCAGGGTCTGATTTGATGAATCCTTTTATCCAGCTGTTTTAGGTTTGGGGACAGACCCTCAGATGCAGGAGAGCTGTATCACTGAGCCATGGTAAGCAGAGAGTCAGCATTCTGCAAGGGGCATGACCCTAAGACATTAATATGAGACACATACTTCTCTGCCAGAAGTATTTGCAGAGCTTCTACTACAACAGTAAGATTACCTGTGAGTAGTGATCCCCAAACCAGATGAACAAATGGCTGAAATCTAAATATAACCCCTCACCTAACCCTTGGTGATTGCAGTGGATTTTGGTGAAAATACAGTAATTCTAGAAAGCTCAAACGTGATTTCTGCCTTGCTTTATGGAGCCCTCAACTCTTCTGGAGCACTTAGTTGCAATGCTTAAAGTTGTTGATCTTCTTCTGTGACTGAACCAAAAATGGTTTCTGAGGGTTGTACTTTAGGCTTGATATTAGGAAAAACTTTTTCACTGAAAGGGTGATTGGCCATTGGAATGCGCTGCCCAGGGAGGTGGTGGAGTCATCGTCCCTGGAGGTTTTTAAAAGCAGATTGGGTGAGGCACTTAGTGCCATGATTTAGACAATGAGTAGGTGTTGGTGTTGGGTCACAGGTTGGACTCAATGATCTCAGAGGTCTTTTCCAACCTTGTGATACTATGATACTTAACAAATAATACCACTATTTATTGCCAGCTGTATTATAAGTATTCCCTGTCCATACCAAAAGAATGTACAGAAGAAATAGAAGGTTCTTTGCCCAGAAAAAAAGTTGTAAACTAATTAAGAGCCCAGACTCTGGAAAATCTCTGAGGGGGCTGGAGACTGGAAAGTAATAAGTATCTATTCTATTTGGTCCTTGCAAATTCTGCTTCTTCACCTTCCCCTGTCTCCTTCCCAAATGCAATTCATTCAATGACTATGATAATCAACAGAGAAGGATCTGTTGACATCCGTGGGCCTCAGATATCCCACAGAAGATGTGATCCCACAGAAGATAGGGAAAGAAAGGTGTAGAAACACCTAAAAATTAACATTATAAAGATATAACAGACGCAGTGGTTGCCGCCAGCCACCTGGACTGGTTGATCTCTCTGTTGTGTGTTGTGTGCCATATTGTTTCAGCACACCTTATCTTTGTCCCTCTGCTGTCCTTGGTTGATCAGCTCCTTTAGGCAGGTAGTCTCTTAAGTGACTGTACTGTGAAGGGAGGGAACAGTGACACAAAGGACAAATGTAGCCCCCACCCTTGCTTCCTACAGCTCCACAGCTGCATTCGTTTCCCCATGTCCTTACAGGTTAACCCAAACCCCAGTGACTTAGGGAGGAGGTACAGGGCTTTTTTCAGCCATGCCACCAACCTGCAGTCACTGGAAGGCTGTGACATTCTTCTGGGATGCTGTAATGCAGTTTGATCACCGAATGCATTCAAGTACAGAGGCATTTTTCATGGGTCTAAGAGGTTATTATCACCTAAGTTAATTATCTGTAAGGATTCAGACTCCAGCAAATATTAATTATCCTTCCATCAATCTCATGTTCATGAAAGCTTAGTGGGACTATTTTTAGCAATACAAATATCTTCTTCCTGAATGGAAAAGCTTTTCTTTTCCTTGCATATCTTATTTTTAAATGTTAAATACATTAGACAGTACTGAGGGTTTTTTCCCTCTCGTAGAAACCATACTAAGAGTGTGTAATAATCAATGAAAGTGCTAAGCACAATACCATCTTCAGACCTGAATGCATGATGTTAGAAATCTGGTATGGGAATGAGGCAAAAATTATCAGAATGAAGTGCTTGAAGTCCATATTTAATCCTAGAAAATATGCCATTGAGAGAGTGGTTTGGTGCCCAGAACATTCCAGCAGACAGGTGTCTAAATAAGTGTCTCATTCAGCCCCTGTTAAGATAGGGTTTGAACCTCTGGGCAATGGCGTTGCACGCATTATGTAAGAATAACAGCTTCATTGACTTGGGGTGCTACATTCAGATCAGCCAATGTCCCATTTGTTTCTAGCTCTGAGGGTTGTGATGAGATCTCTGAAGGCATCAGCTGAACATCCACCAGCATAGCTGCTCTGCCTGAAACTCCAGGCAACTGGAAACAATAGCGTTGAGAAGGCTCTCCCTCAGTTAGGTGTTTATTATGGAGCTTAAATGATGAGCATTGGGCTGTCTGTATCATTAATGTTTGCCATCTTTTGAACAGAAATAGCTAGCAAATATGCTCTGAAGTTACTTCCCCAACACCATAAACCATATTTGTTTAAATCATACACCACACATGCCAGTATTACCTCCTTCAATAATTGTTCTTGTGCTACTGGGTCCAGACCTTGAGAAGACAACTGCAAAAAGAAAAGGCTCACTCAGTACAGGAAGGTCTGTTAACTATTAGGTATTATGGTAAACAATGGTGCAAGGAGAGGATTTTTGGCGCTTTAGGTACTGGAAAACATCACTGGGTATATTTATACATTTTCTGTGTGGCTTTGGGCAAAGTGCTTTAGCCCTAATTTTGTACCAGAAAAGGAAATGGGAGTGCAGCTACCGACTTCAGTGGGATCTGGATTGGGACCTTTGTCTCTACATAACTTCTACATTTCTAATTGGAAATTTTCTTTAAGACCTCACTGTTCTCAATTTACAGCCTTTGCACACTCCGCAGAGGTCATCCAAGTGAGGTTTCCCAGGCTGTGCAGCTCAAAAGTAGTCTGCTGCCCTTCCCTGGTCTCTGGCTCCCAGGCAGACCTTGCAGGTTGGATCTTGCTCCCTTGTGTAGAGCAAGTTGAGTTTTCAGGGCAGGGAAGTACTTGGTGGAACCTTTTTTTTTTGCCTGAGTGACAACAAAGTGTGAAATATCCAGACACACTCTGGTAATGGTAATGTTTCATTTTTACCTGCTACTACCAAGGATGTCACCTCATTTGTTTAGACTGTGTATCTCTTGCAGTGTTTTCTCAGCAGTAGCTATGGTCTCAAGCCCTGTTTATGCTTGTGGCTTCAGATTATTACTATAAAGGAAATAATATTTAAACAGCATATTCTACATGCCCCTGACATGTATATATTGATGGAAAGCTTGGTAAAAAGGGAGAAAGGAGAAGGAAATAAAACATTATCAGAACTTTGTTTGATAGGACAAGAAGAATTTGCTGCAGGTTTGTCAGGAAAGGTTTAGACTGGCTGTGAGGAAAAATCTCTTCATCGTTGTCCAGCGCTGGCACAGGCTGCCCAGGGAAGTGATGGAGTCATTGTCCCTGGAGGGATTTAAAAGATGTGTGAATGTGGTGCTTAGGTTTACAGTTAGACTCAATGATCTTAAAGGTCTTTTCCAACCTAAACGAGTCTATGATCCTGTGAAAGTCAGAGCACTAAAAAAACCAAAAGCTTCAAGGTAACCCTAATTCTTTCTCCACTTGTTATGTTTTCCATCCTTACTCATAACTGCAGGACTTCATCCCAACTCCAAACCTAAGCAGTATTGACAGGAAAGGATTATCCACAGGAATGTGACATATTTACATCTAAAGAGTGCCAAAGGAAAATCTTTCTGAGCAGAACAAAGCCAGCCTTATTTGAACTAACTTTTTCCTCTAGAATTATGGATGGACAGCAGGGTGGTGCACAGGAGTTAGCTGGGTAATAAGTATTTAAACTAAAGTGTTTTTTTCCTAAATAGGATATGTAGCAAAATGAGAAATTGCTTCTTTGGCTTTCATTCCACTTGCAGTGAAACTGGAATCACTTGAGAAAAGATTTGTTCCTCAGTGCTAAGCTGGGCATCTAGATACCATCATCTTGGAAAAGATTTTGAAATTTTATTACTTGTATACCCATATCAGCCAAAGAAACACCTGCTACATAAGTTCCAATATATAAAAAAAAGCAGAGTTCAGGGATCCCTTTGTCTGAGGTCTAGCAGGCCACAATTCTGATACTGCATTAACTCTGAATAACTCCAGGGTTTAGTATTTGCATTATAAATGCAGGAGTCATCAAACTCTATTCTTGTAAACAGATTTCTGACTTCCCTTTCTCAGTGCATGAGCAAGCATTCACAGAAAATACATTAAATTGGGAGCTTGCAAGATATTTTACACTACAGATTCTTGAGAGACTTTGCTATGCGAGCAAGTAGAAAATATACTTTTTGCCTTGGTGGCTGAGACGGAATTGCTCTTTGAGAAACGTTGGTCAGTGTCAGACCAAAGGGCTATTTGGCAAAAGGAATCGTTTTGCGTACTATTTGACCATCTCATGCCAGGATTTCCCAATAAGTGTCGATAAAGTCCTGTGTGCATTTCTCAGATCAGTGAATATCTGCTCATGGTTAGCAAAGTCTGATAATGACTAAAATGCGTGCAGGAAGGGCAGGGTAGCAGCAATGTATGGGCACTCAGAGGAACAAAAGGGATTAGCATCTCACAGAGCTAAATATCATCCATAGCTGAGATTAAAACCAAAACAGTCGCAGCTTCCCCCTCCCTAAACATCTATAAACTAAGCAGATGATGACTAAACAAATGGACCGGGGACTAGTTAATAGCAAAATGGCTAAACTGAGCAGAATCACAGAATGACCTGAGTTGGAAGGGAACCTCAAGGATCATCGAGTCCAACTCCTGTTCCTGCATAGGACAACCCCAACATTCACACCGTGTGTCTGAGGGCATTGTCCAAATGCCACTAGAATATTGTCAGGCTTGATGCCTTGACTGTTTTCCTAGGGAGCTGTTCCAGGGCTCCACCACCCTCCGAGTGAAAAACTTTTTCCTATTACCCCAACTAGGGCAGGATAAGTAGCAGTTGCTTCTAGAATCAGCCCAGCGCTGGATGGAGGCTTTTTCGGGGTTGGGGGGGTGGTATTACCTAAGAAAAGCATTAAACAGGGCACAAGAGCGGGTGCCACTGTGGGACCCGGAGAAGGGAGATGGGGGGAGCTGCCGCCCGGCTTCTGCAAGCAGGAGACGCCACTGCCGAGGGAAGGGTTTCCAGTGCGTCGGATAGGCAGACGGACTGACGGCAGGCGCACAGCCCTCCCCGAGCCGCCGGCTGCTGCACCTCCCGGTTGCCGCCACAAGGGGGCGCCCGCCACCGACTTGCCCCGCTATCGGCACCTCGCACCCCCTCCGCGCCGGGGAGAGGCGGCGGGCGCCCCCCTGTGGCAATGGCCGGGCGGTACAGCAGCGCGCCCCGCATCCCTGGCTCTGTCCACCGCTGGATTCCCTGCCCGCGCCCTCGAGATTCCCTGCCCGCGCCCTCGAGATTCCCTGCCCGCAAAGCCGGTGGCCCCATCGGTGCCAGCGGAAACCTGGGTCTTTCTGACCTGCTTAGCCTCCCCACCGCCCTCACGCCATCCTTGCCCTACACCTGCAGCATTGCCAGCTGTAACGCGTCATTCTGTCCTAACTAGCAAGTGATAGGACGAGAGGAAATGGCCTCAAGTTGCACCAGGGGAGATTTAGATTGGGTATTAGGAAAAAATTCTTTACTGAAAGAGTGGTGAAGCCCTGGCACAGTCTGCCCAGGGAGATGGTGGAGTCACCAGCTCTGAAGGTGTTAAAAAAACACATAGATGTGGCACTTCAGGACATAGTTTAGCAGGCAGGGTGGTGTTGAGGGGACTTTTTTCTTGACCTTAGAGGTCTTTTCCAACCTTAATAATTTTATTCTCTCCACAATAAGCAGATGGGATAATTCTTTTTACAGAACAGCCTTTTAGGTAGTTGAACATTGTTTATTATTTCTTTTATTCTTTTCCCTTCAATCCTCCCTTCACTTTCTTCATTTTTTAAGTCTGAACAGGCCCAATTGTTCAACCTTTATTTTCATGGAACATTGTACCTCTGACCATCATCATTCCCCCTTCAACAGGCTCTTCAGCACAGCCACACCTTTCTTGCAGTGCCCCAAACCAGACAGGGACTGTCCATAGCAGTGCTCATTAGAATGGAGGGCTCACAGAATCACAGAAGGTCACGAGTTGGAATGGAACCACAAGGATAATCAAGTCCAACTCCTGCCCCTGCATACAACCCCAACGTTCACACCGTGTGTCTGAATGCTTGTCAGGCTTGGCATCATGACTGCTTTCCTGGGGAGTTGTTCCAGTGTTCCACCACCGAGTGAAGAACCTCTTCCTAATATCCAACCTAAACCTCCCCTAGCACATCTCCCTACCATTCCCTCGGGTCCTATCACTGGTCACCAGAGAGATCAACACCTGCTCTTCCTCCTTCTCTTGTGAGGAAACAGTAAACTATGATGTCTCCTCTCAGTCTCCTCTTCTCCAGGCTGAACAGACCAAGTAACTTTAGCCACTCCTCATACAACTTCTCCTTCACCAACTTTGTCACCCTCCTCTGGACACTCTTCAGTAGCTTTATATCCCAGCTCTCCAATTTGTCCACGCTGCTTGTTTTTAGGCTGTTGTGGTGTTTGTACATCTCAGTAAGCTTTTTTTTTTCCCCTTGTAGTTGATTAACTTCTTTGAAACTTTATTTACACTACCAGCTATGTCAAAAAAGATGATAAAAATCCATGCTTTGATAAAACCTCTAACATACACATTTAGGTCACTAGATGGTCCACTTGCTGTTACAGGTTATTTCACTTGTGGCAGTGGCCACAACCCTACTGGGAGAAGCCCCTGCAGCTGCACAAGATTTCTCCCCGTCATATTTGCCAGTGTAGATATTTGGGCCAGCCCCTTCAAGCGTGATCGTGTCTACACAGCCTCAGCCTAAAGGCTTCTCTATTTATGAGAGCTGAAAATAAAGACAAATGTTCATGAACCTCATCAATCAGATGGACAGTTGAAATTTGTTTAAATTTATTACTCTACCAGCATGTTATTGATGATCTACTTATAAAGTAAAAGAACACTGACAAGACAGACTGTCTTGCTTGAGACCTTCTCCGCTGCTTTTATTGGGAAGAGTAAAACATCTGCAAAGAGCAGCATTAGGAGTGGATGTGCTACGTGAACATTTATGAGGGAATTAAGGAAGCGTTTGTGTTCAATGAGGCCGTCAAGCCAAATACAAAAGCTGCATCTCCAGCCCGTCAAGGGATCCTCACAACTGTGCCTGTCTCCAGCCACATTATAATTTATTGAGAATTATTATTTTTATTTAGTGAAATAAATTATTTCAATAGACACATAAATAGTAATTCTTCATTCAATCTTTGAGATCAAATTTGGTCAAGCTGCACGGCTAGCTTTACAGCTTTTTTTAAGTTCCCTCATCATGCAGCAACTATCCTTTAAAGCCACCGCGCGCTCAAGACCAGCTTGTTGTCAACAAGTTATATGGGGTCTCTTTTAGATGGAAGGACTTGTCTGTTCACCTGTTTTCTGAGACATATAGGCAGTCTAATAACAGAGATTAGTCACCTCTCTGAATGTGGCCTCAAGAATTATTAGGACACGATAATGCCCATATTCCTGAGTCACCCTTTACCAGGCTTTTCAAAGCCAGGCATCCATCACAAAGATGGTATCAGTTTACGGGCCTTGCAATCTGGCACAGGTCCTTTCCGTACATTATTTCTGTTCCAGGTGCACTGGCCATTGTGAAAATCTCACTGAGGTATTTCTGGTGGTGTCTGACATAGCGTTCATTCATTGCATAAATCACGTTTCATACCTCACAACTACCATCTGGGGCTTCTGAGCCTGGTGGTCAACACCATTGCATTGATCGGACTCAAATCCCATTTCCAGGAGTTCCTCTCTAACCACAAGAGTGCCTCCACATTTCCCCAGGGAAACTGAGAGCAAGTATAGGGCTGCATCACATCTCAGTACAAAGCTCTGGTGCTTCCCACAAGCCCTTTCCTGTACCTCACTGGAAGCACCCTGGGACACAACATTAAGCAGCAATCAAAAAAAAGTGCAAAGAATATTCCAAATGTTTATTATGTATTAAAAATACCGCAAATAAGCCATACAGTTCATTTCACAGTAACCTAAACAACGTTGTTCAAGAACTTGAGAAGTCAACATAAAACAGTACAGTTCCAACAGTGACAAGTTATCTTAATGCCATGGGTCCCTCTTTCTTTGCCAGGAATTCTTTCCTGTTTACAGTGGGAACAACACTAGATATGGTTCACTATCTCACTTTACCTAGGAGAACTCCTTTTCACCTGCGCTGTTCCCACAATCACACCTCTTCTGGGAGGTGCTATTTCTAGGAACAATTCTAACATAGCGATCCAGCTAATGCAGGCTGAGGTGGGCATGATACACACAACCTATTTCCCAGATACTCGTATGCAGACCCCTTTACCAGATCTCTGGATAAAGTTCAAAAGTAAACTTGAAAAGGAGAGATATTAGAAATCCTTTCCATGATAGACAGAAAACCAAGAAAGCTCCATGAGAAAGTGTTTTTTTTAAATAAACATCTGGAGATGTTTTCCTCACTCTCAACCAGTTCTTAGAAGGATCCTTCGCGTGTCTCAGGCAGGCACCCAGTGACAACAATGGTGACAAGAATCAGGCACCAAGCCCTGAATATGCAACAACAGTTCAGGTCACTGTCAGCTGTATGAAAACCTGGAAATGTGTACACCTTAGAATCAATTCTGCTGATTTCATGGTGATTTCCCCCCTTTTGTGTTTTGGAGCGTATGATTATTGTTAGCATGCTTGATATACAGGGAACACAAGAGGTGCAATTTTAGTCCTTCTCTTTCGTTTTTCAAGTTTGTGATCATTTTTACAGAAAATCCTGGAAACAAACAAATGAGGCCCTTCCAGGAAAGACATAGCTTCACCATGTAAACAACCCAAAGATATGACAAAAATAACACTGCACTCTCTTGAAACTAATCCCATCCTTCAGACTCCCTTCTGAGCATGGGTCTTCTATACCAGCAGCTGAAGATGCTGGGAAAGAAGCCTGTGATCACAAAGGATGAATCTCTCCAGTCAGGTGGTAGAACACCTCTCTTGGGTCTTAGCCCCAAGCAATGCCGCTTACCTCAAACCTTCCCTTCCAAGGGGTTCACTAATTCCTTGTTAGCCCCTCAGTCCAGATTAAGGACTCACGGAAAAGATACTACAGCTCAACTGACACCTGGTAAACTGACCGCATGGCTGAGTCCCAAGCTGCAGCAAAGGAGGAGTTGCTTCACTTGAGTTTTCTGGTTTAAACAGTTTTAAGATAGTGGTGTAGTTTTGTTAATTTGTTTCTCTAAACCAAAACATACCAGTAAAATTCTCAGTGTGTAAGGCAGTACATTTTTCGTACCGGAACAGCTGTAGCCCTTCTGTGCAGGATATCTAGTGTCATGGTGTGAAACACCTTCATGCCATTAAATACGTGCCTGTGCTAACAAGGCTGTAGTGTCAGTTACACCACTACAGTTAGAGCAGTGCAATTTTACAGAGATGAGCTCTCACAAACTCAAACCCCACCTAAATTCATGCTTTCTTAAAACAAAATTTAAAAAAACAACAAAAACGCTACACAAAAGAGAAATAAAGGAAATAAGCAGAACTGTCTCTATTATTAAAGTATTCTTATTCTCTTCGGAGGTATCAAATTGGTTTTAAAAAGAGTAAAAAATGGGGCATATAAAAGCTATTCTCCTTAATCCATTATTTGCACAAAGAGCACCACTGCCTAAACTTTTTCATGTATTTTTTCTACTTTCAGAAATAATCTTTCCAGATCATTCCTCAGGTCATCTATTGAGCTCTTCACAGACTCCAAGTTGTTCTCATTATTTTCAATTTTCACCGAGTAGGAGACTAAACTATCCACTGCAGTTCTTATCATTTTCAAATCGGAATCAACCTGGCTGACAGAAGATCTCAGTTCATCTACAGAGCCTTCCACAGAGGAAAACTTTTCAAGATAGCCTTGAGAATGGGCTTGACCCGTCTGAAGATTTCCTTGATCCAACAAAGTACTAATTTGGTTCTGGACATCCTGAAGGGCACTGGAGGATGGCAGGTCCCCGATGCTTCTCTTCAAGTTTTCCACTTCATTGTACAGTGAGGTCTGTGAGTCACGAACATTTTTCAGAGTATCTGTGACTGAAGTTATGTCCATATCCGAGACCCCCTGAATAGCAGTAATGCTTTGTTCTAGGGTACTGAGCTTATTCTCGTAATCTGCCTCCTTAGAAAGGAAAGATTGCAACTTTTCACTGTTTTGAGAAGTAACAAAAGTTAGAGATTCCAGGCTGTCTTCAATGCGCCTCAATCGAGACTCCAGTCCTTCACTGTTCTTCCCAAAAGTTTCTAACGCTTTTCTGAAGAGTTCATTTTCTTCCCATTTGTTGAGGTCAGCTTTAACTTGCAGTAAATCTTCATCGAGTCTTTTAATGTCACTAGGGAGCTGCATAATAGAATCCTCAGCTCGTAGAACTTTCTCTTGTAAAGCTTTTAGTGAAAGGTGTTCGGTGTCCGCAGCCTCTTTGAATTTCTCGTGTTCTTGTTTGAGGTTGACTAGCTCTTTCACTTCAGTATACACATCAGACTCCATGGATTCTATTGTACTCTTCAAGGCCTCTATGTCCTTTTCTTTGGTTTTCATGGATACTTGCATCTTATCAAAAGCATCTTTTAGCACCTTAATGTCATGTTTATACACATCTCCCTCTTCCAGCGAATCAACCTTTGCCTTCATATTGTTGATTTCATCTTGGCTCCTTTGTTGGACTTCAGTGAATACAGCAATGTTATCATTTATAGACTTGGTTAGCTCTGTCAGTCTCTCTTCCACTGTGTTCTCCAAAGATGTGAAGTCTCGTTCCCTTGCATCCTTCACCATGTGGATGCCATCAGACAAGTCTTTCAAAATTTCATTTTGCAGCTTCTGAAGCACTTCACTGATACGGTTTATTTCACTCTCCCCTTGTTTAACAGCCTTCTCAGTAACCTCCTGCTTCTGCTGAGCAATTTTCATCATAGACTCAAATTCTCCAAATGTGGCTTGAAGGGAGCGCACCTAAAACAGAAATCCACATAGTTAATACAATTTTGTCCTTACCTACATCCTTACCCTTTGTGCCTAAGACCTTATGGCCCTTGTTACTATATGAAATGACCACCTTGCAAGCCTTTATGCTCCCTACCTGTGGTGATTCTGTGACACACAGATACGGAAGGCACAAAAAGCCCAGCATCTAGGGCACTACAGCTCTATAGATACAGTCACCTTCTGCTGAGGGTCTCTGGCCTCACTAACCTGCCACAGATGATCCAAGAAATCCACACTCGTGAAAATCAAATTCAAGTCTCCAGAGTTTGCATCCAGATCCCTAAGCCTTCCCTCCTCTGTATGACTCCTGGTTGTATGGGCCACAAGTCATTAAGCGAGGAAAGGAGGAGGGGAAAAAAAAAATAAAAAACACCTGGCAGCAGCTCCTGAACACAGAATAGCTGGGATTAGACTTTAGCAGGCAATCACACAATTCCTGAACAGGAAAGAAGTTTCAAAGTAGCCAAAAAAGAGTAACAACAAAAATCAATGGGAAAGGGGGAGGTGGACATGGCTGAGGAATGGAAGTAATAATCATGACATTTTGCTGTTCTGAACACTAATGGAGACACAGATTTTTCTTGTTATCTATTTTTTAAGATTAAGAAAAAACACAGGAAGACTCTAATGTTCTAAATACTTTGTACCTCATTATTCACACGCATGCATAAACCCGCATGCTCTTAGTGAACAGGAACACATGCATGGACCCAGGCAGAGAACAAAGCCATAGCAGCTGCCAAGCGGACTGACTCGCATCTATCTCGGGTTTAATACAGAAAGGTGTTACTGCTGGATCAGGCATGCTATTAAGGCTCCCAATTACAAACACTACAGCAACAGCAAGACAGAAGAGGTGAAGGAGTAAGTGGCCACCACATTTGTATACTCTCACATTTAAAGGTAAGATCTGGGCACACCAACGGGGAAGCACATGTTTCTTAATTTTGAGGCCAAGCAGAATATCAATCTTAAGACTTAGGAGAAATCTTTTTGTGCGTGTGTGGTTTGTATTTTTTTTAAACTTAGTAAAGCAATGCAAGAACTCCCACTGGTTGCAACGGGAATCCATCACACAGAAAATACCTCGAGGCTTTGGCAGCATGGCAAGTGCTGAGTAATGCACAGGGCCTTGCCTCATGCTACTGCCTATGTCTGAGGGGTATATTAATCAGTCATGCCACATGGGCTGCCATGTTTACTGATTAGATACACAGCTAGAGGGTTTTATTTTATAAATAGGAGTATATTTTATATGTTCTTAGAGAGAAATATACAGAGGTTCCTTTTCTTTTTTTTCTTTTTCTTCACTGAATGAGGCTCCAGCAGTTCCTAGTCAGCTTCTGAACCTGGAAATTAATCTCAAAAGACCTAACAGACTTACTAATTAGAAATTAAGTTATTCACATATATTTTTGGAAGATTAAATCCCTGGCTAAATCCTCCTTAGTTTTCATGGAAGTCTACACTGAGGAAGGATTGTAGAGTCTGCTCACAAGATGCTTTGCTCTTGCTTCAACAGATTCCCTGCAGATCAAAGAATGTCCATAGAACCACAGAATGGTTTGGGTTGGAAGGGACCTTAAAGATGATCCAGTTCCAGCCTTCCTGGCATAGACAGGGACACCTTCCACTAGATAAGGTTGCTCAAAGCCTTCCTTTAACCCTTCTTATGTAAAAAGTTTTGTAATGACTTTCCATTCCCTATACTTGTATTCTCTAGTGCTCACATACGAAACTAGAAATGACCTGGGGTGGGAGGGCACAGGTAGCACTGCCATATGTATTGCAGCAGGACAGCCATTACACTGACTTACCAACCTCATTTTCATGACGTCTTAGCTGTCATTCATTCTGATTTTTTCCGCATACACGACTTTTTCAGTATCACTACAAATGGACTTCAGAAATTTAGGAGGGTATTGGAAAATTCTTGTCCTCCTCTTATAAAAGAGAATTTGACACATTCCAACCAAATCAAATTCATATTTGCAATTAACCATCTTCAAATAACAGCCTAAGAAAAGGCATCAGAAATGCCCAGGAGAACTCGCCACAGGGCCAGGAGGTCTCTGCTGCTGTACATTTGACAAAGAGTGATCCTGCCCCTCCACAGTGGATATACTTTATACCCGCTCCTCCACTGCATTTGGGCAATGCTCACAGTGTAACCTGAAGCTATTTTTCTATACTTCCAGTTAGAATAGCCTCTTGAAGATCAGAGAGCTCTGATATAATAAAATGAACTAAGGTCTTCAGATTAGACCAGTCCCTAATCTGATCTGTCCTAAGCAAGAGCCACAAGAGCTCAAACCAAACTCACTGCATAAGAGACCTAAACCCCACAACTTCTAAGTAACAGTTCATATTCATTACACAGTTGGTTTGTGTGTGCACCTATGTGTGAGTTTGCCTGTTTGGTGCTCATGGCTGGTAAGGTTTGAAACCATAGCCCTTAAAAGGTTTAACATCTTAAATAGCTCATAAAAATATGCCCATAGCTAACAACTAAGTCTTCTCTAAGAGGTCATACTATCTTGTGTTCAAACATCAAACGCCCTTGGCCTGAGAATTGTGCTGTATTAAAGACTAAACTTCCACATAATTTCCTTTCTCCTCCTACTGCTGCTGTGTAAAGCAGATGACTTTACACAACGCTTACTCCTGACAAGAGTTCTCTGCAGTAAAAAACTGCAGGGGAACGCCTGTTCCACACAGCTGCCTGCACTGACGACACTCCAAAAGTACGCAGCATCCTGTTCTTTTGGAAAGCAATGAAATACAGCCTGGTCTCCTCTCCCTCAGGTACATTCTTCTCTAAAGACAACACCAAACCACAGCAAGCAAAGCTTTCAAAAGTTACATCAAAACTCTGCGTGATGTCTTCCCCTGCCTTTTTTGTGCACTACTGATGTACGTCTAACATCAGCCACCTGCTATAGGCAGGAAAATAGTTTCAGTTCTCTTCTAAATAAACTATTTATAACTTTCTGGTATAAAACCTCTCTCCTAGAATATGTAACGAATACCTAAGATTTTCTGCAACAATGCAGAGATGAAGGTAGCAAATTGTACCCATTCCTGTACTTGGTAGTGCTTATATTATCACACAGACAGCTGGGTTCTATACTCATGTATTTTAATATTATATCCTGTATGTCCTGCCATTGTAATGTCCTCCTTCATACAAAGACTCTGTAGAAATGACTTATAAACTAGGAAAAACCAATTCCTGCTAGTTTAAATCACAGTCCGGTCATCAAGCAAAAGAAACCCCAGGATTTAAAGTGAGCTTCAGAAATTACACTACAGCTCTACATTTTACAACCCTCTCCCCCCTCATAAGAGTTTTCCTTTTCCTCCTCGTAAGAGAAAGGAAACACCATGACTTGACCCTAGAAACTGTATGTGCACAGGCCACCATGGTTCTGGCAGCACCACAAAACAGTCAGAGGATCTCTGCCAGCACCACAAAACAGTCAGATGATCTCTGCTAGTACCCATCCCACTGCCTTGTTCCTCCGCTGCCAGCCCAGGCCCAAGCTTGCAAGGAATACAGGGAATCTGTACGGCTCGCTGTGCAGAAAGCAGTCAGGCTGTGACAAGAATTTCCCTTTCTTTGATCTGACTCAGTCATAACTTTACATAGTGCTTTCCAACCCATTTACCTACTCCCAAGGGAGGAGCTGGATTATATGTTGATCATATGCCTTCACAAAGAATCCCAGAATCGTTTGGCTGGAAAAGACATTTGAGATCATCGAGTCCAACTGTACCTGTCCACTATTAACCATATCCCTGAGCACTTCATATGCTAGGGGTGTCAAACTCACAGCTCCTGCTGTTCTCTTGCTCCTGCAGTGTAACATGTGTCACACCCACTGCACACATGACTGCATGCTGGCAGGAGCATAGGGGCAAGGAGCTCAGCGCTGCCACCGGGTAAAACAAGGTGCTGGGCTGGATAAAACAAGGTGGAGGGACGGATTCAGCACACAGGCTGAGTTTGACAACCCTGTCACGTGCCAAAGTTTAAAGGTTTCAGGCACCCTAAAACATATCCGGATGGACAGTGCCACTTGTGAAACTCTAGCTCGGGGCTGAGAAAGCCTGAGTGAAAAATATGAGGAGGGAAATGAGCATTTCTTTTGCTTCACTTGAGCCACACCCTTTGCCAACTACTTCATAGCTCTTCTGCAGTTCTGGGCTGTCATGGACACAGCGAGTCTTGTTTCCTGAGTCAGAGGCAGCAGCAGGACATGGATGGCAGGAGCAGCACTTCTGGCATGGTGTTCGGTGCAGCTGGCACTGGGTTTTGTTTTCTGCAGCGCTCAGGATTGAGACAGGATCCTGCCACGTCCAACTGTGCTGCTGCACCACTTCTCCCAAGTCACAGGTGACAGGACAAGAAGAAATGGCCTCAAGTTGTGCCAGAGAAGGTTCACATTAGACATCAGGAAAAGTTTCTTCACTTAAAGAGTTGTCAGGCACTGGCACAGCTGCCCAGGGTGGTGGTTAAGTCACCATCCCTGGAAGCGTTCAAAAGACAGGTAGATGAAGCGCTTAGGGATGTGGTTTAGTAGTGGACAGGTGCGGTTGGACTCAATGATTTCAAAGCTCTTTTCCAACCTAGTCATTCTATGATTCTTTTTGGCACGCACACCTGCCCGGCGCTCGACGCGGCGACAAAGAGCGGCCCATCTGCCACAACTCGGCTTTCGGCGATTTGCGAGAGCCAATGACATAAAACCAGGGCCGGGGGGGGGGGGGCTCTCGGCACCGCGGTGTGCGGTGCCGCCGGCGCCTCAGGCGCGCTGAGTGCGTTACATAAAATGGCTTCGCGCCCGAACCCTGGAAGAGCTGCCTGGGCAAGGAGCCGGCTGCGGCTCCGGGATGTCCCGGGGGCTGCATGGAGGAAGGGAGGGATCCCGCGCCCCGCCCCGCTCTGCGCTGCCTCCCTGAGATTCCTCGCTTTGCCGAGGCCACGTTTGCAGGCGCTGGGATAAACGGCGGCCCAGACTCGACTTTGTCCCTCTAGTGCCATCACAGCATCCTTGGGAGGGAGCTCGGAAGGGGATCGCTACCCGGGCTCCCGAGCGCTGCGCAGCCGCTCATTTATGGGGTGACACCACCACCACCCCCACCGAGGAATGACTGTGCCTCTAACGCCATCAACGCATCTTTAGGAGGGACCACGGAGGGAGAGAGGCGGAGGGGGAACGGGGAGGTGAATGGGAGACGTTTGCTTTCCCGCAAGTCGGGCTGTGCAGCCGTTGATTTGAGGGGTGAACACACCTCCCCCCTCCGGTTCCCCACTCCTGCAGGGAGCGATACTGCCCCCCCCCCCCCCGGCCCGGCCCGCCAAGCAATGGCTGTCCCTCTAATGCCATAAAAGCATCTTTAGGAGGGAACTCGGAAGGGGAAAGGCGGAGGGAGTGAGCCGGAGGGGGGGGAATGGAAGGAGGGAGGGGAGCGAATGGGACACGTTAGCTTTCCCGCAAGGGGGGAATGGGACACGTTTGCTCTTCCGCAAGCCGGGCTACCCAAGCGCTGTGCAGCCGCTCATTTAAGGGGTGAACATCCCCCCTCCCACCCCGTTCCCCACTCCTACAGGGGCGGATGCTGCCCCTCCCCCGCGCCGCCGCGCTACCTTCTGCACCACCGTGTCCAGGGTGGCCGCCAGCTCCTGCCGCTGCCGCCCGGAGTCCTCCCTTTCCCGGGCACTGCGCCCGACCTCCTCCCGCAGCTGCCGTACGAACCAGCCGCCGGGCAGCGCGACGCCCAGCAGCACCGCGGCTCCCAACACCAGCGCCCAGCCGCGCCGGGGCCCGGGTCCGGATCGCCCCCCGCCGCCGCCCCCGCCGCCGGTCCTGCCGCCCCGGCCGTGCGCGGCCCCCGCCGGCTTCTTGGCCGCCGGCTCCTCGGCACCGCCGGGCTGCGCGCCCCGCTCAGCGGCGGCGGCGGGCGGGCTGCCCCCCTTAGGGCCCCGGTGCTTGGCGGCCGACATGGCGGGACGGCGCCGCCGTCGTCGTGCGCGCAACGGGAGCGGGCGAGGGAGGGATGGGAGAAGGGAGAGAGGGCGGGAGCGCCGGCACGGGCAGCGCCGCGATCCCCGCCCCGCCCTGCCCCGCCCCGGGGAGCCGCCACGCACACGAGTTCTGCCCCGGTCCCGATTCCTGGCATCGCGGAGCAGTCCCGCACCCGCCCCGAGAAGCCGCTACGCACATGGGTTCTGCCCCGATTCCTGACCGGGAGAGCCGCGCTGCACACGGGCTTGGTCCCGATTCCTGCCAGGGGGGAACAGCCACGCACACGGGTTCTGCTCTGGTCCCTCTTGGAAAGAGCTGCCACGCAGACGGGCCCGGGCCCAGTCCCAGTCCACGCAGGGGGGAGCAGCCACGCACACAGATTCTGTCCCGGTCCCGATTCCTGCCAGGGGACCAGCCGCGCACACGGGCTTGCTGCGGCCCCGAGGGAGGCAGCCCCGGAGGGTCAGATTCGCTCCCGAGCGCAGCCACCTCGGCCCTGGCCCGGGGGTCTCAGCCCCCGCAGCCCCTGCTTCCAGGTATCCCCAGGCCCAGACCGGTGCCGCTGGCAGTTTTCAGTCTCGCACGGTTTTGGTGGCAGAGCGCAGCGGGCTCCCGCCTCACCCAGCTCCTGTTTCGCTTGGTTGTGTCTTTGCCTGATAGGATTGCAGCAAGCTCCGAGAGGGAAGCGTGGAGAAAAAGTTGTTTTCTCTATCTGCGACCCAGCCTTCCCGGTTCTCGCGCCTCTAGAGCAGTGCCCGTGCATCAGGCTGCTTCCTCGAGCACACAGCAGCTGCACTGGCTGGCAAGGAGCGCTGCCGGCCCGATGCAAGCTTCCGTGGATTTCAGGGACCACTTTGTCTGAGCCTGTACTCAGTTGAGGTTGGGAGCTCAGCACCGAAATTCCCGGTGGAGCCTTTGCACTCCGAGCATGCTCTTTTTCCTCACCACGTCGACAGGAGCCTGCTGCTTTCCTCTTTCCAACAGAGCATTTCCCAACACAGGATGGGAAAGGCTGAGCAGGCCTTTTCCTGCACCACTGGCTCCAGCAAAGGCCTGCCAGGTGTGTGCAGAGCACACACTCCACATTTCGTCTTCTTCATGCTCTCAGTTTTCCTCCTGCTAGGAAGGAGGCAGATTAGAGAGAGCTGGGAGCTGGCCGATTTTGATGTGTCAGCAAGAAGAGGAGACTGTGGAAGGAAAGAGCAAGGCAGAGAAAAGGGATAAGGCATTGGAGGACGCATTCTGCTGTGCATTGGAATTAATCAGCAGTCATCGGGCAGGGGAAATTGCATTTGATTGTGTACTAGAGGATCCTGATGCAAGGGAACTAGTTGGATTGAATGCTGCAATTTTAGGGCAAGGAGTGTTACTCTATCTGATTTTTATATCTACAGGTTACAATTCTGGAAGTGAGTCCTAATTATTACAAGAAAGAACCAGGGCATATTTTGTTTTACTTCAATAGGTTAAAAGGTTGCTGTCAGCTTCCGTGAGGCACTTGGACCCAGGATTCTGCATATCAGACACTGTGGTAGCAAAGTATCCAATAAAGAGAATCCTAAAAATGTGCTAAAAAATCTTCTCCACTTCTTTGCCCCATGTCACACTTGCCCATGTTTCAGTCAGAACTGAATAGAATAGAATAGAATAGAATAGAATAGAATAGAATAGAATAGAATAGAATAGAATAGAATAGAATAGAATCGTTTCAGTTGGAGGGGACCTACAATGATCATCTAGTCCAACTGCCTGACTGATGAGGCTACTTGGTTTCCAACATCTCCTTCCTCCTATCTAATAGACATGCTGAGTAGCTAGGGTATCAGGATGGACTCTCGAGTATTTTTGAAAACTGCCTTTCATTTCATCACAAGATCATCAATAAGCTGATCCTATTTTGCCCCTTTCTTTCACAATTATTAAGACCAGACGTGGTAGACTTCTATTATGCCTCTGTCTCACGTTCTCTCTAGGGGTTCATGATTAGGATCATGCAAAACAATAATGGATTAAGACCTGGGCTAAAAGCAAACAACTGCTAGACCACCAGCAGGAGTGGTGGTAGTTTCAAAAGGATTTGCTGTTCATACTTTGAAGAACAATGCAACCAACAGCAGTTGGTTTCTCCCTCAGACATGTTAAACTTCTTCTCTGTTGTAATGTTTATCCTTCTATTCAAAGCTAATTTTTAAAAAGTTTGTATTCATTTTCATATCCATTAATATTTGCCCCTATTAAAGAGCTGTATGGGATGAAAGAAAATTCTGTTCAAGACAAAGAGTCAATGAATGAAAATAGTGCTTCAAAGCTCTACTGGGGCTTCTGGGCAAAGATCTTACACACGGAGCTTCAGTGTCTCTAGGATATAAAAAAAGTTAGTAGCAACAGTTTTACATCTCAGCTGCTGAACTGTTAGTGCAAATTTGATTTATTTCTTTCTTCTGCTTTTATGTTACATTGAAATGCACTGCTTGCCAAGAGTCATTCCATGAGTTGAAGTTCATTACATTAATGTGCAGGCCGTAACTCCTTGCAAGATAAAAGCTTGAGATGTAATTCTTCTGTTCCCTATTTGTTTACAGCAATAAATTCTATCAGGTTTTGTCCTGGAAAGACCTATTGGTCTTTCCTTTGCTGTCTTTGGATAAGGTTTTCAGCAACCTGGTCTACATATTTTGTATGTCTTAAAGACTGTCCGGGTGCAAGGCTCTGTGCAGGAGGGTTTGCCCGGAGGGTCTGTTGAACTGCCAGTGACCCTGATGCCCCCAGCTCTCCAAATTCAAGGATTTTCCCAAAGGAGCTTCTGTACTTGCCCCGATTCCAGAACTTTACACCCAGAGACAGAGCACAGGTGTCATGAGGCCATGCCTTGTGTGCTAATAGGACATAGACCTGTCCGATAAATGGTCCCGGCCAAGAGGTTCAAATGCACACCTGCTGTCCCTGTGAAGCACATTTCCTGAGGGACTGCCCTTGGATATCCACTGGGGTGATGATTATTTTTCTTTTTCTCTGCTACTTCTCTTTTTTTGCCCTATCTCTCTGCTTTATTCTCTTCCCTGATTTTACTGCACCTTTTTTTCCGCCCTTTTTTCTTGGCACTTTTGGGTGAATTGGCTTGTATGTTAGTGAACTGCAGATTGAGATCTGTTTCACATTTTTTTTTCTCTGTTTAAAGCAAATAGTGGATTTGAATATACCCTGGGGGTGATTTGTCAGGCACTGTGCAAACACCCAAAAACACCCTATCCGCCTGTGCTGCTGAGCAGATTTGTCATGGCCGGGCCGTAACGGGATGCTGGAGTGACTGCAGGTTATTGTACACAACAGAAATGGGTTAGCTGATTGCCCTGACCCTAAAGAGTAGTAGGGAGCTTGTGTGGGGTCAGAATGTTGTCTTAAATACATCCCAGATGTGGCTGGAGCAAATATGGGTTTCAGGGGAGGCTTGCACTGGAATGAATGAGGAACCCTCAGAATACTCTGTCCTTCTCAATAGAATGGGAGTAAAAATCTTCAACAGTAAACAAAGTACCCTGGGAAAGTGAGAATAGCAGTGTTTCCACAGTGAACATCTAACCACAGGCTTGGTTGTCTCACGCTTTATGATAAAGGGGATCTCAGATTTCTGTTTAGAAAGGGCCTAGAAAGGCCAGGATTTTTAGAAGTACCCTAAGACCCAGGATTTTAGTTCTGAAGCCATTTATTTTTGAGAGTTTACTGTAAGAACTAAGCCATGTGGATGCTACCATAGACTATAACCAAGAGGATCACCAGTCTTAAGCATCAAGGGATGTAAATCTGTTTGAGTTAGTAAGGCACCACAGAAAACTGCTAGGCCACTTCTTCCTCTCCAGTTTGGCAGTGAAGAGGAAGGTGTTAGCGATATACTAGCTGAGGCTTTTTTTCATCAGGAAACAAATACAAACGTATTTCTGACCAAAAGTATCTCTCTACAAACAGCTTCTCATTGTATTTGACACAGTGGGTCAAATTCTTTTTTTGTTCTCTGCAGAAAGACAGACCACTAGTGCAGAGGGGAGTGTGCATTAGGAATTTGCTGAGCTGGTAAAGTAGCTAGACATCTCTTGGCTTGGGGACTTTACTGATGTACAATTTTCTCTCAGAAGTTTCAACATTTTGTTTGCCTCTGTGTGGATTTGAAGCTGCATGCTTTGGCAGGGGGAAGCAGCAATCCTGTTTGCCTCCCACAAGACTTGTTTATCATTGGAATACAGGAAACTCCATAGAAGAACAGGCTGAGAAAGCATCCTTACACCTATCTTGCAGACTTCTTGTTTTACCCTTGAGCCTGTTATCACATCTGGGCCTGATGGTTTCAGCCAACCAAGAGTCTTAACATCCATCTGCTAGTGCTAATGCCAGTCTGCCTGGCTCAGTTATTAGGATTAAGGCAAAATATCTTGTGACTTCAAGTTATGTTCTCAACGTAGTTGTCATGGGCTCTGATGTAAACAGCAACATGCTTTGCCCTTCCCCTCTCCTCCCACTCTAACCATCAGTCAGCCACATACTGGCAGACTCTGACCTGTGGGGACAAATGCAGCTGCAAGTCTTACCCACTCAGTAGCTGTGTTGTTGTTTGCTGGATAAAGCAGTGTGTTAATTGTAGGCTTTATTGTCTTTGCCAGTTTTACTGGTAACACTAAGAAACTAACTTGCGCAAAGGCTGAGCACAAATGAGTCCTTCATTTCAATTAACACTGCTTCCATAGTGAGAGGCCAAGAATTAAGGCCAACTTGAGACGGTAGTCTAAATTGCAACTTTGTACCTTGTTGTTTTTTAACCCCACCTAGCAACTAAACACCATGCAGCCACTTGATTGCTCTCCCCAGTGGGATGGGGAGAGAGAATCAGAAGAGTGAAAGTGAGAAAACTCATGGGCTGGGATAGCAACAGTTTAATAATTGAAATATTATAAAACAATAAATTGTAAGGAAAATGAAAATAACAGAAATAAAATTCAAGACAGACAAGCGATGCAAACAAAAAGAGTTGCTCATCACCAATCGACTGATGCCCAGCAGATCCCCAAGCTGCATCTCCCTCCCAATTCCCCCCTACTTTTATTGCTGTTCATGATGTCATATGCAATATCCTTTTGATGAGTTGGGGTCAGCTGTCCCCCTTCCAACTTTCTGTGCACCCCCAGCCTACTCACTGGCAGGGCTGTGTGGGAAGCAGAAAAGGCCTTCACTTGGTGTAAGCACTGCTCAGCAATAATGAAAACATCTCTTTATTATCAACACTGTTTCCAGCACAAATCCAAAGAGTAGTCCCATAGTAGCTACTATGAAGACAATTAACTGTCCCAGGCAAAACCAGTACATATCTGCACATCCTACATAAGACAGAAGGACATTAATCCGTTTAATTGAGCAGAATAAATTTAAAGGCTGTATAATGATTTTCCTGGTCAACATTGCAAAAGACACAGACAATGAGAAATGAGCAACATTTCTCTGCAGAAAATCTACTTCGAGATCCATATAATGGCCTATAGCTTCAGTGCCTCTGTGTCAGGAAGAGATTGAAATGAAAAAAAGAGGTTAAGCGCTGAGTACTGCAGCGTCTAACTTACTCTTGGCCTTTGGACTGGAATCCTGAAACATGTCTTTGGTGCCAGCTATGTATATATAGTTGCACCTCTCTGATAAATTGATAGATAGTGCAAACTAGGTACTTAAGAATGGGCTCCAAAACAGCTGGTGTGCCGTGGGAGAAGGGCACTGCTACAGCTGAAAAAAAAAATGTTTTAAAGCAACTCCTTTCTGTAATTGTCTCTTACACCATGATGCAGGATGATACCCATGAGATACTTTTTTCCTTTGAAGTTGATCTTTCATACAAATATTGAGAAGCTAGTTTTCTTGGTGAGGCTGTGGCATCCCTTTTACTCCCTGTGCAAGCCAGGCCACTCAGCATCACAGGTTTCCTCAACTGCTGGTCCCCACAGACAACACACAAAATGGACCCTGGTATTTGCTGCAAGTACTCATTGTGCAGTTTTAGATGATACAGCTGGTTAATTTATTAAAGTCATCAGTAGTCATCTCAGCAAAGACCAGAACTCGGGTTTCTCCTGTCTTTCAGATGGCATTTAATGCAAAATGGATGTAAAAATAATAACAATGTCTTTGGAAGTGAAAACAGTCCTGTACAAGATAGTCCATCTGTATGCCATCACAGTCTTCTCCAAAGCTCTCCTGAGCTTCTCTCACATTGTCATTGCCATGTGACATGCACAAACTGGGGCAAAGTAATACAAACAGTTATTTAAAACACTGTCTTCTTTATGGAAGCTATCGGATTAGGCTGTTGGACTTAATCCCATTTAATGTCTCTGAAGGCTGGGCTCAGAGCAGCACGGCTGACAGGTGCTCTACATCACTGGGAACAAGTGCTCCTGCTCGAGCAGGGCACTTGGCACTTGCGCAGGCTACCTCTGCTCCCTGCTTCAAGCCCTTGCTTTTATAGCAGAGGATAATGCAACTACAGTAGGCTTTGGTTTATGTGAATGCAACATAAACTTTGTCACAGTATATGACATCCTCAGAGAGGGCAGCCTGTGGTTTTTACTCCTTGTTTCATAGAATCATAGAATGGTTTGGGTTGGAAGGGACCTTAGAGATCAACCAATTCCAACACCCCTGCCATGGGCAGGGACACCTCCCACCAGACCAGGCTGCACAAGGCCACATCCATCCTGGCCTTGAACACTTCCAGGTGCTTCCTGGAAGGTGAGGCAATGGTGCCATATAGCTCCTGTGACAGGAAGAGGCGATGACCCTGACAGGTACTGCTGTTCCTATGGGTGCGTGGAGCTGCCCCGTGGATGAGGTCAATAAGCAAAGCATGCATAATAACATCACCGTACTGCCTCATGCTGCGTTCCTTAGCAGACACTCAGCAGGCCTCCCAACCCCGCAGCCATGAGTGAGGCAGGTGACTCAACTCGTCGCAGTCCTGAGTGGTGAGGCCAAGATGGTGAGGGTGGGACTGGGGAGCCAAGATCAGAGAATGGCTTGGTTGGAAAAGTCTTTTGAGACCATCGAGTCCAACCATAGCTGCCCATTACTAAACCTCATCTACCTGTCTCTTAAACACCTCCAGGTGTGGTGATACCACCACCTCCCTGGGCAGCTGTGCCAGTGGCTGACAACCGTTTTGGTGAAGAAATTTACCTGATATCTAATCTGAACTTGCACTGGAACAACTTGAGGCCATTTCCTCTCATCCTATTGCCTGTCACTTGGGAAACCAGCAACCCATCTCACTACAACCTCCTTTCAGGCAGTTGTAGAGAGCGATAAGGTCTCCCCTCAGCCTCCTTCTCTCCAGACTAAACAATCCCAGTTACTTCTCCAGAGCCTTCATGAGCCTCGTTGCCCTTCTCTGGACACACTCCAGCCCCTCAATGTCTTTCTTGCAGTGCGGGGTCCAAATCTGGGCACAGTGTGGGGGGAACTGAACACATGATGGCGGCGGGGAGGGGGCGCTTCACCCCCCCACCGTCGAGAGAACTAGGAAACCAGGGCAGGAAAACTCCGTGGGGGCATAGTTAAAGCCACCCTAGCAGCGCCGTGCACACGAACAGCTAAACACGCCTCGAGATGCCGCCTCTCCCGCTGAGGAGAACGGGCACTTTGCCCCCTCCCCACTCCTCCGGGGCGTGGCTAAGGCGGAGGCCCCGCCCCTCGCTGGGGAAGGAGAAGGGGCCATTCCGGATGGACGCGGCTCTTCCGTAAACACCACCCAGCGCTTCCCCGCGCCCTTCCCCCTGGGCAGGTCCCATTCAGCGCGGGGGAGCCTGCTGAAGAAAATTCCCCTTTCACCTCATATTTCTCCCCGCTTACGGGTCGGAATCGGGAAAAGATAAGGAGTTGGGGTTTTTTTTGCGGGGATAAGCGGCGTTTGACCCGAATCCCTGGGTCTCACTCGCCGTTGGCAGGCAGTAAAAGGAAACGCGCCCCCGCTGTCAGTGGCAGCGATGGACGCGTCCAAGGAAGACACTAATTGTCCGGGCTGGATGCATTAGCGCTGTGGGGGCTGTTTAAAGCCCCGGCGAACGCCGCGCGGGAGGGCGAGCGGTGAGTGACCGGGACGAGCGGGGGCAGCGCTGCCGAGCCGAGCGGTGGTGTCTGGGAAGAGCAGTGGCAGCGCTGCCGCCGGCTGAGCTGCGGTGACCGGGACAAGCAGGGGTAGAGCTGCAGCCGAGCCGAGCTGAGCTGAGCTGAGCTACGCTACGCTGTCCGGGACAAACAGTGGCAGGGCTGCTGCCGGGCTGAGCTCAGCCGGGCCGAGCTGAGCAGCACCATCCGGGACAAGCAGTGTCAGAGCTGTCGCCGAGCCGTGCTCTCCGACAGCCATCCCGCGGCTCACCCCCAGCCTGCGGGGGGAGCCCCGGTCCGAGCCGGCCCTGCCCTGCCCTGCGAGGGGGGTGGCGGGGAGGTGCGGGCGGGCGCTCCGCAGGGCTCCTGCTGCCGCAGTTGGGTTTGGCAGCCCCCGCTGAGGGTTTCTGCTGCGCGTCGCGGCCGCCAGGTGCCCGATCCATCCCGAGGGGCGCAGCCGTCGGGCTCCCCCGCTCCCCCCCCCCCCCCAGCCCCGCTCTAGAGCAAGGGCACCCCGGCCCCTCCCTGGGGCGCCTGGAGGGGAACAGCCGGGGTTTCGTTCCGCGGGGCTGGCAGAGAGCAGGCTCCCCCATCTCCTCCCTTCCCCCCCGGCCCGGGCCTGTCCTTGGAAACGCTGTTTGTTTTGGTCGGCGAGTGCCAAGCTCCTGCCTTTGGTAGCTGTTCAAAACATGGGGCAGGGGGAGGAGACAGGCGGCCAAACAGACGGAAGAAGAGGAGGAGCCGGCGGGGGGAGGCAGGAGGGGTGTCCCTGGCCTCCTCTGGGGATGAGGTGAGGGAGGGTCGGAGCGCGTTGCCCAGATGTGTGGGGTGGGGAGACTGCTGGGGTTGTCCCACACACAGACCTCGGGGGACAGACTTTCATCTTCCTCTTACTTAGATGTTTTTAAGCCTTTAGCAAGAAAAACCTGTATAAAGGGAAGAGTTGTGAAGCCAGGAAGCTAAAGGAGAAAAATGTCGTCTATAAACTCTCAAAACCGAGGCATGAGGCAATTCCTTAACTCCGAACAAAGGCTCTTTTCTGCTCCTGTGCCCTGAGTGCTGATAAAAGTGGAGTCAATGAAAGGAGAACTCGAGCCCAGATGAGATTCATTCGGTGCCAGCTTGAAGATAGTGAGGTCTTAAGCCCGGTAGAATAAACAAAGTTTAGACATTTAAAACTGGACAGGGCACTTTAAAAAGTGTGCATGGATGGAGGAACTTGTATGAACAAAGCAGGGCTCTGGAAAAGCTTTTCTGAAGATGGTATATGAAGAGAAGGCACGTTTCAAACTCCCCATCTCCCCAGATGATTCATAAAATAACTTTTAAAGGAAACCTTTAGGAATAAAAAGCGTGTTTGTGTTCTCTAATCTGATCTTGTAGTCTTGATCAGTCTTAAGTGAATGATTGAGCTGAGTGATGTGACTGTGTAAGAGCAAGATGCCTTTAGGCATCTACAGTGTTGTATTCATTGCATCTTTGCTAAAAAGAATAATCTGAAACTGTCTAAATGGCAACAGAAACCATGAAAAATAAGGTTTTTCCCTTGTTAAATTAATTGGAAGTTGGGTTTGTACGTTTAGAAGATACTTTTAGCTTGGTCTCTGATTTAGAGTTTATTCTTAAAAAAAAACCCTTCAGAATAGTACTGATAGAAAGAAAGTGAACAGTGTAATGAAGCCTAGTGTTAAGTTGTCCAACCTAATATGAAAGTAAGCATCAGTTGTTTTCAATGCAGGAAGAGTAAAGCAGGTTGTAACCACAGGCTGATCCTTTAATAGAATAGGCAGGATATTAAGCTGTGTATTGAACAACAGCCTAATATGTATTACTTAATGAACAACTCGAAAAGAAGATGGTATTGTCTATTCAAGATGGTGAGTTACAAAGAGATCTTGGAAGGTTGAAGAGTTTTCTGAAATAGTTTTATTTGGGAATGATATTAATTTGAACAAAATTCTGTGTGAACTTGGCCCTTAGAAATTTAAGAAGGTTTATGCTGTCTCTAAAAGTGTAAGGAAAAGCAGCTTGTCTAGTGTATGTTGTAAAGAAAGGACTAAGTAACTCATTTGTCTATGTTGTAACTAATTAGAAAAGCCTTTTTTTTGGTTTGTACTTCCCTTTGATGTGCTCAACGAATGTACTTTTTTTCTAAGCTTTTCTGCTGTCAGGCAGCATATGTAAAAACTATAGATGGTGTATCCGTATTCTGCTCGTGTATTCATATATGTTTACTTTGATGTGCTTGTTGTCTTTTTTATCTCTTAGACTTAAAATTTAGCAATAGTGTCCTGAATCTGCAGAATACACCTTCCTTACTATTCCGTTCAAGGCATCCTATTAGGAAATATATTAATTGTGGCAAAGCTTGCACTGTTTTTTCAGTATGTCATCTCCTGTTACGTTGTTGAAACTTCTTAATTTAAATTAAGCCTTCTGAAGCACTTCGCTGGCAACTCTGCTGTCCATGTGTGTGCATGTGCTGTAGGAACAGATATGGTTTGGGTACATCGAGATATGTCATGGGTCTCTGAAATCCAAGTACTTGTTGCCAAAAGATGCTTTGCTGGGACTAGTATGCGAAGACTTAGTGTATATAGAATTTTAATTTCAACTTTAATGATTTTTTCCTCTTGGGAATCAAGATTGGGGTAGGAAATGGCAATGCTGACTTGCCATCGTGGCTGGGTTAGTACTTCCTGTCAGGAGCACATTGTAAATCTGAATATTTATAAATTTGAGTATTTACCAGAATTACTGTACTGGCAGTTAAGAACTTCTTGAAATTATGATGTGTAAATTGCAAGGGAATTTTGCATTTTTAATGGTCATTTAATTTTTTTCCATTTTTTTAACCCCTAAACTGAAGCAGTAGACATCTTGAAGTGCACTTATACTAGGCAAATGCCTTATGGGACCTTTTGGGCCATTACACTGCTATCAGCAATCAATTATTTCAATGGACCAGGTGCATCATTAGCCTTTTGGAGGTTATTTATATATATATAAAGGAGTTCTATACATGATTAAAGGCTAGAAATAGTGTTCTGATGCTGATTCAGAAACAATAGTGGGAAAGTAATACAAGCTTTGCAGGCTCTGTAGGGTTGCTGTATTTAAGAGAGTGGTTCCACATCAACAACCTGGAGTGCGTTTTACAGTTAGGCTACTCCTCACAACTAGTTTCTAGACAGTGCTAGCTCTGAGATCTGTAACACAGATCTTAATCAAATAAATAGTTTTAGTGTCTTGTGTCACATTAACTAGTGACTGATTTCTAATTGTAACTTGGACAAATACAATTCCAAGTCAAAAGTACCCCATACGTTTGGTTTTCTAGGCTCCCTTGCAACTGTCAGTTTTGTTCAGACAATACCATTTAAAATAATCTGCTTGTTTTCAGTTGCTTCTTAGAAATTATAAAGTTGCTGCTCTAATAAAAGAGTTAGGACATTAAGAACCACAACTAATGCTGTAAGTTTTGAACTCATGACCTCTATATTCTGATCAAAAGTCTCTCTTACTGGCTTTTCCAGTAAGGTAATAAACTGTCAACTGTGTTCTTGATGTGATTAATTCTTTTCAATGAAAAACAGCATAAAACATTGCATAAGTAAGGCACTCAAATGCGTCATCTTTCCTCTTGGGAGAGGAGAAGGAGTAAACATACACTTAACAAGTATTAATCATCTCAGTTAACAGGGGAACACTCATTAGTGTAATACTTTGCAAGTTATGAAGACCTATTCAGAATGAGCCAATACCTAAAAAATTAAATGCTCTAAGCTGTAACTAGATGCCATCCTAAAGAAATCTTCATTCCTACACACCTTTTTGTCTATTTCTTGACCCCACAATATGTTGATTCATGTAAGTACACCCAAAGAGCATCCTTTTGCAGCCAAAAATGGCTTTTTCTAGGTCCAGTGGTTGCAAAGTGCAGTATTCCTTGACTGCTGAGGCTGATGGAGTTAATTACAAATGAAATTGTATTACTTAAAGTTGCTGATGAAATAAACTGGCTATGTCTCTTCATAAAGTCTACTGAAGCATGCTTCATGGACTACTTTTGGTATCTGGGCCAGATTCCTTTGGTAGTAATTATGGCTGACTTCCAGTTTCTCATTTTAATATGATTATGAACATGTTTTTTACTTTCTGTCATATAACTGTGATCATCTCTATCGCACTATGCAGCTGTCCAAATTCTATGCAGTAGCAGATTATCTGCCTGGGAGGCAGTGTCTTTGTGTAGACAGAAGCACTATTAAGCGTGACACTTCTTGGTGTTATTTGTCATATATGGTGGATGTAATGTTAGAGGCTTAGAGTTACTATTTCACTTAACAGAAAATCCATCCTCCCTCACCCCTAGGGGGAGTATTTTTTTGGGAGGGGATCTGTGCCATTGTCAATCTGGTTCTGAGCGAAGAGTCACCTAAAGCAGCAGGCCAGACTTCTAGCTACCCCCTGTCTGAAACGTATTTTGAAATATTTGTCTGTTGTCCCTCAGCAACTTCTGTGTTTGCTTCAGAGTTGTTGCACTCAGTGCGGTCCTTTTGTGGAAGGAAGCTAATTGCTTAACATCATTTGTCAGTGAGGTCCACTGGGGGTTGGTAACACTGCGGGATGCCTTTATGGACATTGAGAATTCCCAAAATTCTGACAACATGCAACATAAGGAGTTACTGTGGGTAGTCTTTTATTTTTTAAATATAACCAATTTACAGACTGTTTCTAACATAACTACTAAGGTATGAAATAACAGAAGGTACAAAACTTTCTTGCAGAACAGATATAGTTAGTTAATAAGTGTATGATTCTGCATGTCAAGTCAGATCCTTTCTGTAACACCTTTTTAAGAAAGACTATGTGTTGGTCATTCACAATATAATTATCAGCATGTGACTTTTGAGAAACAAATGAAAAAAATACTAAGTGCTAGTTTATATAAGTGTATTTGTCTTTCTAGGTCTTCTTTACTGTAACAGCTGAAGTGAATCAGAATGCCTCTCAGTGATGACCAGAACAGTGATTCAGATTCTTCACGCCTCTCTGAAAGCACAGCTTCTTCTAGCGACTCTGAATATTCAAGACGGAGCTTTAACAGTGATTTTTCAAGCAAACCCAGTTCCCCATCATGTAAGCCTATTTCAGCCTTACCTGCATCATGCATAGACAGATCAGGCTAACCTATCTCATTTCTCTTTGCTGTCATGGGTAGAACCTGGGATTCTGAATCTCTGTTTAAGAGTATTAAGAGAAAGGCATGGCTTTCTCTCTGCTGTGAAGCAGCGCATCTCCTTGTGTGTGGAACACCACCGGCAGCTGTGTCCGTGGGGGTCTCCCTGTGCACTCCTTCCCTTCAGAAAGTGTAAGAAAAGTGTGCCACTGTGGACGTCCTAATCTTAAAATAATCTAGATGTTGGTAGCAGTCTCCCACTCAAACAGATGTGGTTTTGTGCAAAGGATGGGTTTCTTCTGTTTGCTCCAAAATCTGTAACTTACAGATTTATACTGTTGCATCAAGTTACATGAAATTAATCTTGCATTCACATTTTTTCTTTCATAAATATTAGGATCAAACAGAAAACACGTTTGCACAAGGGAAGTATTTCAAGTAAGGATAAATAAAACCTTCGTTAAGATGTACTTTGTGTTCATGTCTGTAAGGATTCTCAGACTGTGCATACTTTAGTGTCTATGTAAGTGAAGTCTTACATTAAAAAAGTCTTAAATTAAAACAAGCTTGTTAGTGGAGCTGCAATTGGCAGCTGGCTCTTTGTCTTTCTTTACCAGTCTTCAAAGGCTTAATTCCAAATACTAAATTAAATGACAGAATTTTGGGGGGGGCAGAAACTTTGGGAATTTAGTCTTGCTCTCCAATTTAGAGTTTCTGTTTTGTTGTTAATGCTTATTTGAAAAAAGGGAGCGTAACTTATGATGCATCTGCTATGGAACAGAAGTGGGGGATTTTCAAGTCAGTACCTTCAGAACCTTCTGTACAGGCAATAAAACCACAATATAGCCCTTATGTGCACAGAATTATAATGGACATCTGGCATCTGTTATTGCCCATGCTTTTGGTCTGATGGATTTTATAGAACAGTTAAAAGGAAATCTGTGAAATGCAGGATCCTATTTTAAAGGAAAAAGATATCTTAGTTAAGATGCAGAAATACGAAATTTGCTCTTCAAAATGTTATGAGGTTTGTGTGGTTTTGCACATACATACACACACACCCCTGATAAGCTGGGAGTTTCCTGAGTTAGTGTTCTAAGAAGATATAAAGACCTGGTTGTTTCTTCTAGAGTAGTGGAGTCGTATTAGCAAGCAACAACATTTGTAAATGTTAGTATTTTCAGTCACACTCAACAAGTGCAGATATTTAGCGTGAACTGATCTTATTTGTTCCAGCAGCAAGCCCTCCCAAGGCTATAACATTTGATGAACTGATGGCAGCTGCAAAAAATTTGTCAGACTTGACTCTAGCTCATGAAATTGCTGTAAATGCAAATTTTTGCATTAAACAGGAAGACCTTCCACAGAACAGGTAAGAGCCTGAATTTTGCCAAAAGCAGCACTAGAGTTGGGAACAGAGGAGAAATGAACGCATCAGCGAATTAAGACAAAAAAAACAAAGCCAATCCAAAACATCTTGGAAGGCTATAGATTTTTATCTTGCACTTTCAGGAGTCACTGTCAAAGCTATCTTGCTTGGAACAAGTGATGAAGTCCAACTGACTGCTCTGTCTTAAACATGGAAGATAAAATGCTAATGCAGTATGAATACCTGTAGCGAAGATGAGTATCTGGCTGTTCTGTGCAGTTCCAAGCCCTGTGCAGCAGTAGGTAGAAGATCATTGGTGCCATAGTGATAAAAAGACAGGGCTCATCATGAATGTAACTCTAATATTAGCCCCAGCAGAGAAGCAAAAATATCTGGAGATCCAGAGGAAGTGAGATGTAACTTCCTAATGTAGATAGCTAAAATGTTCTCGATTACAGACCTGTTTAACCTAATGACTGTGGTCTTTGTCTTTACTTTGAGTGTTGTGTAAAAAACAAACAAGGTTCTAATTGCACAAGTCCTTGATATTTGATAACTGATAATTGGTTATATGACAGAGAATAGTTTTTGAGAGAGCTTTGTACATAAAATACCAGGTTAAGACAAAGAATAAAAATATGATAAGGAAAAAGAAAAGTAATCTCTCTTTGTCTACATCTGAATTGCCAGCATCACCTTATAAAATAGAGGTGATTTAGGAAAGACTTGTCAGTTTAGACCATATTTTGGGAGCTGATGATTCACAGCCCAAGAAAGATAGGTTTGCAGGGCACAATAACTGGTGAGTTGTTCTGTGTTTCCCAGCAATTTCTTAGGGTAATCTAAAACAAATTTAGAAGAGCTGGTTGGGCATCTTTTCTGTATCTGATTGATTTATTCCACAGCCTTGCAGGCAGAGTGAAGCAAATTGTACACAAAGCGTTTTGGGATCTATTGGAATCAGAACTGAATGAAGATCCTCCGGAGTATGAACATGCTATCAAGCTCTTTGAGGAAATTAAGGAGGTAATGTTCATCTTTCCCTGCCCTCCAGTGTTGTTTTGACAGCTTAGGTCTGAGAGTCTCTTACTTCACTGAAGGATCTGCTAACTCAGTCAAGCCAACACCTTCAAGTTTGTTCTTTTAAAATGAAACCATGGTTATTCAGAACTGCAATAGGTGTCTGTTTATAGCATGTTTGTATTAACAATGATCACATGCACTGTGGCATGTCCTTTCAGCTTTCAGGATGGTTAGTTGCAAGTCAGTGCTTTTCTCAAAGCTTCACAACTTTACCAGCCTCTTTCCAGCAACATTCTATGAGCTTAGGGCATGAACAGGTGTATAAACATGACCACACCTGCCCAAATAAACTTTATTATTCATGAGCATTGCACAAAAGAGCATAGAAACCTTCAATCCTGACACAATAGTAAGTATTCAAAAATTTTAAGTTAGTAAATGTTTGTTTTACAGGGCAGCCTCCCAGTTTTTGAAAGAGTCTCATTGTTGAGACATGCTTTCTGGTTCACCAGCTTTGAGTATTTTTGCAGAAGTGTACTGTGGTTCTTTCAATAGTTCTTTTTTCCTGCTACGTCAGTTAATGCTCAGTCTTAATATATCTTGTTATGGCTGGTCAGTTAAATACACTTGACATTAATATTAAAATCTACTTTAAGTGGTTTGTTTTTTATTGATAAGCATTTCCTCTTTTTTTTTTTTCCCTTCCTACTTTAGATTCTTCTTTCCTTCCTGACTCCTGGAGCAAACAGGATGCACAATCAAATTTGTGAAGTTCTGGATACAGATCTTATAAGACAGCAGGCAGAACATAATGCTGTTGATATTCATGGGCTAGCTAACTATATCATCAACACTATGGGAAAGCTATGTGCTCCAATAAGAGACAATGATATAAAACAGTTAAAAGCAACTGACAATATCGTGGAATTACTGAGGTTGGTATTTGGATGTTTCTTAGTGGAAAAAACTCTTCTCTGAAAGAATACTGGAAGTGGGGGCAAAGTCTTAAAAAGAAATCTTAAGTTGTGTCAGTTTACATAACAGCTGTTCTCACACTATAGGAAAACTTATTTTTATACAGAAGGATTAAAGGGGAGGAACCATGCCACACTGTGACCAGAATATTATGTATATCTTAATTTTTAATGAAGTGGGTAGAATGCCTAGATCAAACACAACCAGCTAAGCCACTGAACAACAAAAGAAGCAGTCTTGTGGTAGTCTGTGTTTTGGAGACTGCTTCTTCAGCCCTGTTCATGCTGACAAAATTTAAACATCACATTTGTACTGTTCCTTCTTGAACTTTTTATTTCGTGTTTCATCTAGGAGGCCAAACTTTGGATTTAAAATCTCTTTAGGAAAGATCTTATTACTTGAACTTGAGTAAAAGGAAAAAAAAAAGGCAGAAACCAGTCTACTATTCCTTAGGTACGCTGAAATGTTAAGAGTAACTGGTGGTTGTTGTTCTGCTGTTTTATTGCAACTCGGAGCGCATACAGCAGGGCTGTCAAACTCACAGCCTGTGGGCTGAATCCATCCCTACACCTTGTTTTATCCGGCCCAGCACCTTGTTTCTACCCTGCGGCAGCGCTGAGCTCTTTGCCCCTACACTCTGCTAGCACTGGTCAGGTGTGCAGTATGTGATGCACGTTACACTGCAGGAGCAGGAGAACAGTGGGAGCCGTGAGTTTGACACCCCTGATATACAGAAA
The DNA here is from genome assembly GCA_033558185.1 of Dromococcyx pavoninus. Classification (NCBI taxonomy): domain Eukaryota; kingdom Metazoa; phylum Chordata; class Aves; order Cuculiformes; family Neomorphidae; genus Dromococcyx; species Dromococcyx pavoninus. The sequence continues at coordinate 914,139 of JAUMJL010000209.1, forward strand.
CCAAAGCAAGTGGATCAGAAGGATTGTTCCTCATGGTGCAATAAATGACTAAAAAAGGAAGATCTCTTTATGTGGGCTGGAATGTACTAATTGATATAGTTCTTGAAAACCCCTTCTTTCTGTTACAGGCCTGTAGCATTTAGTGGTGCTACATATTTGTGCTGTTTTCTGTAACTCACAGCAAGCCTTCTACACAATACTCCTTCAGGTGTCCTGGAAGATAGGTAACATCTGTTACACTGAAATTTCAAGGAAGGAGTTTTCTTTTCCTAGAATTGAAATTAATGTGCTAATGTAGGTGCACCTCACATGTGCTTGTTAAAATCATCAGAGTATTGTAATTGTCAATTATTAAACTTCTCTTTTCAGACAAATATTCCGTGTTTTGGACCTCATGAAAATGGATATGGCTAATTACGCTATTCAAAGCCTTAGGCCATACCTTCAGGATAATTTGGTGGACTACGAAAGAGCAAAATTCCAGGAAATTCTTGAAGAAACACCAAGTAGGTATCACGCTGTATTTAATTTAAACCTTTCTTTGAAAAGAGGATGATTTAAAGACATGCTATAAAATCTATCAATCAGTTGCAGTCAATTTGGAGGAAAACTTCAGAGTTTCTTGTACGGATTGAACTAATGCAAAAATTCTTTGACAAACAAGCTACCAATGGGGAATTGCTTAACTTACTATAAAATATGTTTGTCTGTAATCTGGGGTGCTTTCAGACAAATTTGTATTTGCTAAATTGGTTGATATCTGAGAAACAAATAAACAGTGGTTCTTACCATCTAGAGGTAGAAGTCATACATACTGAAAGATGAGACCAAAACTCTATTGTACACAGTGAGTCTGTTGTTAGTCTGAAATAAACATGTAAAACCAGTTAGGATGCCTGAAAGTGGGAAGGAACAGGATCAATTTTTCAACAAACAAAAGGCCAACTCTGAGGGAAAGGTGATGCAAAGTCAGCTTGATCCTTTATTGCAGGTTTTGTGTAATATGACTAAACAGCACTCGGGAGAATATATTGTCCAAGAAGAAAAAGTAACCTTACTAACTTCTGGAGCAGGGGCTTCTAAAATGGGAAGTCTGAGCCACTGATATGGCCTGTAGTGTTTGTATATGCAGCCTAAGAACTCTTTACAAGCATTTAATTTGCTGTTAATACAGTTTACCTCTTTCATCTCTACTTTCCAGTCCTGTGACCCAACTATTAAAGGCTTCCCTGAGAAAGGGGAAAAAATGCTTTGTGAACTTGGAATTTGAGGCTTTTCTTTTCTACCCAAAAATCTTGACTGAAGTCTTTAAAAATTGTTAGACTAGTTAGCTAAAATTTTTAAGGTGACCGGTGGAAGATGATCAGTGGAAAAAAGGGAGGGCGAGAATTTACATGTATGAAGTCTCAGCTGTCCACTACGTATGTTTAGTCTTCAGAAGTTCAATACTTTTCTTTATATATACAGCTCTTCCTCAAGCTGTTGCTTATTTTAATAAAAGCATGCAGTAAATCTGTGCTCATTTGCAATGCTTAGGTGCCCTGGATCTCACAACAGAATGGATAAAGGAATCTATAGAAGATGAATTGTCATCTATTTCTGATGAATCTTCATCATCCCCTGGTGCTGATAGTAGTTCTAAACCAACTATTAGTCCTATACTGGTGCTAAATAACGGCTACTTGAAACTGTTACAGTGGGAGTATCGCAAAACAATTCCAGAGGTAAAAAGTGTATTTTGGTGTCTTCAGATTTCTAGCTGTGTTGAAACGTTGGTGTAGTATAATAATTCTGCTGTTGATGACAATAGGTGAAGTAATCTCTTGCACTTTTTAAATTTCTGAAGAATAAACTTGAAATTTGGAGAGTAAATGCTAGTCTAGTTTCTGAAATGAGGTGAGCAAGTCACCAACTAGAAAAAAAATATAAAGGTGGTTTTCTCTCTGTCCAATAATAGTTCACCAGGTCCACTCTAAGAGCAGTCTTGGCCATGGTCAAAGGTTGGGCCTTGTACTGACAGCACTTGGTGTTCTGTATCTTTGACAGAAATGACTTATAGCATCCTGTTTTCCAAAAAGCAGCAGGAATGGGTGGGCAGTGTTGCTTTAGAACAGAATTGGTAAAAACTTGAAGCCCCCTGAAGCAGATATTCAACCTTTCTCATGGCTTATAAACAATTGCTTCGAGAAGCAGTGTTCAGTTTTTCCCTCAGGCTCCTTATGACTGACCTCAGCAACTTTCTGTAAAGCCAATTTGAAATTGGCCATCAGTCAGGGCTAAAATTAGCATCAGCAGTGAGCGCCTTAGGCATACTTAGAAGGGCCTGGTAGAGAATTTGCTAAATACGTGAGGATGCTCTTAGTGCTCTCAGTCAGAGGACAGAAGAGAAACCATCTTATTCTTACCTGTCTTCCAGCAGTTTTGAATAAGAGCTACATACAGGTATCCTCTGGTGGATCTGGTTTGTTATACTATGAAGCTACTACCAAACAGCTGAATGTTAATCCCCTGTACTTCTCAGTGGAGGGATTTGGTTAGGATGAACTCTTTCTAACTCAAAATAAGAATTACTTAGGTTCTTGGTATTATCTACTTGCTTTTTGCCTGTAGCAGGTTATGTGTCGCTTGAAGAACCTACTTTAATGGTTGAACTGGTGGCTGTCCTATGCAATTGTTCATCACTGTCCATCAGTTACAGATGGTGACATTTTTCAAAGGAGAGCTGAATTCAGAAGACTATTAGGTCTGTAACCTTCATCACTAAAATGTCCTCGGGATCCCCTGAGCATTCCGCATGATGAGCTGAATTGTTGGTCACAGATTTCTGTCAGCAGTGATGAGGAATAAGATACAATGTTCTCAGTTTCATTTCCACTGAAGACGTTACCTTTCTCCCTGCCACAGGCTTATTTCTGGCAGTCGTACAAAATGTCACTTTATGCAATACTACATATTCAGGGTATCTCAGCTGGTGTCTCTTCTAACTTTGCATATTTGTGTTTAGAAATATTAATGATTCATGTCTACATCCTGTATCTGTCCTTTTCGCTGCCTCTCTCCCTCTGTAATCCTAAATAAGTATTATTGTTTCAATTCTAGACTCTAATAACAGATGAAGGTCGTCTTCAGGAGTTGAAGGAAAAGCTCAATCAACTAAAAATTATAGCTTGTGTTTGTCTCATAACAAACAATATGGTGGGTGCAGCAATTGTAGATGTGCCTGATTTTGCTGACGAACTGAAAAGGATCTGTATTCCTCTTCTTGAAGACATGAACAAGAAGTAAGGCCTTGTTTTTATCACTTTTCTTTTTAAAAAAAATCAGGATATACCAGGTGGATTTGAAAACCCTTGGAAACAATTCAAATGTTATAGCCAATGCTTGTTAATAATAGGAAGATACCAAATTTTAATAATTTGTATCTATATTCCCTTTATAAGTTCACTGTATGTTGGGCACAAGTTTTCAAAGTTGTAATTTAATGAAATCTTAATTGATGTTAATCTACAGATTTTGGAGCCTAGTACTAAAGTTCATTCCTACACTCCTAATACGAGAGAGAGTGTGGCAGTATGTTAACGAATTGTCTTGCCAGTTGCTTCTCCCTGGTTGTAGGTAGTTTAAACTACTTGGTTCCCTATTTGTGCTACCACTTGCGCTACAAACAAGTCTGTGATCTGAAAGTGTGTCTTACAGAATAGTTTTCCACTCTGCCTTTTCTCATGAAATGCTGTGCATGTGTCCCAGGAAAACACCTCTGCATAAGGGCAAGATGAACTGGTGTCACTGCTGCACACTTGAAATGACTTTTTTCCCCCTTTTGAATCACAATTAAGTACTTATTTTATCTTCCATGTGGAGATTTATCCTGTATCTGTAGATGTGCATAAATATACAGAAGCAAAAGAACTTTTCTGAATTCTGTCATTGCAGAGAGCAGGTTGAAAATAAAGTGGAAAGGAGACAAGCGAGGTCTGTGCTACAGAAACTGCAGAAATCAATGCTTTTCTGTTTCTTTCTTCCAGAAGTTTTGATTTGAAGGAGGCTCTGAATGCCATCGGTGTCCAGATTTGCAGCAAAGTGAACAGATCCCTAACTGAAAGAGGTCTTCCCACTCTTAATGCAGAAATGCAGAGTAATTTAACGGGTCAGATCGCTCATATTGTTGAGGAGAATAATCCCATCAGTTCCTTGATTGGTTAGTAAGATAATACATAATTGTCTTATTGTATGTATCAGAATATAAACATATTCCCAGTAAACTTAATCAGATATCTTTTAAGTATTTTTTCTTACTGCATTAAAATACTGAAACAACTAAGAGCAAGAAACTGTGGTTTACCTATAGATGGTGTTCTTGATATGCTGCAGAGCATGGTTCATTGCAGCTAGAAATAATTTGCCATGGTTTAGCCCCCACCCGGCTAAATTCAGCAGCTAAGAATTGTGCAGTTGGGCTCCCAAATTCCCACCCCTGGCACCCAGAGGATGGGAGGAGGAAAATGAGAGAAAGAGGGCTTGTGGATTGGAAACTAAAACCACAGCTTTAATGAAATCTTTATAATAATAGTAATAATGATTAAAATAATTAGACAGTAATGAAATATGTATGAATACCTGAGATCACACCCCTACCCCACTCCTCGATGACTGTATATCACCACAAAGGCAGTAGAGCAGACACGGGGGAATGGGAGTTGAACTCAGAAACTGGCTTCAGGGATGCACAGATCTGAGGTCAGGAACAATCAAACGAGGTCCTCAATGGACGTCGGCCATCACAGAAGAGAGCAAGACCCTCATGATCACTCAGTTTTATACTGAGTATAATATATATTGGATGGAGTGCTCTGTTGGTCAGTTTGGGATCACCTGTCCTGTCTGCCCCTCCCTAAAGGTGCAGCCTTTTTTCACCAGCTCAAGGATGGCCTTGGTTACTAGAGGAATAAATACAAACGCTTGCCTCTCTGCATACCAGTGCTCCATGTTATCACTCCTCGAGAGAAACTCTCTGAAAGCCATACAATTAGCTTTCAGAAAAATGAAGTTACTTTAGACTAAGGCCCAGCCAGAGTCAGAGTCACCTCCATTAACTCAAACCATAGCATACTTTTAAAAGTGTATGTGCAAACAAGCTTGGACATGCTAATGTTTTCAAGAAGAATTTAGAAAAATGGGTGCTATTCTGTTTCCCTTCTGTCAGTTCTGTTTTTAAACGTAGTGGATTTTTTCTCTTAGTCTGCTTTATATTGGGTAATACAACTTGTTGCAGCAGGTTTTTGCTGTGTCCACCTTCCAGGAGCCAACTCTAAGAAGCTTTCTCTATTGTTTCCCACTGCAAAATGGGCTTGGGAAAGAGTTGTTACTTACATTGTTGATTTTTTGCTGTGCTGATGTGCACGGTGCTTATAAAAGTCAGTATAGTTTCATCTTGGGGTTTACATTTGTTCTGAGCATACTTTATATTCCGTTCCAGACAAACGAATCCAGTTCTTCATGAGAAGCTTGCTTGCTCTTCCAAGTTTTCAGAAGCGTATGCCTACTATGCCAGGAGGCCTTTCTGTGGTTCAGACAGAGATGGAGTTTGTTGGATCTCAGTATGCAAGCATTGTAAACTTTAACAAAAAAGTATATGGACCGTTCTATGCAAACATATTTAGAAAACTACTTGCTCCTGAGACACCAATGGAGAAAGCAGAGACAGAAACAGCTACCAATTAAAAAAATGTGACCTATTTTCATATGCCTTTTTTTTATCTTCCAAGACAGTGATTTGACATCCCCACTAAGAACAGCCCCCTCCAGTGACTATTATGAGAGAGAGAGATCTCTTAAAATACATGTAGATAGTTTCTTAAATTCACTGGAAATAAATTAATTTTGAGGACATATATATTTTAATAGACTAAATTTGTTTAATGGATTGTGTCGCTTGTAATAGCCAGTGAATTATTCATTTCCAAGGTAAGCATTTATTGTGACGTGCAGTGGGAAAGAGCTGGCAAAGTAATTACTGTTTTGCCACCATTAAAACAATGTTATTTTTAAAATTAAATATATTTACGTATAGCAATGCAATTATAAAATGTCAGAACAATTGTAGATAAAATGTACTATGCTTACATAGTATTTTTCTAGAGCAACATATAATAAAGCAATTGTTTCTGGGAAGACTTTGAAGCAAAAAAAAGTATGGTGTTACTGCTTCTGTAACCAGAACCAGGTTCATAGTAGGTCAAGTTCTGGTATTCCTGCAGTTACTGAAACCAGAACTTAGCCTCTGTTACATTAAGGAATGCCAGTATTATAAGCTGTTCAGAGTATAGCAGTTGCAGAAGAAGCGTTCACCTCTTAAAGTAGGAATAATTCAGAACTTCTTAACTGTAATTGAGTTTAATGATAAACACCTAAGAAACATGATGTTGGGGGAGTGGAGTAAATTGCTGTATATAATGTTTATAGGCATTTTGTTTATCCCGTAGAGGTCATACAGATCTGAAATCTAATCTTTAATATGTGTATGGACTGATATTTGATCTTAATGGGTATTAAGTATTTTTAAGTTGGATGTTTCTGACCTTTATTCCCAAGAACACTTGAGACTGACCTTACAGAGTACCACAGAGCATCTTCCCCTTGTATATTCTGTTAAATGAGGGCATAACTTTTTCAAAACTTATACTTGGATCTGAAAGGCAGAACTCGGTGGTTAGTCATTCTTGATAATGTGATTAGATTCACTAAGTTTGTGAGATATACTGAAGATTTCTTCAAATTCTTTTTGAATAGGCCCCAATACTTAGTTCCCTTTAAGGCAACAGGAATCTCATATAAGAAAATTAATAGACTTGAAAGTGAGAAATGTGGGAGTAAAACTTCTGTAAGTTTACACAGGCTTTATCTTACATATTTCAGCTTACTGGGAATAAATACTGCAGGAATACATGTTATAGACGTATTGTTGTCTATGAAATTGAACCATAATTTACTTGAAAATTATCTTTTAATATATTGCCATATAATAGTCCTTTTAAATTGTCATTAGATATATAAAAACTCCATGTGGTACAAGTTATATAGCTTGTTCTTATTATTTTATATTACAATCTATTTTTTATGGAGAGATAAAAAATTGCCTGTAAAAGCTGACTGTCACACAAATTATGTATGTACTTTACTGTGTCTATGATAAAGGTCTAAAAAACTGGGCATTATTAGCACTGTGGTTTTGTAGTCCATTTTTTCAGAATTGTCTCCCCTTCTTTTTTACTAAGGGAAACTACTTCTAGTTGTTCCTCAGTGTTCAAGGACTTTGGCCGCACGTACGCAATAAGAAAAACTTTCTTAAGAATGCCTTTTTAGAAAAAACTTTCTCTAGTGCACTTCTGCTCTGTCCCTCGAAAAATATTGCAAAAAATAAACATATATGTTTTAAAGGCAACCGTTTCCTGAAGCCTAAAAAAAATGAGAAAGGAACTCTTAGAATATAGTAATTGTGCCACTAGGTAAAACTGGCTTGCTCAGATGAATATGAAGTTTTGATACACAATTCAAAATCATCAAGAGAAGAATGCATTTTGAAAGCAGCTATGGAGAACTAAATCTTAGTGATTTGCTACATCCTTAGAAATACCTATTTTGAACTTCAGCCAAAAGAGGATTTTGTGAACGTTTGAAGTTGTGGTTTATAACACATTTATATGAACATTTTATCATAATACTTTATATGCATTCTATTGTAAAAGTATCAGTCAAATTATAGATCTTTAATGTACTGAGTGAACTGTCATACTAGTTTTTACCAAAAATGAGGATTCAGTGGGGTTTTTTTGGTGATTAAGGTGATTTGCAAAGGGCATTTTGTAGCATGGCCTATGTTTCAAGTGATTGTTTAATGTATCTTAATTTTTATTTAATAGTTCAAACATGAACATTGCATCTGTTTAATGTTATGTGTTGCATGCTGTTTATGCTACCATGGCTGGAATGCTCTTGCCTCTACTCTGAAGTTGTCCTTTTGAAACAAGATGTTGTTCTGTAGCAGCTTTTTTGTTGACATACAAATATTTGAGGTTTTGTATGCATTAAATTTTGTTTGTGATACCATTGGTGGTGAAAAATCATTTATGCAAGTTGTTTCTTAAATGTAATGGATTCTTAAATGCGGAAGATAAATGATTGCACTAATAATACATTGTGACTCTCTTCTTTTTTCTGTACCTTCTCAGTTCCAGCTGGGGCATAGAGTAGTGAGTTTAATCCAGCTGCACAGATAATGTTCAGAACAGTCACTTGCTTGAATCTGACTCCTTAGAAGAAAGTTGTATTTGGTTTGCATGGCAAGGTTTTGATAGCAGCAGGGCTCAACTAGTGGCTTCAGTGAGAAGCTGCTAGAAGTTTCTTCCATGTCTGATAGAGCTAATGCCAGCTGCCTCCACGATGCCTAATAAGATGGTAGCACCTCTGGGATAATGTATTTAAGGAGGGGCAAAGAAATGCAGAACAGCAGCCAGAGAGAGGGTTTAAGCAAGATGAACAGCTCTGCAAGCACCAATGTCAGTGAAGAAGAAGGGTGAGAAGGTGCTCCAGGTGCTGGAGCAGCTACCCACCTGCAGCCCGTGGAGGATCCTACACCTGGGCAGGTGGACGCACCTGAAGGAGACTGTGACCCTGTGGGAAGCCTGTGCTGGAGCAGTCTGTTCCTGAAGGTCTGCATGCTGTGGAAGAGGCACATGCTGGAGCAATTTGTGAAGATCTGCAGCCTGTGGAAGGATACTGGAGAAGTTTGTGAAGGACTGTCTGCTATGGCAAGGACCCCATGATGAAGCAGGGGAAGAGGGTGAGGGGGAAGGATCAGCAGAGACAGCAGGTGATGAACTGACTGCAACTCCTATGCCCCATCTCCTTGCACAGCTGGTTGGGAAGAAGTAGAGAAGTCAGGAGTGAAGTTAAGCCCAGGAAGAAGAGGGGATGGGGGTGGGGAAGTGCGTTAAGATTTGGTTTTATTTCTCATTACCCTACTCTGATTTGATTGGCAATAAATTAAATTAATTTCTCTGAGTCGAGTCTGTTTTCAGCATGACAGTAATTGCTGAGTGATCTCTCCCTGTCCTTATCTCAACCCACGAGCCTTTTGTTATATTTTGTTCTCTCCCCTATCCAGCTGAGGAAGGGGAGTGATGGAGTGCTTTGGTGGGCACCTGGCATCCAGAGTCAACCCAAGACAGAAGCAATTTGTATATTCGATCATAGCTCCACTCTTGTGAATGACGGAGTCTCCAGACTGGAAGATGTTGGAGGGGAGGGCTATGCCAGATATCCAGAGTGGTGAGTGGCAATAAAGGTGGAAGAGGAAGTAGGTTTTGCTGTTGTTTTTTCTGCAGGAAGAGGAAGCATCAAATAAAGGTGGTCAGTTTAAAACAGCTGAACTGTTTCATTCACAACATTGTATAGACAAGCTGTGGAACACCTTGTCCAGAATCTGGCACAATGAAGAGTTATTTGGTTGCAGGAGAACCAGTCAACATGTAGCTGATGGATATTCTTTTTTCCATCTATGATTTTTAATTAAATGTGACTGATGGTTCCATATTGCTCCACTTTTAGTAGCGTTGTGCTAAATAACTGCAGAATTCAGCCAGTCTTGAAATGCTAGGTGTCCTGCATGTGCCTATGTCAACTGTGCCGAGAATAAGCTCAAAACATGATGTTTCTTGAACTTATAGTACTTTTAAAAGGACTGCCAACTCAGTCATGTCTGGATTTTGATCTTTTGTAATCCCTGATTTTTTTTTTAATCCCCCTGTGAACAATTTAAAATAGCTCCAAGGCAAAGTTACACTAAAGAATACCTGAAAGTACATAGTGCTGAATTTTCAAATCTGTAAAATCATAAAAATTTCCTTGTGATAAACTTATGGCTGAAGCTTGTGCTGTCTACTACAGGCTAGGTTTTCTCTAGGCAATAATAATAACAAAAAAAATAGGCAAAGAACTTAACCAACTGTAATGGGTGCCTGGTTTAGAAAGGTAAGAATCATAGAATTAGTTTGGGTTGGAGAGGACTTCAAAGATAATTCAGTTCCACCCTTGCTGCCATGGGCAAAGATACCTCCCACCAGACCAGGTTGCTCAAGGCCACATCCAACCTGCCCTTGAACACTTCCAGGGAGGGGGCATCCACAACTTCCCTGGACAATCTGTGCCAGTGCCTCACCACCCTCATGGTGAAGAATTTCTTCCTAATGTCTTACCTAAATCTTTGCCCTTCCAATTTAAAGCCATTCCTTCTCATTCTATAATCCTCTAACTCCCACTTTTAATTTATTAAAGTTTTCTATTGTCGAAGCAATCATAATTTCTGGTTATATGTCAACCACAGCTAACGGACCAGGTTGCAGAGTAATGGGTCATGAGACTGAAATAGTTGCTTGGTGAGCATGTAGTTGGTAAAGATGGAAGTCTGCGTAGGATGTTGTAGGATTGCCGTGTATTAAACAAACTCTTCATGCTGCATGTCTGCTTTAGGCAGGAAACCGAATAGAAGTGGTCTGAAACGTTGCTACTCTCATGTTTATCCTGGGCCTTCATGTCCAGGATTCGTGGAGGCCAGACCAAACTTGGTGAACTTTACTCATGCAGAATCTGAGCCAGGCCAGCTGTGTGTGCCCTAAGTACTCTTTGCATGCTCTGGCTTTAAAATGCTCTTAGCCGTCATTATGTGTGTACTGGCAAAATCTTACTGACACAGGAATTTGCAAAGATCACAAATGTTACTTGTGTGATCTTAAACCAGGGAAGATGAGTAGTCCCCTACTTGACGGGGATCTTGGTGTCTCTATGGCACCAACACTTGCAATGAAAAACAAAAAAGAAGTCAATTTGTAGGTGATTGACCTAGGCATTCACAGAATCATAGCACATTTTGGGTCAGAAGGGACCTTAAACATCATCCAGTTCCAACCCCAGTGCCATGGGAAGGGACACCTCCCACTAGATCAGGTTGCTCAAAGCCCCATCCAACCTGGCGTTGAACACCTCCAGTGATGGGGTATCCCATTCAACACTAAGATTGGGAAAAGGCAAAAATAATGTGTAAAGCTTGTGCTCTCACGTTGCTTTGCATGCCGTAAGTTATGAAAACCCCTGGTTTGTAACTGAATTGCTCTGTGCCCCACTTTGCCTTCTCCTGGGTGGGGTGGGGGCAGGCCATGCGGGGGTGGGGGGGGTGGGGGAACCTGCTTCACAATGTGGAGAGGAACCTCCAAATGCTGAGGTCCTAACATCCCGTATGAGGAGCCAGGGCATTGGGAGGTGGTCTGGAGACCCCTGCCAGGCAGGGAGCATCCTGTTGGATATGAGGAAAAGGTTCTTCTGATACCAAAAATGCCGGCATAACTTGTTTTGGAGTTTTAGAAAGCAGCATCCTGTACTTCCATGCTGGACCTTTGAGGAAATGATTTCCATCAAGCATGCGTAAAGAGACAAGATTTGGTTACAGAATATATTTTCCACTTCCGTTCATATGGATAAATTTTCCCAGAAATCTTATGCATATTCTATTAATTTCCAAGGACTAATTTTAATTTTATTATGAAATTCACAACAGTCAAATCTCTGCTAGTGGGAGCTTTGGAGTCAGCTCTGTCTGACCTTGGATTTTAGATAAGGAAGGATGACAAACAAAGGTGATTATAAAAGAAGACACATCTGTTCAGCACAGACCATATTGAACACGAGACGTTACCATTTCCCTTTGAACAATGCCTGGAAAAACACTGGAAAAAAACATACTATCAAGAAAACATGCTATCAGAGAGGTATTTTGTCTAACTTTCAAAAAATACAGTTTCTTAGATGAAACAACTCTACTTTAGCCTAAATCAAAATACTCCACTTTTTATAATAATAGTGACTTCTTGTACCACTTCACCTAGAGTGTGGTGGAGCACTAGAACAGGTTGCCAGGGAAGCAGCCACAGTGCCAAGCCTGGCAATATTAAAGAAGCATTTCGACAATGTACTCAGACACACAGCGTGAACTTTGGGGTTGTCCTGTGTAGGGACAGGAGTTGGACTCAATGACTTTAAACTGGAAGGGGGAAAATTAGATTAGACATTAGGAAGAAATTCTTCATGCTGAGGGTGGTGAGACACTGGAACCTGTTGCCCAGGGTGCCCCCTCCCTGGAGGTGTTCAAGGCCAGGTTGGATGTGTCCCTGAGCAGCCTGGTCTGGTGGGAGGTGTCCCTGGCCATGGCAGTGGGGGTGCAACTGGATTATCTTTATGGATCCTTCCAACCCAAGCCATGATTCTATGATCCTTGTGTGTCCCTACCAACTCAAGTCACTCCGTGATTCTCTGCCCGCCCCCAGAGTGGCCCCAGCACCGCCCCCAGAGAGGCCTCAGCACTGTCTCGTGCCCGGAACCTTGGAGCGCGGCCGGTGCGGCGGGGGGGGGGACCTCGTGCGGCTGCAGCACCGCGGGTCCGTCGCCTTCGCGCTCCGCCGCGGCGCTCCTGGAGGTGATGGAGGCGCTGGCAGCCGAGCTGGGCGCTCTGACCCCGGAGCAGGCAGCGGCTCCTGTGAATACAGTGGAGGTTGGCGGCGGCCCCGGGGCGGGCGGGAGCGGCGACTGGCAGGGCGGGCGCCGGGGAAGGGGCGACACGTGTCGGACACTGCTGGGGGCTGGGGGGGGTTGTGCCCCTGTACTCAGGGCTGGTGAGGCCGCACCTCGAGTGCTTTGTTCGGTTTTGGGCCCCTCACTACAAGAAAGACTTTGAGGGGCTGGAGCATGTCCAGAGAAGAGCAAAGAGGTTGGTGAAGGGACTGGAGAACAAGTCCTATGAGGAGCAGCTGAGGGAACTGGGGTTATTTAGCCTAGAGAAGAGGAGGCTGAGGGGAAACCACATCACTGTCTACAACTGCCTGAAAGGAGATTGTGGCGAGGTGGGTGCTCGTCTTTTCTCCCAAGTGACAGGCGATAGGATGAGAGGGAATGGCCTCAAATTGCACCAGGGGAGGTTCAGATTAGACATCAGGAAAAATTTCTTCACTTGAAAGGGTGCTCAGGCACTGGCACAGCTGCCCAGAAAGGTGGTTGAGTCACCATTCTGGAAGTGTTTAAGAGACAGGTAGATGAGGTGCTCAGGGGTGTGGTTTAGTAGTGGGCAGGTATGGTTGGACTCGGTGATCTCAAAGGTCTTTTCCAACCATGCAGTTCTATGATTCTGTGAGATGGAAGGTGAGCACCTCTCTGCGCGCCTCTCTCCCCACCCGCCTGCACCGGCGGCCGCAGAGTGGCTGCAGTGCATGCGTGGCTTCCTCAGCACCAGGGTCCCTGCCCCACAGTGACTGCGTGACATCCTTCAGGTGCCTGGGGAGAGGCTGGGACACCTGGGTCTGTTTAGCCTGGAGAATAGAAGGCTGAGAGGGGGTCTCATCAATGCTTATGAGTATCTAAAGGGCAGGGTCAAGGGGATGGGTCAAGACTCTTCTTAACACTGCCCGACAACAGGACCAGGGGCAACAAACAGGAACACAGGAAGTTCCATCTGAACATAAAAAAAAACTTGTTTACTGTGAGGGTGATAGAGCAATGGAACAGGCTGCCCAGAGAGGTTGCAAAATCTCCTTCTCTGGGGGTATTCAAAATCCGCTTGGACACGTTCCTTGTGCAGCCTGGTATAGCTGAACCTGCTTTAGTAGGAGGGTTGGACTAGATGATCTCCGGAGGTGCTTCCAACCCCAACCATTCTGTGATTCTGAACTTGGCCAGCCAGGCTGCCAGCCCTGGCCTCTGCCTGGCCCATGCACTGCACACACAAGCAAAGAGGTTTCCATCCTCATCACCAATTCCTTTAAAGTTTGTTCATTACCTTCCTGTGGGGAGAGCAGGAAGGTGAAGGCTGTGTTTCAGGTCTGTTTGACTGGACTGGGCTTTTTGTGGAGAAACAGATCACCAGAAATGGAGCCCAAAGCCTTGTGTTATGCTTTGCCATGAATTCATCTCCGTGCTCCTGCACTGTGAGGGACAGCATTACACCACAGCTACAGCATTTCCATGTACTTCTAAATCAGGGGTGTCAAACTCACGGCTCTCGCCGTTCTCCTGCTCCTGCAGCGTAAGGCACGTCACACACTGCACACGTGACCAGTGCTGGCAGAGCATAGGGGCAAAGAGCTCAGGAGTTCAGGAGTTTTTATGAATAGATCTGATTTTGAATATTGTTACTGCTTAAAAATAATAATAAAAAGCCAGACAAAAAAGCTCAAGCATCTTAGATGTTTGGTCACTCCTTAGACAAGATGATTCAAACTGGTTTTTTTTTTCATTTTCAGGAAAAATGGAGACTTCTTCCAGCATTTCTAAAGGTTAGTGTTATGGATTCATTTTAGGGCCTGAATGCTTCATCTCCTTTCTGACTTTACATTCCCTTCTTCTAGCCTTTGCTGTTCCCCAAAATACCTGCCTTCACTTTCATATACCAGGACTGTCAAACTCACGGCTCCCACTGTTCTCCTGCTCCTGCAGCGTAACGTGCATCACATGCTGCACGCATGACCAGTGCTGGCAGAGCGTAGGGGCAAAGAGCTTGGTGCTGCTGCTGGGTAGAAGCAAGGTGCCGGGCTGGATAAAACAAGGTGGAGGGACGGATTCGGCCTGTGCGCCGTGAGTTTGACACCTCTGCTCCATGTGGATTTTGCAATTACTTTTTTTTTTAGTTCAATGCAATTATAAATAAACTTGTTGCACAGAATAGTGTCTTGATTAATTTACAGATGAATTTGTGGAGGCACTTTTGTATAGGTGTTCTCAGTGAATAATGTATTTGTGTAGTTCCCAGATTACTTTGCTGTTTTACTGGCACTCAGATATTCCTATTGGTGGTCTTTATATAAGACTGCAATGTTAGTTTTTTGGTTGTGTTTGTCACAGGAAGCACATAACCACAGACCTGGATTCTCCAAAGGCTTGAATATATGTATATCTTCCTTTGTGAAGTCAGAGCTTGACTGAACTCGAAGATTATTTATATCTTAATTTCAGTCGTACTCATGTAATCTGGTATTAGTCGAAAGCACAGTTCTATATAAAATGTAATAACAGGACTAACAAAGAGTTGGAAGTGAATAAAGAGAAAGGCAGTAATGAAAATTATATCATAAAAATGGCAGGTGTAGTCTGTGATGTGCATAGGTACCTTCAGGGAACTGCAACCACCTCTCCACCCATCATCAGTCTTCCGAAATGTTGCCTACTTCAGCAAAGTTCTTTTCAGCCCCACTATTAGTTAATTCCTTTCCTTACCAGTTTCAATACCTGTGCTTCTCTTTTTATTGCACTCTTGAGAGTCTGGTCCTGGCAGGAAAACAAAGTTAAAAGTCAGTCACAGATTGTGTGTTTTCGCTTTGGTTCAGGGCTGTGAAGATGCTTCAGGGCCCTGATAAATCCCATTTCTGAGTCTCTCCTAGCAACCACATGAATTTCCATCACGAGCCTGAGCTAGTGATGTTGTCTGAATTCTTGAGACTCTTAAAAAGGGAAGGCTGCTGATTGTGAGGTGCAGTTTATTGTGTGCTTTATGCCAAGTTTATCCATCTCACATTATTTCCAGCCAGTGAGCCCTTTACTGTAGGACTGCTGATGGTGGTCTGGCCTTTCTGTGGCGTGTTGGTTTATTTATACCAGCAGTGATTCTGTTATACAAACCCGATGTTGTGCATTACAGTAGCTATAATGGAGCTTTCTTTCAATAAAGCTGTCGATATTGCCTCATAAAAAAAGTGGAAAGAGCTACCAGCCTGATTTCTAGACACTATTAAATCTGTAATATTTTCTTGCCTATGTCATAGGATGTGCAGTGTTTTTGTAAATTAGGGAAACTTTTCTAAATAATTTTGCTCTGGAGACACACCTCCCTTGTCTTAACCCATAAAGGCTTCACTGAGCAGCTGGATTCGTCATGCTAAGCTTCCCATTTCTTTCTAATAATTTCAGAATGAGCTGTTGTCTATCATGCGAGCTCGCTAAATGCATCTGTTTTCTGTATGAAGTTTTAAGTCTTGTAACATGTGAGTTGTCATGGGATGTTTCAAAGCTTAAAGCCCTTGGTGAGTGTGTAAGCGTGTGTCTTAATATCAGCTGGCGCTCTTCCCTTTTCAAGGCTGGATTTTGCACTGCAGTTAGGATAGTTACTCCTTTTATTTCTGCAAATGCCAATCTAGTAAGAAAAGGAATGTTTCTCTTAGTATTCCTTCAAGCCAAAATCTCTCTTTTTTTTTCTTTAATCCCACATCATTTTACTTAGTATAATCCCCCTTCTTTTGATTGCTATAAATGCCTGGAATTGAAATCCTTGAAATGTACTGTATCAACTCATTACATGAGGGAACTGGTTACCTTTGGGTGTGTTCTCTGTCTTCCTGCCTACAAATCAAACTCAGATTTCTTATGAGTATCCCACCTTCCTGTGACTATTTCCTTGCTTGTTGACTTCTCTCTTTCACACCTCACTTTTGTTCCATCTCCCCTGTCTCACTGACCCTCCCTTTTATTCTTCTTTGTGCCACCTGCTCTTGTTAGGATGCATACAACTTATTTCTCAAGCAGCACACATGGTTAATTATAATACCAGTGGTTGAAATTGTTTCAAAAGAATGGCAAACTGATAAAATATTTTGACTTAAAATGGCTCCTGCTGTTTACATGAATTTCAGAGTCTATTGGGTGTTTACTTTGTACAGTTACTGAATTACTTTTCTGATTCAGAAGAGTGACAGCTCTGGTGTAAACTTGGAACTGTAGGGTGTAGAACCAGACCAACTGTCCAGGCACTTTCAGAAGTTTGCCAACTGAAAGAATTTAGTACAGATTCAACAGCACTTATAAATGCTGGTATCTTAATTTCTGCCTTGTATGATTAATGTTATTGAAGCTAATTTTATTTGCTGCATGCATGTATTTTCCAGGTGAAAGGACTTGTGAAGCAGCACATAGACTCATTCAATTATTTCATCAACGTAGAGGTATGCTTTCTTGGTGGGAAGGGAGTGGCTTTTAGTACTCAGAAAAGGCACATGCTTCTATTTTATTTTATGTTTTTTCTCCTCCAGATAAAGAAAATCATGAAGGCCAATGAAAAAGTTACAAGTGATGCTGACCCAATGTGGTACTTGAAGTAAGTGTGGAATGATTTCCGTATCAGTAGAAGCATGAGTACTATCACATGAGCTTGTTACTGGCTATTAAATAATTATAGGCACCTGAGTAGGTATACATCAAGAGAGTATTTTCCATGACTTTATCTCTTATTTGGAGCGAAAGATGAAAGTGAAAGATGGGAAGATTTAAAGAATAATCACGTGGAGCAGAACGAATAGCCAGCTATTAACAATACCTTGCGTCACCATTTTTCAGTAGTTTAGTAATCTTGGATGGCAGGTGGGAGTTTCTTTTTGTCTGTTTGCAAAGGTAACTTGGGGTTTATTGCATGCGCAGTTAAAATCTTAACTAACTTGAACACAGATCGAATGCAATGAATTACTTTGGGAGGAATCATTGCTCGTTATTAATCAACATACATTGGTCAAAGTAACTTTGTTTTTTCAGCGTATGTAGAATTCTGCTTCCTTCAGGTTGCCTGAAAAGTATTTGGCTCATTGCTGATTTTGGAACTGTTCGTGTTACAGGTACCTCAATATCTATGTGGGTACTCCAGATGTGGACGAAAGCTTCAATGTGACACGACCTGTATCACCTCATGAGGTATTAATGTCTGCATCTGCCTTGTCTGGGAATGTTTTGGATGGTAGCTGCGTGCAGCTTTATTTTGAGTACACGCATCCTACATTAAGTGATACAAGCCTGCCACCATTGCCATAGAAAGAGGCCTCAGATATTTAGACATCACATAATAGATTTTTTTAATTTTATTTTTATTCTGACACGTGGGAGTAGCTGTACTCAGTGTTTCATGGTAGCTGTATTTGATGGGTTTCCATGAAATTAGTGACAAGTACTTCTCTTGGTTAATCTTGTGGCTCTCCTTGGGACAGAGCTGAAGTCCTCAGAGTAAGATATAGAGTTCTGTGATGTTTTTATTATCTTATTTTTAATATAAGCCTTGCTACTGTCTCCACCATAGGTCACTTCATTCTCTCTTTCCCTCTCAGTCTTGTTTGGGAATGTATCTCTGATTTTTTACTCATAGTTTTTAAGCTTGAGTCAGAAGCAAGTGTATAGAGTTTGGGGAGAAACAGGTGGAAGTTGATAAAATTATAAGAAATGGCAGAAAAACTTTAGCCTTATGGGGAGCATACTTAACTGCTTTGCGTTGCTGTAAGTATGTAGGTTACAAATGGAATGTGTACTTCTGCAATAAATATGCACTTTGGAGAACAAACGCTGCTGTGGCTGAAATCAGAGAGTGTGTTGCTTTTGACAGGATATAAAGTGGCTTCTGTAAGTATAAGAAAGCCTTAAATTAAGATAAGGTTTGGACCTTCTAGGACTCCTTCCAGGTATCTAAAGCTGTTCATTTCCCTTCAGACATTGCTTGGGAACAAAACATTCCTCTCCTGCTGTGGTGCTTTGAGATTTATACCTGTGCAACAGAGACACTGACAACCTCTTTTTGGCCTCAGGATGTGAGCTGAGCTTGGAACTTGCACTCACCTACATACAGCCTGTTGTCTGCATAATAAATCAGTCCACGTGTCAGATGCCTTTTTTTTCCTTGCTGTATACACGTGGTACTTGAAGTTGGGTTGTTTTTTTTTTCCTTCATGTAATGTATGTGGCACACTTTAGAGTCTATGAAATACATTCTGTGCTTTGGAGAAATTCTGTTAAAAAAAGCCGTCTAGTGGCTGCCTCTTGTGCATAGCCAGGATTCTGCCTCCAGTGACCTGACTCGGATCTCATTTAGTTTGATGGGAAGATTTTAATTAAGACCAATAACTCAACAGTCAACAGTGCAGTTGAATGTAATATGGGACAGTTATGGATCTCACAAATGTGTAGCTAATGTTAAATCAGTAGATATGAATGTGCACAAAATGCAGCATGGAAGATTTTCTACATACGAATGAAAGTCAATGAAAAGAAAAAATTTGTGGTCAGCAACTCATCGGCAAGAATCCAGGTATTAAAATGCTTGCTTGCTTTATAACTGAAGTGACTGTACATGCAGAAGAGGGCAAAGTAAATGCTTTGTAGAGCGTATTGACCTTGAATTTAGAATAACCTGCTCTTGCATCTCAGGTACATCCTCATTGATGCTTAATACTAGTGCATAGTTTCTTTTTTTTTCAGTGTGTTATACACACGTGAAGGGCACAGTTATTTTCTTAAATAGGATGCTGATCAGGTCCACACAGTGGTGCAGTTTAAAAAACAAACCAAAAAGATTGAATACTTATGATTACATCATCATATGTCTGTTAGACTTATAAAATTCCTTCCCAAAGACAACTGAAATGATCAGATTTTCATAAGGATCTGAGTATTTGGGATATTTTTAATGAAATTTTGGAGTTTTCATGTCCTTGGTTTGCTTGAAGATGAAGTCATGCCTGTCTTTTACCTCTGGGTGTCTCAAGTAAGGAGATGTTAACTCAAGGAAGGTGATACAAAAATGCAAGTGCTGGAATATCACACTGTGTAATTCTTACTTTATATTTGTGTCTAGTGTGGACAAAGCACAGACAAAGAATCTCAAAGCTTTTATTTCCCCAAGTAACACTAATGAAGCTGCTCAGTTCTCCTTCTCATGCAGTCCTTTTAGGATTTTCATCAACTATTCATACAGATTAATTTAATTAGAAAATGGAAATATTCTCAGTTACTTTTACATTCAATGAGGTTGCTGGGAGCACAGTGGGACCCAGTTTCTTACAAGTCACAGCTTGAAAACTGCTGGTGCACATCTCTTTTTTTTATTACTAGGGAAGGGGTTTATTTTTTAAAATGGAGAGAAAAAGCATACAGTTTGCAATGATTCTTGAGGCATATTTTTCCATGCAGTTGCATCTTCACTGTGCAGCACAATCTTAATTGACTTTTATTAATGCATAAGGAATACACTGAGAGGCTATAGAATCATAAATGTACAAGTCTGAGTACGGGTAGTCCTATAATCCTGGAGCTCAAAGGAATGGAACGCTCACTGAAGTCATGAATGACCTCCTGTGAGTGGCCCTGTTGTATTCAGAAAATGCAGAAAACCTTGTCTTGCTTGAAGATACCTTAAGGGTCAGCAACAGAGTCATAGAGTGAGGTTGAGGAGAGCAGACTGGAAAGATAGGATTAGAAATGACTGAGCCTTAGGCTATGTAATGTCCTAGATTTGTGTATCCTGCTTCTCTTGCTGTCTGAGGAATTTGCAGACAAATTCTGGGAATCTTTACAGGAAGTGATACTGTAGTGAGCCTTCTGTAAATCATCTTCAGAAACAGTACGATATAGAGAGATTTGCCCATTCTAATAGTAAGGTAATGCAGTGTCCCTCTCACTCTCATGTATTTCCCTTCTATCAAACTTCGTGGGAGAGCACAACTCTTCAGCTGTTGTGAATCTTCATGTGGAAATGTCCCTGAGCTGAGCACTGCTCTCAGAGCCTATGGCATTGTATGGTCTTTGTGTCTGCTCTGCTGATTAGACCTCTTTGTTTAATTAAACAGTTTAGGAGTTATGCCCTGCAGTGCTGTCCTCTGAAGACACAGATCCACTGGCTGCTTTTGAGACATCACAGTGATTGTGTTTGAGGGTTTTGTTTGTTTGTTTCGTCTTTAGCAGGAGATTCTGTCAAATGTAGTCCAGGTACCATGAAGAGCTTGGTCAAGCTTTGCTTTTCTCGGTTTCTTTGTGAACACTTACAGGAAACCAGGCAAACATGGGATGCTTTAAGAGAGACTCTTCAGCTTGTAAGCCGAGATTTAACCATATGACTGTTCTCCTTTTAGTGCCGCCTGAGAGACATGACTTATTCTGCCCCGATTACAGTGGACATTGAATATACACGAGGTAGCCAGAGAATCATACGCAATGCATTACCCATTGGCAGGTAGGATACCGTGTGTGGAGCTTCTGGTATTGGTTATCATTTGCTGCTGTGTTGGGAAGAGTTTTTACTGCAAAATAAATGTAGGCTGACCTTACTTTCTTGTTACAAGAAAGAGTGATCGGGCAAATCTTGATAAACAGCTGTACCAGATGTGATTGTTAGGTTCTGTTATAAGATCTTGTTTTGCAAAAATTTCTGGAAATCTGTCTCCTTCCAGAGAAGGATGGATGTTGTCTGTGTTTGTATTCACACAAAACCAAAGAGGGAAATATGAAAAAGAATGCTAGAACTGCAAGTGGCATCATTGCAAAATTAAAAGTACTGGTTTTAGTAGTAACTGTAAAATCATTGCTAGTTGTTGAATAAACCAGATTCCTAGTAAGACTGCAGTATAAAAACACAAACCCAAATGAATGTAAGCATTCCTTGACTTCATTACAGGGTGACAGAATAGTTCAGGTTGGAAGAGATCTCAGGAGTTCTCCAGTACAACCTCCTGCTCAAAATGGGGTCAGCTCTGTGATCAGACAGGATTGCCTACCCTGTGAGGTCTTGAAGACCTACATGGATGGAGACTCCCCAGCTTCTCCATGCAACTTCTTCCAAGTTTTGCCTGTACATCTGTAGTTTCTCTTTATTTCCTCCCTAAGCATAGAATATGATTTTAATTCTTGGACTATTTTCCACTGCTTCATACTTGCTGCAGGCTTCTGTGCTTATGACACGAGAGAAATCAGAGCTGTAACTGGGGAAGCTTCATGCCTAAGTTTTGTGTTTGAGGCACTGTTTGTCTGCAGCCCTAAACTGTGATTGCTGTGTGAGAAATCAGATCTGAAACGTCTTTTTCTGATTAAAACTGGTAGCAGTGGATCTTTAATGGCATGTTCTTCAGTGCAGGCTCTACTGGTTTTGGGGACGTCAGTAATCATAGGCTTTGGTGACTGCACTTGTCAAGGATGCCTGTAGTAGCTGCATAAAAATTAAATAGGAATCTACAGTTTTTGCCAGTAGATGTCCAGTTTCAGGTCTGTCTCCTCAAACTATATTTGTTGAAATAAGGAGACGTTAAAGTAATGTGTTCCAGTGTATTCTAATGACCTGTGATTGGCCATTGGAATGCGCTGCCCAGGGAGGTGGTGGAGTCATCATCCCTGGAGGTGTTTGAAAGTAGATTGGGTGAGGCACTTAGTGCCATGGTTTAGACGACGAGTAGGTGTTGGTGTTGGGTTATAGGTTGGACTAGATGATCTCAAAGGTCTTTTCCAACCTTGTGATACTGTGATACTGTGACCTTAAAACGTGTTTTTTCCATTTTTTTCAGCATGGTTTTTGTTCTGAATTTGACCATTCATATTTTTGTATCTGAATCTAAAGTAAAAGCCTATCTGGTTTTCTTGCAGAATGCCTATAATGCTGCGTAGCTCCAATTGTGTTCTCACTGGGAAAACTCCAGCAGAATTTGCCAAACTTAATGAATGTCCATTAGATCCAGGTATATTTGCCACTCATGTTCGGTTTTTGCCATCTGTGCTTTTAGTTTTAAATCTTTTCCAGTAAAGAAATACCCCATTGGTATGTTTCCTGTGGCTGTGATGTCCTTGTAGGAACTTCTCAAGTGTATGCTTGTAACTGAAAGAAATTGGCAGGCTTTTGAAATATTAAGAAATTACTGACAGCATGAACTGTTTGTATTTGCAGACAGAGTTCTCAACTACAAAAACAACACAGCAAAATTCTGAAAAAGTTGAGAAGCATATATAGTATTGTGTGCAGTGATCTGTTACGTGGGAACAGAGACAGAGTTCATTCGTGACAGTGAAGTGGATCAGGGGAGGATAGAACTCTCCAGAGTGGGAACTCTCATTTGCTGCCTTTTATAAAGCAAGAATAAAGTGTTACCTGAGAATATTTGAAGTGTAGAGAGGAGATGAAGTGTTATAACAAGCAACTACTTTGGTTTTTATCTGTTGCCTTTGAAGCGTGCACTGGACCTGCACTGTGCTTGCCTATGATGGAAAGATACAGTGACATGAAGTGCTGTGCTGGAGGAGCACTGACAGATAACTACAGTTTAAGAGAGGAATCTAACATGGCTCACGTGCAGGTTCTTTATATTGTCTTAGATACGACAAGGCCATTAAAATACTTTTTTAAAAGCAATACAAAAGAAATTTCTCCCTGGATCACTGGAGAGAGCAAGTTAGTAATTATAAAAGACTTATTTTCTTTATTTGCCATCAAGCATTTGAAATGGCCAGTTCTTTTTCTGACAGGCAGTATTTTTACCTGATTTGTAGAACTAACAGTTCTGTAACATCTTTTAATGAGTATGGTTACCTTTACATATTTGGTATTTTTTACAGCTTTGCAGTTTTTGATCTGCCTGTGAGTTCTTGCTGTCAAAGTACTTCCCAAATAAAGTCTTTTATCCCAAATACTATGTGTGAACCTAGCAACAGTTCTCTTTAGTCTAGTGGAACAATTTTGTAGTTATCCTAGGTTCCACTCAGAATTTATTCTTTACTCTTTTAAGGGAGAATTTACTTTCCTGTTTTGTCCTTTGTGTACTTACTGTGTACTTTCTAATAATTTATATTCAAAGGCATATTGAAGGAGGTGAATAAGGTGCAAGGGTCCTGACATGCAAAATCTAATTTTTCTGTTAAATAGGTGGCTATTTCATCGTTAAAGGTGTAGAGAAAGTCATTCTTATTCAAGAGCAGTTATCCAAAAACAGAATCATTGTGGAAGCTGATAGAAAAGGCACAGTTGGCGCTTCCGTTACCAGGTATGGTTAATGCCTGCATTTACTTAAAGGAGATACAACTAAAGCATTAGAAGTTCATTGTTGTAGTTGTGTGGTTTTCTTCCTAGTAAAGTTGAATGGGAAAAATCTGTAGACATTTATTACCCCTCACTTGCTACTGTTGATCTGTACAATCAAGTGTCACTCCCAAAATCAGTTAGTACAGTATTCCCAAAAATAAGTGGGAATTTCTCTTGTGCTTCATCTCAGACTAGTAAAAAGCAAGTTCTAATTTTCAACACAACAAAATACACTACCTAACTGATGGTGTTTGGTCTCATTTTGCAGCAAGTAACATGTAACTACTGCAGTGGAAATTGGATGTAACTGCTTTTGCCTGGCTCTGTAAATCAAACTGGTGAAAAAGCTTTTATAGGCAATTGAAAAGGAAACAAAAATTACATTCTTGTAGTAAGTAAATTATTAAAAATGGCAAGGTAGTCTAAATTTGGCTTTTCCTCCTCAACTGAGTTTTATTTTTATGGTGTTTGCCTTTTGGTTTGTTTTAAGCTGCATGATAGTATAGTATGGCACTTGTTACTGTTCAGTGTGGGAGCTGTTTTTTTCTCCTCCAGAGGCCTCTCGTGTGTCCGTCTCTCCTAGCTCTGTTACTGTTCCACAGCAAGCCTAGATGAGGTTAAACATGCAATACAAAGTACTGTTATCTCAGTACTGTTGTTGCCACAGTACTTGTGTACAGTTTGACCTTGTGGGTTACATCCAAAGCATGCAAAGATGATTTTGGAAAGTTCAGGCTTCTACTTGCTTAAGTTGAGTATTGACCTTCCCCATCACAGGTGACAATACACTGTTTTCTTGGAGTTACAGGGTGATGCCTGGCTATTGTAATGTAATTTTTAAAAGGGGAGAAGGTGGGATTAGTTAAACTGAAAGATTACTCAGATTTGTTAAGTTTTATACACGAGTCTAGGAGTGTCAGTGCAAACTTTCTGTTGAACATAGTATTTTTTTTCATTTCAGTTCCACTCATGAGAAGAAGAGCAGAACAAATATGGTTGTGAAACAAGGAAGATTTTATCTGAGGCACAACACTCTGTCAGAAGATATTCCCATTGCTATCATATTTAAGGTAATAAAACTGTTGCTTTGAAAAAAGCCACAAGCTGTGCTGTAGCTCAGAACAAAGATTGGCAGCACCTCTCAGAAGGACTATATACAGAAGGACTTGGCAGGGCTTAGAGAATGCAAGCTTTTTTCCCTGGGAAGGCATCTTTACTATACAGCAGAAAGGAGAAAAAGAACTTAATTTTTCTGCAAGGAGAGCACTGCTGTGGCAAGACAAATGCTGCCACCTCCTTACTGCTCTGTAAGGTCCCTGTGCCCTGCTGCCTGTGCTCCTGTTGCTGCAGAAAGGCAGAAAGGTTTTGTTTTCTTTTGTTATGGGCTATGTTGCAAAGTTGTGTGAAGGGTATTCACTTCTGGTTATGGGCTGCTGAGTAGCTCAGAACCCTTTGTTTCAGGTCTGGGGACATGGCATAGCCATGAGCTCATTATACGTGACTTCCAGTCATAACTGTAAACAAAACTGGTAGCCTTTGGGGAAGTTTTGCAATACTTAGACCTATTCCTAAATCCTTTAAGATTACTAGAGTGGCTTTTATTTCTTGGCAGTTTGCTTCCTTTCCTTGTAAATGAACTCTGCCTCAGTCAGAATACTGCAGTGTCACAGTTTAGCCCCGACTTAGCTAAATTCGGCAGCTGAGAACCGTGCAGTTGGGCTCCCAAATTCTAACCCTCCACCCCCAGGGGAAAGGGAAAGAGGAAAATGAGAGGAAAAAGGCTTGCAGATTGGAAAATAAAACTACAGATTTAATGAAATGATGATAATAATAGTAATAATGATTAAAATAGTTAGACTGTAATGAAATATGTACAAATACCTGAGATCACGCCCCTACCCCACTCCTCCATGACTGTACATCACCACAAACTCTGTGGAACAGACACGAGGGAATGGGTCTGTGGCTAGGAGGGAGCTGAACTCAGGCATGGATTCAGGGATGCACAGATCTGGGGTCAGGAAAAATCAGACAAACAAGGTCCTCACTGGATGGTGGCCATGACAGAAGAGAGTGAGACCCTTGTGATCTCTCAATTTTATACTGAGTATGATGTATATGGGATGGAATACTCTGTTGGTCAGTTTGGGTTCACCTGTCCTGTCTGCACCTCCCTGAAGATGCGGCCTTTTTCGCCTCTATGTACTTACGGCACTCCACCATTTCAAGTATGGCCTTCGTTACTAGAGGATTGAGTATAAACATTTGCCTTTCTGCATACCAGTGTTCCATGTTATCACTTCCAGAGGGAAACTGTCTGAAAGAAAAAACATGCAGTTAGCTTTCAGAAAAAGTTACTTTAAACTTAGGCCAAGCCAGAGTCAGAATCACCCCAGTTAACTCAAACCATAACATGCCGAGTCCGTGCTTGATGCAGGAACACTCACTAGTATCATTTTCAGTGCAGTGAATGCATGGGCAGGCATTCCAGCTTTGAAGTGACCTCTGGTGGGACTAACAAAGGACTACGAGGCATCCACCCCTGGTTCTGGGCAAGAATTGGAGAGTATTTGCCCTGACAGCTGAGCTGGTGACAGTGTCTCTCATTTGCCTCAAAACTACCAGTTGCTTTCTTTGACCCTTTGCTTCTCTCATTTTAATTCATTCAAGGCTACACACAGCTGAGAGTGTAACAATGACTTCTCCCTAGCTGCCCAAATAGGACTGGAAGCAGTCTGGTACCCCGTCTCTCTGAGGTATTGAACGCATGGGCAACAGCCAGTAAAGATGGTGGGTGGATGTGTGCTGTCTGGCTGCTGGAAAAGACAGCAGGGCATGGTCAGGCCTGGAGCTAGGACCTTTCCTCCTGACAGCTGGTAGCTCCTTCCAGTCCTGTAGGATTTGCTACCTGCCTATGGGCTTGCAGCATGGTGCACTCTCTGTGCAGAAGGAAATTGAGCAGCTGTCTTGGAGATGCTGTCACAGGGAAGGTGGCTTAGGGCACAAAAATGCCTCTGGATCTAGCAACCAGTAAAAGTAAATCCTATAGCTCCCTTTTTTTCTTATCTGTAATGTTTTGCGGCACAGAAGGTTCGGGGAGGTGATAGTTACTCAAGGAAATAAATTGCCAGGAGAGGGCAGCACTTGCCCACAGCATCCAGGCAGTTTCTTCCTGCAGTCCTTACTTGTTGGCATTGACAAGTACAGACTTTCTGTATTACCACTGCTATTTGGCCGATTGAGAATTCTAATAGTCAGTTTTCTTGTAGGAAGTATTTTGGTTTTGGTACTAGGAAATAAATTAATAATTGGATTTAGACTTGAGAAACAAATGTCTGTTATCTCTGATTAAGCTAATCTCTTCAAGAAGTTGGAGGAGATCATCTGATTTTAATGACCAGTGTTAAAGGAGGTTGAGAAATTATTTGTGGACAGAAATGCACGTGAAAGCGTCAGGATTATATTCACAACTTTTCTGTTGCAGGAAAGTGTTAATTTGGCTCTTAACCCATTTGCTAGATTACCAAACAGCTGGATTCCACCATCACTTACAGACTTTTATTACATTTTGTCACCCCCTGCTGGTGTAGATAAATACCTGCTTACAGAAGAGTAACTGGTCTGGATTATTAAGTCTGAGGAGGTGATAGTTGGGTTGTTTTTTTAAGCAGCATTGTCCTGACTGTTTGATTACCTTCTGACAATGCTATAATTATCCCTCTGCCTGTATGTATCTTTTGCATTTTTGATAATGTTGCATAATTTTTCATTTATTTAATGAACAAGGTGTAACAGTTGTCAGAAACTCTTGGCAGTAGTGCTTTTCAAGTATTTGTAATGATTTGATCCAGTAGCAAATCAGCAGCACTCATTTTAATTACTTTGAATGTTCCGTTCTCGACCAGCACTTAACTGTTCTTGCATGTGGTAGTTTTCCTTACCTTTCCTTTAATGACATGTGAACTTCAGGGATCTTCTGTCCACTTTTGATGAGTCTCCAGCTGGAAACTAAAAATCCCAGATAGCCTTTTCAGTGGATTCTTAGGCAACACCAACCTTTTAGCTTTCTTGAGCATTGCTGTAATGTGGTATTACTTTGTTGTATTTAACTGCTAGAAGCAAGGTTACAAATGCTATAGCCCTGAAACTGGAAAATCCCTGATGTAGGGATCCCTGTGTAGCCTCAGCTCTCTTACATGGCTGGCTGTATTATGCATTGGAGACTTGGAAAACCAAGGAGAATAATTCCTTTCTGCTGAGACATAAGCCTCAGGCACGGAGCGTGCATCTTCGTCATTACTAGTAAGTGGTTTGCTTCTTGTAGTGTAGTTATTCACATCTGCAAGAGACAAACGTAAGCTGTACAGACAATTGTTGATTGAAAACTAAAGTGAGAAGACAAAAATCTGTTGTTCTGCATTTCCTCCCAGACCAACATCCAGGCTGCAACCAAGTTCCACAGGCCTTTGAGTTTTGACTAAGAAAATGACTAGTAATTAGTAGAGGGCTGCTATCCAGTACATGGGCCAGGGACTATCTGAGAGTCAGTAGGAGAAAGTTGGGCTATTTTGGATTGTCCTTCTATTCCTGGAGTGTTAAATAGCCCAGTGTTCTTCTGAATGACTTAAGATGTCGATCAGGTACATAAATAATTGTAGCTTTATAGAAATCCAAGCAAGTATTTGAGATCTATGATCTAACATGGGTTTAGAGTTGCTGCAACTGTAAAGTGGAGGCATGGTAATATCTCTTAAACATATTCATCTAAAGCAAGGGCTGTGAAGTAGAAAGCATTACAAATACTACCCCCTGACAGAAGTGAGGCATAAAATTCATACAGAGCTCCCTCTATCTACGATCTAAGAGCACGTTTACGTTTCAGACCTGGATACATCTTAGCTATGTGCTAGGACAAGACCTGAACATACAGTGTTCCCCATTCTGTCTTTCATGGAGAGGAAAGATACCCAGGTGCATGCATTGTGTGTGGGAACAGGACTGTAGATCTAAAGGTCCCTTGGTCTGGGTACTTGGGGAGACCGGGCTGTGTAGCATCACCCTAAAGGGGGCATCTGCCTTGCAGTTCATCCTCACCCACAGTCTTTCCTAAACTGCAAGCCCAAATGACCTGTTCTGCTGGTTTGCTTTTCTGCCGTCCAAACCCGTAAAGATCTTTGCAATTGGCACATTCAGAGATTTAATAGTTACTTGTGCTGAACACATGTAAAGTTTTAGTTTTGTGATGTTTGACACATTGACCTCAGCTAACTGAAATTTGATAGGCTAATTTGATTGGCACTATTCTAGGACAGGCCTGAAGGGTCTGTTCATCAGATGTGGGGAGGTAACGCTTTGTTACTGTGCTGGCTTAAAAACATTTTCCCTGACATTTGTTCTTGAAAGTGACTGGGGCATTTGTGCAGCCGCTGTATATGTAAATGCAGGTTTTAGATTCAAGTAGTGCTATAAATTGGTCAGATTTGCTTCCAATGTATGTATTTGTTGAGGTTAAAGGGTTGTGAGCTGGCTTGTAATGGGAAACAGACACAACTAATTTGCTTCATGCTTACTGTGTAACACTGCTTCATTAGTTAATGTACACATATAACTGGAATGATACCTAGGATGTTCCGAGTCGACTTGCAACCGCAAGAGATCTTTGTTTTAGCTGTGTTGGTTGTGCACAGGTCACAGGGCTGTGTGAACTGTGCATAGTGGAGTTTCTGAGTATGTCGGGTTATGAGCTAGACATGCTTTTCCTAGGGGACCTCAGACAGTTTTAGGTAGCAATGAACATTAGAGGAAGTGTGGAGTATTTATGTAGAATTTAAGGGTCTTTCTGTCTTGAAAAACATCAGGGCTACAGGTGAGGTGGTGCTTCTTTTGCAGGGAGCTCCCTACATTGCAGAGAGTTAGAGCTGTTTCAAGGTAAGGGCTATTTTCCTTCTGAGTGTGTGATCTAGATTTGGTAGACTTGAGCCCTGCGAGCTGAAGTAAGTGAAGATTGCATGCTGCACCAAAACTGGTTGGGGGAGGAAGAGAATTCTAAGTAACCTAGGGGTCTTAAAAGTTGAATTTTACGACCTGAATCACTACGTGAAGTGTCTTTAGTTTCTGTGGGAGCTGTAAGAAGCTGCTCTATGACTTAGAGCAAAAGATTTGAGCAGCAGGTCAAGTTTCATTTTTACAAACCTGTGTTTATCTTGGAGCTGTTAAGATGCAACTCTAGAGGAGCAGCTGAATGGTGGTCTTACTGGATCTGCAGAGTTACAGGTTCCCATGGCTGCAGTTTCATAGGTCGTATCTTTTGAATTATGAAAGCTCCAGACCAATTCTGTCTGTGATGTCAACCTTGAACTTCACTGACATCTTTTTAATCCAGTCATCTGTCTGTCTCCGTTCTGTAATTTAGCCTGATGGACTGCAGAGCTACATTCTAGGGAAGTGCCATGGAAACGCCTAGACATCATCATTAAGACACAAGCTGGGGGAGGAAGAGCTGGGCTCACACTCTCTCATGTATGCTCTCTCCTTTGTACATGTGTGTGTGCGCACACACACACACACATGTTTTGTGCAGCAGAAACCTCCCACAGTCTTAAAAGTGATTGACCCTGGTTGGACACTTGCTGCCACTTGAAATGAGGATGATCTGGGTATTCTGAATGTTTGCTTGACTACTCTGTCTTATGTGCTTTGACTATTAGCATTACAACTATGCTCGTCAACAGCCTGCTACCGTCTCCCTCCTCATCCTTTCGCTGCTACTGTTAAGTTATCCATTTGCAATGTCTCTTTCCCCTACGGTCTCCTGTAAAATTATCCCTTTGAAATACTGCCTTGCAATCAAAAATAAACAAGACATCTTGTTTCCTGCTTTGTCTTTATATTAATTCCCTTTCCCTTGGCTTTGTCCTGGGATCGTGAGCACTTTAAGTATAGGACCCATTCCTACTTTGCATGTCTTCAGTGTTTGTGTAACACAAGCCACAACCCAGGAACATTTTGTTCCTATCCTAGTGATGTTACAGGCTAATTCTGGGGGTGGGGTGGTTTTTTTGGTAGAAGTACAACATCAGGGTCAAATTTTCTAAAAGAAAGTGTTAAGATTACAAATCTATCTGATACCAGCATGGGCCTGTTGCTTGCCTTATTAGCATTGCATGTAGTTGGATTTGTGTGTGCCACTCTGCCCATGATCGTTGAGAATACAGAGAATAAATGGGGTTACTTTTAGACTATTGTGTCAGCCCACCTTTTTCAGTCATTTGCCTAAGTTTTTAGTCATGAATTATAAATTAATTTTCCTTAATTTCCACTTATCTAACAATACAATGTGTATTATTTGGGGGTATATCCCAGCCTTTCCCACACACAAATTCAGAATTCTAAAGTGAGTTGCTACTACAAACTTCAACTAGAAAATCAACATGGCCATAATGACACGTCTTGTTTCTCATCTTGTTGGTGTCAGACTTTTGACCAAAGAATTCATAAAGTTAGAAAATACTATTATATCAAGCCTCTTTTATTTACTGTAGCTTTCTGGCTTTTAGTGAATGAAAGAGCATAGTAAAAGTACAAGTTGACTTTTTTCCCGACTTGTTTTGTTCACTTTTTACATGATCCTTATGATCTGGTTGCCATACTAAAGTTAACTTGGTGGACAGAAATAGGGTAATATCAGCTTGTACTTGATGTGTTTTTGATAGATGTGTTCCTGGTATACATGCCTAGAATGGCACAAAGATTCCCTTGGTAAAGTTTTGTTCTGCTATAGGCTAAGTGAAATAGTGATATGAGTCCAGTTGTGGTTCCTGAATTGATTTGCAGGTCAGCTGTTTGGTCCTAGACACATGGAAAATGACTGTTGTGAAGCTTTCATGCTTTTTGTAGACTTTCTTATGAGTTCGGGTGTCAGGTAATAAGGGATTTTGTTAACTTCTCTGCTGAGGTTTTTTGATTACTGTGTGACCTTATTTATAAGGGTGAGGAAGCATACTAATGTTTGAAAACCAGAGATCTGAACTACAGTAATATCACATGGGCAGATTCTGGTTCTGGAAGAGCCTTTAGATCAGAAGGGTGACTACTTAGTGCAGGGATGTCAAACCCACAGCTCCCGCTGTTCTCTTGCTCCTGCAGTGTAACGCACATCACACCTGCTGCACACGATTGGCACTAGCAGGAGCGTAGGGACAAGGAGTTCGGGGCTGCCACTGGGTGCCAGACTGGATAAAACAAGGTGGAGGGACAGATTCTGCCCATGGGCCATGAGTTTGACACCCCTGACTTAGTGGGAGCAAACTATGAAGGAACACTCTTGTCAGGTAGTGTACCTGCATCTTGATTTGTCGCTCAAGTCTGTCTGAGGTAGTGGAATTGTGATCTGTGCTTTGCACTGAAATGGAAGTGTTCTCACACTGTTACGAGTGTGTGCTACTTTTGCACTGCTTTTAATTTCAATTAAACCACAAGGTAAAGATACAAAGTTGTAATTTAAAGGAACATCAACCAACCACTTCTTTGTCAAAAAATAAAGAAAAAACGAAAGAAAAGAAAAAGACTGCCTATTTCACAATTAGAACAACAGTTTTGCAAGAGTATAACATTAGCTAAGAGTTAAGCAAAGTGACACCCAGTGAAGGCAATAAGAAGGAAAGGTATTTGTGCATTTTTTAGGAAAATGTAACTTTTTGGGACACTGCCAGTTTTTAATCAGAACCAGAATGGAGTCTACATAGGCCATTATTTACAATGGTTTTTGTGGCAGGCAGTTTGAGGAATAATATGAATGAGAACGTAACCTCCTCACAAAGTTCTGAGAAACATATTATAACTCAGCCAGAAGAGGTTTAGTGAGATTATTCTGGTTTTTGATATGGCAGAGCTCCAGGCAAATGTGTGAAGGGGGGAGCTTTAGCACCATCTGGAATCCACAAAGGTCTTCACTGCTGGCTGCCACCTTGAAATACTTACCGATAGAGAGATTTTTCTAAACCTGTTAAGCGCTTTCTTAGTTTATTAAGCTTTTTCTGCAGTATGAAGTCTAACAAGGTGTCCCAAGGATCAGTGAAATAATAGAATGGCTTTCAAGTGGGATTGTGTGGTGAAGTCATCTTCTAAATGCAGAGCTGCAAAGGAGGTAAATTGTAAACGTTTCTCAAATGGGACGTGCTGCATCACAGTCAACTGAGTTTGTGAAATTGCTTGTGGTGAGAGACCATGTGTAATCTTTTAAGAAATTTCACATTCCTTTATTTATTGTAGATTCTGACTTGGTTTTCATTGTTACACACATAAGATTGTTATTACCTGGTATTTATTTTTTTCTTAAGAAAAAGCATAGAATTTAACTCCTGTCAATGAAGAAAAAGGTGCTCTCCAAAGAGTGTTTGTGTGTGTTCCTGCTGCTTATCAAGATCTCCATTTAGTGTTCTTCCCTAGCTAGAATATGTGCTGCCAGTGCCAGATGGCACAGTTTCTTAGAGAAGAAGTAGCTTTTGCTTAGTAGTAATACAGACAAACA
Organism: Dromococcyx pavoninus; assembly: GCA_033558185.1. Taxonomy (NCBI): domain Eukaryota; kingdom Metazoa; phylum Chordata; class Aves; order Cuculiformes; family Neomorphidae; genus Dromococcyx; species Dromococcyx pavoninus. The sequence continues at coordinate 947,558 of JAUMJL010000209.1, forward strand.
ATACCAAATTAGCATAAGCAAATGTCAGTGAGTTAACATAAAGCCTGTGCTATTTCTGTCTTTTCTTCTTTTACTAGGCCATGGGTGTGGAGAGTGACCAAGAGATTGTGCAAATGATTGGCACAGAGGAACACGTGATGGCTGCATTTGCTCCTAGTCTGGAAGAATGCCAAAAAGCTCAGATTTTTACACAGATGCAGGTGTGTCTTTTCACATGGCCAGAGGCCATAAAAATCTAAAGACGGTGGGTATTGGACACTTTGCTATGTCAGCAATCGACATACACTTCATGTTTTGAGTTTTGGTTTTAGGGGGTTATCTTAAGCTAAGGGTTTTCAAGGGGCAGGACTTTACAAAAGTAAGGTTTTGCTCTCATTGCCTAACTGGAAAAAATCAAAGACAAGAAACTCTTCGTTTTCAGAAGCCCAGGGTTATGTTCTAATGTATGGGACAAGTAATGATATCCATAAGATTAAGGGTTTTTGTTGAGAACGATTCCTATTTTTTAAAAAGGAATTGCGTGGCCCATTTTGCAGAAGCTCCATTGATGCAGACATGACCATTTCATCATAAGTATATGATGTCCTCCAATTCTAATCGCTATACTTGTATAAAACCTGCAATTAAAACCACCCTCCATCCTGCTAAAGATTCGCCAGAATTCTCTTCAGCTCATGTGTACTTTTTAATTAGCCAGAACACAGGCTATTTTGGCAACAGCATTACCATCATGTACATATTAATTTGCTAGAAGACGCTTTTGAATATTAGTCTTATTTCTGCTGTTTCATTTTAAACTTTCTCAGAACTTTCCACATGTGATGTTGAGTGCTGTAAAGTGAACGTGTTTCTAGTTTGTATCTTTTGGGGTTTTTCAGGGTTAGAGGTAGCATGAAGGCCTTCCTAATTCAGAGTCAGAAGAGTAAAGTGGTGATGCTGGAGGAACACAGAGGAATGTGAAGCATCCAGGAAAGTAGAAAAACAAAAATACAGAAGTTACTCTGTGCAAGAAATGTCAAATAAAATGAAAAAAAAAGTGAACTATTTGGGAAGAAGGTAGCAGCTGGAAAGGAGAGTCTGACATTTAATAGAGAGGGTAATTCTTTAGCATAGGGGTGATGGCTTCATTTCCAGGCAGGAACTTACTGTGTGGACACAAAAGAACTGGAGGTGAAGAGTCAAATTAAATAAGCTAGGTGTCTTGGAATTTAATAATCATTTTTCCTATATCTTTGCAATCTCCTTTCTTTTAATATTGTGGTAATCATTCTCTTTAACCACTTCCCATTTTGAATGCTACCAATATATGATCAACAACATGTTGTATATTTAATTATAGTCAATTGTGTCAATTTTCAAGAATTTATTAGGTATTCTGCACTTTGCTTGGAGTTTGTGTGTGTGTGTAGGTTTGTATTGGTTACAATTCTAATATTTACTCAAGTTCATTCTCACCCTTGACAGGCATTGAAGTACATTGGAAACAAAGTACGAAGGCAAAGGATGTGGGGAGGCCCAAAGAAAACAAAGATGGAAGAAGCACGAGAGCTGTTAGCATCAACTATTCTGACCCACGTTCTTGTATGTAATGGTTTTTTTTTTAAATCGGAGTAAATTTGTGTGGTTATTTGTAGTGTGAGTTTTGCTGGCAGGGAAAAATGTCTGATAGTTTTATAGCTGAGATAAAGTAAATCATCCTCAAAATAAATGGGAAGATTTGGATCGAGTCAAAAGTAATCTTTGTGTTTATGAAATGCTGTGTTATTGAACTACTTACGTTACTATGCTTTTTTTCTGCACAGCCTATCACCATAGTGGTATCAGCTGTTCAAGAACTTATTCTTGTGACCTATACCTTTATTCTGGTTTGTTTTCATTTTCTGTCTGTTTCAATGTCACTAATGTATATTACTTTGAGCATTTTTTAAGAAGGCAAAGTACACAAAACCCTTTTGTAACTCCTTGGTCAGCCCAGATTACCTGTTGATTTAAATGTATGTGTTTGTCTGAATAAAAACTAAGGAACTGATCCTGAAAAATCAGTATGTTTTTCTTCTTTTTTTTGTTTACAGGTAAAGGAATTCAATTTTCGTGCCAAGTGCATATACACAGCAGTGATGGTGCGCAGAGTAATTTTGGCTCAAGGAGAAAATAAAGTAGATGACAGAGACTACTATGGAAATAAACGTTTGGAGTTGGCAGGGCAGGTGAGTTTTTACTTCAGAGCAAAGTGCACTGTTGGAGTTTTGTTACTGTCTGTTTTTAAAAGATGCAGAATAAGGAGCATCCCTGTCTTCTAGGTTGAAGTGGGTTTCCTCTCATTTTATTTTTGTTGGCTTTTCTGTGTTGACTTATAGATATGCTTCCCTGATTGAGACTGATAAATTACATCCTCACTTCTTTATACTAGACAAAAGGACAGAGCAGTATCAATACAGTATGAGAAGGCAGCAGTAAGATCCATCTTCCAGTGCCCCCCTCTAAGCAACTGGATAAGGGAATAAACTGGGATCAAGTATGTGCCTGTGTGGCGGGTCCACAGAACAGCAGAAGGAGAAGACAGCTTGTGTAGCAGCTCACAGAACAGCCACTCAAGCCTCCTGTGATCTGGAGAAGCCCAAAATATTGGTTTTTTATTGTTAACTGTCTTTCTAGCCTCTAGATTAGTATGAGTTAACAAAACAGGTGACAAAATTAACTTGAGCAACTAATGAATGTAGGTTGCATGGACTTCTCTGCTTGTAGAATATTGGCACTGGAGGTAGAAGCAGTAACAAAGGGCTGTGAAGGAGGGAATGGTTTTGACGAGTCTGACTGGCACCGTTCTTTTGCAAAAAGGGTGCACAGCTATTGGCCAAACCACCTTCTCAAAGCAGTGGGAATTTGCCTATCAAGTGAAGAAACTGCTTAGTTACTGCAGCATGGCTTTTTCCTTGCCTTGTGTAGTTATTTGATTAACCAATTTAGATTAGGATTGGACTTCTTTGCAATTCTCTGTATTAACTTAAGTTGGAGTGTTAGCAGTCTAGTTATTGATCGTGCATAAGGAATTAAGACAAGTGTGTGTAATACAGCAGCTTGGAGAAACCATGCATCTTTGATCCCCACATCATTTGTATTGGGATTTCTGTTGCAGTGCAAGGAGCAATACCCATTCCTTTTCGTTCTTATCCAGTGGGAATTCTAATCTTACTCTACTTTTTAAGATGTATACTTGCATATTGTCTCATACTGCTGTTCTCCTTCCCACCCTGCCAAATTCTCCATGTGAACACACATACAGAGCACAGTTATTTCAGAGTAAAACCCTGTGCTTCGCTTCCTAGTTTTCTGAAGAAACTAAGATGATGCTCTTGAACACAATATAAGCACAAATACAAGGAAAAAAGTCCCTCTTGCCTGTTAGTAAAAAATTTCCTTTCTTCAAATTAATATGTTAACTGTTCAAACTTCTACTTGTGTTGGTCTCTTCTCCCAAGAAACTAGTGATAGGATGAGACAAAACGGTCTCAGGTTGCACTAGGGGAGGTTCAGATTAGACGTCAAGAAAAATTTCGTTACCAAATAGTTATCAAACACTGGCACAGCAGTCCAGGGAGGTGGTTGAGTCACAATCCATGGGGGTGTCTAAAAGGCAGGTGGATGAGTTGTTCAGGGATGTGGTTTAGTAGTGGACAGGTGCCGTTGAACTTAATGATCTCAAAGGTCTTTCCCAACCAAACGATTCTATGATTCTGTGGAGCAGAACATATCTCTAAGGTGTGAGGAGTAGTAACAGGACATCAGTGCAGTATTCTAATGGGGCAAATATTTTAAACTGTAGTGGATTTATTTGGTTTCTGCTGTGATATTGCTATAGTTAAGAGTGACTCTAATCTAAAATTAGTTGTTGCTTTGTCATTGTGCTGTTCTTATTTAACTGGATTGAAGGAGTAGTTTGTTTATTCGTAATATTTTTAGTGGTAGAAAGTAGAGCAGGTAAAAAGTTTCCTATAACCTGTAAGAAAAAGGCCTCTGCTCACACAGATGTTAACAACCAAAGTTATTTTAAATCAGCTGGGGAGAGGTTTTAAATGTAGAGGGTCATCATAACAAAGCCAGCGCATATTTTTTCTACATCAAGGAGAACTGTGCAGAGGGGTTGTAACACTTCATTAAAAGCAGTTCTGGCTCCCTTCTGATATTTTAAAAGCTTGTTTCAAGCTGAACACTTGAATCCTCTCTGCCATGTTATCAGTGTAATATTAGTTTGATTGGATTACAGACTAAAAAGTGTAGAGATATTTTTGCCAGTGTCGAAATATTTGTGTTTAACTAAAGTTTGCGTGGAGAAAATAGTTGGTGGTTTTTTTAAAATGCCAGCGTGTTCCTGGAATACAAATCCTGTTGATTTAAAATTTGAATAAAGAAAAAAAAAAAAGGAAAGATTCCCATGTGAGGAGAAAAACATAGCGGTCTAAACAGTGTAAAGACATAAAAGGCATTGTGTTTATAAAAATGTGTGAAAACAATAGCTGCTAATTTCACACCCCATGGGACAAGCAAGTACGAAATGTGCTTTAGCTTTAGATAACAGAGTTGTATCCGCTAGCCAAGCTGGTTTACAGAGCTTTCCCTTAGTCTTTCTGCCACTAGAGGCTGGGTAGGCCAGGTGCCAGCTGAGGTGTTAGCAAAACCTACCGATTTCAGGCTTAATCTTTTCACCTACCTTTTCTCTTTCCTTAATGTGTTCATTATTTGCTAAGCATTACTCTGTTCTTTGTCCTCTTTTTTTTTTTTGTTTCTAATGCAGCTTGCTTTGTATGGGTGAGATATGGAACAGCACCAAAATCCGGCACCCTGGAAAGCAAGGGATTTCTACCCTGTGACAAAAGAATACCGCCTTGACTTCAGAGATTGCCTAATCCCAGCTGTTCTGATAATATAATTAAGGCTGCCTAATGTCTTTAATTTTGCAACCAGTTTGTGTGAAAGGGAGAATTTGGCACTCTAAAGGCTTAAACGCTAAATAGCAATCTCAAGGCGCCTAATTAGAATTCTCTGACATTAAGCTAATTGGTGAAACTGTATTTCAGCAGCTTAACTTCTTTATTAATTTTTCTTAGGATTTTCAATGAAAATCAATTGATGAGCTGTCAGTATTTTTTTTTCCTTAAATATAATTTGCTCTTTAGTGGTCCTGTCTGAAGCAGGCTGAAAGGCCCTGGGCTGACTATGAAATCCATTGAATATTATCACTGGCATTCCATCCTTTTTCTTTAATCACTTGCTCTTGACCTAAATAATGTGGTTATTGTGGGACTCTGCTTTGCCAGATATTCAGAGCTCTTGTAGACCCAGAGTCTCTGCGTGAAATTAGCGAGGTATGGTGCTTTTCAGACTGGCAAATAGCAGCAGGTTGGTGTTCTTGGGGTATAACATACTTCATTCGTTCAGAGAAGAGGAAAGATAGCCTGGCGACATAATCTCTGTTGCATGTGGATTTAGGAGATTTTTGCAATGTTATGGTCAAGAAATCAGATATGAAAACATTTTTTGAATGTTTTATTTAAATAGTCTGTTAAATGTTTTTTAAATGTTTAAGTCCCGCTCAAACCTATTGAGATCAAATGTATACCATTATTGATTTCAAGAGTCTAGTTCTTATTTGACAAGGCTATCAGACATCTTAAAGTTGTGCATACTCCTTTCTTTTACTTTTTCCCTACTTCTGAAATACTTCCCTCAAAATCTAGTTTTAGAGACTCCGATGGGTTCTCCTTCATAATGTGGTGCTTTGTAGAAGATGGTTTTATTTCTCATGGAAATGTGATTTAAATGAGTATGATATTGCAGGTGAGTTGCAGGTGACTGGATTTCTTTGGATATTTTCATCAAGGATTAGCTGTTGCTGGTTTTACAATTTAGTGACTGAACACCAAGTACTCCTTATGTCTTGTGCAGTAGACTGTCGAAGATGATCCAGTCTTGGTCTTCATGAAGGGCAGTGGGAGTGTTTTATTGAAAATCAGATGTCTGTCTTGAGTTTCTGACTGTTTGGTTGGGTTTTTTTTTTAAATTTCTAAGTGCATTTGTGGTGCCAGTGAAAAGGGTAGCTTCTAATTTAGTTAGCTGCCTTTTAGTGTCATTTGCCAAATGCTTTGATCAGTTCAGCTGGGGCATATAGGTAGAGGAAAGCAAATGAAAGCTGGTCACCCACCCCAGTGACAGGAATGGGTGGTTTGCTCCCTTGTTTCTGGAAGGTGAGGAAAAGTTGGGACTATGTCCGATAGGAGATAGTTACTATTCAGTTTAACTCTGCACATACAGAAATGAAATTGTACAACTGGCTTCAGAAAGTCTTAGCTTGTGGTAGCTGAATACCTGGCTTGTTCAGCCTTGCAATTTCTTCGTACAGTGGGAGCTGCCATTTCTGGCATTGGTAACTGCTGTGTTTTTAGCTCTTCTGACATTTGGAGCTGCTCTAAAATAGATTCCCAGGACAGGACTGCAAAGATGTAGAATTTACACTGCTTTGCTTGCAAAGCTGATCATTTGAACACTTAAAATGCATCATGTAATGCAGGTTTAAGTGTTTTGGGAAGCTATTAGTGTCTGCAAGGAGAGGCTGAGCAAACTGCAGAAGCAAAGCAGATTGGAGAGAAAATTAAAAGTCAGATCACAAACTTTGGTAGCCTTTTACTTTTACAGCTATTTTAAAAACTAGAAGTAATTAGTATTCAAATAAAGGCAATAATTGACTTGAATTACAGCACTTTTGAAGGGTTATATTGCTGTTTGGTTTTTTCTTTCGGTTCAACTGTGTTAAGTAGTTTGTTTGCTTTAATTCTTTTTTAAGGTAGAGGTGTGGAAAAGCATTGCACTTTCCACATAGTAGCACTTCTAGGAGATGATGGTAGATGTTGAACCAGGGGGACTCTCTGTGAGTGTAATTGGTTTTCAGTAGATTGTGATTGGCAGGAATTAGCAGGATAAAAGTGTATCTGAGTGAGGAAGCTACCCGTGTAACCTGCGATACGTCTTGCCAGCTGTCAAGAGCAGAGTTTGCTTCTGGGCCCCTAGAAGAGTCTCTTTTAGTTCTGCATGTCCAGAAGCAATGGTGACTGTGCACCTTTTGCACTTAAGTCTGGTCTTACCAACTGCAATTTGCTTCCAGACTCTCTGCTGCTGAGTTTCTTCCCCTAAGGGCTCCTTACAGTCACTTGGGTGTCTGTCTTGTACATTTTAAGAAGCTCTTGGGAAGGGGCACTTTGAACAGCCTTATTCCCTTTTAATCATAGAATGTCTCAAACTGACCATTCACTTATTGCTTTGCTGCAGTTATTCCATTCAGTATTGGAATAGAAGCTTGTCTTGCCTCCAGATCTTGTGTGTAATTCAGGGTTGTACATTTAGGTTATTAAATTTTTAAGAGAGTTTGTGACTTTAGGAAGGAAGAAGTAAATCAGACAGATTATAATGGTGCAGATTAGGGAAAACAGTAAACAGATAGCATAGACATGGATGGGTATGCTAAGATATTGTGAAAGAAGAGTTAAAGCAAATGAAAAAGGGATAAATGCATAGACTTAGACCAGTCCTTTGCTTAATTTGCTTTCTATTATGAGATAGTTTCTCTAGTATTTCACTTTAATTTAACAATGAAAAAACTTGTTAGAAAAATATAATTTGGGAAACGGAGAGGATATTTTTTAGCTGGCTAGAAGTATAAACGTAGAAATATTAAGCATGTGTTTCTCCTCTCCCCATCCTTCTGGGAACAAGACCTGGAGAAGTATTAATTTTTTCGTTCATTCAGTTATTTTGTGTTTTCAGCTTCTTTCTCTTCTGTTTGAAGATTTGTTCAAAAAATTTAACTCTGAACTGAAAAAAATTGCTGACCAGGTAATCCCCAAGCAACGTGCAGCTCAGTTTGATGTAGTGAAGCATATGCGTCAAGACCAAATCACCAATGGCATGGTCAATGCTATCTCCACAGTAAGTATTTTTGTTTTCATTCTAGTATTTTAAGTTTTACCACCATAGTGAATGATGGAAATGTATACTGAAGAATCAAACCACTTTTCATTTCACCATTTATTTAAAAATGATATCTTAGTGTTTTTGAAAGAATGGTAGAAACAAGCAAATTTAAAATAGTGATCATGTTTGGATTTATCCTCTTTCTGTCTTCTAGGTTCTACTTGACTATGCACTTCATGGAGGTGCTTTATTATCTGGAGATAGCTAGGGTCAGGTTACATCATATGTCGAAAAGGTGGTTGAAAAACAAGAGGAAAACATCATGAATGGAAGACAACTGGGGGAGGGTGGAGGGGAGGCTTGAGAGGGGGGAAAAAAACAAACCTGAATTTGGAGCTCTTTGAGGGCAGTGCCTTCTTATTTGTATGAAGTTGCTAATGTGAGTAAATTTGCAGCGTAGAGATTAGTAATTCTCCGCTAATGATACGGAACTATTTAACAGGGAAAACTGCCATATGCTATATTATTGCCAAAAAAAAACAAACCAACCCATGATTAGAATCATAGAATCATCTGGTTGGAAAAGACCTCTGAGATCATGGAGTCCGACCATACCTGTCCCCTTACTGAACCATGTCTATAAGAAACTCTTCTACCCACCTTTTAAACACCTCCAGGGATGGCGACTCAGCCACCTCTCTGGGCAGCTGTGCCAGTGCCTGAGCACCCTTTCAGTGAAGAAATTTTTCCTGATGTGTAATCTTAACCTCCCCTGGTGCAACTTGTGGCCATTTCCTCTCATCCTGTCTTCTGTCGCTTGAGAGAAGAGACCAGCACTCACCTCGCCACAGCCTCCTTTCAAGTAGTTGTAGACAGTAATGAGGTCTCCCCTCAGCCTCTTCTCCAGGCTAAACAACCCCAGTTCCCTCAACTGCTCCTCATAGGACTTGTTCTCCAGCCCCTTCACCAGCCTCGTTGCTCTTATCTGGGCACACTCCAACACCTCAATGTCCTTCCTGTAGTGAAGGGCCCAGAACTGAACACAGTATTCGAGGTGTGGCCTTATCAGTGCCGAGTATAGGGGCACAATCACTTCCCTTGTCCTGCTGGCCACACTGTTTCTGACACAGGTCAAGGTGTCATTGGCCTTCTTGGCCACCTGTGCACACTACTGGCTCATGTTCAGCTGGTTGCCAACCAACACTCCCAGGTCCTTCTCCTCCAGGCAGCTCTCCAGCCATTCTTCCCCAAGCCTGTAACACTGCATGGGGCTGTTGTGTCCCAAGTGCAGGACTCTGCACTTGTTCTTGTTGAACTTCATCCCGTTGGTCTCAGCCCATTGATCCAGTCTGTCCAGATCCCTCTGCAGAGCCTCCCTTCCTTCAAACTGATCGACGCTTCCACCCAGCTTAGTGTCATCCATAAGGTTGCTAAGGGTGCCCTCCCGTCCCTTCGTCCAGATCATTGATAAATATATTGAACAGGACTGGACCCAGCACTGAACCCTGGGAAACACCACTCGTGACTGGTTTCCCACTGGATTTAACTCCATTTTCCACAACTTAAGCCCTTGTATTTGTCTTGGTTACATTTTAGCCTCTGTCTGCCTTCTGCTAGAATGGATAATTTCATTCATGCCAGTGGACAAGAACAAAAATACAGTTACTAACTTTTCTCTTACCTCACACATCTTCAAGAGCAATTTGTGTGATGGTTCCTGAAATCTAGCTCCTAGCTTGTAAATGACTTTGAAATCGATGATTTTTTAAGAAATTAGATTAGTCAAAGTATTGTAGTAGCTGGTAAATATTGCGCAACATAGTTTTTAATCTTTGGAACTCTTGAGAGGGCTTTTCTGCTTAGCACAAAACTGAGGTTTTTCTTCCTTCTTGTAAACAAAATTAACTCCAGGATTGGACCCAAAACCACCAACAGTCTGTTACTTACAAATCCCAGTGTTGAAGCTTATCAGTATTTAATTTCATGGGTGGCCCAAAAGTAGTTAAATCTCTACAGTACATGTAATCACAACAATTGACAGATTTGGTTTTCTAAATGCTGGTGCTTTCTTCTAGCCTGTGCCAGTTTTTCCATTTGGACTGACAGAGATAAATCTGCAAACTATTCAGTACATTTTGTAAAGTCTTCCTTCTTCCACTATCTTTGGACTTTTTTTTACTGCCACATAAGCAGTTAAACACCATCTGCTCTTAAGCATTGAAAATAATTTCTCAGGAACAATGCCCAGTGCATACTATTCAAGAGATTAAGCAAATACCATAAAAATCATTCTTGGAAACGAGAATCTCGAATCTCACCAGAATGCTTCAATGATAGTCTCAAAGAGCATGAAATAACTCAGCGAATTCCTAATTACACGCAAAAGAATTCATAGCACCGCTGCATCAACTGTACAGTGGTGTTCAGTGTTATTTTCTATAGGTCTTCTTTTTGCCCTGGATAATACCAGAATGGAGGGCAGGTCAGGAAGTAATGCCACAGGCTTAATAGACATTTCAGCATCTGCAGAACTGTCCACTGAGGGAGCAACTTTCAGTTTATAGCAGTTTTCAGTGGGAACTTCTCCATTGGGGATGGTCTCGCAACAGTCCTGGCCCCATTTTGGGTTTATTGGACAGCTTTGAAGGAGTTAGTGTGTCCCTTCCAAAGCACAAAGAACTTTTCGTATTATTTCTTCAGTCAGAGTTTTGACCTCCAGTCTTTGATATTTCAGTCTTCTGGGCAGTGAAGAAGAAACAGCATGCTGCTTCAGACTACAGATGCAATCATTTCTAGTGTGAGGAAAAAAATACTCATTTATTATGTTTTTTCATTTATATTCTGATAAATCCCAGACCTTAAAGAATGAAATGGTTGGTGAGAGAACTCTTCCCGATGAGGGTGAGGGAGTTGATAGGTTTCTTTTGGCTGACTTAGTGTTGGGCACTATGTCTTCCCACTTGCTATAACAAGGAAGAAAGGGAAGTTCTGCAGGCAATTTGATAGTCTCTCCAGTGGAAGTGGATAGCAAAATCATTGGGATGGGTGGTAGTTTCTTGCTGTTCATTACAAAATGGGATTGTGCTGTTAATGTACAATTAAAGAAGCCAAGCAAATCATTTTCGAAAAGGATTTCACTGTAGTACAGCAAGCAAGCTTCAAATTATTTGTTAGTTTTGGTGAGCTGAGTTTCTCAAAAGGGCTGCAGGAATTAGAAGAAGACTGTCCTTGGGAAAGCATTACTTTTGAGATCTTCATTGGCCTTGGGCTGACTGGTAACATAGTGGCTGGGGTAAAAAGTAGTAATTGGGACAGCAGCTTGCTGCATCCACTGACAGAGGTGCTGGGAACTGTGTATAGAGTACATGTCGCACCAGATTTAAAGATTGTACCGCAGAGATTATTACATCAGCTTGGCATGGAAACATAATTGTGTCCTAGAACATTCTCTGAACTTCTCTGTTCTCCTAATTAAAACCACAAATGATTCTGCCTGTGACAGTCCTGAAACATGCACAGGTCTTGCATTTCATTGTTGGTGTAATCCTACCAGAGAAGCACTCTTTTTCCATGAGAAGACACATCAGTGGGTCTTGTTACTCTGGTTTCTAAATAGAAAAGGCTTCAGGAAAGTACAGATGGCTTTGATGTCAGACTTCTCCAGCCTAAATGCCTGTGTTTCCTACCAAAATAACAAATTGTGAAAAAGACAAAACAGAAAGTTTGTGAAATCTATTGTAAAGGTGTATTTCATTCAAAATACCATTTTTTTAAGTACTCAAAAAATCTATAAAGGGAGAACAGAAATAATTTAATTTAGCTGAATTTGTGTATTGATTTAGCTGTGAGGAACAGATGATAAAGAATATTTGTATGATTGAATTTATAATAGCAAAATTATCCACTCATGTGAAGATACAGTTCTTTTGTTTCAACTTCTTTTAATACTTAGTACAAGGATGTTATAGCAAGTAGTTTGTGTGCAGATAGGTAATTAGAAAGTTGCTTTATATAAATGGGCAACATTCACTGTGCAAATCTCCTCGGGTATCATTCTGCCTAGATACTGAAAAAAGACATGTAGTGTCAAGACAGGGATAAAACATAATAACTGTTTTGAAATGTTCCTTTCTTTCCACAGGGAAATTGGTCTCTAAAAAGATTCAAAATGGACCGTCAAGGTGTAACACAAGTATTGTCCCGCTTGTCTTATATATCTGCTCTGGGAATGATGACTAGAATTTCTTCTCAGTTTGAAAAGACAAGGAAAGTGAGTGGTCCTCGGTCACTGCAACCATCTCAGTGGGGAATGCTCTGTCCATCTGACACTCCTGAAGGAGAGGTGAGAAACTTTGGTTTTGCTTTCAGTATTTCTTGTCCTGAGGAATGGAGACACCATTATTTTGAAGCAGGTGATTCTCCATCAGAGGAAGAATTCTGATGAGGTTTCTGGAGAGATAAGTTATCCTCAGCCTGATAAAACAACTTGTGTGTCTTCTCACATCCCGTCTATTTACATCCTGGTCCTCCTTACTACATTGCCTTTTTTCTTCTACCTGAATAGACTGGCTGGAAACTGCTCAGAATTTGTGTGTTTTACTTTAAAGACAACATCCAACTATTTCAACCAAATGATTGATGCTGCCTGTCTTCTTTTGTTGTTTTTCTTTTTTTCTTTTTTTTTTTTTCACATGAATAGAAAGTACTTGGGGAACTCTGAACTGGCATAAAGAAGTAGTTAATATGAGCGGGTCCTGTTAAGCAGCTGAAATAAAGTTGCACTATGTAAGCTATTTGGATATTTTTCTTTTTAAAATGTTGAAGTTTGTGTTAGAACATACAGGATGTCAGGCAAACCGGTTCTGTATTTCCACTATGCTTCTACGTAGCTGTTGCTTTGAAGAGAGAAATACAGAGTTATACGTGGTTGGATAACTTAAGAAGTACAACTTCATTGTCTGTATTTTGTATTTGTTTGTAAATGCTAAAACATTACATTTTAGTGTGATACAGAAAATTCTTCCTCTCTTCCTCTCTGATTTTCAATGTAGTTAATTTTTCCATTTCTTTCACTTTATACTTTGACTTTTTTTGTTGTTGTTTAAAGTACAGTGTGGAAGAAGATCTGTATAGTATTAATACTTTGGAATAAAATGGTGAACAGGTGTATTTTTTTTATTTTAGGCTTGTGGTTTGGTTAAAAACCTTGCCCTCATGACTCACATTACTACAGATATGGAAGATGGCCCAATTATTAAATTAGCCAGTAACCTTGGTGTTGAAGATGTCAACTTGCTCTGTGGTGAAGAACTTTCCTATCCAAACGTGTTCCTTGTTTTCCTTAATGGTATGTAAGTTTTCAGCAGTCTGATTCTCACTTGTTGCTGATGGAAAATTAGGCTTCAGAAACCCTCCCATAGTTTTTTTTAAGCACGGTCAACTGCAGATGCCATTTTCCACATGTGGAAATTCATCTGTAAATATTTTGATAGGGTTAGGCCAGATGATGACACTTCATTGTCTGAAGTTGTGTCATCAGAACTCTGACTGCACATATGAGTAGAAGGGGAACTGAAGTTTTTTCAAATTTCAGTACTGTTTTTAAGCAGGCTTGTGTGAATAGGCACAAAAATATGTACATTCTGTTACAGGTTTGTTTACTTGTTTTTTTTCAGGCATTCACCAAATGAGGTGCAATTCCTAAAGTATTTTTTAAAAAGAGAATAGTGCTGCTAAATTTGTAATAAATTTACAAATTCAGAGCTTCATTCACAGGAAGTATTTAACTTTACTGTAAGCTTTATATATTTTTATATGTATTCATGCAAGTGCCTTAAAAATGGAAAGGAAACATCAATTATTTGCCAAGTTTAGCAATGCTGTTCTCTTTAAAATTACCTTTTAAAGGGTATGGTGCTTTGTGAGTGATTAGAGAAAATTAGACCTTGGAAAGCAGGCCTCTTGTCTTTGTTAACAGGGTGATTTGCCATACATGCTTTGCATCTGCATGTTTATGTTTCTTTTACAACTGATTAGCCTCTCTAGATCAATGGGTACTATGATATCAGATTTTGAAATGCTGACATTTTAAATACTAGAACTGTGACTTAAAAATAGACTTCTATCAACAGCATCCACTTCCAGGGACTAGTATTTAGTGTCTGTCAACAGGAGTAAGTTCTCCATTTACCATTAAATTAAACAGCAGTTGTTCTGCAGTCCTGCTTTTTCCCAGTAGCATAAAAGCAGCGCTTGACCAAACTACATTTCTTTGCTTTGCTTTTCTGCAGCAGTATGTTAAAGATAAGGCCCAGTGAAACCACATGCAGTCTTTTCTGTCTCGTTTTATGGTCCAAAGGGCGTGCAGAGCAGAAAGATTGGAGTATTCCTTCACAAGCGTAGTGTGGGTTAGAACAAGATAGTTAGCTTCCAAATGTAGATAGATGATCTAGTACTAAGCGAGGCAAAACCATTTACTAGATTGTGGGTTTAATCCATAAAAAATTCCTGGCTTGTGGATGGCTGACGTGATTCTGATTTAAACTTCTGACCTAAGAGGGCAGAAAATCTGTTAAGTACAAATCCCTTAAGCTATTAAGACCTTCATATTGTCTTATAAACTCCCTGAACTATAATGTTTTGTCTCCTCCTTTAAATTTTCATTTGAAATGACACCACACTTACTTTTATTTCATATATTAAGATGACTTTTGTGAGGTCACTCTTTAAAAATGAATTTTACTCTCTTGTTTGTTCATCATGCATTAGAATACGTAAGTATGTCCTGAAATGCTCTGCTAAGATAGCAATAGCTTGTTGAGCTGAGTTTCAAAAGTGGAATTCTAGTGATGTTGTGAGTGATCATGTATATAAAAAATATCAGGTCTTTCTAAAATTTCTGACAACACAGCAGGACACTTCTTTGATCTGTTCCTGGAAAACTTGGATCCATTTCAGTACAGATGAAATTACAGTCTTTGGAAGTGTTGTTTGCTTGTACGCTAATTGAGGAATGGACATCTAAGCAGAAACATATTTGAAGAAAGCTGGATGAGGCACACCATTTGATTTCTGAAGTTATTTGGAGGCAAACAGATAGATGAACTGTGAAACTCTGCCAATTCTTACTTTAGTCAGAAAAGGGAAATTTTACGGTGGCTCTTTCTATTTGCAAGAAGTAGGAAGTACTTATATGCATGCTAGACATAATCCGAATTCGTAAGTAGAGTTTGGGATATACACAGAATGCACCATGAATTTATTTCCTTTCTGAATAGGTAACATCCTTGGTGTCATACGTGATCATCAGAAATTAGTCAACACGTTTCGGATACTGCGTCGAGCAGGTTACATCAATGAATTTGTTTCCATCTCTACAAATCTTTCTGACAGATGTGTCTACATTTCCTCTGATGGAGGGAGATTGTGCAGGTAAACATCTCATCTCATCAATTACCTTAGTAGTGAACGTACTATAAACCCTGTTTTGTGCACTGTAAATACACTGGGCTAAGATTTTCATGAATACAGATTTAAGAAATTCAGTAGGATTTTCGCATGTCTCTCCTCCTTAATTAACCCTCATTCGAAACATATTAAATAGTCAAGCAACTTTTAAAAAAGGCCCAAATAAATTCATTTTATCTTTAAACAAAAATGAAACAAATTGTTGCTTCTGTCTTTTTTAAGAAAAAAGGGAGAGGGGATTAAAATCAGCCTGAATGACAACTGCAGTAATGTTCAGTGTCCTTGCAGGGGATTTTGCTTCCTGTGAAGTAATAAACAAGCAGCCCCTCCTTGATATCCGATGAGTGCGTTATCACGTTTTAGCTTGAGAAGCTACTCTTTGCCTTCAAGGATCTTTATTTATGGTGCAAAACTTCCTCAGGCGTGTATACGTGTACCGAGAAGTATGTCTCACAAATACTTCTTTTTCATTGCTTATTGTTATCAATAAAGCTATAAGGAATGTCTCTACCTTGAGATGCTGCTTCTCTTCATTAGACAGAAAGAGTGCCTGAATAACACTCAGGAAAGCAAAAGAGGAATTGGATGGCTAAAATGAGAAAGCAGAACATAACAACATTTAGAGACAGAAAATCAGGTTGTTGTATGGTAGAGGCTAGAGTCTCCAGTCAGATTGTGGCAGCACTGTGCTCGGTTATTTACAAGTAAAACATCTCCAGTTCAGTGTTAAGAGCAAGGCATAAAAGATGAACAAAGCAGAGACTGAGAGACACAGAATGAGTTAATACATATATGCATATTTTAGCATTGATTAGCTGTGTGCGTATTTTCTGCATGCTTTAAAGAAGCAGCAGTCACAGGTACAGTTGGCATTCCACGTTATTTATTGAATCTCGGAGCACGTTGAATGTAGTTTGAGGCATATTTGAGGCTCCAGAGTAATACACGTAGAAACCATCAGTTAATAGTACCTGGTCAGGAAATCCAGAGTAGGGGCATATTCAGTGGCAGAGAAATCACTTTTCCATTCAGGGCTAATACCAACCGTTATGTGGGTTTGGAGATGCAGGAAAACTTCCGATTTGCAAAATAAAGCCAAGTGAAATCACATGGGTTTCCAGGAGTTTACCAAGTTTGCTTTGAGGCACCCCCCACTTTGCAATTGTTCAGATACCCTTATTAACCATTTAAAAGTGCTCATTAGTCTTCAAACAGTTATTTAGCCTTCAGAGTGGACTCCCAAAGTATCTTGTAGCTATTTGCTGCTCTTTAGAAGAGCAACTTGTCCAAATAGCAACAGCCCTTGACGTTTCATTCTTGGATGCCATCCTTTGTGTCATGGTTTCCCTGCAGTATGAAAGCCTTCAGAAATCCATGTGCTATTGAAATTTTTGGATTCATCTGAGGTCTCCCATAGTAAATACCTGTATTTATATCATGTAAGTAACAGCAAAATACATTCTTGCATGTGGATATTCAAGCACAAAATGTTCACTCATCGTATGAAGTCCCTGCGATATCCATGGAATTTAATGCTGTTCCTAGCTTTATAGATTGGAAAATCTCAATTCTTTTAAAACCGTCAACCAAATTTGTTGATAAAACTTCTAAAATTTTAGTTTAAAGATGTAAAGGGTCAGAGGGCAATGCTTGCTCCTCAAAATCGAAATTTCATTTTTTCTTGTACACTTTTTGAGTATTTTGTAGACAATATGCGAGTTTGGGATATCTGTGTGTCAAACCAAGATCCGAATAATTACTGATTTTATTTATGTGGCTACATCAGTTAGGGTGGATAAATTTTAAAAGTGCTTTGTTAAACAGGTTGTGTGTAGGCAGGGTTCTTACGGTAAGTAAAAATTAAGTTACCTGACAAAGTATTTGCTATGATAATATATATTTTTTTTAATTGTAGACCCTACATAATTGTGAAGAAGCAAAAACCTGCAGTTACAAACAAGCATATGGAAGAACTGGCTCAGGGATACAGGTACACAGTTCATGTAGACCATTATTCATAGTCACGTCTGTCTGTAAATACTGCGTAGACATAATGAAGTCAGTCGGTGTTTCACAGTCTTGGGGTTAGCAATGTAGAGAAGTCTACTGTCCTATATAAATTAATAATTGGTGTATTGGAGATTTTCTGTTTAATGTCAAATCAAGCCTGGTCATCATGTTTTGCTACTGCTGTGAAATTTAGTGATTACATAGAATAAATACATCTCACAGCCTCATCTTTCTGCAAGTGGAAGACCAGAAGGCAGTATTTTCCTCCTCCTGATTCAAACATTAAACCCTTCAAACAAGTATCAACTTGACCACCCTAAACAAGGCACATTCAGAATTAGTTTTGAAACTACTTGCAAATTTTCAGTTTGGGTGTTTAAAAAACCACACTCACACGAAAGCGTATAAATTTAACTTTAAATAAATTTTGCAAGATCATCACAAAGACTTACTAGGTTGTCCTTATACTTGCCTACATTTATAGTGACAATGAGTAACATACAGGAAGATTTGATTTAGTTGTTCAAATATGTAACGTTGGTCAGTCAAACTGTGTGAAGCAGTGAATGGGCAAGAGGGTTCATTTGAAAAAATACAGATTTCTTTAAATGTGTAAAATGCACAGAACTTTTCGTGTAGAAGTGTTTCTCTAGTTTAACTTCCACACATTACATTCCTTCAGTGTATGTAGTATGTATTATGTAGTTTTATTTTTGCAGAAATGTAAGATGGTACTTCTATTGTAACTTCTAATTTAACCGTAGGAATTTTGAAGACTTCTTGCATGAAGGGCTTGTAGAATATTTGGATGTGAATGAAGAAAATGACTGTAACATTGCACTATATGAACATACAATTAATAAGTAAGTATGCATTCATACTGAACACTGGTACAGGAAAAACTTTCCTAGGGTGACATGGATTTACTGTTCTCACGTGCACGCACTGCTGCCTTGCTGCTGGTTGAAACAACTCCAAATGAAAGTTAGAGAAAAAAATCTGTTTACACGCATCCTAAATTATCTATGGGACAGTTAGAAAAAGTGGTTTAGCTTTTGGATTTGAGGAGATCTGTTCCTGCTTGTAAGTCTCAAAAATATGAAATACTTAAAAGTACATCCTTTGTTTCTCTGGATGTGGCTTTTTTTTTTTTGTTCTAGTCTTAGGGCTGCTCATCATAAGTGATTTTATACAATAGGAATCCAGAAGGCAAATGGTTCCACTTATTTAGTGGAAGATGATCTTAGCATGTCATGACTGTCATTTGGAAAAATCTTTCTCTAGGCTATACAGGGACCTAGACAGCCAGTTTACACTAAATGTCTGAAGTACTGGAATGAGACCTTCCCTTTAACTTTTGGACATATAATGATAAAAATGTCTGTATCATTCTGTGTATTCTTTACCACATATGGTACACCCATTTCTGGTGTGTGATTTTCATTTTGAAAGATTTCCAGAATTTTGTGGTTTGTGCGTATAGGAAGGACCTGGTGCTTTGGTTATTAAAGAGCCCACATTAAAGGAAGGATTCTTTTACATTTTCAAGTCCTCATAACTTTATCCTTTGTTTTTAACATTTCTGTGACGATATCCTGTCAAGTGAAGGCTTCATATAAGATGTTAGAAATTATCTCCATGAAGTGTTTGGTCAGTAGATTTATGTAGAAAATGCATCTTCTAATCTTCTGCCCTGGTCAGGTTCTCATGGAAGCCAGTAGAAATACAATATTGATTTCAGTGGAGCTGGATGAGATCTTCAGTTATCTTCAACCATTGCCAGATGAAATGCATTAACTCTGCTAATTAAACTGTATTGCTCCTGCCCCGGATTTTGAAGACTTTATCGCTTAAAGAAATAGCTCTTGCGTGGTCTTGACTGGCTTCTGTACATGTGAGCAAAGAGGAGCACATACAATTGCTGTCATTTGTGCCAAAATTAAATTAATTCCACAAAGCACCAGAGCTGAAAAGTTTTAAGTTATAGAACACCTGATTCAGCTAGGAAAATTAATGAGAGTTAAATTAATCACAGGAAATCACTGTTTAGTCAAAAATAGAGCAGACAGTGAATTTCCAATGGACTAGTGTGAAGAAATCACTTCACAATAACAGCTCGGGAGTTTGGGAAATTCTTGTGTTGTCCATCTGCTTGTTCTGGGTTTAGTTTCAATGCTTGTAGCTAATAGTGCTGTAAGTATCTGAGCTTGTTCTGCAGGAGCACATTGCTCCTTGTGTTTAGTAGTGATATTCCCTACATCCTGAAGAGTTGATTGGTGTACCCCCTTTCCCCAGCTGATCATCTTGCATTTTAAACAATGTGACCATGTTGGTACAACTTTTTCTGGTAATACAACTGATACAATTACCTATTGTGAAGTATCCGATTAACATTCCTGCTTTTGTAATGTAGGCATCTTTTAGCTACAGTATCCTCTCTTTACCTTTCCAATCCAATTAGGGAGGCTTTCTTTGGAGGATTTGACTCTATTTAATGTGTTCAGTTTCCTCCTTAGCCATTTTGTAACTCTGATTTTCAAACTCATGAGCTTGCCTTCCTTTCTTGGGCCTGTTTCTAGTGCTAGCATTTTAATTTGCAGTATTGGAACTGCTCTGTAAAGTTTGAGGATCTCCCATTAGCACTGTGGAATACTTCGTAAAAGACTGCTATCTGCGCATATTGCATCTTCTTTGGTTGCCGTAAGATTGAGTTGAGTACCCTATCTGAAACTATATATGTAGTTCCATGCAATGGTACCTCCTGAGGAAATTCACTAACTTCCCAGTCAGTGAGTCTTAAGTCTCTTGTTTTAGTGTCTGAGAAGTGTCAGGAATTCTGTGAAGTTCAGCAAAATGGGGGAGCAGTCTGTGCTTTAAATTTGTTGCTGACCCCTGAGATAATTTTGCGATTACTTGACTGTAATTAGAATTCTATCATTCACATTTTCTTAAGATAGGCTTCAATTAACATAGCTGATTTTTATCAACTGGGGAAAAATTGTGGCTGCCCCCTGGCCAGCAGGTAATTTTTAGGTTGCTCAACCATATTTGTGATATATAAATATTTTTGGGCCTGGTAGATAATTTCACTAAGGTTGGTTCTTAGATTTCCAGATTTTTTTCAGTTTTCAGATTTCATTTTTTCAAGTAGTACATACATTGTTTATGTAAGTTCCTGCTGCTCCTTGTCTTCAGTCTGTAAATACACCTGTGGGTAATTCCTCGGCCTTTTTGAGCTTGTGATACTTTACCATCTTTTGAGTGTTGTAATAATAAAGATTTTTCCAGTCATTTCTGTGGCAAGATCTTAAAGTTTAGTAATCAAACTACTTTGTTTAACCAAAAAAATCTCCCAGAACACTTCCGATAGAAGTCAAGTGTTAAAGATGGAATTTTCAGAATATAGTGGCTTTAGGAGTGTGGGTTGTCAGTCTCTGCCTAAACCCAAGCTCTGTGTGATAACTCCAGAAAACTGTGAAGGATATGCTTTGGATAGGTTTAGTTATAATTATCTTTATTTCAAAATTGCCTATTTCCTAGTTACTTATCATGATCTAAAAGCAGATCTGCTTCAGCCAAGCTTTATTGTACACTCTGTCTTTAGTTATTAGTCACTCCACTTGCATCCCAATGCATGCTGTGATTTAATTGTCTTTATTGTCTTTAATTGTCTTTATCCTCTGAAGCTCATGCCAGTTAGAACAAGTTTTTTTATCTCTAAGTCTATACTCCTTGTCCCTGTCTTTTTATTTCTCATCAGCGCTACCTTTTAACAGCATAGTCACTTCCAAGATATTTGCAGAGCTTTTCAAATAGTATTTTATTATGCCGTGTAACCCATGGCACTGGATCTGATTTGGACAAAGTTGTTTTCCCCCTAACTGATACTATATAACTGAATTGAAAAACTAAAACTACACCTTTATTTGTTCCGATACCTGGATCTGCCTTGCTCTTCTGTCCTCCACCTCCCCAGCAGATTTCTAAATCTTGGAGACTGGTAATTTGATGTGGAAGGCTCTCAATTACATGAGAAGACATTCCTTAAGGCAGATGTGTCAAACTCGCAGCCCGCAGGCCGAATCCAGCCCTCCACCTTGTTTTATCCGGCCCAGCACCTTGTTTCTACCCGGGAGCAGCACCAAGCTTCTTGCCCCTGTGCTCCCACCGGCGCCGGTCACGTGTGCAGCGTGTGATTCACGTTACGCTGCAGGAGCAGGAGAATGGCAGGAGCCGTGAGTTTGACATCCCTGCCTTAAGGCATTTTCAGTCTTTACTGTATAAACTGATGTTTTATTGTCCTACTGAGCTCTCTCAGGTTGTCATTATCTGGAGGCTTTTTCTCCATGATGGAAATTCACGAACCTTTATTTCTTTCTCCTTCATTTCTTTTCATGTGGAAATACTTAAAGCCAAAAAAAAAAGTTGTTTTCTTTTTTAAAAAAAATCCTATTGTGAATCCATATTTTGAGGTCCTTCTGACTTTTATTTTCCCAAACAGAATTGAATTAAAGTATTATGAGTTGCTACTAAATTAAATAAATTCTAGTTAAGATATTTTTTCACAAGGCTGGTAATAACTGGTACTCTTTCCTTTAAGAGATACAACGCATTTGGAGATAGAGCCTTTCACACTTCTTGGTGTCTGTGCTGGGCTGATTCCATATCCTCACCACAACCAGTCTCCAAGAAACACTTATCAGTGTGCCATGGGGAAACAAGCAATGGGTAAGTCTTTTTCTATTCCTTTTTGGAGTGTTATGTAGCTTTTGAAGCCGTGTAGCAAAAGTGACAAAGCAGAGAAATTATTTTTTCCTGGATCATGTAAAAGCTTTGCTATGAAAAAGAGCACTTCTTTAGCTCAAAGAAAGAATTTATCTGTGAAAGTTGGAAAAATTGGAAGGAAAAAAAAATACCAGTCAGTTTTACTTAATGGACACCATATCTGCAGGTCTTAATACTTAAAAGAAAAACTGGGGAAACTGCGGCACTTTTGCTTTTTTTTGTTAGTTTCTTTTGATAATATCGTGACTTTCAGGTTTTCAGTGTAGGTGCAGGATTGGCAGAGGGGTTTTTCCTCTTTATGCTGCAATGCATGGTGGGCTTCCAGACAAAAAGAATTAAAAAGTGCTCTCACAAAGAGGAGAGAGCTCAGAGAGAGGAGAATTTCCCATGATAGTTGATCAGGTGCCCTAAAAATAAATAAATAAGTAGATACATTGGCATTAGAGAATAAGAAGAATCAATATGTGAAAGAGAGTGCTTGGTTACTTGAACACTTCATGGAGCAGTAGTTTAGATTTTGGGCCTTTGCTGTTGATGATGAAGAGAATGAAGTAATGGATGAAGTAACGGCCTCTCAGCAAAATGACTGAGACAAAATTAACTTCCTGAACTTAAAAATTCTTTTTGCAAATGTGATAGCTGTTCATTAAAAATCAGCCATTTGGCAAATTTGCTGTTGTGGCTACTGTTGTGACACTAGGTAAGTTTCAAACCTTTCCTTAATACACAGCTAAACTGTCACTAAAGCATCCAAGTCTCATGGCCTGGGATCAAGCCAGATTGAGTCCCAAGAAGAACCTGATCAGTAGTACATCATTTGAGGCAGCTGTATTCAGACTTGTGCTGTACATGCCAGTTTTATGTCTTGTATTGATGGCTTGCTCACAAGTTGAAAGCTACAGTAGAACAACTCTGTGTCTTGGAAAAACTACCACTTCTGTTAGGTTTACTAAACCATTTGTTTTGTGCTGTGTGTTCAAAACTGAAACACTGCACCTTTTGTGAAGCTTCTCCAGCAGAATTAATAGTGAAGTAACTGTCTTGTGCTGAACTGTCATGGTCAGCACATCAGAGTAGCAGAAAATAGCAACAGATGCATGTCCTCCCTTTAATTTTTATTTTAAAAAGGGGAAAAAAATAAAGAGGAGGAATGCAATCTTTTTTCTTACAGTTCTTCCCCATTTCCTTATCTTCCCTCCACCCCTGAGTCTCTATTTTATGACCATTAGTCTCAGAAGGTTTGGTTAGTTACCACACACAGTTAAGCAGGATCAGTGTGTACAGAAAGCCAATTCAGTATCTGTGGAGTTCTTTTGTAGTTTTCTGTGTGAAGGTTTTTTTCCCGTTTTGTTTTGAGTGTCATTTGCAATTCATTGTCTGTGTTTTCTGAGGTTGGTGTATTCAGCTGCTTTGACCCTAGGTCTTGCACATTTAGCTCCTTGGATACAATCCTCTGACGTTCCTGCTGACGCTAGGAACACAAAAGCCATTGAATATCTTGAGCAATAAAAAAAGCCTTTGTTTGGGTTTGTTATGACAAAACACCTGACTCAAAGAATAAGCAGCTAGATAAAAGTACATTTTAAAAGTTGGCACATGACCTGAGCTATATTTTGCTCTGTCTGAAGTATCTGCAAACACCTGAAGCTTTTTGTGGTAACTGCTTAAAATAAGCCACCATAAGTGGCAAATGTAAGGGCAGAAAAGATTTTTCTCTACGCTTACTGATCCAATGAGACCTAGAGGATATTACTGAAACATTATATGTACTTTTTCTGTTTGTATTTATGAAGGGATGTGATGTAGTGTTTCAGACCCTCACCTTTAAGGATCCAGCCTTCTTGCTTTTTTTCCCTGTCCAAAAAATTGCAGAGGTGCTCCTGGTCCAACATTGTCATAAGGGAAGTCTCATGTGCAAGTCCACTGAGTCACTCCCTAGGCTGTCAAAACCTGGGGGCATGGAGGAAGCCCTGGGACTCAGGCTGGAGAAGGAGAGCCTTATGCTGTTCAACACCGACCCTCTCTGACCATGTCACAGGGCTGTGCCAGCAGCTTTGGACAGTCTTTCATGTTTTTTAAGCAACATAAAGCTAGGGAAGGGTGTGAAAGCACAAGTAAATGGGAGGTGGACATAAAAGCTTGCAATGAGTTCTGCAATCCAATATCCCTGACAAGTGTTAGGTATGAAAATATTAATGATTCTGCAGGATAACATGGAAAATAACTTACTTGCATGGGTAGAATAAGTCATCTTGTTGGAGGACTAGGGCTTTGCCTACTGAGCAAACTGGATTTCAGTGAAATGGAATTGAAATGAAATCCCTCTGTTTTGTCGTAGATAATTTACCATATGTTGCAGGTTGAACTGTTAAGACAGAGGGGAAGTTATGATGAGGTGGCAAATACAACAGCAGCTGCAAGGGCCTCGGTTGAATGTAGACATTTCAGTGCAAAGTTAACAGCTGTAGCTTAAAATCTGAGAAGTATTTAAGATTAAAATAGAAGAGTCTGCACTGTTTGTGTTCCATGTGTTGCTGAAATAATGTTTAAGAGGATCAAAGGCTCCTAGAATTAAAGAAATAATTTTAAGTGGAGCTTTCAGTTCTATTTAAAACGTAGAAAATCAGTCAGTTTTACACTGTGTACCTCTGTGACCGTGAAGCATTGTATGAAAACCTAATGTGAGAAATGAAAACATACACATTTTCCTGCCAGTAAGCCACCATATTGTAGAGGCACATGCTCATGTGAAAGCGCAGTGTGGGTACACAAAGCAAGCTGCATGCTCTCACAGCCCAACTGTGCACTCCAGTTTCAACCAAAATAAGAGTCTTGAGTAGGGAAAAGTAGGGTTTGGGTCTTAATTTTTACTTCAACCTGTGAAAGAGCAGAAAGTGTTTGAGGGAAGGGTGGTAGGTGGGTGAGAAATTGTTGCAGAGGTTTATGTTGAAGCAATTTCTTTGGTATTACAAAAAAACCCACTCTTACTGTATCGTGTAAGTTCTGCTTTCCTTCTGTGAAATAGCAAAGCCCTTGATACATCACTGCACTTTGTGCACCATCTGAATATGCTAAAATTGAAGTGAAAAGGCACTGGTGCTTCAAGGAACTGGGTGCTGGGGTTTGTTGTTTTTTGGCAATTGTGAAAGGCATATTGGTGGGTCAAGAGCTAAAGTGCTCCCAATTTTGTATGGCCAGCCTAATGGCAGAGACTGGAGACAAATGTCAAAGCAAAATTGGCTACTGCTGGTCATCAACAGCTGGACCTGAGTGCTTTGTGGCCAGGGCTCGGTTCTGCCACTGCTCTTTGAGAAGCTGCGTTTGTGCTGTTGTGACGCGGTGTCTTTTTGCCAGCTCTTCTCTCCCCGGTAGCAGACACAGAAGTGCTGAGCGAGAAATGAGCTGGACTGCTCCCCCCAGTTTACTCGTAATCTTTTTAACTGACATAATAATCTTTCTATGGTGAAAAGAGTATTTCAAATGCTGAACATGCAGATCACTCAGTACAAGTACTGTGAAAATCTATGAGCTGAGTTGGAACCCCCTGAACAAAGTTCAGTGCAGGGTTTAAAAACTAGTCCTTTCTCTGGTGGTTTGTGTTCAAAAAAAGAAGGACAAAGTAGTAGAATATTCATGGTGAAATACAGAAGTATAGCAATTCTTTTCTTGGCATGTGCAGTATTAGCCGTTTTGGCTCATATCTTAAGTAGATTGATTTCTGTATCCTTGTTAATTTTGATTGTACAGTTTAATGTTACTCTAAGTCATGCACCAGAGAATTGCATAAACACTTATTTTAGCTGGCTGTTTGTTCTGGTGAGTTCTCACAACTTTCTGCATTAGAATAACAATATCCCATTTATCCTTATTATCAACAGATAGCATTTTTATAGTGATAACTTCACACTGATACTTCAAAAGAAAAAAAAAAGACTTGTCAGGAAATGGAAAACAGGAAAGAATGCACACGTGCATTCACAATATACCACACACTGAGAAAAGCAAGAAAATTGTCTTTGTTGTATCCAGGTCAGCCTTGTATGTTTTGTCTTAAACAGGGCTAATTACTAATGAAAAAAATCGATTCTTGCTGTTGGGATGATTATAAATGTGGGACGTTGTGAGCAGGGCTTGTTGTGGTGAAGTTTAATTATACTTTACTTTTACTTGGCTGTTTGGCTAAAGTAAACAAGGGCACTGTTCTTTCAGAGAGAAAACAGAAATGAAGCTGGTGACTTCCTTCATTTCAACATCCACACGGAGGTCTTGTCCCAACACAGCAGTCCTCAGAAGGAGAAAGCTACTGCTTAATTTTAAATAAGCAGATTGTGGTCTAAGGCTCTGGTTTGTTAGACCAATCTAGAGAAGGCATTATTTCTATACCCTTTAAATCATTGCGATTAGGACAAGTATTGTAGATGTACAGCATACTTTTTGGTTAATTTATTTCACTTGTGCTCTTGAATGATTCTCTCACCAGTTTCTTTCCTGCTAGGATATCCATTGTTAATATGTATATATATGTTTTCCATTTAATGTGATACTGCATTTTGCTTGTGAAGAATTACCTGAATGGAATTTATTACTGAGGCTCAAAATCTCAGTACTGGCAGTCGCTTATGGCTCCTGGTCTGATACAAATAGTAATAATTCTGTTAGGCTTATGTGGACCTGTGATAAAAATATCAACTTTGAAATACGTGAAGCATCTGTGTGTAATTTGCATTACCTGAAATACATTAAAGCTTCATCTGTAATCCTTGATACATAGGGGACTTTCAAGATTGTTACTGGATTATGAAGGACAAGTTTAGCTATGATCAGCTGCTCCAGACTTCATCCCATCTTAGAATCCCTAACAAGTGAAGCATAGCAGGTGCAGCATATAAGCATCCTAGAGGAGAACAAAATTGCAAGCATTTCAGAAATAATAGTTGGTGTGGCATACTCAGAATCTATTTCTCTCAGTAGCAGGAGAATGTATGTATCCATGAAACGTTTAAGATGAGCTCTACAGCAAACAACCTGTCCTGAAAGCACACAGACTCATTCTAGGTGCAGAGGAAAAAAATTGTCTAAACCTTGAAGTTTTTCATTTGCAAGTAGATTTTCCTAGCTGTACAGTGGGAAAACCAGTTTGTTTATCACAGTACAATGAAAAAGATATGTAATACTTAGGCTGTGGGAGAATCAGAAGTAGTGGAGTCTTCAAATGGTCGACCTTGTGCAGGGTGACTGGGAGGGGTTTCAGTGTTGACAAATCTAGACCCTTTGAGATTGCATCTTACGGGGGCCAGAAAATACTGCTCAGTGATTGATTGATTTCCTTCTCTAAGAAAAAGACAGAAAACTAGCTGCTCAAATACAAGAGATAAGTAAAGCCTGTCAACCCTACCGAACCTTCTTTGCTGTTAAAAAATACTATGCCCATGGCTTCAAATCCACATTCCAGAACCAACAGAAGTCCAAGTATGCAAGGAACAATTACAACAGTTTACCTTCAGACAGTACTTGTTGAGCTATCTTCCCATTCTCACCCTTCTCCTTCCTCCTCACTTCAGGAAGGCTAGAGCTGTGGCGGTTTAGGAGAGAGAGCTTAGTGTCAAGAACAAGGTAAATCTTTGGAACTGCCTGTGATGCTGTCTGGTTTTAATTATTTGATTTTCAAGATATTTTATTTAAGTGCAGACATTTGGAAACTGCAAGTAGGTGCATATAAAACATGAAGCTGGCCTCCCCTAAGAGCAGATCTGTGTTCAACTCTACTATATCCTGGCTATGTGAAGTCTTCATTGCACACTGACTGCTTTGACCTTTCCTTGAAAGCAACCAGGCTCTGAGACTGCAGGAGAAAATGGAAAGGTTTTGAAAGACTTACCTCCCTAAGCACAAGTACTTCAGAATATTTAGCACTTAAAGCTTCAAGACTTTAACTTTTCAGTCTATAATTTCGTAATTGCTTTGAGACATAGCATAGTCCTGGTGCAGCAAACTCCAATAACATACGATTGCCTTAACTTTTGTTCTGCTACACAACAGTTTATGTTTCCCTGCTGGGTGTTAATTATTTTTTCCTCAGATTTCAGAAGACACTTTGGCAGTCTGATGGGACAGGGCCAAAAATTTCAGTCTCAAGCTGGGAGGTCTATACAAAGGACTGAGTTCTGAACCATAAATTTAAAATTAATTTCATGAAAAAGACAAATATATTGTGAGTGAATTTCTACTGTAGTCTTTCTAGCAATGACGCCTCTAATTTCAGAAAGTAAATCAGTCTTGGCTGCTGCTAACAGTATGCTTTGTTCATCCTTTGTGACATTCTAACACAGGCTGCTGTTGAACTAATTATTACCCAGAAAAAAAAGGAAGGAAATATGATGTGGAAGATGCAGAGCTTGGTCTATAGTTCCTCTTGAACTCGATGGGAGTCTTTCTATTGAATCTCGTGAAATTTTGGATCAGGCCTATGGAGCACATATTTAACTCTCAAAAAAACCCACTTTAGAACAATAAAAGCAAATTTTGTACTTGCAGTGTTATTCAGTGCCATGATTAAAAACAAAATCTTATTTGCATTTGGTTCATATAGGACCTAATTTTGATTTCTTTTGTTGTTGTTCCCTTTATCTTGATGTTTGGGTATTCCCTGTTTAATAAAAAAAAAATTCTTTCTGGAAACTTAAATTAAGAAGAAGCCACTTAACATCTTTATTTAAACATAACAATGTAAAGCTGTTTTCGTTTGGTCTCTTTTGTGTTTTTTTTCCCTTCTTTTCTTGAAGAATTTCTATTATTGGATGAAATTCCTCAGTTTGTGATTTTACTTAATTTGATAATTTTTCAACCAAAACATTTCTAGGAAACTCACTAATCTTCACACACTTTTGTTCTTCTTTTACACACAGGTACTATTGGATACAACCAAAGAAACAGGATAGATACTCTTATGTATCTTCTAGCCTATCCACAAAAGCCAATGGTAAAAACAAAAACCATTGAACTGATAGATTTTGAGAAACTCCCTGCTGGACAGAACGCCACAGTCGCTGTGATGAGCTACAGCGGCTACGATATTGAAGATGCTCTTGTCCTGAACAAGGCCTCTTTGGACAGAGGTAAGAACCATCAATTCTTTCCCACTTCTCTAATGTGTGTTCTAATACATGTTTTAATAAACTTGTTGTCTTATGGTGTTACAGTAACTTTTATTGCAGTTGTGAACAGTACATCTCCAATTAAGAAATCAAATTCCAAAACTGCTCTGAGTGCTTTTTGTTGTTTTATGCATCAATAGTGATTGTCATTCCATGCTTGCAGTCGTGCAGTGAAGTTGCCAACATGTGAATAAACTTCTGAGTACAAATATTATAAGAGAAAATGGCTAACTTTTGACCTCAAATAAAATCGTGTAAATGGTCTTTTTTTAAAAATATTTAGTTTACAAAACAAGGTAAGGTATTGGATAATTACTGTTCTGTTAGGCTTGCTTTTTAGATGGTTACCTGAACCTTTTGTCATTACTGATAGAGGGGTCTTATTATTTTTACCAGTAACAGAAGCAATAGATGAAATTAGACTTTGGAACGTATTTGAGAAAGGAATGAAATGCGTGGCAGTTTGTGTCATTGTCAACTTGATTCTCTGAGGGAGCTGTACCAGGACTATGCTATGTCTCTAAGTAATTAAGAAATTATAGCCTGAAAAGTATTGTCTAAAATGAAATAATTTAGTGTTTATTCAAAGATAAAATAATGACCTGTTTCCTTAAAAACAAAATTAAAAAAAATCTATGCAGTATAGTGTTTTTTAAATAAAAATACATAAGCACCAGGTAGAAGATAACTAAGTGAAACCTACGTTTGTGCCAGTCCGCCTGTCTCACTCTCTCCACAATTCTTCAGCAGTTTGTGTTAATGCTGCTGGGGGTTGGAGTAAAGTTGCCTGAAAACTTAGTCTCTCTTCTCTCTCTTTTCTAAATAAATTCCCTTGAGGAAAATATAGTTCAGTGTGATCAAATTGGGTTTAGTTTTGGGTGGCCAAAATCAGCTTCTTCCATGACTTTATTCCCCCTCACACTCCCTTCCTTCTAGTTGCTAGGCAGCAATAATAGTATTTCTAGACATGTATCTTTGACATTAATGTCTGCTGCATTTAATTTATGCCTCCTTTTCTAAAACAACAACAGGCGTGATTTAAAACTGAATGTTTTCTTTTCTGGTGGACTGGTAACGTTTACAGGCAGAGCTGTGATGCTTGTCAGGAGTTACTTGACATAATCTAAAGATATAGATGTACTGTAAGTGGCTGCAACCATCTTTCAAATGAAGTAAAATAGCGTAGGGTTATTAGAAAGCTGTGCTCCTGGCTGTCTGTAATTCTAAATGTGATGAAAGTGTTTAGTATTGTGCCTTGTTGCTGTACTTGGACAGAAATTCCAGACGCCACTTTTCTCATCTGAAACCCCAAACAATATATGTAATTCGGAATTCTTTCAGCTGGGGAAAAAAGGTGAGTAATGGAGTGATTAAACACTCAATTGAAACTTTCCTAGTAGGCTAGCTTGTGTCAACCCAAACATGAGTAAAAGTTCAGGTTTCTTAGAACTCCTGAAAGGAAGAGAGGCTGTTCTCATCCTGTTACAGTCTCTTCTCCTATGTTATGTCTCCCTGTGGACCACAAAAGGTAAGAGAAATGATACGTGTGTGTGTGTCTGTGCAGAGGTGTAGAAGGGATTCTGCACATTTCAGAAAGGGACTGAGGTCCAGTGTCTGAAAAAAATAGCGTGCATGATCTGATTTTTAAATTGTGAGCTATTAGGTATCCATGTACAATGTTGTGTGTACTCCAGACAATTAATAATCTAACTAATAAAAATACTTTATGTCCTGTAGCTCACTAGGTGGTTCAGCATTCTTGTTTTATTCTGATAATGTGTTATAAAAAATTTTTGAACTCCAAGGCAGATGAGTTTGCATTACATTTTAGGTTTTGGAAGGTGTCTTGTGTATAAGAATGCCAAGTGTACACTGAAGCGTTACACAAACCAGACGTTTGATAAAGTGATGGGTCCAATGTTGGATGCAGCCACACGCAAACCAATCTGGCGCCATGAAATTTTAGATGCTGACGGTATCTGCTCTCCAGGTATGTCAAACTACACTTTTCAGACATGGCATGTTCATAATCTGAGGTAGAAAATAATGTTCTGTTAATATTTCTTTTGTACCTTGTCTTATACTTAGTGTAATTTTTTTTTCTTGAGCGTGACGGTATTCTAATGGAAAATTAAAAAAAGTTAGTTTCTGAATGCAGCGTAGTACCAGTCATTGGGGTTTTTTTGTGCATGAGAAAACGGAGCCTTATATTTAAGTAGAAGAATAAGTCTTTAACAGTGTGAATCTATTGAAGCATTAGAACTTGTATGCTTCTTATATCTCCAGACTGCAGACTTTTAATACTGTAGGTTTTTCTGCTTGTCTCTCATGTGTTGTCATTGCTGTTTATTAAGGATAGATTCCTTATTATTTTGATTTCATACATGTGAAAACCTCCTAGCATGCTGTCAATTAATACAATTGTTTGAGGAATGAAAACCTTGTGGTTTCAACAGTTTGAAATATGTCTGGAGAGAGACAGGAAAATAAATACAGCTTACGTTTAGTTATGAAGATAGGTGTGTAACTTCCCTGTGGAAATAAATATGAGAAAGAATCTTCCTGTACTGTCATCCTTCATTTAGGAAACGGCTTAATAGGTCTGCTGAGATCTGATATGAAAGATGCTGTAAAAGGCACTGAATTTGATTCCATTACAGCAATACAATTGGGTCACTTTTGTTCTTCAGCACATCAAAATGGAACTTTCAAAGTTAATTAAAAGAAAAGGCAAGATTCTTCTGAAGTATTAGGATAGATAGGAATGGGGTGGACTCCAGACTGAGGTTGTTCTCAGCATGTAGGTGAAAATCTCTTTGAAACAGATCATGTGAACAGAAAAGAGGCATAGGCTGAATTTCAGTGTAGTTTTGTGGAGGGGGTGGGAGGCAGGTACTTGGTGTGCATTAGTATCATTGCTCATGCTACTGATCTGGTTTTCTGTGTGAAGGGCAAGATAAGGGAATGGAAAGGAAAAAAGTGATGTACGAGACCACAAGCAGTAGGAAAAAGTAACTGCAAGGAGAGGCTGAAAGTAGTTTTGCACAGCTCATTGTGGAAATGATGTGATGTCCCAAATTTAAGGGGTGAATTACTAAAATTTATCAGTCATTGTTGCTCGTTAATTTTCTCAGTACTTATGGCAGATGCCTTCAGATGCTTTTGTGTGTTCTGTAGACCCAGGGTATGTTGAATAGCAGTTCTCATCGTGCACCCAGCATGCAAGCTGTTCTGGTTTGGTTTGTGGGGAAAAAAAAAAGCTAATTTAATGGTTTCCATACCGTGGAATATTTAATAAAATAACATGGTAAACTTCCTAGACATGTTCCTCCAATTTTGTCCTTGATCTTACCTCTTTTTAAAGCTTAAAATGTATTTCTGACATAGGTAGCCAGAGATGTTTTCATGGTGCTTTTTTTTTCTTACTCTTTGTAGGTGAAAAAGTAGAAAATAAGCAAGTCCTCGTGAATAAATCTATGCCGACTGTGACCCAGACACCTCTGGAAGGAAGTAGTGTGCCTCAACAGCCACAATACAAAGATGTGCCAGTAACGTATGTTGTGTCATAACTTTATAGTTGGGGAACGTACAAGGAGGAAAGACATCTGAGAAAATATTCAATTCTAGAAAAGTCAAAGGAATAACTTTCCCTCTGCAAATCAGACCTAGTTCTCTAGATCTTGATTTTTCCTAGGATTTGTCAGAAGTGCCTAGCCACATAATCACTAGTGAGTTAGATTCTGACACCTGAAAGGCTGGAATCGCAAAGTGAGGGAGGAATCTTCCTGAAGATCTAAGTATAGAGAGGAATTGCTGAGAAGGTTCACAGGAGAAATCAAGAAGAGAGCCAAGACAGTAGCAGAGGGGAGAGGAATCACTCATGAATGAAGTGATGGAGAAACAGGAGAAAAGCAGCATGAGAGGGATGGCAGAGAACATATGTATTTAGTGACGGGGCACATCTCCTCTATACTGGCTCCCACAGGAAGAGCTCAGTCTTCACTTTACCAGTCAGGAGGCCAGGAGGTGGACACCTCATTCTGACCACTCCAATTAGACATCATTTACCAAGGCACCAGTGAATAAGAGTTTTTCCCATCCTTATTCTGAAAAAAACAGGGGAGGGCTTCTGAGGTGTGAGATGAAAATTTTACATTATATGTAAAAATAAATAAATAAATAAATAAATAAGGATTTTTTTACTCTTTTGTAAGGAATAGCTGTAACAGTTTGGTAAATGTGAAAGGAGCAAGGTGAGCAATTCATGCACAGACTAAAAAGGCAGAATATGTATTTCTGTGTTTCATAACCAGTAGATAGCTCTAGGTTTACTCCTACAAGGTACTAACAAAGAAGTGAGGCAACAGTGTAATTATCAAGAGGAGAGAAGTGATCATCCCAGGTAAAGACATGAGTTTAGGTGTCATACTATGACCATCTCAACTACCTGGAAGATGAGACAAAATAATCTCTTCAATGAGGTATTAAAATCTACTCTACCCTCATTCTGCAATGCATAGAAAAAAGCTGATATCAGGATAATTTCCTTTTCCTTTCTGCTTTGTCATGCCTGCCTGTTTTTTTTTTCCTCTCCTTCCAACATCTGCATCTTTTGCTCTGGAGTTCTATGTTTCATACTGTGTTCTACCCTTGGTTCATTTCTACACCTGCACCTAAAGCATAGTTTCTGTCAGGATCTTATGCCTTAATTTTATTCTTAAATTCTCATGGTATATTGCTTAAACTCCCTTCTTCAACTCTACCTCTCTGTTTGGCTTTCATTTGTTTAACTGAAGATTCAGAGATTTGTAATATACTATGAAGCTTTTTACTGTCCTGAAGAGCCCAGAATGACCAAAGAAATACCTTGTTCTTTACAAGTTCAGCTTAATTCTCCCTTTGTTTTTATCATATCTCTTCAGGCTTTTGTTTTCCAGAGACATACTGTGCTCTGGAACTTCATATGTACATAGTCTTTGCTCCATTGGCCTCCCATGTATAAGTTCCACAAAGACTGCAGTTTAGCCAGGAGCTTACCAATACACAAATACTTGTTTGTCAGTTGTGTTTCGTTCATAGACGTAAAACTCGTGTCTTGTTTTCTTCTACTAGCTACAAAGGTGCAACTGATTCTTATATTGAAAAAGTAATGATTTCATCAAATGCAGAGGATGCTTTCTTGATCAAAATGCTGTTGAGGCAAACCAGACGTCCAGAAATTGGAGATAAATTTAGCAGTCGTCATGGGCAGAAAGGTAAGCTACGCATTTAATAAAAATAAATGCTTGTTGGGTATGCCTACTATACATACATTCTGTCATGCATGTTTCCATGGTTTGATTCAGATCTTTTATGTATGCAGTCATAGAAGACCATATCCCTTTTTTTTAAGTTCACCTAATTTAGCAGTGTTGTTTCTGAGGGGAGAGGTTGGCAAGCATAAATTTTTAATCTGGAAAACACAGTAGGGTTATGAGTTTGTTTTTTGTTTCTTCTAGATGCAGATTTGGTTTTGGGTGGCAGGTTTGTCAATGGGTTATCAAGAGAGATATTGGAGGACAGTGTGAAAGGGCCTATTCTAAATGGACAGAAAAGATCAGAGATGAAATGAGATGTCTGCAAGTCATCGGTGCAGACATACTGCTCTAAAGATAGGACTGTGGATATAGCTGTGTCTGTATCTGAGACGGCTCAAAGCCAAGGTGTAAAAGGAAACAAATCAGGAATGCAACAAGAAATGCAGAAGCAGAGAACAGAAAGAAGGGGAAAATGTTTTTAAAGATACACTTGAGACGTGATCTGGGGCAACTCTGAATCATCAAACTGAGAGTTCAAACCAGATACCTACTAGGAAGCTGCTCAGTGGCATGTAGGTCTCTAGTGTTAATAGTAACATTAAATCAGGAGCCCGTTTCCATATCTGTTGAAAAAAGCAGTGGACTCCCTTTGACCTTAATGGCAAAAAAATGTGACTCAGAACATGTCCCTGAATCTCAAAGGGCAGGGAGGAGTGTAAAGAAAGAAGCAACTGAAAACAATCTGACTGTAACTGACTTTAAAGATTATTGTGATTCCATAGATCTCAATGTGGGACAGGTTTTGACATGTTTTCATCTATCTGTACTCTTGGAAAATCTAGAATTTTAGTACTTGCAGCATGACCTTCTACTTACTCTAAGTGTTATACTAAACTTATAACTTGAATGTAATATTATGACATTTTTAGGTCTTATTTTGATTTGAGAACTTTTCATGTCAGATGGGAGGGAAAGAGGTTGATATTACCAAATCCTTTCCATTGCAGCACATATGTTTCTTTCTTGGTACTGGACAAGTGTGATACTGTCTCAATAACTACTGGGACAGAAAAATCCTTACTTCCTTGGTTTTATTTCTGAGGAACTGGAACTAGAGCGTTCAATGTAAAGCACACCAGCCTCTTACATCTGATAACACAAGTATCTGCTAGGGGAGAGAGAGGGAACTGAGGAAATAGTGGAGGACAGAGTTTAGATTTGAAACTTTAGTACTTAAAACTAGTTGTAGTCAGTGAACTTTGCAGTAGTACCTCCAATTGCAATACTAACTAAGGGCTATTGTCTTGCAAACAAACTAGCCTTTTGTGAGGAATCTTCTTGTTGTCAGAAGATGCATTGAAGAAAAAATGCTATTTGTTAGGAGGAGCTCTCTGCAAGTGTCCCCTTCAGCACTCTGTGTCCTTGGCTTACCGCTGGTCCTGCTCTAGTCTCAGCCCCACGGTGGGTTTGACTTTGCTGTGCTGATTCACATCCTGTACTCATGGAGCAGAACTCTGTGGGCAGATATGCCCTGGAGTCAGTTAGCAGAGAGCTGGTACTTTCACAACATCCATGTGAAATTCAGAGCCAGAGAAATGAGATGAAACTGCAAAAAAATGCTCTAGGGCTTTCTTAAATGAAGCTTAAACAGAATCATCTCCAGCATATTCAGTGCCTGCATGACTGGAGAGGGGATGAGGAGTGGTTTCTTATAGATAGACACCAGTCGTTTTTATAATGCTCCATGCCAATCAACACATCTTTAGTCACAGGCTTGAGTAAAGAATGAGAAGTCAAAGCTTGAGGTGCTTTCTGACTTTCTGGGGCTGTGGAAGTATGTAAGCGTCAGTGACAGTGAGGTGGTTGGGTGTAAGGGGAGTCAAGGACTACATCGCTGATGTGATATGCAGGGCTGTCCTCAATAATCCTCATGTCTGTAGTCTCCCGGTTTGATAAGTTACTTAGAGCGAATGTAAAGGAGTACAAAAGGTAATATTTGATCATAATATCAGATGTTACCAGATATTGCTTCAGCCTCTGTGTGTGTGTTTTCTCAGGAGTACAGTCAGTGCACACTTCCTGAGTACATCCAGCTTTCTCAGAGATCACCCTTGCTTCCACAGTATCTTTCCATAGACTTATAACATTGGTTCTGGACACTCTATATTCTAAAAGAAATCTTGGCATTGTTTTTGTTGTCATTAAGAAACAAATTCTTCTGATAAGCATAAACATTTTTTCCAATTGTATTTTCAAGATGGCTGTTGATCTGAAAATAGGAAGTGATTCTCACTGATTCCCCAAGTGACTGGGAAACCAGTACCTACTGAGGGCTTCAAAAAGTAAAAACTTAGTACATTCTTTTCTTTTAAATATCCAGTCTAATTCTTGCATTACAGCCATATAGGATAGTTGCGGTGAATGAGTGGGAAGATAATTATCTCCAGAGGTAAACAGAGTTGAGCAGGTGGAGTAGTTCATCTGCCCCATTCCTTCCTTCTCTGCTGGAAGATTCTTGTTCAGGAAGATTTCCTGTGGAGTCTCTTTCAAATATTTTTTTTAATCTCATACACAATGAAGATAATGCAGTACTTTTAAGCTTATGCCTGCTTTTAGAGTAAAGTCAGTGTTTTCATACTTTTTGAGCTTGGACTGATCAGTCCTTTCTCCTTGTAGGTGGCATGCACCGTTTTAGCTCTAGGTAGTTATATAGCAATACTATCAGTGTTGTGCATGAGAAATATTCCTACTGGAATAAAAAAATAGCCTACACATTATATTAAAGAACCTAGTAGGTTAATAACAGAAATATTATGGACGTCTTGCTTGAAAATTTAAGCAGGTCAGATTTTTCTTCTAGCTTGGTCTGTTGATATGCGTCTATTTAAGCAGTTAATTGAACAAAATTCATATGGAACTGATTTTCATACCTCTCCAAAAAGAAGGAAAAGGGTGCTGCACATATTCAGAAACATCCAAGAAGAAGAGGGGGAAGTGGACAAAAGGAAACCGAAGTGTGTCAGGGAGACTGCAGTATGGCTTTAGGGAGCAGAGGGCCTTCTATGCCACTGATGCACATAAGGTGTCTCACAGTCTAGAGCAAGCTCATATTAGAGGTCTTGAAGGGCAGACATCTCACTAGTGCTTTTGCTACTCTTCAGTCTCCAATGTCCATGGTCAAATGCAGAACCAATTAATATGCACTGTATTAGAATCTGGTGGTATTTACTTTAATATCCCCAAAGCCATAGAAAGTTAGTAATATATTTTTTCCAAAGTAAAGTAACTGTGGAAAGTCCATGGTAATGAAAAACAGCATCCTAAATCCTGTGAGGAACTTTGAGGGTGCCCATAATTATGCCTGGCATTACACATGCTTTGAACTTGTAGTAATAATAAGCCAAACCCATCTATTCTTCAGAATAACAAATGTCTCTTTCAGCATGGTTTTGGAGATATGAGTGGGAATATTGCAGCAGTTGTATTACAGATTTTGCAGACGTGCTTGTTAGCTGTCCTGTACGTCAACCTGTAGTAATCTCTTGTGATTGGGGGAGTGACCGTGTTCTAAGTTATTACATTCTGCTGGGATACATATCCTTCCTGATAGGCAGACCTCTCAGTTCACTGGCTTGTAGTACATTATGGGAAAAGATGTTACAATAAATGGGAGAAAGGAGAAATGTGCTTAGTGGAGAAAGATTCATGTGTTAGATACCAAGAAAAAAAATACTGACAAGAACAAACAGTGGAGTTTACTGTTTGGCAGCTTCAGTATACAGCAAAGAACCAGATACTGACGTTGATGTTAGATTGCAAATAATGACAACTGGAGGAAAGGCATGAAAAGGAAAGGCAAATTCTCCTTAGCTAGCTGTTTAAAAACACAGCTAGCATCATCCTTCTCTGACATCAAATCGGGGAAAAGATCTGTTATAATAGAGGCGTATAGACAATTATGAAACAGAAATCATAATACTAACAGTTTAACATTTTCCATTGATAGAATTTTTAATTAGCACTGAATTTGTTCTCTCATCTTCGCCTGAATGCAGGCAATTACCACTCAAGTTTAATTTGTGAATGTTAGCTTTAAGCCCACCATAGGGCCATTGAAACCTACAATGAGCTTAAACTAACAAGTACCTTGATCCAGTGAGAAGGAGACAAAACATATTTCTCTCCTTTCTGTACTGTCAATCTTTTCTGTGAAGTACTTTTATTTTCCAGAAGGAATGCATGAAGATGAGATTTGATTCCATGGAATTGTAGTAGGAGTTTTAAAATAATTAAATATGTGTAAAATGAAAGATTGCACAAACAACATTTCTCGGTTTTTTATGGTCTTTTTCCTCTATTCCAAATTGGTTTGTATTCCAAAGCTATACTTTGTTGCTGGGGCAGAAAGAAGCAAAGTAACAGAATTGGAAAGTGTCTGGGATATAACAGATTAAATCTCACAAACCGGCTTCGGCCTCTTGTTACAGAAGAACCTTTCGTTAAATTTTGTAGGCCTCTATAATAACATAGGCCTGTGCTGCTGCCCCTGTGTTTGCTACCTTCTTTGTGTCCTCACACATGTCAAGATGGTATTGGCAAGGGTCACTACTTCTGGCCTGTCTACCGCACCCTCTTTTCATTCAAGTCTGTGTTTTAAGTACACTTCTTCCAAACTGCCTGTAAAAGCTAGCCTTTCCTTCAAGCCCTGTCATCAAAGATGTGTATGAGGAGGAGAGAAAAACCAAATGAGGCCATCACATTGTGTTGGGAAAATTACCAGCAAATACTTTGCTCTGTCTCAATATTCATCTTCAAACTGGATGTTGCAATAAAGATCTTTGGTAGTGGGACTGTTACTTTAGTTTGTAAGCCCTGAAGAGTCTAATGTCTCACAGAAAAATATACATACCTACCAGGGAGGACTTATCTTGAGCTGTAGGACTTTGTTTTAACTATATTGCATCATATTTTTTTCCAGAAGGACAAAGAAATTTTTTGAGTTAATTATTTTGTTTTTTAACCTTACGTTCTGCAAGCAAAGTCACTTTTCAAAGCACAGAAGGCTAAAGCATTGTTAAGCTAAAGACGCTTCATCTGAGTTCCATACAAACTAAATTATTATATTTCCAGATTTCCTCTTGCTTTGCTACAAGTCACAAAGAGGAAAAAGTTGGGCTCCTTTGATGTGAAAAAAAGCAATATATCACTTCTCTGAAAGAACATTTCTCAGTCTCTCATGTGAAAAAGGATTAACACCTCCAACAAAGGTCCTGTAGATCACAGAACTAAGCAGCAATACTGAACAGTATTCCTGAGGAGTGGAAAAACTGTATTTAAGCAAGAGATTGTTTGAACTGGCAAACAGAAGCTTTTTAATAGCTGAAGATCTAAGATAAAAGATTAAACCTTTCTGAAGTATCTGCACTTAAACAACTCGAAAGACAAGGAAGCGAGTTTAAATTCATGAAAGATGGTCTTTGTTTTCCTAGATGAACCATATTCTTTAGTGTCAAAACAAAATCCATTTGCAGAATTGTCAACTACATAAACTTGATAACAATACTGCTTATCTGCCAGTCTGACCTTGCTTACTTTTTAAAAGTTTTTACTAAGTCTGAGCATCTTCCTTCTGCTTGCCTGATTTCATAGTCGAGAACAACTAGTCTTTTTCGTTTTAAAGGGCACATGTACAGTACGTATAAGCAGAGCTTGTAAAGTAAGATGTTAGTTTTAAATGGATAATTGTATCATTTTTCCCCATGTTGCAAGTCAGACTTGGTACTTTATCAGTGGGTTCATAGGAATTAAGTGGTTGAAGTGGCATTAAGAAGAATTTGCTATTATCGACTGCAGGAATGTGAGATGATTAGTAGGTATTAAGCATCAGGAAAGGTAGGAATTTCTTATTTTTATCTTCAGGAGTTGAATATGAGCAAATGAGATGTCAGAATGCTATTGAAACTTCTCATACAGTCTTCTGCTATTTAGTTTTTACAAAACCGCTGCTTAGCTTGCTGTCTTAAGAGGAAAATCACAGCATTTTTTATCTCAAGCAGCAAACAGGTAACCTTCTGACCTTTTCAGTAAATCCTCAACTGAACCTCTGAAATTAGGGTGATTTAGCATTTTATGGCACAGAATAAAAATCTCCTGTTTCCAAATAGTGTATCCTCAACACACATTTTATTAAGCTTTTGACTCATTCAGCCATGTGTATTTTGTAAAGTTCCTATGGTTATTGTTTTACAATAGCTGCTTCCAGAAGCATTGTACGGGTTTCAATTAATCAGCTCTTTGTGTGCTTCAGACTATGCAAATTTATCACATCAGACCATTCAGCAGCTCATGGGAAAGCAGTGTACAAACTGTATTGTCTTCTAGCACCTCCTCTCATTTAGAGTGATGTTTTTAATAAGAAAACTAATCAAGTTTACTTATGCATTATTTATCTGTTAATTTTAATTCTGTTCTTTACCTCTTATGTCAAATGGGATGTAGCAAGTGATATGATAGATCAGTGAATGGTTCAATATTAAACAAAGCTTATGTGATGCAGCATTTTTCTCTGCTGGACTTGTTTTATGCTTAGTTAGCCAACACAATATGTAATTAGAGAGTTTTGAAACAGATGTACATTTTTGTTTAGCCTTAACTAGTTTTTGCAAATGTGTTTGTCACTTGTCCATAATATATGGCATGATGTTATAGCTACAACCTGATCTAGTCTTGTTTATCAAGAGTATTTCCAAATTCTGGTAAATCTGGTAAATCTAAAATAGACGTCTTTCAAGTTAGTTTTAGCTATTTTACCACCATATCATTGGAATAAGTAAACAAGCACATCTAGTAGTGCACTTCTTTTTATCTTGCTGATAAAAAGTGGTATTACTGCTGCTTCTATTCACTTAGTCTCCTTTGCTCTCTAATGTCCCTCCTGCTGGTAGTAATTAGTTTTCTATATTAGGTTGTTTTGACTTATTTGATGATTTTTTTTTTTATTTGGCATGTGTGTGCATAGAAGGCATCTTATCGTAGCCCAGAGAAAAACTTTCCCATACTGTTGTGTTTTGTCCCTGCCGCCTCCCTGCCGCCCCCCTTCCCCCTCCCTGCTGAACTGCTGGTTTACAAGTCTGTCTTCATTCATGTTCGTCAGCAAACTGTAAAAACAACCACATAAAAGATATCAATTCTGGAAACCTGAATTTCTCCTGATTAGAAAAAGAAGCTTTTAAAGGAGAAAAGTACTTTTGGGGTGAGAGGATCTTTATGCTCTGTCAGCGCCTTGTGCAGGTGGATGGGTCTTGCGATGCTGTGGGGATTGATGCAGATAGTGCGTGTGACGATGGGGGCCATCATGCATAGTCAGTGGGCTGTCATTTATTGGCCTGCATACAATAGCATTGAAAAACACTGCCTATGGCTGCCTTAGACTTGCGTGCTAAACCTCTGTAGATGTCTGATTTAAGTTCCTTCTAATTTAAACAGTTATCCTTGCAGTAAATCCACTTTTTGGAGAGAGAGAGAGTGATATCGTAAAAGAATTTGTTAGCATTTTCACTCTGAGGTGACTTTATGAAGTTAACACACAAAGGGTTTTTTTTTCTACAATGCAATTTGTTTTTCACTTGGAAATAAATGAGATACAGCAAGCTGCTGGGTGCTTTCTTGCTCAAACATGCAATGCTCTTGTTAGTCCACATTAAAAAAATAGTTTTGTTTTGTTTTGTTTGCAGCATTTTCTGGTTGTTAATGTTTGCTTCTGGTTGTTAATGTTTGCTTCTGGTCGTAGGTGAGAACTAGCGAATGTATTGGTGAGAGTGGATTCATGCCCATTGTAGTATAACATTTAGTCTGAAATTGTATTGCTAAATTTCAGGTGCAACTCGTAAAAATTGCTAGGGGAAAGGGAAGTGAATGAAACCAAATTATTTTGTGTGTCTTGTGTGAATACTGGAGAATGATTTTTCATGTGGTGTCTAAATAAGTAACAATTAGGATATCTTAACTTGTAGTAAGGGCCAGAGCAAAGTTACCAACTCATTTGAGCCTGTCCTATTTATGATGATTCTATGGGGAGTAGTTGGGCAGCGCAGTTATGAAATAGAGTTCTTAGTAGGACAGGGCAACATTTGGAACTTAAGGCTGTTTTAAATCCAGCCTCTTCTTTTCTCCTTTACTGTTTCATGAGCCAGTTGCAAGTGGTAATTCCACTTACGTGGATTAATTCATTTGATCACTTTTTCGCAGCTGCTCAGCAATGCTGAACCACTAGGTTTGCCTTTTACTGCCTGGCTCAGCAGTCAGCGGTGAAAAAAAGTAGAAAATTCAGGAGGTTACAGTGTGGACGTGCAAGCATTAGTCTCTTAAAGAGCTTCTGAAGGCAAGTGACTGCAAAATAAAATCAGATTTACATTTTAAAATGAGTTGCGGTAACTTGCTTTTAGAAGTGTTGTATATAGGTTTTTTATGAGAAAGAATGAACTTTCTTAAAACATAGGGAAGGAAGAAGCTTCTCTCTGTCCCGTCCTCTGAATACACATGGACATGCAGTAGATCTGTTATAAATTCAGTGACTTCTTAAAATACAGAAGCTTAGAAATGAGGTTTTATAGCTCTCTCTTCTTTTTTTTTTTTGTTTCTGTAAAAAAGAAACTTTATAAATGGCCTAGTGAGCTTCACATTGCTGGTTTCTGTCTAAATATTTTGTTTTTAACTTCTAAGCTCATTATGCTGTCTTTGTGTTAACTTGTATTAAAATCTGTCAGCTATGACTGGTCTCATAACCACAGTCAGCGGACCAGAATAAGTTAATTATTTACTTGTGTCACTAGTGCTCTTCATCTAATGAAATGCACAGCTGTGTTAGATCTGCAGTTGGGTGTGTAGGTCCCATTGTTATACAAGTCAGCGGAGGGTAGAAGCCGCTATGATGGAGAGCCCTCAGTTCTTTCTGCTGTTCTGCCTTTCTGTGTCGATTTCATGGATCTTTTATCATTCACTTTCACACAAAACAAACAACACAGTGGCTGTCTGCTATGGGAACCGGCTTGGCATATAAAAGGTTTTCAGAGCCTAAAGTAATTTTAAGTTAGCTAAGATTTAATTTTTGGCTTACAGGTGCCGTGAAGTCCAAATGCAACCTAATGCTTTCTTAGAAGTGAATGTGAATAAGGCAAAACGCGTGTGCTATAACACATGTATAATAAAGTATTTATGTATACAGTTTTATGATTAAAAAAAAAAAAGCTGTGTGTGCAAGAGATAGTGGGGTTTTTTTTTTCATTTTCAGCAAATGATTGCTGCTTGGCAGGGAGGATGTTATTGATTTATCATAATAGAACAATGAAAATTAGTTTCAGTAGGTTTAAAAACTAAATACAAGCACCACCACCCTTACCACAAATGCTCCAATCCTTTTTTTTTTCTGCTCCCTTCCCCCATACTTACCATTCTCATTCTATTAACTACTGTCCCATACACCTATCCCTGTCTTGCTTGGACAGTGGGAGAGGAGCTCCCTCCTGAGCAGACGCCAATATCCCTCTGTGAACTGGCTAGTCGGGGGATGCCTTTTTAGGGATGTAACCAGCACCCTCTGTCTTCCAGGAGCCCCCTCCACTTCAGGACTGTTCCCAAAGAGTGCTCTGGCAGTTGCAGCAGGCTGATCTCAAATAGGTTGCAGGCTTTTTCAGCTCTAAGGGCTTCTGGAAGAAATTGTCCAACTGAAACAGTAGCTTTGGTTCAAAGGAGTATGGGCTTAAACAGCTGCATTTTAGCACCTGAATTTGAACTT
This sequence comes from Dromococcyx pavoninus, assembly GCA_033558185.1. NCBI lineage: Eukaryota > Metazoa > Chordata > Aves > Cuculiformes > Neomorphidae > Dromococcyx > Dromococcyx pavoninus. Next base: position 992,026 of record JAUMJL010000209.1, read on the forward strand.
TAGATCTCTCAGTCATTTATAGCTGCAGTATTTTGATTTGCAGAATTCTCTGCAGAAACAGTTGTAAGGGTTGAAAGGAAAAATTTGGGATGTATGATAGACTACTATAAATGAGTTTTCATGTTTCTGTTTAAGTTCCTAAATAGTTTTAGAGTTTGGGGTGGTGGTGTTTGTTTTGTATCCAATACTAATGGAGACCGCAAAAAGCTTGCAAAACTTTTAAAGGTAAAATTTATGTTCATGGACTGACAAAAAATAAGCAGTAAGAGAAGTGAATTGTACTTTGTGATTCTTTGAAAGCAGTCTTTGCTCAACAAGTGAATGCTATCTGAAAAAATCTTGTGGTTTTTTTTATTTCCCTTACTTATCTCCTCTTAGTTCCTGTCAAAGCCCTGACTTGGTTTGTTTTTATTCACAGTATTTAGCAAAGGCACATATGAAAAACAAATTTCTAATCAATAATCATTTCATATGTATGAAGAGATACAGTAAGAGGTGTGATTAGTCTTTTTTTTTTCCCCAGGAAATTATAGCATCAGCTTTAAAAACTAGGTCTCCCTTGAGATGTTCAAGTCTGACTGGTCAAAAGTTTCTGGTTGCCTCTGAAAACTGTATCTAAAGCTTTCTTCCCTAATTTGCTAACTCACAAATCACTGGGAGCATTATGTAGGGGTATTATAATTTTGCCAGTCCTGTCACAAGGGCTCTCTTCTAGCCTCAGATTGCGAGCACTGATCATGGTAATGAATCTGGGTAAAAAGTGATCCATGAGAAAGAGAGGAGGAGGAAAACACTAAAGAAAATCTGGTGATGAGCGTCAGCCCTGCTGGTGGTTCGCTGCTTGTGAATTGAAAAGTTTTCTCTTCTGCAGGGGTGTGTGGACTGATTGTTCCTCAGGAGGACATGCCATTTTGTGATACAGGAATCTGCCCAGATATCATAATGAACCCTCATGGCTTCCCATCACGTATGACGGTTAGTGGTTATGTTATGATTAAAGAGACAATATCCTCCAATAAGGAAAGTGAAGTAGATTAACCAGAAGAAACAAAACAAGTTTGAAACACTGGTTCACTGAGAGTATTCTTCAATCATCATGCCACATGCTTGCTCTTCTATAAGTATTCAGACCTTGGTTTTGCACGTTTTGAAACATGCTACTGTAAAAAGAGTAGGGATGTGGGCCGTTTGTGCATCATTCTCATCTTGTTATATGTCAAGCTAACGGGAAAGCAACTGGGTACCTCACCTGCACACTTTCTGTTTCAAAATTTATTGCTCTCCCTCTTCCTTCCCTGTTGTCTTTGCCCACTAAGCCAGCTCAGGCAGACTGTGAGGTGAAGACTGGAGAGGAACTTCAATAATAGTTCTAGACCTATATAACTTATTACATCACACCTGCCTCCCTGGAACTGCTGCAAGTCTGCAGGTTCACGCTGAATACATCACAGCCTGGCCTTTGTGTGGGACCTCCACTGATTACTTTGTACAGCCTCTGATCTTTTTGTCTTTGTTAGCTTCTTTCCTTCTGTTCCCCCTAACATGTCAGTCTCTGAGGCTGTTTCCTAGAGCAGAAGGCCACACTGAATCCTGCTCATTTTCCAGACAACTGGAAAAAATGGAACTGCCTGATTCTAGACCTTAAATGTGTTCCCACACCCTGCAATATGTCCGGTTTTCAGCCCTTCACACAGGAGGTGTCAGCGGGGAGAAACTTCCCTTTTCTTGGACTTCTTCCTTTCCTCCCATTGCATGCAATAACCCAGGCTGCCATCTGACACTTTTCCTGGGTAACTTATGCTGTGACCAGTACGGTAACATCCCTGTATGCTTGTGCTAGCAAGCAGGCTGTTAACTCTGCTTTTCTTTGCACAGGTAGGAAAGTTAATTGAGCTCCTGGCTGGAAAGGCTGGAGTCCTCGATGGCAGATTTCACTATGGAACAGCTTTTGGAGGCAGTAAAGTTAAGGATGTGTGTGAAGACCTTATTCGCCATGGTTATAACTACCTAGGGAAGGACTACGTCACATCCGGTATCACTGGGTAAGAATCTGCTGTATAGATTTAGATGTTTCAGAGGACTGGGGAAATCCTGTTGAGACACATCTGAAAAATCTTCACATCTCAGAGCTTGGGAATTTTCTCTTATATGCAAACCACTCTGTGAGATGAAGGGAAGGGGCTGTGGAATAATGCACTTGGGCTTTTTCACCTCTTAGAAGTATTTTGTGGTTCAACATTTTAAGAATTACTGGTGTTTGCGTGGCTGTAATGTGAGTGGCCTTTGTAGTATGTGTGAAAATTTCCCAACTTCCACTGCAGGACATAAGAGGTAAAATCAAGGTTTTCTTTCTGAGGGATTGTAAGAAATTTCAAGTTTCTGTTGGCAGCAAATCGTTTATATGCTTAGAATCAGATAAGCGTTTTCACGTTGTCTTTAATGGTACTGTAAAATATGGATTTGGAGGCAGGTGTCTGTTCCTTGGGAATATTTTGTGTGTGCTCTTTTTTCTTTTTCTTCCTTCTTTCGATTACACAATGATTCAGTCTGGCATAAAACTCTAATCTGCAAACTTCCTGCTGTGTTGATCGGACTGGCTTCTGAGACACAGAGTTCAAAGAACGTAAGATAGTTTAGGAACAGGAAAAGGCCATATGGCTCCACATGCCTGCCCTTCCAAAACGTATCTTAATCCTACCTTCCTGCTATTTTTATTATCCTCCCAGTCCCCTTCTTCTCAAGGAACAAGTTTAGGTCTCTTTTGTAAGTTTTTTTTCTAATACTTTTTGTTTTAATTGCTTTTCCTACCAACTTATTCCATATGTCATTTCTCCTTTTGTGTCAGAGAGGTGATTTCATTTTCCTTAGCCACTCCATATTTTATAAATTGTATAGTAAGTACCCTAGTGTTTGAATCACTTTCTGTTGGTACATCGTGGGGACTTCTAATAAATCTGACTTATCTTGTTTCTAGTGAGAATAAAATCATCTAGCTCTAAAAATCCCCTGTCCCCAAACCTGGAGTACCCTATTTAGATACTTTACTTTAGGATACTGATGTTCTTCCAAGCAAATTTCACATGCTTAATCTAGTTGTTAAGATTTTTGAAGGCAGATTTTGTAACAATATGGAAGCTTGCAAATTTCTAAATGCATGATTAAGTCTTATTATTTTCTTCGATAGGCAGCTTTTGGAATAACACTGCATCATGTCAGAAATTGTTCTGAATGGGAGGCGCAATCCTGTTGTCTCCTGCTTGTTTTTACATTGCACATACTTTTTTAAAAAATAAATCAGTGGCAGTGCTGAGTTTGTGTTAAATCTGGTTGTTCTTAGAGCTGAAGATGGAAGCTTAGAAATGACTGAGTGCTTTCAACTGTGCTTTCTGATCTTTAGGTGCTTGTGGTGTTCCTACAGTTGGATGTATTTTAAATGCAGAAAATCTTTAGCCATTACTCCAGCTCGTAGAGTGGAGTAATACCCTCCCTACTGCTTACAGATGTTCCCAAGCTGATGCGAGTGCCTAAACATGGTTCCAAAGAGCCCTTTTATCCAGCTCATCTGAGCCCCCCAGTGCCAGGCTGGGCAGGGATTTTTGTCCTGTGGATACAGCTGCCGAGCAGTGCCACAGCGACAGCAGTACTAATGCGCAGCCGCTCAGGGAGAGCTTTTACTCGTCTGGGCTTTGGGTTGTGCTTCAAAGTGGTGCACAAGGAGAATTAGTGAATGGAAAGACTGTCAAGCTCATAGTGTGCCAGTGCAAAGTTATCCTTGCAAACAAAAATTCCTTGAAGTGCTCCTCTAAAAATGATGTTTTGAGCATTTTTGCTGCATAGGTATGCTTACCTTTGTTTTGTGTGTAAATGATGTAGAGTGAAGGAATGGAAATAGAAATACCTTAAGTCACTCTTCAGGGTCTTTAAGGAGACTCATTTACAGTCTTAACCAGTTGCTGGTGACACTACTGAAACACTCAGGCACAGACAGAGGAGGGACTTAACATGGTATAGCTGAAACAAGTACCTGCAGCTGTAACAGCGTCCACAGCTTATTGCCAGAGACCAGGAACTTGTTCCTTGCTCGGGTGGACACAGCAGAGTGTGGTGCTGGAAGTGTACAGCTCTTGTGTTCAGAAGTGTTCTCTTGGGGTTGTTTCTAATTGATTGCCCTGAAAGCAGAAACGCATTTTCTAGGACTCAGGATTCCCAGATTGTTTCAGATTCCTCCTGCACATGATAGTCTTGTCTCTATTAAGCTAAATGTGTGCTAACTGTGAATATTGTTTTTGGTTTGCCTTTTTCTATTCCCTCAGTGAGCCTTTGGAAGCATATATCTATTTTGGCCCAGTGTATTACCAGAAACTAAAGCACATGGTGTTGGATAAAATGCATGCAAGAGCTCGAGGACCCAGAGCCGTGCTCACCAGGTATTGTTAGAGCCTAAACACAGAATTCTTAGTGTACATTCAGAAGTGTGCCCAGCTGACTGATAGCTATAATACTGTTTTTTGCCCTTTGATACTTGTCACAAAATGCTATTACAAAATGTTACTACACTGTTGCAGATTAAAAGCCCTCACCGCAGGCTGTAGTAGGAGGTTGTTCTCAATGTCCAGATGTGTTCTGTGTGGTCCAAAACTGAGTTTTCTTCTCAGACTTCTCTTAGCAGTTGGTAAAAATACTGTCTGCTGATTCACAGTGCACCCTCTGGCCCTTTCCTGTCAGATTGCTCATTTTGTAGGTACTTTAGGAGGACTTTTGTTTTTTTTAATTTAACACTTTTACTTTTATGAAATAGAAGGAAGAAATTTCCTTTAATATTTCAGCATCCTTTGGTATTCACCAGGTTAATATTGATATGGCCAATGTCTTCACCTGTCACAGCAAAAAAAAGTTTACTGTGATGTAGTGCAAACAAGCATTAGAATGATGTGCATCCCTGATACACAGGCACTTTGCCTTACAGACTCTTCCATTCAATTCCAAATCTGAATTTAGGGTTGTATAGCATATAGTTGTCCACAGTTGTCATTAAATACCATGAGGAGAATAGTGCCTTCACACTAACAAACTGCAAAAGTTACAGAGATGCCAACAGTAAATACCATTTTTATTTGCCCAGTTAAAGTTATGTTTTTGGTTCCTCTGGAGTCATTATCATTGCACTCAGCCTGAACTTGGTTTTATCTCCAATAAAAAGGCTGATTACCATGTTGTTGTCTTCTGATGTCAAATTTTGAAGTCAAGCAGATGTGCTCTGAGTAAGAGGTAATATAAGCCCCTGGAGGTGAGCTTATATTATCTGGACCTTTGGGGAATTTGAAGCATCCTGATTTCCATGATGTTACTTGCCTTTTCTCCTTAAAGCCAAGCTCTATGGCAACTTGCACACATCTTCTAAAGTGCTGGTATTCCTGGCTCACAAGAAACAGTTCAGTGGGACAGACTTTGCTTTGAGGAGACTTCTAGTAGATCCTTTAGTCCAACTCTGTCCGGCACAGTAGGATTATTTGCTAAATCTTGCCAGAAAGTTGAATGCCAGCTAGTCTTGAATATTCTACCAAAGATTATTCTAAAAGTCCTTTGCCAGTCTCTCTGGACTATCATATACACTGTTTGTACCTCACCTCTGCACGGTGCTACTCTTCTTTTTAACCGATCCCTTCTGTACTGTTTTTGAGATGTAAGCACAAAATCATGTCAGTCTCACCGTACTCTTTCCTATAATAAGCATAATTTATATTCTTTATTTCTTGATTTATTTTTATGCCTCTTATCATGTGCTGATCCACTTCACTTGCCTTGTCTGCTTGCACAAGTTAGCAAGTCTGTCCTCTTAAGAGGTGCATCTTCTACCTGTGGATATGGTATTAAGAGAACGGAGGGGCAGATCTCTACCTGTATCTTTCTCTCTCGCTTTTCATTGAACATTTCCTATGCTTTTTGGCTTTTCAACCTCATGCTGTCTGTAGGACAAACTGAAGTCGTGTCATATTTTCCATGGACATCAACACCAGTGATTAAACCATTTTCTGTGCTTCAGTGTGTTGGTTGCGTCGTTGGTGCTTCACATGAAAATGAAAACACACTCTCTTAGCTAATGGTGGACATAGTTCACTGGAGCTCCCAGCTCAATCAAAACCCTTGATCTGCTTTTGCATTGCCTCCCCAACTTCTCAACTGTTTACAGATATTGAATTTAAATGAAACCTGAATTCCAAGTCAAGGTAATGTTTACATGTAAAGATGAAGGTGGTATCACTTCCCCCACCCCTTACTTTCTTTGAGTTCTTTGTTCTCATCAGTAGCATCATATCAAGTAGCTTGGGCTCTTTATTTGGCTTTCAGGAAAGCTAGTGAATGTTCAATTTGTGTTGCCTCTTGACTAGTCTTTTAGGAATTTTTCTTTTTCTCCTAAACTAATTAAACTTTCGTTATTCCCATCGCCTCTGCTGAGAGAGTCTGCTTTGCCAGCTTTCATAATCACTATTGTTTTATCATCTATTGCACTTCCTGGAGAGTAAATTGCCTCTGACATTGTTTTTTTGCTTTTAAAAGTATCCTATAACAGCTTCCAACATAGAATTTGGCTGTCATTGTCTTGAAATACATTTTATTATATATCAAATGTACCTTAACTGGCAGAGCAAAGCTACATTGCCATCTGGAATAAGGCAGAAGACTTGAGTTCCTTAAATGTCACTGATTCTAGATATTGTTCTGATTAAAACAAGACTTTATAGAATTGCAAAGCAGCACTCTTTGTCAACACAGTCAAAAACCACCAGGATGTTGCCCTCTGAATTGGTGTTTCTTAAATGAAAGGCAACACTTAATTTATTTCACCATGAGTAGTTGACAATTAATTTAAAACGTAGTTCTATATATGGTGTTGCCTAGATACCCAGTCCTGCTGAATCTTTTTAGTAGATAAACTGCTTTTAGTTTTCCTTACAAGAGATCAATATAAGCTTTCTGCATGCATAGCTGTTTTGATGGACATTGTCAGAGCTGCCACCTGCATGTCTTTTGAACTTATCAGATATCCAGTTCCTGTTATACTCCAAGTGTGATGACACTAGTCAGGGCTCCTCTTTGCACTCTGGGGCTGAGGGAGCACGGTACCCCCTTCTCCTTCAGGCAGTGTATTTCTAGGTAATACTTGACTTCTTTGGGATCAGTGTTTCAGCCAATGACTCCGTTTGGAGTTAGCCACTGCTTTTCTGTCATCTGCACAGGGGAGACCTGCTGAGACCTACAAGGCCTGATCTTTTGGGGGTAGACTATTTCCCTCCGCTGGCCAGTGAAACAAGGAACCAGGCCGAACTAAACCCACTGTTCTTCCAGAAAATGCAGATTTAGTGCCGATAAATTCTTAATGTTCTTAAAACCACTGAAATTAATTGTTTGATGCTTTTTGCTAAATGCAGCTGTTAAATAGTATGAAGACCACTTGGCCATATTTCTTTGTTTAAAGAAACACTGCATTTTATTTGTAACTTAAGAATTTTAAGAACTTTCTATCTTTTTTTTTGTTTGCTTGTAAATATGAAAATTACATTTTTTTAATGGTGTTCCTAATCTTATTTTCAAGAGTCTGCTTTATTTTCAGAATGTTAAATTTAGAATAAAGAATGGAAGTAGTTGCCTAGGGCAACAGCTGCATACATGTGTATAGAGGGAAAGGGAAAGCACAGATGCTTTGTAAATAGTGCTTAAACATTTTTAGCAACCCTTGGTGTGAGAAATTTTCAAACTCATGTGAACCAGATGAAAAATCCAATAGAATTAGGAAGCATCAGTTAGACTGTTTTCAAAGACCTAATCTCAATAGTGAAATTTTGGTACTTTAGAAAACTTTTTAGGGAGGGAGGATTTTGTTGGTTTTGGTTTTTAATGAGGTCATCTTCACATTTAGTGGGAGTGAAACACTTAAGAACTTAAGACTCAGGTTGGGGTTTTTGGTTTGGGGGCTTTTAAAATTGGATTTCAGCTGTCTTAGAAGTCTTCATCCTGTACCTGCTGTAAGATCCATGACCTATCAACTCTTAAAGGACTGGAGTTGAGATCCCATCATTTTTCAAGATATTTTATCTTCCCTTAATTGGATTGAGACTTTATTTGGGCTCACATTTATGAAGCTATTTTGGTATTTTATCCTGTGGAACAGCACCTGGTGAAACTTTTGATAAGTAGGCTTGTGCATTAGCTAATATCATAGAAAGTCGGTTGGTAAAAGGAACTCAGGCACTTACAGCACTGCGGCAAATGCCTGGATCTTTGGAGGCTCCAGCTGCTTCTAAAATCTGCCTCAGAAGAAAAGCCATTCACCAACAGGGTTAGTCCTTTAAAATAGCATCTGAACAGTGATGTTACTGTCATCTGGGAAGGGGACCCTAGGGAGTTTAATCAGGATGTAAACAACTTCTATCCATTCTCCCAACAGTGGGGAAAATGGAAGGTTATATGAATGAAAAGGATGATTTGAATTACAAACAGATTAGTTTTAAGTTTCCAGTGTGGTCAGAGTAAGGGAAGCTACTTCTGCTTAAAACCAAATACAACTTGCATCTTTAGAAGTTATTTTGGTCTGGTAATCAGGTGTAGTTTTTTATACTTGTTACAAAAGATTATTAGATATTGAAGGCTTTTATAAATCCTTTTCTCTGAGTTGCAATAAGTTGGCAAAAACTTTCTTGTAATATATGTAGTATGCTTTAAAAAAATGGTTATTTGAAATAATACAAACAAAATACACTTCAAAAGATATGGGCCAGATTTGTCATTGGGTATTCTAGGTGGATTACACTGCTGCAGGTATCAGAAACAGCACATAAGAGTGTGATTTCACTGCGCAGCGAAGCCTCTTATGATTGCCAATAACATTTTTTATTCCTTCTCTTTGCTGTCATGCTTCATAGGGAATATACCAAGATTGAAGCATTTAATAAAATGCATGCAATATATTAGTGCTTCAAGAATTTGAGATGAGCTTTGCCTGATAGTTCAGTGTAATATTTGCAAGTGAAGTACTACTGCATTGTGCCAGTACATGAGGGTAGAAGTGATACTGTATGTCATACTGCAGTATGACAAGTTTTGACTGTTGAACAAAAAAAAAGCTCAGGCAGTCATAATATTGTTCAATAATATGTTGTACCATTCCTTTTTACCTCAAAATCTTTAACGTATACCTGTATTACTTTTTTAAAACTTTACTTTAGCACCATGAGGACAGGAAGTCTTTTCAGACAAGAAATGAGAGTTTAATTTGTGTTGAGGGACTGGGGACCTGTACAATATAAAAATTAGTCTGCTGACTGTCAGTCATGAAAAAATAAACTAGATAAGTGTTACTTAAAAAAAGTAAGATTTAAATAATGGATTAATAATATGTATGCTACTCTTTTGCTTCTTTGTTTTGGTATTCTCTTCCAGATCAAAAATGGTTTTATTTTAAGAATTTAGTCTTACTTAGCTGTAGTTAGATGAAACATGGGCTTGATGATTCATTCATTAGCTGCTGGATATTGGTTTCATTTAGTTAGCTACAAACTATAATGAGTGCCTCATAAACAAAGGGTACTAAACCTGTGTCCAGATGGTCTTGGGTACTGTTCTGTCTTTTTTTGTTTTCACTTACTCAGCTACATTCTATGAGGTGAAGAGTTGTGGCCCAACACTGTAGCTGTTATTCACGTCATCATACTTCCTGTGCAGAAGCAAAGATGGATTGTGGATAACACATTTGCGAGATCCACAAGTTTCAGTTGTAGAAAGCTGTTGTCCATTGATCCTGTACTGTTCCTACAGTTTGAAGACAGGCATTGCTGAAGTTGTAGAATGTTATGTTTTGAAATACTTACTAGATTTTTTCAAATATTTATTCGAAAGGCAACCCACTGAAGGTCGATCCCGTGATGGTGGTTTACGTCTTGGAGAGATGGAACGGGATTGTTTGATAGGTTACGGAGCCAGCATGCTTCTATTGGAGAGGCTGATGATTTCAAGTGATGCCTTTGAAGTGGATGTTTGTGGGCAGTGTGGCTTGCTGGGGTACTCTGGCTGGTAAGTTGTTCAACTGTAATGCTTTTTGTAAATCGTGGTATTCCCTCCTCACTTTGTGTATGTGACATGTTTCATATGTGCTTCTTTTTTCAAAAAAACACTTGCCCTGAAGTGCATAAAGTGAAGTGTTATGGAGAAAATATGCCTGTGTGTAATTGAACCTTGCCCTTGGTTATAGTGCTTCTCAGTTCAAGTGCTGCCAGACACCAGTTAACTATCCCATGCACCTTAATCAAAACCAATATCAACATTCAAAAATGGTACTCAAGAGAACTGGTGACAGGGACAGTTATTTGTTACGTTCTAATTGAACTTAGGACTAAAGTGAGCGTGTAGTTAATGAGCCAGAGGTCTCTCCTGTTGTGAAGCACAGATATTCTCTTTCACAGCCATTTGTGCCAGTGGGAAAGGTTACTTTTGCTCTGTCTGCAAGCTCTCTTCCCACCCTTGCAAGGTTTTAGCAAATTCCCAGTCCTATAAATCATCTTTTTTTGAAAAGGGAAAGTAACTGTGTTTGATTCTTCTGACATGAGCAATGAGATTACTAGCTAGGCAGTCACAGATCTTCTTAATACTCTCATATGTTGAACCTCACAAGGCTGAAGAGAGAGAGTGGGCACAGAACAACAGGAGCAGAAAGCAGTATCTCCTGCTTTCTGTGGAGTTCATGACAACATGCATACTGCTTTATTTGACTGTACCCCTTCCAAATACCTTTTGCTTTGTAGTCTTGTAGAACAAGGAGCTCGTCTGTGAAGCATCGCACAAACTGACTCGTCCCGTGTTGGAGCCTGAGAGGAAAGCAGCTGTTGGGTTGGAAATTCAGTTGGTTTCTTGCCCAAATACCTTGTCCCTAAGAAACTCATCACCAGCCTAGCTAATGGTCTTGCTGTCTTACTCTGGGTCCTAAGCCAGTACTGAGTTTATCTCCTGCACGTAAAGGAGGTCTAAACTATGTGGAATTCACCATATGTAACACTAAGGGCTTTTCTCTTAACCATCTTTTAGCATCTCAAAATTACTATAGAGAAATGTAAGTTGCCCTGTAGCGTATTGGAAATAAACCACTATTACTAGGAGATAGGGAAACTTCTTTTTACCTTTTTTTAGAGGTAAGGGAAGTGTTTTGCTTTGCCTTGGTTTTGGTTTAGCCAGGCAAGAAAATGGACTTGTGAGATGTGTAGGGGTTTGATATACAAGGTTCTTTGGGAAAACAGGTGGCCTGGAGTCCCATGACCAAGGAAGGGAAACATAGATGGTGCAAGTTCAAATTACAAGTTACTCCGATATTTACATCGAAGGAAGATGGGGAGTTGGAAGGAGAAGGAGAAAGAGTAATTTCTGAATACCTCAAAAGAACATCGTTGGAAACTTGCCACATCTTGGATATCAATATCAATGTGTTGGGAGAAGCAGGAAACTGGACTTTATTCACCTCAATGCTTCAAGAGTGATTTTTCCGTATATGTAATAAAGGAGAAAAGTAAGGTGTATTCTCAGTTTTTAGATGTGTAAAAGTGACAGCTACTGTTTCTGCCCTTGGCCAGACCTTTCTCCCGAAGCTTGTCAGAAAAGCTTGGACAGAAACCAAGCATCACGTTTGTCTGCTAATAGCAGCAGCAGTTCTGCTCCTTGTGGAGCAGAAATTCAGGCAGAAGTAGGTAAACACATACGAAATCTAGAGGAGACACAATACCTACTGTGTGCATACTATTGTGGTTGGTGATTTTTAGTTGGGCATTGTCCTACTGGCTTTTATGCAGGAAGTATTTTTGAGAGTACAGGTTTTCTTGAGTGTGTGTACAGTAGATGTAACAAGTGAGGCCTTTTCCTGATCCAGGTCTTTTAAAACTAATGCAAATAACAGTTGAAGGAAGTTGTCTGAAAGGGAGAGCATGCCGTAAGTCAACCAGCCAACCACTTCTAACTGTGTAAAACACTACGTTGAAAAAAAAACCTCACGTGCAGATGAAGCTCAATTATTTTTTCGTAAGACCTTAGCTTTCAGAGCACTCCTTGAAGATTTTCAGACCACAGGAAGTGAGGGTGCCTTGAAGAAAATTAGGGATTTGAACTTTAGAAACAGCATTACGGTTTATTATTAAAGTGTTGTTAATACATTTTGTATTTTAAAGTTTGTTACAAAAGTTTAGTAACTCTTTTTAAATAACAGTGGAAGAAACTACTCTCTCAGAGCCAGACATTCTTGCAGTTCTGTGAAAAGCTGTCTGATCTGTGCGGGTAATCAATGTGAGGTAGTTTCTGCTAAGTTATATGCTGTGTCTACTAGTAGGTGAAGCAAATGGCCCTGTAATGAGCATCACAGTAGAGACCTGGTCATTAAGAGAAGCTTCCAAACTGACCTTTGCAGTGATTCTGGCATTAATAAGACATAGCTGCAAGAAACCTTTCAGAAACATATTGTTTGGTGGCTAGCATTAAGGGCACTTATTTTAAGGAAGATGAGCTCTTCCTCCAAGACAAGGACCAGCCACTGGGTGTGTTTTTCTGCAAGGCAGTAACAGCAGATCACTGTTGTGGCCTGAACTGGGACTTACCCAGGGGAAAGGGCCTGTTGTGGCCGTGACAGAATTCATCCCCATAAAAATACAGTAGAAACTTACTGTGACAGTCCTGTTCTATGCAACTTTTTCAACTTTGCTGTTGTACAGATGCTCAGGGTCAGGACTCAAGTGAAAGCGGTGAGCAGGATTTGGTCCTTTTTTGCTGATAAGATGAGAAGTTATTCTGATCCCTAGAGTCTGAGCATTTTAAAATATACATGAAGAAGAATTTTGTTTATAGTCCATATTCAGCCTTGGCACATTTATATTTTCCTGTCCTGATTGGTATCAATTCTAGTACCAAATGGTCTTTCAAGTACTTAGTTTTTGTGATCCCTGTTTGACAGAGTTTTGTACTTTGTGCTTGTTGCACCTTAACCTTTCTGGATGATCCCCATCCAAGTACAAAGCAGGCCCAGCATGGTGGAGCTTTGAGCCTGGGTGTAGTGAGTAGTCTCTGTTCCTCAGTCCCTAGTTGCTGTAATCAGATGCCAGACATCTGCTCATAGCAGAAAAATTGTGCCTCATCAGGCTTCCAGGGCTTCCAGGGCTTCTTCTATAGAGAGCAATCGCTTGCTGTGTTGTCATCAGAACTTGGCTTCTGTTTAGGTCACTTCCACCATAAAAATGTACCTATCCCTGTAAATTTGGACTAGAGTAGTAGTTACAAACCTGCAATTGAGTTATATTGTGTTTTAAAGTGGTGCTAGCTATAACATTTCCTCTATGTAACAAGAGTGAATGGGAGAAACCTGTTCCAGGGAAACACCTAGTTCAGTCTATTACCACCCTACTGCCTAGAGCCAGATTTAGACAAAGCCATTACTGGGAGTAAGTTAAGCTTCATTCCTCATTGTGAACTACAGAAATGTAATTAAGGCTTCTGTACTATTGGTTTAAAGCTGTATCGATTTTTTTTTAAAAAAAAGAAAAAGAAATACTCCCCAACTGGAAGACTAATGCCAATTCTCATAACCAAGAACCTTATTGACACTAATCAGTTTTATTGGACCTGTCCCTATTGACTTTCTGTGTGCTCTCAGTCAAGTTCACTGGTAACAGAAACAAGTGACCAAGCATTGCCTTTATTGTAGATAGGTCTTAGCCTCATTCTCTGCCACAGAAGCATATGGGAATTTTGCTACTTCTTCCTTAATTGATCTTCAGACTATTATGACTTTATACCAGAAAGATAAATTTGAAACACAGAAGCAAAAAAAGAGCTTTGTTAGATCATTAGAGAAGTGCTGAGTCACTCCGTGTTCCCAAAGGCCTGGCTTTCCCAACTCTGCAAAACCAGAAGGTGCAGGAGAATGAGGAGATAGGCAGGTTGGAAACTGGTATTTATAAGATACACAAAATATGAAATGAAATAATTTAAACAGTTGCTACCACCACTGAATTTGAGTCCTGATACTGGGCAGATGGATGAGTGACCAGCCTATGTATTCCTTATATAGACAAGGTTATAGCTCTATGACAAAAAAAAAATATCCCTTTCCCCCAGAATTTTAAGATCGTTATTTGAGTAAAGGGTGCAAAGAGCACGTGTTAAAGCAGCTTACTGGTTTTCTGTCCTGATTAAAACTTCCGATGTTCACACAGAGAGATGTTAACACAGGGAGATGCCTCTTTTCTGGACTCTGAACAGATTTGAGACATTATAGGGTGAAATTGCATGTAAGGAAAAAACTAAGAGTGAACCTTATTTCATCCTTCCTCTTTTTTGTAACTTAGATATAAGACAGAAAATGGGCTGTTAGCCATATTTTCCAAAATATTTAGCTTTGTTCACCTCCTTTCTCTGATTATGCAATGCTGAATTTGTGTTGGCAGTTATAGGAGTAGTGAAGCAACAGAAGTCTGTCCTGTTTGCTACTGAGCTCTGTGATTCTCCTCCAAGAAAAGTGCAGGTTTAACATTAAGGTACTATTGACTCCAGTCAGGTTATGTAAGAGCTTAAAATTATGACTTGCTTAAGCACTAAAATGGAATCATAGAATGGTTTGGTTTGGAAGGGACTTTGAAGATCATCCAGTTCCATGAGCAGGGACACCTCCCACTAAATGTGTCTCAAGCACTTGGCTCCTTCCAGGACTGAGCCCAGTGTTTAAATGCAGGTGGACAAACACAACAGTGGATAGTGACAAGGTTTTTTTTTTCCTACAGTCTTTCATTTATGCACCGACTCTGACTTCTCTTTCTGTTTGTTTCTCTAGGTGCCACTACTGCAAATCGTCGTGTCACGTGTCTTCTCTGCGCATTCCTTATGCCTGTAAACTCTTATTCCAAGAACTGCAGTCGATGAACATCATACCTAGGCTAAAACTAGCTAAGTACAATGAATGAACAAGATGAAAAAGATGGGAAAAAGGTACTTTACAGAAATTGAAATCCAACCTATGCAACTGGAAGATACTTTTCATAAACAGGAATAACTGTAGAACCTGAGTGGGTAGAAGGGAGGTGCAAGACAATGTAAGAAATCTTTCTTACATACACTACCTGCTTTTCAGTTGAGAGTGGAATACACTAGGAGCATTTCTGAAAGCCTTGTTTAGTCTGGGTGAAAAGGGCACATGGGTGTTGTGGAATAAGGTTGTGATCCAGGAAAGCTCTTGCATCATGTCAAACAACCCCATGCTTCATTTTGAAAAGTGCTTTGGTGGATGAGGGCTTGAGCTGAGCTAAGTGTGCATCTTATTCATAGAGGTTGAAAATATTTTCCAGACCAGTGGAGTTTTTAAAGACTAATAAATTTTCTAAACAGTACTGACTGAATATTTTTTGGTGGTCGTGTAAGAGTGGTAAAACCACCTTATAATGTCTAAACCATTTTCCTGTTCCTAAAGCATTTTGTTAAAGCGCTACAAGTTTTGTAAAGTAGTGTCAGGCTTAGAGAAATTAAACCACTTTCTTGGGAACTTGAAATCAGGCATTTTGAGTGGGATTTCAATGCAAGTGCATTTGTGTGCAAGCAATGCTGTGTTTGTTCAGTCAGCCTGCTTTCAGCTGAACGTATGCAGTTTCCATGAAGTCCAAGGGAGGTGACTGCATATGCACCAAGTGCATGATATCCACTCAGTTCCTACTGAGTGTAGTAGATTTGATACTACCCTGGCCCATAGCCCTGGATAGACAGGCTGCAAACGCTCGGTATCACAGAATCATAGAATGGTTTGGGTTGGAAGGGTCCTTAAAGATCATCCAGTTTCATGGGCAGGGACAACTCCCTCTAGACCGGGCTATATCGATGTGTGCTGTTCTAGGACTTCAGAACGTTTTTTTAAACATGGGCATAGCTGAAACTTTTTCTTTAAAAACGAACCTAAAAAAGAACTGTGAACAACAAGAAATCCTCCACTGACAGTGAAGCAGGTTTGCATGACCTGAAAGAATTTAGACAAGGAACACCTGATTTTTTTCATGAGGTCTGTGACCATAAAGTAAAGCAGTGGATGAACCAAGAGTCACTTGGTACCCTACCCTCACTTGAACCCTTACTCAGTGAAGTATATGGTTAGCTTCTTAAGCAAAGGAGCAGTCTCACAGAAGTTGAGATGGAGTGTGTGCATGTCCTGGTGCTTCTGAGAAAGGCAGCACTCTAGACCAGTGAGAATACAGAACACTGCTTGTGATCTGGAAATCCTGGGATGCCCTTTGGCTCCTCGTATGGCTGGATTGTGCGTGCTGATGCTGACACTGTTCTTGCAGGGATGTTGCTGCTGTTCTCTTAGCAGCTTAGAAGCACAGATCAGTACCAGCTTGACTAGGCTCATTGCTTATGCTTCTACCAAAATGGTTTGTGTCTGGGCTTGCAAATCGAGTCTGAAGGGATAGATTTTCTTTTCCTTTTTTTCTTTTTTCTTTTTTTTGCCATTGAAGTAATAACAACACGGATGTCAACACAGGACTTTTGGATTGGAAAACTCTTGAAGCACCTCTACCAGGATCTGAACAACTCAGGGTTATTGACAGAGAGTTATAGGAGAGTGACGTACCACTTCAGACTGGAAGAAGAGGTTAACCAAAAGCCCAAGCCAAGTTAACAAACATCTCTTTGCTCCCTGACGTTGCCAAACTGAGGCTCGGGTGCACCAGCAGGGGGAGTGAGCCTCAAAGACTCCAGCCTGTTGGTGGGGAAAAGTTTTGACCTGGATCAAGGAAAGTAGCTGAGATGAGGTGTTCTTGCTAGCTAGTCCTCTCATAAGTGGTCTCCTGGGTTAGATGGTCTGAGCTACAGGACCTTAAAAGACTAAGCAATGTGAACAATTACACCTGTAGACATTAAGCAGACACAGCAGAGGTGGAGGAGGAGCAAAAGACTGTGCTCATGAGTAATGCTGCTGAGAGAACAGTTTTATGGGCAACTCTGAGGAGTAACCTTGCAGCTTGTTTACCTCAAGCTGACGAAAGCATGGGGTTGAAAGGTTTTGTGAGGGTGAAGGAAATCCTCCGTGATAGCTGAAATTCAGGAAGGAAGGGGCAGCCTTAACAATGATGGATCCAGTAGAACATAGAAACTAGATATGCCTGGCAGTAGGTGAGGGTCACCCACTATTGAATATTCTAGTGATACCTACATCATTTCCTTTTACACATCATTGCTGTCTAACCTTAGTCTGTGCCTACACTGGATGCTTATTTGGGTGCAGATGTGAGCTGAAACTCTGATTTTTACTTTTTTTGCCTCTCTTTATGAGGCTACCTATGTTCCACCATAATAGACACCTGCAAGTAATCTCTTGGCAATGGAATAAGCATTACAAAACCATCAGCAGAAATGGAACAAACAGCTATGGATTGCTGGAATACAGTTGATTGAAGTGGCAATCAAAGGAAGGAATTCTACTGCAGCCAGAAAAAATTATAATGCCTGGACTGATGAGGTAAAATACATCCTCAGAATCCCAGAGCTGGCACACTGCTTTCCTCTGGCGAGCCTCATCTTTGCAGCCCCTTAAATCATTCTCCCAGCCAACCTCCCCTCCCACCTCGCTATACAGTGAATGCCCTCACAAAGAGGTCTCCTGTCAGCTAACGGCTGTACTGGGGTCACTAGACTTGCCCAAATCAACCCTGCCATGACTCTGCTGAAAGAGATACAATATTCTGAACAACACTTGACAAAATCTTAAGGCTTCAGTACACAGAGCTAGAAAAAATTGGCATAAAGTTGTTATTTCATTGCAACGTCTTTATCCCTTCCTATGTAGTGTCTAGGAGAGGCTGTCTGGAAACGCTATTCAGCATGAAGGTCACTAGCTTTAGTCATAGCTGAAATGCAAAATACAGTCCACTTTTTGAGAAAAGCTAGAAGTGTGTGCTGCTGTTGGAAGAGAGATCTAACTCTATAGAGTATGTTTAAGTTGCTGTTTACTTTGCAGTTAAAGAATTAAATGCTATTAAAAGGTAAAAGCATTTACAGGCCTAGTATTCAGTAGTAAAGTCTATTATTTCCCTGGAAAGCAAAGACATTAATTAAAATGGTTGAGGGGCTGAGGGGAGACCTCATCACTGTCTACCACTGCCCGAAAGGAGGTTGTAGCGAGGTGGGTGTTGGTCTCTTCTGCCAAGTGACAGGCGATAGGACGAGAGGAAATGGCCTCAAGTTGTGCCAGGGCAGGTTCAGATTAGACATCAGGAAAAATTTCTTCATCAAAAGGGTTATTTAGCACTGGCACAGCTGCCCAGGGAGGTGATAGAATCACCATCCCTGGAGGTGTTTAAAAGAGGGGTAGATGAGTTTCCCAAGGATATGATTTAGTAGTGGACGGGTACAGTTGGATTCGATGACCTCAAAGGTCTTTTCCAACCAAACGATTCTATGTTTTCTATGAAAAGCTGCCCCTTCAAACACTGTACACGTCCAGCTGTACCGTTCTGTTGTGAGAAACAGAATCAAGCCAGGAATGGGCTGTGGGATGCTGTGGGGCAGAGCAAAGCACGGGACTGGAACTGTGGGCAAGGTTGGTTACTTCTCTGGAATTCAGACAAACAGCCTCGCTTGGTGTTGTTTACATAACCTTTACAAGTTTTTTACTTTTTTTTTTCTTTAAGGTAAATATTTCCAAACATAGAAACTAAAAAAACCCAACAAACCATAAAGAAAAGTGAAAACAGACTGGCCAATTCTGGTATTCAAAGAGGAGATAGTATGAAATATAGGCATACTGAGATTTAATAATTTTAAGATGTGAAAAGTGAAGGGCTCCCACTAAGCACAACTGGGTTCATTCGTAATATCCATATCTCGTTAAGAGTTTTGCTTACAAAGAAACTTCCATGTGCAGCAAAGAGAGCTTTTAATTCTTTGGTCTCTAATTGTTGCTTAAACAGGGAGGAAAACCAATGAAAAACATAGACCCACAATGAAGAGAAATTATTGTATGTTATTTCTTGGATTTTCTGATGGTAAATAGTAAAATATCCGTGGTATATAGCAAAATGGGAGTACATTTTAATTAAAAGCCAAAAAAATCCTGACGAATATTTCATCTGTTAGTGATAACAAATGGCAAACTAATCAATAGTGATGTGTATCTGAAAATAGGTTTGTAAGCCCACTCAGAACACACCTGTAAATCTTGATGGTGAGTGTAACTGGCATCATGCAGCTGCAAAGCCAAACTAGAGGGAGTGAACACCAATCTGTACTTTATCTGTCCTGAGGCTCTTAAGGACTAGGATGGCAGTAGTGCGAGTGAGCACAAGCCCTGAAACGACCTGCCTGGCTCCCAGCACTCCTGCAGGAGCAATGTGGGGAGCACAAGCCCTCCTCAGCCATGTCCCAGCACAAGCATCTCTGGGCCGTGGCACAGAGCTGGCTCAGTGCTGCCGAGAGGCCCCTCCAGCCGGCCTCTCTTCCAGTTGGAGCTGAGGATTGGTTTACAGCCCACTGCCGATTCAGTGGGGCTACGAGGCACTTGATGAATTCCCTCCTCCAAAGAGGACATGACTTGCCCAGGGCCACAGAAAGACCGTGCCAGAACTGGGATCAGGACTCCACAGTCCCCAGGTGCCAGACACGTGCTTTCCTTAAAACTGAGCACTTCATCAAACCGTAAAATCCAGCCAGATGGTGACTCTTTGCTATTATCTGGACCAGTGCTGGGAGGCTTAACGTGTGCAAAGCACGGTGAAGATGTGGATTCCAGTTCTGTGTCCAAGGCTCAGAAGCAGATCCATGCTTTATGCTGAAATGCTGCTAGAAACTTGAGTGTGTTTGAGCCCAAGTTCTGACTTCAGTCCCATCCTTCTAATGAAATGTTTCCATCTTAGCCTGGACCCACCAGTTTCAGTGAGAGGAGTTATTTCTTTGGGAGGGGTAGAGAGGCATGGGAGTAAGACTGGCTGCTTTATCAGCCTTACTCTGCCCTGTGTACGTGGCCCGGGACAGACTCTCTTCTTCCAGGTAGCAAAGACTGCATGAATCAGCCAATTTTGCTTCTCAGAAATCATTTAAGAACTCAGTGTAAGGACACGGGAGGTGAATACATCCTCTCTGCCTTCCATATGTGTGAACATACATCCCAGAACACCAGAACTCTCAGTTAAAAGTCTCCAAACCCAGGTTAGAGCCAATACAGAGATTTTTTTTTCAGTTGGACTTTTAAAAAAGCAGTTTATATGACTTTATTCCTGTCTCGAATTCAACAGCAAAGATTTCTGTTGGCTACCCTGCAAATGGACTTGGGCGTTTGCTCCGTGCTCTGAAAAATCCTTCGAGCTTGTGAGCAGCTTATTGCGCTTTACATCTTGAAAAAAGCCCTAACAACTATATGTTTCTCCTAATTGCAGTTACCCCTTTATTTGCCTGTTTCCTGAGGCAGGTAGCTCCGAGGTGGTTCCAATGACCACGTATTTTTTTCCAATAGCTTCATTGTGCATGTCTTTGTCCCCTCCTCCCAGTCAGTGTATAAACAGCGTGTTAGTTCCAAAACAAAAGCAATTCCCTGCTGCTAACTGCAGCGAAGCCTTTGTCTTTCATTAGCATGAGTTTTGGGAAGCTACTTGACCTATGCATGTGCTTTGCCATTCCAGACAGTGCATGGTAGTTATTGTCCGCTCAAACTTAGCAAACAGCAAGACTTTGTAGACAGAAAAATAACTCAAAATCTAAGAAAATAAATCAGTGTGCTAAGCAGTAAAGTTCTAATTATGTTCTGTTATAGTAGTGGAAATGGTTTTCCCTTGGACTCCTGGTGAATGGGAAACTTAACTGCATTCAGGCATCACCCTGCCAGTCAGGCAGTCTCTGAAGGTAATTCTCTGTGCTCCAGGCCGATCAAAAGAAACCCATTATCAGTCAGTCATCGAAAGGATATGACAGCTTCACGTCCAGTTGTTCAGCAGCTTAGATGCAGTCTGGAATGGATCTTTTCTATGTCTGTTGTCTATAATAGCTCTTAGGGCTGGCTCTTCTTCCAACACACAGTACAAATCCTCTGGTAACTCGTACCAGCCACACACAACAAAACCAGCTAAATCTGGTGTAAGCTCCGAAACTGATGACTGCTTGGTCTTTTCTCATACTCGAGTCAGCAAGTCTCACAGGGCAAGCGTTCTGAGCAGCAGCCCTCGGGGCAGGGGTTCTTCTGGACTTCTTTGGACACTGATGCTACCCAGAAAAGTAAAATCCTTTCCTCCACGCAGGCTGAAACTGACCAGTGTGAACAAGATGTTTTCACTGGTCCCTTTTGGCAATACTGGCACTGCACTTCCCCATGAACCCGAGAACCAGACCTGAGCAAAATTCCTCTCAACGTGCATTAATAAAAGAAGATCAGTTAAAGCTGACCTATGCTCATCTTCAACAAAACTTGGCTTCAAGACGTGTCAACCGTTACCGTAAGCCACCTGCAACTCATGGTACTTTTATTTCAAACTAGAAAGAAGGTACCCCCTGCCCAGAGGACGTACAATCCATCATTTGCATACCTTAGCTCTTCTGCTTGTTTCCTCCCAGATACTTGAATATGTGCCTGCCCTCGACACTTTCTCTGGGTGCTTATGTCAATTAAAGCCTTTTGAAGGAATTGGTGCACATGTTTACCTAGGCAGCCTTTTGATGTTCTTCCTCCAGTTCCTGCATCTGTCAGCATCATACTCCCCAAGCACACACACAGAGTTGATTCCAGAAGTCATCTGTCAGCCTACTCCATATCCTGTCCTTCATCTACACCTATAGCTTCCTCAGGGGTGTTAATATGTGTAAAATAAAGTTAATGTTTCCTATTCTGATAATAAAGAGGAGTAAGTGGGAAAGGGAAGCCAGTCAAGACTTTTCTCTGTTTCTTCCATGGGTTTTGTCTGGTAGATAAAGACAGCAGAAACAAACAGAGCTGGGAAGGAGGGTGGACAGAAGCGTGGGTTCATTCTGAGCAGAGGAGGCTGCTGGCTTAAGCATGTAAGAAAATATGGAACCACTCATGGACTGCAGCCACTGCTGAAGTGGTCACTGTGTATTTGGCTGCAATCTTACAGCCTGCACAGTGATACATCAAATCCAAAAGGATCCCCTGAGTCGCTGCACTCGGATCCCTGGTGTTGCAGATAATCATTGTACATGGGTGCCTTCACAAGCCATTCATACTCATTCCTGAAACTAACGCAGGTTCTTGTCCCTGCTAGTCTACGAGGAACCTTCTCTGCAGCTTCAGCATAAAGATGCCTTTGATATTCTGCCTGAACTAATAGATAACAGTTTATCCTTTTTGTTGTTGTTGTTCCCATGCCAGCAGCTGGGGTGGGGGGGGTGAAGTTCTTTTTTGTGTTTAACCACCAAAATATTGATGTTATATTCTAGTCCTGATGTTTAGAGCCTAGTACTAACCAGCATAAGGAGCTTTTTATGCCAGGAAGAGTTTGTGTGGCCGTAGCCTATTGGTGCAGTCGACTGCAGAGGGGAAGATGGTCATGGAAATGTGTTTTTGAAAGAGCTCAAATTATCTGGGTGATAATTTGATATGAACTGTCATACCTTCACTCTGCTTGTTAAACTCATCTGTCAGTCACCTAAAAGGATATGACAACTTCACATCTAGTTGTTTGGCAGCTTGGATGCAGTCTGGAATGTATGTTCTCTTCCCTTGATGACCCTGCTCTTCTCTCCACGCACCAGCACAAGTTTGTATTCATCTTTCTCAAATAAAAATGATGTTCCTTTCACAATGGCAAGAGAGTCCCTCTCCACTAAAAATACATCATCTGGTGTAGTGTAGAGTTATACTGTTTATTTTATGGCTTGTAGATGTTCTGTGTAGGCAAGAACCTGGTGTGAAAATTCCCAATCGTATACTTTTTGCATCCTTGGTGAGACTGCCCTTTACTCTGTATCAAATCAAATTCTGCAACCTACATGTAAAAGAAAGGCTAGTGACTTGCAGCGCTTCCATCTATAAGCTTCTAGCCTGCAGCACATTAAGTAAACCTGATTTTCTCGGGAGGAGATGATCCACACTGTGAGAAGAATACAGTCTTTTAATAAATATCATGGGGGATATCCAGAAGCATGAGATGCGTTTTTAGAAGCCCAAACAAGGATCAATGACTGAGCTGTGGAAGTACACCAGGGTGATCTGCCCCACTGAGGAGGGGATTAAGTGAGCGGGAAGACAACGGCTTTGACATATTCCACAAGAATGTGGGGATGGGAACTAATCTGGAGAGGCAGGGAGTAAGCAGACTGCAACAAGCACCTCGGGTCTAATAGAAGTGCTGCTGATCATCCTGCCCATGCATCATCACCTATAGAGTACGTGTATCTTTGCATCATGTCAAAGAAGAGCCTCTAAACATCCTGGCTGCACTAAATCCCATCCTTCTCAGCCTCCTAGGAAGAACAAATCCCTGTGTTCACACATCCCGTATTTTTATTTTGCTTATCCCTGGGACATCAGAGGAGCAGCTCCTTGAAGCTTTAAACTGATAAAGGCTGAATTTCCATAAGCACAGAGCACCTGCAATGGGGACTGTGTAACTGCCACTGCAGGTGCTCAACAGCTCCAGAAGCCAGGCCCTTGCCTGCCACTGCTCTCCTTCACGAAGCGTAGGGTGAGCAAACACCTCACGTCGTAGGGAGCATGGATGAGTCCCGTCCGGGACTGGGTGCCTCAGCTCCCTGTGGAGCTGCTGAGAGCCATGGCCATGGCTGGAAGCTATTCGGACACCAAGTAATCTCCCTACTTACAGACTCTGTACAGCATGGGCAGCATTTCATATTTTTTACAGGTAGTAATGATTTCAAAACCCCTCTGAGATGAGCTCTGCTCAAGACCAAAAATGTCCCTCATGTTTTCACAAGGTTTCTGCTTTCACGCAGAGCCTATGTGTACCCTGAAAGGGCAGGCAGGTCCCAAGGGCTCCTCACCCCATGGGCTCCTGTGGGGGCTCACCACTCCATGGTAAAACCTCAGGGGCGAAAGGAGAAATAAATGAACTTAGAAACGGGAGGAAAATCACAGAATCATAGAATCATTCTGTTGGAAAAGACCTTTGAGATCATCAAGTCCAACTATATCTGTCCAATACTAAACCATACCCTCTGAACATCTCATCTACCTGCTTTTTAAATACCTCCAGGGATGGTGACTCAACCACCTCCCTGCGCACCTGTGCCAGTGCCTGGCAGCCCTTTCAGTGAAGAAATTTCTCCTGATGTCTAATCTGAACCCCCCTGGCACAACTTGAGGCCGTTCCCTCTCATCCTGTCTCCTGTCACTTGGGAGAAGAGACCAACACCTGCCTTGCTACAGCCTCCTTTCAGGTAGTTATAGAAAGTGATGAGGTCTCCCCTCAGTTTCCTTTTCTCCAGGCTAAACAACCCCAGTTCCGTAAGCTGCTCCTTTAGGACGTGTTCTCCAGCCCTCTCACCAGCCTCGTTGCCAGTCTCTGGACACGCTCCAGCACCTCAATATCCTGCTTGTAGTGAGGGGTAATGGCACCGCTTAGGAGGTGGCAATGAGAATTAACCTCACACCCTCCAGAGCCCCCACGGGGGCAGAACGGGTTGGTGGCCACAGGGCTGGTCCTGCCCGCCCCGTCAGGGCCTCGGTCTGGCGCTGCCTGAAGCAGAGCCAGGCCGGCAGCAACACGGGGCGTGTGGAGGGAAGGAAGAAATGGGCCTTACCCGGTGGGAAAGACAGGGAGAAAGCACAGCCCTTGCTTTGGGTTGGGTTGGGTTGGGTTGGGGTGGGAAGCGGTGTCTGTGTTTGCGCTGTCTCACCCCAGCATGATTTTCACTGGGCTCTTCTCCAGGCACACGAGGGTCCCCCCGAGAAACTCGTCTAGGGGTGGGTTGCACCGGGAGCCCCCCAGGAACCGTCCCGCCCCGTTCCGCGGGGATGTGAAGGCGTTGGGAAGCACTGGGTTTTTCCTCCTCCTCTCCAGCAGCCTCGCCGCTTGTTTTGCTGTGTGGGGTTGCTGGTTGTGTTCTTTTTTTTTTTACTTGCCGAAGGGGAGAGGGAAAGAGGAGGGGGGGAGAGTCTGGGTGTAGGGAGGGGAGAGGGGGAGAAGAGTGGAAAACGTTGGCTCTGTCCATGGTCAAAGTAATTCAGCCATAATCCCCCTTTCTCTTCCTCTCCTGGAGCTCCATTCATATTCTAATCACAGCTTTTCCTTCCCCAAACCAACCACTTTTATCAGAGCCCTAGCTTTGCACTTTTACTTCCACTTCCAGCACATACAACCGCGTGCAGAATAAGCAACTTTTTTCCAGCCTCCGTCCTGCTCCCCGCTCACCTCCCCTCCCTCCCCCCGCAACGTGCTCGCTCGAAAAGGGACCCTGGCATCCTCGGGATAAAGCTGGAAAGTTTGAAAACGCACCCGTTTGATTCTTCATTTCTGTTTGCAATCGGGATCCCACCCCTCCCTGCTTTCCCCTTGATCCCGCGGAAAGCTCTCTGGGGCTGGCCCCACCCCTCCTGCTCCCCTAGGGGACACAGGGGCGTCCTAGCTCATCCCCAGCACCCATCGCCCACACACTGGCATCTCCTCTCTCCCCTCACCCTCTCCTTAGCCACATGCATCTCCCTTTCCAATAAACAAGCTTACAAGATATTTGGGAAGCTGTACAGCTTCCAACGCCCATGAGCCCGCGAAGCATCACCACCAACCCAGAGCCCACCGGGAGGAGGAGGAGGGGAGCTCGGTGGAGCTGCGCGCACCCCTAGCAGCCCCAAAGAGCACAACCCCAACCCCTTCTGCCCGTTTGAAGATTTAAGCCAATTTGATCTTGGGGCTGTAATGAGCCAAAAGACGTTGGATGGGGGCTGGGGGAGAGAAGGGAGGAGTGGAAAGGCCGCTGGAACTTTAAATAAGAAAAACGTTTCTAATGCTCTAATAGAAGAAGGAAGTCGAAGTGTTGGGATTGCGTAGATCTAAGGCCCCCCTTTTTGGAGGAAAGCTTTTCTTATTCAAAACAGCATCACAATGGGCTTCACATTGAGCCTTGCCACATCCCCATCTGAGTAGCAGCCATTCATCAGGCTGGCTGGCCTATCAATGACATTTCTCCCATCAGGGCTTCTATAAAATGATGCTTTTTCCCATGAAACATCCGCAAACATTTTGACGGGTCTGGCTTTGCCCTGCTGGATTACGGAGTGTCCCCCTCTCCCCCCCCACTCCCTCAACTATCTGCCTTTTCCCTCCCCACCCCCTTGCCACCATCCTGCTCCCTCTTCCCCGCGCATCTCTGAGATAGGGGCTCTCCACACCCCGGGACCTTGGGGCTCCCGTCCCGTCCATGGGAAGAGCATGCATTGCGGGTTGCTGGAGGAACCCGATATGGACTCCACAGGTAAGTGTGTGTCCTCTATGTGTGTCCCCCCCCCGGCAGGCAGCCGGTCCCAACGCTCTCCAGGGAGGACTTTTCAACTTGACCGTGGTGGCCGGGGCAGCGGGGTGCGGGAAAGACGGGGAGGAGGGAAAACCCTGGCCCCCAGGCTGGAGCCCTGCGGTTGCACTTGTGGATACGATGGAGAAGAGTGGGGTTTTTTTCCTCCTTTTTCTTCCTCTTTCTTTTTTTTTTTTTTTTCCCCTCTTTCTCCTCCCTAGACTCCCGGCCGGCAAACTCATTCCCGCTCCGCTCCTAGTTGTGGATGCTCGTTTACGTTTGAGAGAAGGCTTTCATAGGGGCGAATAAATGAGGCTTCTTGGGGAAAACGAGATTTCTGGGGGGGAAATGAGGTTTCTTCGGGGAAAATGAAGTTTCTCGGGGAAAACCAGGTTTCTTGAGGAAAATGAGGTTACTTTGGGAAAGCCAGGTTTCTCGGGAAAAACAAGGTTTCTTGGTGAGTTTAGGGCGAGCCCAGCACCGAGGTCGTCTCGTCCTGCAGGCAGAGCCGGGGCTGGGCTGCTTTGGAGGAGATGGAGCCTGGGGAAGGGCAGGCTGGGTCTCTCCCCCGCATCCCCAGAGGATGTCTTGGCCGTTCCGGGAGGAGGGAGGAGGGCGGCTGCAGCCCCACCAGCCCCGCAAAGAGAGGGGGGGGATAGGAGCAGCCCAGGGGTCCCCGCCCGCTCCCGGCCACCTGACGGCCACCTCTGCCACCCGGGGAGACCCAGGTTTTCCCGGGAACGGAGCCTAGGCCGAGATCTTCCCACAGTAAAGCCGGCAGCCTCCCTATAGCGCTGCCTCTTCGCGTCTCCCGCTGCACGAATCCCGGTTCCCACCGGCCGCGGAGAGCAAGGCAGCCACCGTAGCAACCTTTGCCGTTCTCATTTATTTTATTAGCTCAGGAAAACACCCCCTCCGCCCCTCCTTCCCTCCCTCCCAGGCGTTTCCCAGGTTAGGCGGGACACAGCCCGAGAAAGGCTCCCGCGCTGTCCGATCCTGAGATGACCCATCCCCTCCTCCTGCAACCGCCGTGCCCGCTTGGGATGGCCGAGGCGGTGGGAAGGGATTCGGGCTGTGCCCGCAGCGGGATCGGGTCCCTACCCGACGGCCGTGTTTCCTGCTGGGCCCGCAGTCCCTGCTCCTCGGGGCTCTCCCGGTGCAGCTGGTGCGGGTGGGAACGGGGCAAGGAGCGGTGGGGCAGGGCAGCCCCAGGCTCATAGCCCCTTCCCTTCCCACCGCTTTGAGCCCGCCGAGGGTTTTCTCGCCCCCAGCGAGGCTCGAAGGGCATTTTGTACGGTGCGAATATTGGGGTCGTCCTGTGCGGGGACAGGAGTTGGACTCGATCGTCCTTGTGGGTCCCTGACAACTCAGGGCATTCTGTGCTTTGTAAAATATAAATATTGAGGGGGGCTTGAGCAGCCTGGTCTGGTAGGAAGTGTCCCTGTCCGTGGCAGGGAGGTGGAAGTGGATGGTCTTTAAGGTCCCTTCTGACCTAAACCATTCTATGATTCTGTGATTAAAACCAGAAAAAAAACAAACCAAACAAACAAACAAACAAACAACAACCCAAAAGCCCCAAAACAAACAAAAAAAAAGAGAGAAGGGGAGGCTGCCCGGCCCAGCGCGGGGCTCGGTCCCTTGCCTTCCACGCCGCCCGGGTCTGAGCATTTCTCCTGCCGGGACAAAACCCGTGGGTTGTTGCGGGGAACGAGTGTTCGGCTGGGAAGCAATCGTTGTGTTCGTGTCCGAGCGTGTGCAAGAGCTCCAGGGGTGCAAGAGAGAACTCCCGTCCTGTCCAGCGGCTCTGCTGGCACTGCTGGGCAGCTCCTCGTTGAGGGCAAGAATGGGTCTTTAGGGAAATCAAAAAACCCAAATCCAAAAAAAAGCCCTGAATTTTCTATCCTTGCCTTCGAAATTGTCCGTCCTCATGCTGAGCCTCGGTACTATTTGTTCCTTAAATTCAGTGCAGTTATAATAAACGGCAGTGTGATTGATTAAGACAATATTAATCAGAAAACACTTTAGTCTTGCTAAACAGATGGCCAGAAAAGCGGAGCTTTGCAGTTGTCTCATTCAGACACCTTAACCTTCCTTTCAGAAGACTTAATCCAATTAGCTTTTCTCCCGAGTTTCAGTTGTTATGTAAAGATCCTTTTACATTGTGGAGAAATATGGCTTCATTGAAAAAAATCAGTCATGTTTTAATTTATCCTTAACAGTTTTTCCCTAAACCAACGGGACTAAAAGGGGGAAAAAAAAAAAAAAAGATAATCACCCAGGGCTCTAATTTTAAGACAGGGGAATGGTTCGGTTCCTAACCCTTCCCGTGTGCTTCCACTGAGTTCAGCTCGCGTTTCTCAAACCCAGACACGGACTCACGGGGGCTGTCACTAAGCCTAAATGGATTCCCAGCCGCTCCCTGGGCAGACGCGGGACGGGCAGCGGCTCCCGGCCCCGACAGCTCCGACCGGGCTCTGTGTGGGGGCACCGGCAGCATTGCGGGACCGCCCCCGGGGCTCTCCTGGTCCCCGAACTCCCGCGGGCGACACATGCCCTTCTCGGGCTGTTTGTGGCATGTTTTTCCGAGGGCAAGTAGTGATAGGACGAGGGGGCACGGCTTTAAATTGGAAGGGGTAAAATTTAGATTAGACATTAGGAAGAAATTCTTTCACGATGAGGGTGGTGAGGCTCTGGCACAGGTTTCCCAGAGAAGCTGTGGATGCCCCCTACATGGAAGTGTTCAGGGCCAGGCTGGATGGGGTCTTAAGCAGTCTGGTCTGTTGGGAGGTGTCCCTGCCCATGGCAGGGGAGTTGGAACTGAGTGATCTTTAAGATCCCTTCCAACTCAAACCATTCTATGATTCCCTGATTCCGATTCTCTAATTCCATGATCTTCCCCCACATCGCTTCTCCACCACCCTCAACTCTGTGAGGCGCAGTTCCCAAAGCCCGTGAGCCCCCAGGGTGCCGCCGGGAGAAGTTTGCACCCCACCCTCCACTCCTGCCCTTTCCTAAAGGGCACTGAGGGCTCGCCCCGGGGGGGCGGTGCCTGGCATTTGGAGAGCTTTGCGGGAGATGTTGGCTGACCTGCGCTCGCTCGTCTTTCTCCCCACACCCCCTCGCCCCGCCGGTATCTCGGTACCCGCTTCCTTCCGGGGGGGAGTCGGACGGGACCCCATCACCTCCACCCGATGTGAGGGGCAGCATCCCGGAAGCCCCGGAGGGCGGCTGGGGAGGGTGACTTCGCGGGAAATGCCGGGTGTTCCGATCAGGTTTCCACAGCCGCAGCCCCCCCTAGTGACACCGGCATTCCCGGCGGGATGGGGTGGGAAGGGGACCCCCCGAGTCCCTGTACCCGACTCCCTCCCACTGCCCCAATTCCACACCGGGATCCCGCCTGGCCAGGGAGCTGCGCGTTGGGATGCAGGGAGGCGTGTGCTCCCACCCTCCCCGTCCCCTCCTCGGAAAGCTCCCGCTCGGGGAGCAGGAGCCGGAGGGAAAGGAGGCACTTTCTTGGAGTGCATCTTTTCTGCATGACTCAATAAATATCCCTCGTTATTTCCATGTTGGAGCCAAGCAAAAACTCCACTGGTTTCCAAGTGCTAGATGGATGAGATCCCTGGGACGTGAAGCTGAGACTTAGGAGCTGATCCAAGACCCATTAAAAGCATCAGAAACTCTTTCAGTGCCGTTATTTTTTTTTCTGTATGGCATTTGCTAATTCATAAGTAAGTCGAAATTAACTGTCTGAAAGGGAGACAAAATAATTCTGTCATGTATTTTTGGATTACACTTCTCTGAGATGTATACTTTGGTTACTGGAAAGTTCATGGGATGCAACCATCCAAGATTCTAAAGGCATTAACCACGGACTTTTACTTAATTTCAATAAAAATACATACATTTAGTTCCCTCACATTTGAAAACTGACAAGGACATTGGGATTAGGCTCTTAAAGCAGCTTGCGTGAGCCACAAAAAGCAGGTCCCAGCGCCTGAGAGGAACACGTTGTGGCCGTCAGATTTTGGTCTATATTCTTATCAACACATAGGAGCTGCAGCAGCAGTGGGTGACCTTTGCTATGAGCTTGCTTTTTAAAAACGATTTAGCATATAAGCACTGGTTGAAGAGAATTAACGGCTTGTTTATCCTGGTTCAATTAATGAACTTGCCGATATTGGTCATAAATACTTGAATGCAATGAAAGAAGTTGTTACATGTCAGAACATATGTACAACACCGAAACATGAGATCCTAAGGATCAATATTTTTGTTCCAAACAAGCAGTTGATTTTGCTGCTGCAAACTGTGTTGCTTATTGCAGCACAGTTTACTAACAGATAAAGAAGAGCGTGCTATTGGTTATTTTTCTTACTTTCCTTGAGTAATTTTCATACTCAATCAAAAATGCAATTTATTTTTGATCCAGTAAACAAAATAAGTTATTTACTGGTTTTTGTGTTTGTAAAGGGTTTTACCTGCTGAGCAGTTAAGGATCACTGGATCATCAATGATTCTTTTGGATCCCACATTTGATATGATATGGACACGCAAAAGAAATACCACCGGTCCTTTATATAACTGAACTTGACTATTTGTCTTATGTCATTTCATATTTTATGCAATTTTGCAAGTGAAAGAAATGGAACAACACCCCACCCCCCCCCAACAATAAAAATGTTTTCTTTCCTGCTGGCTGTGAAGTTCTTGCAGACAATGTTCATTGCAGTAGGGTCTGATCCTTGGCAGCTCCCTCTGTCTCCAGCAGCAGCAGAATCAGGGCTTAAAAGCAAGTCCCAGCACTGAACCAGGTCTTCATTCCTGATTGGCTTTTTTCATAAGTGTGTAAAATTTGTGGGGATTTTTTAGAGGTTGGTAATTACCTTGAATGAAGAAATTAATCTTTTAAGTCTGACTCAGAGAAAAGAATCATTTTAGGATTTATTTGTCTGCTAATGCATTAATTCTAAAACAATTAGTGAGGGGAAACTGGGACAATTTTCACTGCTCTGCAATCAGTTATTTATCTGCAATAAAGACAGTTCTTTAAAAGGATGGAAGGAATAAGGAATTAAAATGAAGTTTTGCATAAGAATTGCTAGACAATGGTAGCAATGTATTTTGTTTATTTAAGTCACAGTTTAGGGTTTGCAGTCCTCAAGATTTTATTTATGTAAAGCCCTCATTAAAGAAGGGACTCTGGATTGAACTTTTGTCCATGAAGAAACCCGTAGCCTCAGCTGATCTGTTGTGGCTGTACCTTTGTTGTAGTAAACATCTATTGAGAAAAAAAATCCCCTTGACATTAGAGGAGATGATTTTGTGCTAAGATATGTGTGATGGAAGTTAGAATTGTCCCACAGAAAGTTGCTGGTACTGTGCCCTGCTTCCATTACGGTTGTTGGCTCGGTTGTTTTTAGAAAATGAGGCTGGTTTTCAGCCACTGATGCAGTGAGTGTGCAGGCAAGGAAGGTCAGCATAGCTGTAAAATCCACAGTATCTCCCACTCTAAACACTTCTGCATTTTTCTAGCTTAATTTGCAAGTAGTTTGGAAGTTAGAAGAGCCGTAAGGAGGATTTCACCATCACAAAGTAAAAATAAAATCGTGGGATCACTGAAATCCATGCGGTCATTAAACATTGATACCTCTTCAGACGAAGGCTTTTGAAGAGGTGGCCTTAAATGCAGCCAGGGCTTGACAGTTCATGACAAAGCCTTTAGAGCAGCAGTGGGCTGTCATGTAACTAATACAAATATAAAGTCAGTTCTTTGGGGATACTTGATGTGACATTCGAGTCCAAATAATTAGCTCACAATTCCGTGAGCACCGAGGTTTGTGAATTTTCAGAGTTCACCCACTTGTCTGTTTCCCTGCATCTGTGCTGGATTTTCTATTTGTTTCATTGTGTTTGAAAATGAATACCCCGTACGATCCGACCCTGCTGGAGCCCAGCGCCCCGGCCGCCGAGGGCATTTGATTGCTAACATTCTAGTTAGGAAGATGGATAGCATAAAGGATATTTGATGGCTGAGCGATCCTATAGATAGCAAGTGTAGGAAGGAAGAGTACATAATGATGATTAAGCCAGGGGAGGCTTGTGTAGGGTTTTTTAAATATAAAAACATGTTTATACACATCTTTTAGGTCCTATAGAATTGTATATTTGTGTTGGAGAGTTTCTGTGAGTATTTAAAGCTGCAAAACAATTCACTGTTAGAGACAGGTCCCATTCTGCGATGGCCCCACCTGTTGAAGCCCATGTGTGTTTCTCAGAGAGGACAGGTGTCCAGTGTTTGCTCTTAATGATCCCTCCCGACATTGAGAATGTGTAATAACTTAATTGCAGCTATTTTACATGCATAAATAGCAGTCCTGGTCTGTATTCCTTCCCATTTATTTTCCCCCAGGAGATCCGCAAAGCAGTTTACTAGCTGTAAAATGTTAGCTGGTGTTAGAAGCAGTGCTTAAAGTCAGCAGCAGAGTCCCTCTTGCTTGCTGTGAGAGTTGCAGTCTCTATATATAAGTAAGTGTTGGGTTAAATAATTTTGGCCTGTTCTTCCCCTTCTGATAAATTTGAAATCAGGAAAAAATGGAGGGGGTTAAATAGAGCCTTGGCTCTCACTGCACACAGTGAGGAAGAAAAAGCTCATTTGCAGCTTAAATTGCCTCGAGACTGAAACGCAGGGCTCAGTGCTGTTGCATTTCCTTCACTTCAGCTACAGTTGGGCGCTTTG
The DNA here is from genome assembly GCA_033558185.1 of Dromococcyx pavoninus. NCBI lineage: Eukaryota > Metazoa > Chordata > Aves > Cuculiformes > Neomorphidae > Dromococcyx > Dromococcyx pavoninus. The sequence continues at coordinate 1,025,231 of JAUMJL010000209.1, forward strand.
TTTTCTTTTATTGGTAAGTAAACTTAATTTCTCTAAAATGAAATTGTTACAGGAACCGACTCACAGCTATGAGTGATGGGTATGCAATTAATTAGCAGCTTAACCCGAGCATTTTGCACAGGATCCCAAATATTATGGTAATGGGAAACAATGTGTTTTAGGTAGCTGGAATGAGCAATTCCCTGAAACATACAGCCCTGGGAATGAGAGGCATTAATTTCAGAGCAACAGGCTGGGGATGTGTGCTGGGATTTCATCTGTTTTCTGGGCTAGCCGTAGTCTGATGCTGTGGTTGTTGCTCTGGCAAACTCCCTGCTGGAACTTCAGGTGCTTATGAACCCCATAACGTAGGCTTGAACACTTAGAAAAACAAAGTCCTGTTCTCTGGGGGTTTGATTTGCTTGCTGAGATTGTATCTAGGGAAAAAAAAAAAGGTGATTTGCCTGGAAGTAAGGACTACAAGTTTCAAGTGCTAGAAATTTCTTTAAAGAATACTGTCACTAGCAATAGAACTGCTTGTTGTTGTTCATCTTTGCTTTCTTCTCTTTTTAAACTTTTACTGCTTAGGGTAGTACTGTCAGCAGCAATTTTTACTGCTTTTGCAACTTGTCCCAAGACTTACACTCATGTTAAGTCAGGTAGAGCTCATTATATGAAAAATGTCTTACATGCAAGTGTAAGTTTGCAAACAAGACCTTTAAGTCAACCCAACGAGTTTCCGCTCTTGCATGGATCTATAAATTCTGATCTGGCTTGTGCTAAACTTGTAGAGCAACAAAATATCAGAAACACAGTGGCAAGGAGAATGCAAAAGTAGTGAAAAAAGCCAAATCGGTAGAGATAGCACTAAATGCAATGACAGAAGGGTTAGTGTCCTTCTTCCCTCCCCCACTCCTGTTATTTCTAAACTATTTCAAAAGTGTTAACACTACCTCAGCTGCAGCTGAGGGAGAGGGAAGTATGGAGGGGGAGCCAAATTCATAAGTGGGATGTCATGAGTGGTCATCTAATGCTGGAAGCAACCATCTGTGTCCCAGAAGCCAGACCCCCATGGTGATAGCAGTGCACATCTAATTCGAAAGGCCTCACAGAACACCGTTTCCACAACGCATGGCAAGTTTCAGCGCTTTATAGCAAAAGACCAAAAGCAACTGTGTGTCAGAGGACAAGCAGGAAAGTCTGCGTGTTTTGCTTCTTTTCTACAATCTTGCAGAAAATGTGGTTGATAGTTGAATAAAATTCATAGTCATAGGAAGTGGACCTAATCCTATCCTTCAAAGGCTGTGGAGGGAAATTCTCAACAACCCTGACTTGTGTGGTTCCTGTCTCATCTGACTTCCAATTTAATCCTGGACCTGTGGCAGGATGTCCTAATTAAGCAAACGAGCATTCAATGCTGTTAGCTTTTACGCATTGCTTGTAAGTACGCAGCTCTTAGCTGTTGGTGTCTTCAACACAGAGAAAAGTAAAATCTTTCCAGTTCCGTTACTCCCTACAAAATAACACTGGGAAATAAAAATTCCTGCCTAGCCTTCGAGGTGACAGTGACCTGATGGACACTGTAAAAAGTGTGGTGCAAGCAAATGTGGAAGTGGAGTCCTGCACCACAAAAGCTACGTGTGAGGGCACAGAAGTAGCAGGCTGTGCTGTGACAAAATGTGCCTGTTCCTGCGTTGTACTTTCTCCAGGTACATCGGTTCATGCACTGGATAGAGGGAATGAGGTTGTTTTTTGCAGTGCCTCACCCCTCAGCACAGCCCTTCAGCTCCAGTCTCTGCATATCAGACCTGGCTGAGCAGCGGGTCAGAGATTTGCTGGCTAACGTGCTTGGCATCCCAGGGTCAGCAGTGGAGGAGCCATGCCCAGTGCTGTGTGTGAGGCAGAGATCCCATCGGGGACAGACATGGCAGGAGAGCCAGACCAGGAATTCTCCTGCTGAGCACAACAGGTCTCCAACATGCACCTCGTGTCCATAAAAGACTGCTTCTCCTGGGCATCTCATGGTCAAGGGTTGAAATGGGCTATATTTTAGTTATCAAGGAAAATTTGGCTGTATGAGAGGCTGCGTGCAGATGACACATTTGTTAAATGGCATCATGGTGTGTCTGCATGCCGGCCTGTGGCCCAGCTGGGCCTCCTGGGGGCTCACTGCGGGACGCTGTAATGCACTAACGCAGAGGACAAGCGGTTAAGAGACCTCCTAGGTCTACAGCAGAACAAGGCAGCTGCCAGGTGAGATTTACTCTGTGCCTTGTGCAGGTTGAGAGCAGGGACACCCAGGAAAGGGGCTCTGCTGCTCTATAAACCGCCCTCTCTTCTTCCTTCCTCCCTCGCAGTGGCAATAACAGGTCTCACTGGTCAGACTGACTGGCTAGCACAGGTTTCCCAATGTTGGAGCTCACATTCCTCTCTCAAACACGGAGTCACGGGGACAATACTGGTGTGGGGGCCCCTCTAATGAAAACATTTTTTTAAAATGAGTTGTGGTAGGGGTAGCAAATGGCCTCCATTGTAAGGAGGTGGGGAGAACTGCATTTACAGAGCGGTTTAATCACATGGATGGAGCAGTGTGTTCACCTCTCCTTCTTGCTGGGTCATTTCCACTTTGAGCTCTGCAAACAGACCGTCTATTGAGCAGTTAGTATTCGGTGCTGAATATTCAATACTAGACTCTTGTTTTGGTGAGTCTTAGGAAAAAAAAAGAAAGAGGAAAGAAGACTTCTCTTTTTTTTCATGTTCCCTCCCTGAGTTTGCTTTGCGTATTGTTCCGAGGAGACTGAAGTCTTCTCAGAAAAGCCAGGCTCCTAGTTTTAAAAGCACTTGTCTACTTTCATAGTACTTTTTAAAGGAAGGGAAGAGACAGTGTGGAAGGGACTAAACTCATTCAACATTTATGACTGTAAGTCTAGGCACATCAGGAGCGAGTGAAGACTTTTTGATGAGCCCATTACGCTGTAAAATTAATAGCATGAAGTACTGGCTCTGTATATACTGATGAGTTCTGAGAGGTACCAATCTTTGTGGGAGTATGTTATAAAGATTCATTAATGTCCTCCATGCCAGTTTTGGTATGCAGATATTCTCTGGGTGCTTTCTGAGAGCTGAAAGTAATGGTGTTCTTTCTTTGTTGCTGTCTAGTTAGTGCCATGTTTGCTCATTAAATGGTTGTAAATAATGTAATGCCAGCATCCTTTGACAGTAGTGAGCAACAGCTGGATTTCAAATAGATGTTCACAAAGTGAGGAAAAGTGGCCACCATTTAAGTAAATGTATTATCTCTTTCCTCTGATTCATGTTCTGCTTCAGCCAAGTGATAGTCTCTTTCTTACTGTTACGATGTCCTGACACCTGAGTTTTCTTTGCGTGTATGTGTTTGTCTCCTCTTGTTCTTTCAGTCTGCCTCTGTTTCCAATGAAAAATATTTGCTGTAGTCCCATTCCTTCTAGAATTTTTTTTAAAATCTCCTCTCTGTAGCTATTTTCTTTACACCTATCCTTTATTCCTGACTATGTCCTTTCATTTGTCATTCATTCTTTTGTTTCCTTTCCTTTTCCACCTCCTTTCCAACAACCAGCCCTCCTCCCTCTTCTCTTGCCTCCTCAAGCACCACAACCAGTGTTTCTTCTTTCTCCTACCCGTATTTCACTTTATTTTGTTTTGTCATCTTTGTGGGGCCTTCTTACTGATGCACTACTGTTTCTGTGCCAAATTGGCTTGTCTGCTGGATTCATTAGCTCCTGAAGCAGAGGGAAGCATTTCATGGGTACTTGATGCAAATTCGGTTTCTTGTTGAGTCACAGACTTCCTGTTCAGCCAAATGACTCCAGCCTTGTGGTGAAGTGGAGCTGAATTAAGGATTTGAGGACTCCATGTCTTCTCTTGCACGCTGGTGAGCTCAGGGACCATGGAAGCAGCCAAGAGTGTTTAAACTAAGAGTAGAGAGCAGAGACTGCTGTAGGGTGGGAGTATAAGACATGTTGTGATAGGTAACCAGAAATGAAGGCCCAATAGGCAGTCTTGTGTGTCTCGTGTTAATTTTATAGTGTAATAAGTTAATGAAATCTGGGGCAAAAAGGGCATCAAGGGACTCTGACCTTTATTCCGGGAAAGAATAGAACTGGCAACAACAAAGGAGCATGTTTGTGTTTCCTTGGAAGGAAACATTGAGGCAAGATCAGAGACGATTATAGCATTTACATTGGTTCATGCAGCAGACCCTGAAGGACTGAAGATCTATAGCACATCATGTTGTGCATGAGGGTACACTTTGGTGCGTGCAAGGTCGGTGCTTGGAAAGCACAGGCTAATGTGTCATCATCCTACTGATGAAAAGATTGGCTGCATGTTGCACAACCATGTAAGTTAAGTGCCCTGGAAGAGCTCAATTGGTCAGATACTGGTGTCACTAGCTTAGATGATCCTAGCTGAAAGAGGGGAAATGTCTCTGCACCGAAATTGGACAGTGTAAAGTCCTCTTCCTTGTTAAATAAGGAATGGCTTTGATGCAGCAAAACTTTAGGGGTTATTTACTGGTCTGGTGAAGCTTACTTTTCAAAATAAAATGTTAGGAGGCATCTGTGTGTGTCTGAGAGAGTGAAAGGCCTGCTCCCAACTAACGTGCATACTGAGTTGGAAATGCGATGGCAATACAGTATGTGATTCCAGAGAGGGGAATAGAGGGGACTTCAGAAGTCCTGTCTGATCCAAGTTGGAGGCTGCCCTAATCCAGAATCAATATGTAGAGGAATCTTGTATTTTAGAGTTCCTGAGGGTGCCTAATCTATATTTGGGAATCAGCTTTTTAATGAGAAATATTGTCGATAGAGTACTTCAACGAAAGTGTCACACTTAGCTGAACATCTGTGTAGTAGACAAGATAAAAAGAATGCAACATCTCATAAATTCCAGGTTTCCTACCCAAGTATTCTAGAGGAGTTAAAAGATGATGAACTATGGTGCTTTTTGTTATATCAGTTTGAACACAGCATGCCAATTTTCAATGTACCTTATGAAATAGATTAGCAGCAAAGTAGTACTAGCAGTGAAGACCTGGCTAAACAATACCAAAAAAAGCAGATTCAAGAGAATCATTCTTTGCATTCTTATGATATCATGGTGAATCTCATGATGCTTCACCAGAACCACAATTCAAAGAAAAAAGAACAAAAGCATTCCCACCAGCATCTAGTAAGCACCCTGGACCAACGTCCATTAACGCTGAAATAGTTCCAAGAGAACTGTATGCCAAGAAATGGGAACAAAAGAAAGGACTGCCACAAGAGTGCCAAACATTTTCCCCTGTTGGGAACAAAATAAAAAGTTAGATTAGCAAACGAAGCACCAAGGCATCTGGCAACTTGTCGGGGTAGTGGCTCTACCATCTGCACCAAGGCCATGTGTCACTGTTATCCCTGAGGAGCAGGTCTCTTGGAAGAACAGAAGATGGCTATGCAGGACCAAGGAGGACAGTGGCATGATTTCCTGTGGAGTCTGAAGATGTTCCTGACAGTTCATATGCACTGACTGAAGGATGTATGCCTTGCCAGCTGATGGCAATGGATGAGGCAGCAAGGAGCAAAACGAGGCTCTGTGTGACTTTGACCATCGAGATGGACCTGAGGAGCTGTTCTATGAACTAGGAGTGTCTATATGATGAATTAATCAGAGGGAACAGCAGTTGGACAATGGCCCTGATATGATCTCACAAACCTTTCATTTGACAGTAGAGAGGAGGGAGGTTAAATGCCCTATGAAAGCCTAAATCTTAGAAAGTCCCCCATGTGTGATCAGGTGTCTCTAATAGCCTGTTCTGCTTGGTTTAAGTTGATTTGGGTAAGTCTAATGCCCTCTGTGGGAGCCAGTGGCTGCCAAGCCCTGTTATGTTACAGGCACGCAGTTATTTGCAACATTGTGCAGAGGCCAGGCCAGGAGATCTTGCTCAGGTCTTGGTTTTACAATAGACTGGCATTTCAGAGAAAAGGTGATTTTTGATTGCTTTCTTTCAGACAGTGTGGTTCTTAAAAGGCTTTGAATGTGCTGCTGCAAGCAACCCTCACAGCATTCCAGCAGCATTGTTCTTCTCAGGTGGCAGATGTAACTATAACCAACAGTGCTGTGCTGCAAGGCATGTGGGAAATCCAGAACACAAATCCTCTGCTCCTAGTCAGAGCAAGTGTGATCTGCAGCAGGTACTATAGCAGGCTTTTAGTAGTTTGAGGGTCAGACTTCAGGTTTATCTCCTGATTATTACCCCTGACAGAAAATGTGAGTCCCTTTTGCCTGTAAGAGACTTCTAAACTAATCGTTTGTCTTCTAAATTGATATGACCAATTGATCCAAGATGTGGAAATTTGTGGCATAGTTTTCAATTGCATCCAATGTATTGACTCATTTTTGGCTTTACTTTCATTCATACCTCAGTTAGAAACTTAGTGTGGTTTGCAGCACACTAAGTGATAGTTAAAGCAGGCAGACTGTTCAGACATGAATTAAACGGCTGTAGAGTTTAGAAGTCCTCTGTCCACAGCAATGGTACCACACAGACAGCATGAACAGAGGGTTTGCTGAGTGGTGGCATGTCTCAGACTATGTTCAACAAGACAGGCTTTGCAGAGAAAATCCTCAGTGGATTATGCAGACCTCAACAGTTTTTGTCAGAGAGACAACAGAAGAAGCTGTCAGGGCAGAGATAGTTTTCCCCCAAAAGAAAAGATACAGAATATCATCTCATCAGCTCCACTGAAAAAATTCTGTAATGAATGCGATATCTGGTTAGTGCCATGGGCTAACAATCTAGAAATGCGAGGTTCCATGACCTTTGGTCAGCCTTCTGAGCTTTCGAGGCACTGCTTTCACCTGCGGTTGGCAACCATGTTCTCTTGGCCTAATAGATCAGATGAACAGCTAGGCAGTGTTGCTGGTCAGCTTGGTGCTGAGACACTTGGCAAAGAGATGCTGCAGGAAGAGATGAGTAACTCTTCCCTCTGAGAACAACAAACAAATCACTCAGAGGGGTGCTAAGACTCCGTATGCGTGACAAGAGCTCCTCCTCTGTCACAGGAGCTGTAGAATTAAGTCTGCCATAATCTTTGAGTATTCATTTTTCCAACAGGTCATCTTGTAAATCCACTAAAATTTTGTGGTCTCTCTATATTCACATTTTCTACATTTTATGTACTTTTACTCACAGTTCTGTACTTTTCCCTACATGTGCCTTGAGGAACTGGGTAAAAAAATTACAAGAGCAATCATGAATAAAAATGAGTTGGACTGTTGCAGCTGTACCATCCAAGTTGGTACATGGCTCAGGCAGTTCTTTGGGTCCTGGCAAATCCTTTATTCTTATTCCAGTGGTAACTCAATTTAAGTGACAAGGAAACTTCCACGAAAGAAATGCTGGTCCTTGTGCAGATCACACAATAAATTGTCATGCTTGTTGGCAAACTGCTTTGAAATTTGAAGTATGGGAACCAATCTAGAGCTGAAGGCAGCTGAGTGGCATTTCCATACAACTGCTAGGGCTGTGGTGAAATAAGCATATGTGAATTGTGCAAATTGATATTGTGATTACCAAAAGTCTTAAGTGTCTTTCTAGGACACGGGGATTCTAATCTCATACAATTTCATAAAAAACAGTGATTGAGAATTGTGCCAGTGATATGACCATAGCCAGATCAGAGGATATGGCATAACTGAGGAAAACCGTTACTGATTGTACCGCTGCACGGTAATGAGGTGAGGCAAATGCAGCTCAGATTATCTCAGAGTTCCACTCTGGCTGTAAAATCTCCCTTCAGGATACACGTGCAAACATGTGCCTACAGGGCTGAGGCAGCTCTGGGTATGGTCACCTCCCAGCTGTGGGGCACAGGCCCTCCAGCTGCTTCTGCCATCTTGCTTGGGTGCCAAGAGGGGAGAGGTGACTCTCAAAGTCCAGAAGAGGCAGCGATTACAGGTTGTGTTAATACTGTGGCAGCTCTTAACCCTTCCGACAGGACAGCAGCTGCAGAAGCCACTGCCAGCTGTGATCAGGCCCACCTCCTTTTCCCCTCTGCAGAGCAGAGCGCAGGTGGCTCTCACACTGTTCTTGCTATGGCCATGCACATGTGGGAGCAATGAATGCTTTCTTTTCTGAGCTGCAAATATGCTAAACCAATAATTATTATACAAACAAGAGGGAGTAATTATCTCATTAACTGTGCTGGCAATATGCAGGCATCTCTGCTATATTCTCTCACCTCAGCTGAGGCTCTGTAGGGAGTAATCTTTCAAAGGTGTCTTCCAGGAGCAAACCCTTCCTTCTGAAGGTGATAATGTGTCAAAATAATTTGTTGAAGATATATGAAAAAAACAGTTCTTTCTTCTCTTTTCTGATAGTTTATGATAGCTCCTGCCCATGAGTAGCTTTCCTGTGTTTGCCTCTATTTTGAGGGGTCCTGGGCCTGCCTTTCCAACTCAGTGTTTGAAGCATCACATGAATAAAAATATGCTTGTTGATGTGAGGAGAAGAGCCTTGGTGGGGACAACGGAAAGACATGCCGGCCACTGTTCGGCCTATTTTTGCAGACAAGCTTGGTTTAAACTTCTGTTGTTAAAAGCGTGGTGGGGATATTTCATGGAAGAGGAATACTCTCATGTTTGAAGTTCAGTGGATGCGTCAGTCTAAGCAAGATTATGATCAAAAAGAGAAGAGGCAAACCAAGGGCCAGAGCTAGTTCCAGAGTTGTTCTCCATCCATCTTTAAATACTTAATTGGGAACAATTTATAGTTTTCATTTCTGTTATGATGAGTTATCCTGTAAGAAGATTGACACTGGAAAATTTATCAGAATTTGAATAACCATCTCTTTTTCCTTATGTTGGAGTCCTGCAGAAGATACACTGTTTCTGTTCAGTAGTATACAAAATTATATATAAAAAATAGTAATACTGGGGGGTGTATTTGTGTGCTTCATCATAATTCACTTTTGATCTTTGCAAAACTAAATAGTTTATATTAAATTAAAGGTGCATCTTCAATGTGCCATTAAATACATCTTACTTGCATTCTTTGCTAATAAGATTGCAATAAATTCCATACTGTGTCACCGTATAGAGTTACCAGTATGTGACTGCTGTACATTTTACCTACTGGATGTTAATTAATCTATTTATTTTGCCTGGATGTGTTTTATCTAGTGCTGATCCTTGCTTAAACCACTGTGTGTGTACAACTGAGGGTACAGCATGCTGGGCCTCAGGGTGGGAAGGAATCCTGGAGAGCAGGCAGAAAAAATGCCATAAGACTTGATACACTGAAAAATGCAACAAGTAAATATACATCCTGTATGAGGCACGATGTATTTTCTTTTGCTCTCACAAACACTTCCCACTAGAAATTTGGATTTCCTACATGTTGTATTAATGATTCATCATTGCTATCAGGTCTGATATACACTTCTGCTTAATCACCACCTGAACTCTGTTATTCTGTGACTGTTCCTGATGTAAAATCCTGTCTATGAGATGTTTGTAAGGTCCAAGCGCAATAATCTAGGCTTTAATCACGTAAACCCTTCCACACCGTGTGACTCAATGCTTGTCTAGAACAGTGGTGTAGTGTGATTGGCATCAGCCTTGGGAGCAAGTGATGAAACCTCAGCCTAGAGACACCAAGGGTTAGCCATGGGTCTCTTTCCATGTTTGCCTGAGATAGGTCCAGTGTAGCTGGGTTGTGAACCCACATGTAGTGAGGATCAGAGCATTCTATGTGTGCCCAGTGGGTTCATTATGCTGGGGCAGGATCTGATGACATGAGCTCTGAAAGAAGCTTCTAAAAGTCAGACTTAATTTTGACTTTTTGTTTTATTTATTCTGCCTCTTTATCTATTTTTTGTTTTGTTTTGGTTTTAACTTTTAGGCAGGTGCTGTCATATCTGGGATCTGTGGGCTCCTGAAGGGAATATTTTAAAATTCAGCAAAATTTTGGTTGTATTTTCTTTCAATACCTGAAGGCATTATTATTCATATTGGAAGCTGAAAATTTTGTAAAAACTTTTTTCTTTACACAAACAGTAAAAAGTATCTACTTATTAAAGAAGGTGTTTATTAGGATACTTATTTATTTGTACTTGCATTACTCATTTTATGAGATAATACAGTCTTTAAATACAGTTGGTTTTGTTGTATTTTGTCATCTGCCAAATAATTTGATAAATTTGCCATAAACTCCCTGACGTTTTTGCTCAAAAGAGTTAGTTTTCTTCATTCTTTGCTGCCAGACAGGTCATGTATCTTTTCAGGCTCGAAGAATTTCTATCGGCTATTTAAATGCAAGGCCACAAAGACAAAGCCAGACTCAGGCTGCAGTGAGCTGAACCGGGGTGATTCAGGACCAAAGGAGTTGCAGCACATAATTAAACAGTAACTGTGCCCTACTCCAGAGCCTTTATGTCTTGCAGTGTAAACTGCTTGCTTTACCAATGAAAAAGGGATGTATTTGCAGTTATCAGAGACAGTATTTGAATAAAGATGGTGAAAATTGTTAGTGAGTGATACTTAAAAAGTTTTTTTTTCCTATTACTTGGGGAGGGAACGTGACTAAAGATGGCTGCTGCCAGTTCCCTGCTGCCGAGGGAAGAGGATGCATCCCAACTTCCCAGCTCTCGGTGCTGGGAGGGAAAGAAAGGGCAGAGCTGGGCATCGGTCTCTCCTTGGCGCTAATGGCAGCCGCCTTTGCTTTTACTCCCTGCATCTGGGCTCAGAGCCAAGGGAATTATATACAGCCATGGCTGTGTGCTGAAAGGAGGAGGAGGTAGGGTAATCTTTCTCAAGGCTTCTTGCACCTCTCCCTGATGTTGTCATCAGCAGCAAGTTTCTGTTCAACTTCATGGTGATCTGTGAGGATCCAAGCTCCTGTGTCCCAGCTCGCAGCACTAAAACAGGAGAGACACTTTTAGCTCAGTTTTGGGTCAGTAAAAGAAATCTGTCGTGGAGCAGCCATATCGTCGTGTTGGCCTGTAGACAAGGAGGTGACACACCCCCACCCGATGCAGCTGAGCAGGACAAGAAGACAAAGCCTCAAAGTCAGATTTGCCATTGGCTCGTAATTAGACAACACAGGCCTCGCTGGCAAGTTGTAAGTTGGGGTGTCAGCAGCCTTAAAGTGATTTTTTTATACAAGGCTGTGTTGAATTTGGTGGGAGAATTAATAATTCTTAAAAAGTCTATTGAGACCAAGAACCTCAAAGACATATGCTATAGGGAAGAGGCAGAGCAGCTGTGAGACTCTGTAGGCACAGGACAGTTTGATGGCGAATGAGGACACGCTTGTACCTATGAAGGCAGCATCGCAGTGTCTTCCTGCTGTGAATGTGCAGGTAAACAGGCAGAGGGAAGGGAAAGGCCTGGATATGACACAATCTCTCTTACACTGCCTGAAAAGCAGAAGCACACAAAGCCATGATACCTGCAGTCTCATGGCAGGACCTGGAAATCAAAGTGCTCTCAGTAGACTCTTTTTGAAGTCCTACACAGATGCTGTTGCCTTTAGTTTGTGTGACAGTGCAGAACGTGTGTAGAGGGGAACATAGACAAGTTTGTACAACTGCCTGGATGCAGAAATATTTTTTTCTGCAGGATGTGTTTGACAGTGACAATTTTTACATTTACTTATTGGCACCTAGTGCTGAAATGAAGCCATACCAACCTTTACCACTATTAATTGGATGGGCAGCTTTCTCAAGACACTGAGTTTCCCTCCCTTCAAACCTGCTGCTGTGATGGGTTTTCTCTGGCTGGCACACTGCTCCCTGCGCTCTGCTGGTAGCCTGGTGTGTCTGGAGGGCGGCTTATGGAAAGGAATCTGCAGCCATTTCCATGTCTTTGAAGGTGTTTCTGGCTCTGGCAGTTTGCTGACAGCGAGGCCTGTTTCCCCTTATTTCACTCAGTAAGGTGGATTGTTGTAATCTGTGGGGTTACCTTGCAACCTTCCCACCTACCCCTTGCTTTTCTTGCTTTGATCACAGGGAGATCTCTGAGCATAAATTAATTTCTTCTCACATACATGCCCTTGAAAAATAATCTTATGAGGGATGTCATTTAAGTGTAGCAATATCCAGGGACTCCAGGCAAACTCAAGGACTCAAATGTCATATTTTGGCTGAGGAAACAAATAGGATGATGCAACTTTTACCCTGAAGACTGGTAACAGTAAATCCTACTGAGCCTGATGCATGCTCTGAAGTCAGCTTCCAGAAAGCGGAAAAGCAGAGCCAAACCGATGTAATGCTGTACCTCTTCTGAGTGGCAGGAATAAATAGAAAGTGAGGAGGGAGGACAGGAGTTCTGGAGTACCTACCATGGAGTGACAAAGGTCTGAGTAGCTCAGTGGCAGCTGTCTTGCTATGTTGAGCTCACACCAGTGAGGAAAAGATCTCAGTAGAGCTTGGGACTCCACCAGGGTGAATGAGGTTGTGTGACTGGACTTCAGAAAGCATAGTTTGAGCTGCCCTGTAAAAAAATTCACATGGATGGTTGATTTTACACACATGAAGAGTCCTTTCAAAACCCGTGGAAATACTCCACTACATAAGTATTTTTGCCAGATCAACAGACATTAATGCAATTTATGTGTTTCACTTGCCCACATGAGATAATTACTTTTTTTTAATGTATCATGTAATGGAAAAGGGAGAGAATATCCTGAGGAGCTTTGTTACGTGCATGGAAAGTGTTTCAGCCTCTGTCACTTAAAACCAAACAAAAATTGAAACTAAAAAAGCAACAGTTAAGTTTGAAAGCAAGAACGGATTTGCTTGCTAAAACACCTCAGACTGAGCATGTTTTACTAGAAACACTACAGAACACCATCTGTTGAAAACTGATGCTTTTTTTAGTTTTATATGTTGGAAGTTTATTTTTATGCAAAGACAAATACACACACTAAAGATCATCTTTGTTCTTTTGCAGAGAGTTGGATTGAACGATGTCTCAATGAAAGTGAAAACAAACGTTATTCCAGTCACACTTCTCTGGGGAATGTTTCTAACGATGAAAGTAAGTAACGTGTTCATTTAAAATGACTATGAATATGTTCAAGTGCTAATTTCCTGCTAGATATGTTGCTACATCTTGGTGATACTTTTCGTGCTCTGTACTTTGAAGAGTCATCTTAGTTGACACATCCAATAGATTTATTAATTTTTATTTCTGGAATATTTGCTACTTTGCATTATTTAAAGTAAAATAACACTATTAGTTAAAACAACCAGATTAATTTGTGTTTCACTGAATAAATTTCTGGTGTACTCTAAAATGTGCTGTTAGTACTAGCTCGAGTAAAGCCATCTGTTTTGCTTTTCACTGGTGAACACCATGCAACTGAAATACAACAAAAATTCTGCTGCTTTTCAATAGTATTTTATCAAATCATATACATAAAATATTTCTTTTAAGAATTAAATGATCATCAGGTTTTTAAAAAATCACATATTAAATCATTATGTTCTTTTCTTGTAAGTCATAGAAAGGAAATATTTATATATTTAGCTGATTTAAAATAACATTTTTTTTTAACTTCTAGTTACACTTATTTTAGATTTTGATTTTTGACAAAAGCAGGTAATTAAAAAGACCTTAAAATAACTTGATTATTTCTTTTTAAAATTGCAAGACCATTTTTGGTTTACCATTTAGCTTTCCCTTTTTATGCAATTCTATTCCACTTAATTTACCTAAAGCAAAATACTCCTCACGTTAGTTTTCCTCTCTTTATAGGTTAGTTCATGTCACAAGATATTAATGTAAACTGAATTCTTTAATTCAGAAAGACTCACATTTTTATAACATTCAAGCACATAAGTTTAGAAAATATATATTTAATCACTTCTGAATTGTTGAACATCCCTTTTACAATTTTTACATTTTAAGAGAACTGCTTTATTTTGATGTTGCTGTAAATTTCAGGCCTTGCAATGTTTTGTTGGACCACCAAAAGTGCTATATTGGGGCCTCACTCTTATTTGTCCAGGGATCTCTTCTGAGGCAATATCTCTCCTGAAGGAGAAAGGAGATATTAGAAACATGATATTTGTTCATGAATCCCAAACTAAGAACAGTGGATGAGAATCATTAAAGCCATACGATAAAACTTGGACATGTTTGGGTTTTTGGTTTTTAAAAATCAAGGCACTGGAAATTAGTTATTCTTTAAAAATAAAATTGTACTGAATTGTATTGAAAACCAAAAAGTATCTGCTTTTTAATTTTCATTTTATGAGAGCCTGTGAAACTTATGAAATTCTTTTCATTCTGATGCTACTGAGAAAGTGATAGAAAAGATCTGTAATGAATGAGGTGTGACTTCAGACTCCTAATAGGGTCAGAATTCAGGATTCAACCCTATTGGCTCTAGTGAGTTTTTCCTGAGACTCACAGTTCAAGACAGTAATGTCAAGGTAATTATTTAGCACCACTAGCTCTATGTTTTTAAAAAAACTAATTATAATGTCATAATTATAAGTCTGCTTCCATGTTCTGTTCTAGATCTGTTACCCTAAACAGGCCGTAGCAAAACTAGTGGTAGTTTGCTATACGTGCTTTCAGTTTAAATGGTAGGATGAGAAAACTTCCACACATCTAGGGACAGTGGACCTGTGTGGGTTAGCAAGAGCAGGTATTTCAGACAGAAGATAACAGAACGGATAACCGTCCTGGAATTAGGGGACAAACGATGATAATAAGAGGCAGCAAATTTAGAACTGATAAATAAAATATATAAATGAATCTATCCCACAATTTTTGTGCAGAAGACGTTGTCAGAGTATATAATGGAAACCCAAATGTAAGAGCTAGCTAGGTTTCATCTAGCTTCCTTCTTGATAGCCAGTTCTTCCATATGCTTCCTTTGCACTGATACCAGCATTTCTGTGGTGCGGGTAAGAGAATTAATCCACCAGAAAATTACTGCGGGAGGTGAAAGGAGTAGGAAAGAAGACTAAGCCACCTACCTAGCATCAAGAAGACCAATAAACTGGGAAATATAGAGGAAACTATGTTTTACCTTAGAAATCATTGTACTACGTGCTCCTCTCCAACCCTTTAGTTCTTTCAAATATTTCTCTAACGGTGTCCATGCACTAACCAAGGAATCTCCAAACCATTGTGTCATTCATTGTCTAGCTTTTGTCATACGTTCACAAACAGCAGGAGGCAAAATATTTTGAGAAAAAACATGTGACCCTATTTGAATTCTTCATGGCGGTGGTCAAATTGCTGTTGTGAGTGAAGTCCCGGTTTTCATCTGTAGCCAAAGAAGGCATCATCCATCTTTCTCTTGACTAGTTTTTTATTTTTAAGTATATTAGGTAGATATTGGCTGGACTCTACCAGCAAAAAAGTGGTTTAGGTGTTGGGCTTTTTCTTTTGGTCTTGTGTCCAGTGAAGGAGAATGTGCACTGTAAACTGATAATGTTCTTACTTAATATCATGCTTGCTCTTATGAATATTTGTTCCTGAATGCTTTTAGAGGTCATACTGTTTTAGGGTAAGAGTAATAGTTTTTCTGGTCTCCTTCCCTATAGTTGAAATATGCTACAGAATCGTGCTTCAGGCCACAGGGTTCCTTTGCAATCTTCTATTTTCATCCAGACACCTCCAGGCCTCTTGAACCTGCATTACGTCATAGAGGGGAAAGCAATGAGTCATAGCTGAGGGTTCCCATGGTCTTGTTGTTTCTTGAATCCTTTTGACCTCTCTCAAAACACAGCTTTTACACTCCAATATAAAAATTCTAGGTAAATTATATTTCAGTTTCCAGTTTTTTAAACATTTTTCCTTCCACCAATTCCACGCTCTAGTTAGTCAAAAGATCCTCAGGAAAAGGGAATGGTACAACCTCTTATCTATGTACATAAAAAAAAAAAACCAAACAAACCCAAGCACAATATTTTCTGTATACTTTGCATTGAGCCCGATTCTCCAAATTATCATAGGGGTCCGGAAAAATACAGTTCAAGGATTCTGAAAGTTTCAACTTCAGTTCCCTGAGGAAGGAGTCCTGACATTACATGATGAAGTGGAAGAGTTTCTTGTCCAATTTTTATGCATACTTAGAGATGTGAATGTGTAGACTGTTCATATGAGAGAAAAGAAAAAAAAATCGGAATACTTTCAGTGTTCAAACTGGATGAAATGGAAGATTTATCCAGTGGGGTTTTTTTGTTTGAACAAAATCTCTTATTCTTCCATTGAAAAAACAATTTAAAAAAGAGCTACTTGATTTCATTGCAATATTCCTTGGGAAAAATTCTTTCTTTTTTTAATCATACCTACTACCGTGTTTCTCAGAGGGTTTTTAAAAATCCTGCTGTTTTAAAAGGATGGAATACAGGCCAATTACCCTGAATCTTATCTATTTTTATGTGAAAGTAATAGACAAGGTAGCTTCCTACTATTGCTTAATTTTATTTAAGGGCAAATCACTTCTGAGAACGATCAGAATCCAGACTGCAGGAACTACAGAGGAAGGGTTGTTCCTCTGAAAGGCGTGGAGTTAAGGGAAAGATTTTATCTGTGTAAAGCTACTAATAACATGTTAGTTCCTCAGAAGTTCTCTGAGACACACAGAGGCAGCACTGGAAAGACTCTTCTATTATCTCCGTAGTGGAAAGCAGAGCTTTAACTTTGCTTTAGTTATGACAGACTAACAACAACATTTTAGAAAAAGGCATACATGCAGGGTCTTCACTTTGGGTCATTTAATTTACCACATTTAAGGTAGCATGCTTAAAAAGGTGCTGAGCATAGCTCCTGTTGTCTATGTGTCTTGCTTCAAGAAGCAAGAAATCCCTTGAGCTGGACCTAAAACCACACAGCAGAAGTTAGACAACATTGCTGAGGCTTCAGGGAAAGCCACACACATAAGCACAAGGCACAGAGAACTCTATTCTGGTGGCTTTGAAACAGAAATTTGAAACGAAAGATGGAACAGTTAGCAAATAAACTTCCACAGAGTTTGGAAAGAAAATTATTTTCCAGTATATTTTGAGGACTAAGAAATACTATATTTCTAGCATATTGATGATCCCAGTTTTTAATATATTTGAAGGCCTCCTATACGCTGAGAATTTTACTTGCAACTTTCTAAGCTACTACCTGCTTTCATCTTGGGATCAGTACCAGGTATCCCACCTAACCAAGTACCCTGAAGGCACTTTTCCACGGAATGCTGGTAGTCTTCCTGCTGGCAGTGAACACATTAGATTTGCTCCTATAGAACAAGTTTCTCCCCGAGGTGCTGAGCAGCTGCCATACATATGAACATCTGCAGCTGTGCATCAGGAGTAGGATTTCTCCTTGTGACCTCAAGTCCTTTTTGGATTTGTCACAGAAGAATTGTCAGTTCTGCTCTTTGACAGTACCTCAGATTTTTTTCATTGTCTTTATTTCCTTTCTTTACTAAATATATTGGATTTTAAAACTACCGAATTTTAAAAGGCATTGGTTCATTTTAATCTACCATGTTACCCTAACAGGGACCGATAAAATTACAGGCCAAAAAGTAAGGGAAAACAGCATTCCTTATCACTTTCATGCTGTATAAACAGGTCTGGGATAAGACTTAAGAGTTACACAAAACATTCCCTGCTCAATAGGGAAGCCATTAAGTGCCCTTCTATGAATTAAAATAAAAGGAATAGGGATAATTATTATTTTCTGCTAGTCAATTATCTGATGAGATTATATTGTTAAACTATATACAAGATAGAACATAGTGTTTGTATATGTATTACTGAAAGTTTGTATTCCTAGGTCCCCTCCTCTCCTATACCATGTACAATTCTTTCCAATAGGGATAATTATTTTCTGCTAGTCAATTATCTGATGAGATTATATTGTTAAACTATATACAAGATAGAACATAGTGTTTGTATATGTAATACTGAAAGTTTGTATTCCTAGGTCCCCTCCTCTCCTATACCATGTACAATTCTTTCCAACCACTTAATAAAAAAGTGAAAGTTTTCCTAAAAGAAATATTTTAGCCATCAAACAGTGAAAAAGAGAAACATTTTGGCCTACAGCTGATCTGTTGGCAGAAAATGACAGTTCTCTTTTCTTGTATAGAGACTTTCTTTTGAGGGAGACAGGCACTAACTCTTTGAAAAATTGGTTTTGTTGAATATCCTATTATTCTATAGGTAATATTTTGATGGAAAATGGTGCTTAAAGATTTTTTTTTTTTAATAAGTTCAAAGCCCATCATTCTCCTTCCTGGTTTTAAGGGGCAATTAGTGGAGGATGCTGAAGAGCCTTGAAGAAGGATCCACAGGAAGCAGACATGCCTGAGGATGAAGATTTAATTTTCAGTTTATGATCTTATGGTTAGTTTATGTTGCTAAAACAAATCCTTGAATAGGAGGAGCTGAGTAAGGCTGGCTTATCGTATCTGAGGGCAGTTTAGGTAAACCACCAGCTCACAGATTTTGATGCAAATTAAAAATAGCTAGGGGAGGAATGGAAGGGATGTAGACACTTCAGTATTGTACAATTTAGATATTGACTTGATGTCTGATAGAGTGCCACATATGCAGGGAAAATTAAGTCTAGTCAATACAGGTGCAAGTCACCTAATAACAGACCTTTGAATATTAACTTCCTTAAATCAAGAAAGATAGTCAGAAGTTTCATTCTGGGAGGGTGAAGTAGGTTTTGGATTTCTGCACATTAGTAAGAAAATGGTTATTTTGGTCAGTGGCTTTCAGCCTTTCCAATTTGCATCCTCCATCACAGTTTCCAACGAGGTAGAAGCCAGCTGTATACTGAACTTAAACTAGTGGATGGTAGGCTTTGACGCTGACTTAGAAAATAGTGATAATGAGAATGGACGGCTTTCGCCTGGAAAGATATAACTTTAATTTGAACAAGAAGACAGCAGGGCACAGGAGGAGGACTGGGCACCTCCATTCTTATATCTAGAGGAGGCAGCTGTGGTGGTTGTACCTGGCTGGTGTCTCCCTCCCCACAGCACCAAAGACCTGAAACACTGTGGCTGGGAAAGGTGCTGCAGTGGCTCATGTTATGGGCCATTTTGGCAACCGACTGCTGAACACCCATGGGGCCTCTACAGGAGAGTCCAGCCTGCTCCTGGCTGAAGGAAGCTGCAGCAGCCTCTCTGCCCCACCACCCAGTGAGTTGCCGTAACTCCCTCCCAACCCTGCTGCCTGTTTTATCCCTGGCCAGGGCAACAGGGAAGCTTCAGCAGGATGCAGCACTGGACTGGCTCTGGTCAGGCCACCTGCCTTCTGCCCCTCGCTAGTGACTGTGAGGTTTTCCTTGCCCGGGTCACCCACCCTCCCAGCAAGTGCTCTCACTCATCACTGGTCGCCTGGAAGACCACAAATCCCGACCTAGAAGGCTCTTTCCACCCTAGAACAGGACAGATGTGGCCACCCCATCCTCCCCCAAGCCATTCCTCAGGGAAGGATGCAGTCATACATGCTCTTCGTGTGAGTGTACTGTCAGTTAAGGACAAGATTCATAGAATGTTTGGGTTGGAATGGACATCAAAGATCACCCAGTTCTGACCCCTCCACCATGGGCAGGGGCACCTCCCACCAGACCAGGCTGCTCAAGGCCCCACCCCACGTGGCCTTGAACACTTCCAAGGGGGGGGGCATCCCAACTTTCCTAGATAAGTTCCAGGGCCTCACCGTTCTCATTGTGAAGAATTTATTCCTAGTGTCTAACCTAAATCTTCCCCCTTCCAAGATAAACCATTCCCCCTTGTCCTATCTCTCCACGCCCTTGTGAAAAGTCCCTCCACAGCTTTTCCTGTAGCCCCTTCAGGTCCTGAAAGGCCACTATAAGGTCTCTCTGGAACCTGCTCTTCTCCAGGCTGAACAGCCCCAACCCTCTCAGCCTCTCCCCACAACAGAGGTTCTCCAGCCCTCTTATCATCTTCGTAGCCCTCCTCTGGACCCAATCCAACAGTTCCATATCCTCCTTCTGTTGGGGATAACAGTTTGTGCTGTGACAGACCCCAAGTATTTTATCCTCTGATTGTTTTAAATCCGTGCTGCACAGCACTGCCTCCCACCACACAGAAGGCATTTGTCCCACTGCCGGGGAGGCCGGGGGCTGCTGTTGAGCACCAGCAGCCTGCGGCAGCCGCGGCCGCTCAGCATTCAGGCCCTGTGTGCTGAGGGTTGTTGCATGCAGAACGTTTGTTTAGGAAAAACAAATGAAAAACAGAATTTAGAAGTGATTTGAAATGTGTATGTTGGCCCTATGTGCTGAATAAAAGCGGGCCCCTGAAAGGCAGGGAAGGAGTGTGTAGTCCAATAATTAGAGCCCCATTGTCATGCAGATGCAGAAGAGGGGCTACGCGCAGTGTCTGGGGGGTAACTGCACATCCGGATTTTCCTGACATTCAGGGGACCGGCCTCACAGGCTGAAGGATGCTTGGTTAACACAACCTGCCCTATGCG
Organism: Dromococcyx pavoninus; assembly: GCA_033558185.1. NCBI lineage: Eukaryota > Metazoa > Chordata > Aves > Cuculiformes > Neomorphidae > Dromococcyx > Dromococcyx pavoninus. The sequence continues at coordinate 1,045,699 of JAUMJL010000209.1, forward strand.
TAAGGGGAGAAATATTGTGGTGTAGGGGCTGAAGACAGCGTTTTCAAAGCAGGATTTTTTTTGTGTGCATTTGTTCTTAGGACTGCACAAAAGACTTTGCATGTTGAGAGGAGGTAACTCCGATACCTTAAGATTCAGCAACCTAACGGCCTGCTTAAATGAGTTTTAAAAGTTAATTGTATGAACAAATGAAACTTGTAGCACAATGAATAGGCACAGTGGTTTACCTCATTGTTTAGATATCAGTCTTCTACACTTAATGCTTTCACCAGGGACAAAGTTGTTAGAATATCAAACTGCCTTTGATACAACAGTGTTTCCCAAAGGATATCCTTCTGGATATGCTGATTGTGCTTCACTCAGCTTTCATTTAGGAAAGTTTAACATGCTTCCCAAATCACAATTTAAAACAAATTATTCTAGACATACTCATAATTTTTTTCAAATTAGCTAATGTGAACTGGGAAAAATACAGTATTTTAAACCAGTTTTGTTTTAATTCTCTTTTTCTTTCTTAAGCTTTTATTCAAATTTTTGGGAAATCAGAGTCACTTTGGAAACAGTTAATGAGGAATGGTATCAGAAAAACTATCTGAAAAGGAATGAAGTATATTATAGAGTGTTTTTAACTTCAGTTTTTTCTTGTTCAAAAATTAACCTGTGTAAGTTTATAAATATCTAGCATATTTCATATGTTAAATCACAATGGTGGATGAACCACCTTAGGTTAAATGCCTTATCTAATAAAAAAAGATGGGTAAGACAACTCTTCCCTTAAAGCAGGTAAAAGTGTTTTTATGTCCTGCTAGAGGTCTAAAAGTCACTTTTTTCTTTCCCCCGTATAAACTTACCCTTTCCAGTGTCATTATTCATATGCACTGCTCTGCTCCTGCTATCAATCAGTGATGTGTGTAAGCTTTATTTTCTTAAATAGTATGTAAAGATGTGAGCTGGGGCAGCATCATTATTTACATTTCTACAATTTAGCAAGTATTTGGGGAAGCTTTGACATAATTATATGTTTCTATCAGATTCTTCTTTACCAGTTCACAAACATCAGAACAGTTCCCATTGAAATTACATAGTTTTTTTTTTTGTTTCTTAACAGATGAGGAAAAAGAAAATAATAGAGCATCGAAACCACATTCAACTCCAGCTACGCTGCAATGGTAAGATGCCTTTTTGTAAAAATGAAGAAAACCTGTTAGTGTTTTTACTTACCCTTTTTCCAGCTGAAGTGAACAGAAGTCTTGGATATCTTATACCATTCTGAAGATACTTTCACTGTATGTGTTCAACCTGCTCATTAGCATCCTGTACAAGCATTTCTCAGCAAAGTCTTAGTCTTATGGGAATTGTTTGAACATCAGAAGCCTCTGATACACTTTAGATGATCTGCTTGGCATATTTGTTTGCCATCTTGCTAGCTGGTGATTTGCAGTTTGTCATCGTTGCTATATTTGTTACAAAAAGAAAGAAAAGAATACTAGCACTGAGAATTTTTTTCAAAACTCATATTTGTTTCACTGTGTGATGAAGTCCATCTTTACTGACTGTTTTACTGGAATGAGACCTCTGTAATTTGATGTAGAAAACAAGATGAGGTTTGATTCATTTGTCAAAGTCCCTTTGGAAATTTAGTGAGGGGGAGAAAAAAGGATGGGTAATTAGGAAGAGAGAAAGAGAGGATGGGGAGAGGAAGAAATGAACAACTGATGTTCACTGTGATCTATAGCAGTATTTTTGGCTACATTTCTGTAATGTTACATATACTTCTGACATCTCTTTCTATATGTTATCTCTTGGGCTCTTGTTGACTTTTCCCTTAATTTCAGTTTTTTATTCTTGTTTAGCTTTCTTAATATTGTAAGTGATCAAGCCTCTTTCAGGAGGTTCCATGTATCTGGCAGAACAGAGCTGTTACAGAGAAACTTGGAACAGGCTTATCTGAAAACTCATACTCCTTAGCTTATTTTAAGTCTTTAAAAGAAAGGCTTTTACTTCACCTGTAAATACTTCCCATGGTTTTCTGGATGAAAAGATTTATTACTGGAAAAAAAATGTGGATTTTTTTAAAGTAAAATTTTAACAAAATTATTTTTCGTCTTTCAGTCTTTTGGGACATCTAAATGAACAAGCAGCAAAGAACAGTTCATTCAGTAAATTTTACTCTTTTCTCTATGCCTGTGAAGTTCTATTATTCTGTGGAATATGCATAAAGAAGTTTATAGATTATTTAATCTAGATTTGCTCTTTAAAGTTGATTGCTAAATTTTAGATTTAAATAAAACCAACACCAGTGGGTTGATTTAGAATAGGTTACTACAAGTATTCAGTGCAAATATGTTACTACACTTCCAGTGCAAATCCTGAGGTAGACAAATACAAATAAAGGCATTCATTCCAAGCTATTTCTTCTTTTTACCTATTTGTATAACCCAAGTTCTATTTTTCAGAAATTCAAGAAAAGTGAATAAGGAAAATGAGTGACTACAGGTTGAGGGAAAATTGTCAAAATAATGGTGAAATGTCAAGGATGTATTTTATTGTTTCCCATTTTTCACCCAAACAACTTCAACATAATTCAAACAGGATAAGAAAGAACTATCTATCTAAAATAAAAAAGCCGGCAGGGCTTACCAGTTCCAAATTCAGAACAATGTTTATTTTGCAGTAGAGTCAGTTAAGAGTCTTTTCCACAGGAGCAAATAATGTAGTAGCCAAGAAGTCAGAGTTAATTAGAACATGCCAACGATACTGTTCCCAACAGAAGACATGCAAATACTGTAAACAGTCTTTTGCCAAATACTTTCAAGCTTCCTTGGTCATAAAGGTTAGTAAATCCCTAAACTCCTGGGATATTGAGCCCTGCTGGAATGCAGTGTGCACGCTAATGCTCATTCAGCAGTGTTTGCTAAAGAATCCTAGAATTTTGATTCTGAAAGAGATGCTTACATCATCTTCCCCTCCCCCTTGCCAGTGTACTGGCTCACTACCTGTCTGTTGTGTTGTGTTTGTTACATGTTTAGGTAAGACGGACTTTCTCCCTTTTGATCTTCAAGCTCATCTGTAATTTCCTCTATTCAATTTTCTACCCAAAAATACATGAGGAAACCAAGGGCAAATTTTTCAAGCTTAATTTATTTAGCTAGTGTCAGGCTGAATTATATGATCAGCTCATATTAATAGACCTGTAGTTAAAAATTTCCTAGCTTAGCAACCATACCAGAAAACAGTTTTCTGGAGGTTTCCATATGCTTTTCAGCCTATGTGCTACACCTTTGAATTGGTGTTACCTGGAGAAAATGTGTTGCTGGGTTTGATACATTAAATCAAATTATAGGCTCAAAAGTTGTGGTCATAGCACTGAAGTGGTAAGATTGCCTTGTGTGAAGATGTTGATTTTCCACTGTTCTGGAAAGCAAAGCACATTAGCATCAGGTTACTTGTACTGCAGTAGCACTCAGCAACCCATGGGTCAGTAAACTATTGTGGTCAGCACTGTACAAATGCTGCATTGAGTGCTCCCTGTAGGTTTAGACCAAGTTTTTGCACAGTCAGGAAAGACAAAGGAGAAATTTACCTGAATCTGTCTTGGGTAATATCTTACAGGAATCTCTGGGCCAGATTCAAGTGATGGAAGTAATGGGGGTAAATTATTGACGCTTTTTCAGGATAAAGTACCAAACTTGCCTTGCTCTCGCAAATAGAACCACCACAATTGTCTTCTGCTTCTGTTGTCTGCAAAACTAAAGCTGTTTTTTTGCTGTAGGATGCTACTATTTTTACAGTTTATGAGGGCAAGAGAGCATTGGAGAACAGAAACAGAAGAAATGTCAGTAGCAAGGAAAATTAAGAGGAAAGTAGTAGGGAAAGTTAAGCAAGACATAAGGAAAATATGTAAATTTTGTCGTTTTGTTCATATTGCCATCACCTTTATTAGTCTTTTCTTCTCTGGCACACTGCTCAGAAGGGTAAAGAACAACAGTCCTACAAGGATATATCCTTTATGCTTAGGTCTCTCCAAAGGCAAAGTACATTGAACACTATAAATGAAGAGAAGGAATAAGCAGCTGAAGATGCCAGAAGCATGTCTGGACAACTGTCAGCCTGGATAAATATGCTTTTCCTGGAAACAGGAATGAAGTTTTTGTTTTGTTTCCTTGATGACACAAAATGAAGTGAAAGGCCTGCTAAATGTAGCATTACTGCCAAGTACATCCTAACAGGGGAAACTGCACCAGCTTGAATTTAACTGTTAAGGCATGAACATACCAATATCCTGAGCTTATCCCATGTTCCTGTGCTCATAATTGTCAGTAAACCTATAGTTTGCTGAACACTTGGTTCTGAAATACTCATCATTATTTCATTGATAAACCCGTTGACCAAATTGTACCTGTGAAACTGTATTTTACCTTAATTTGTTGCGTGTGCATGTGTGAGTCTGCTTCTCTGAACACAGAATTACTCACAAGGCAGACAGTCTATTTTCATGCAGTTTGGTGGCTTACAGTGTAGGTGCTTCAAATAACAACAGTATTGTGAAGCTAAAATCAACAAAACTATTCTATTTTTTTGCAACGTTCATAGAAAGAAGTAAAAAAGAGGAAGGTAAAATACTGCTAGGTAGTGGATCCTTCCCAGATTAGTAGTTTCACAGGAACTGTTATAATGCATCAAAATTACTCTTTTCTAGAATCCTTTATGTGATTAGCAATGGTAACATGACAGTTGTTCTGTTGCCTTCATATCTAAAACCAAATCTGTAACAACACTACAGACCTGACTGTACTACAGAATAATCTCATATAATCCACAAGTATATAAATCCAAAGAGGGAAATAGTAATAGGGACATATAAAATTGTCATTCCTGTGGAAGGATTAGGGGTTTTATTGCTACACTGTAGTGGTACAAAAGATCTCATTGTGAACTACTGGATTTCACATGGCTTTATTAGGACATTTAAAATGTTTTATATATATTATTTCTGATAATGATTTGTTAGGTAGAAGATTGAGTTCATTATCTTTCTATAATACTGGAGAATGAAGCTGAATTCAAAATATGATAAAGTTGTTAAATAAAAGACAGGAAAATAAAAGAAGTGGAGCAAGATGGGTTTTTTGATCATTAAAAAAAAAGTTCAGGTATAATGGAGCATTGTTCAGTGTCAGACTAATGACTCTCTGTGAAAGAGAGGAGAAAAAGAGAAAAAATCATCAGATATGAACAGAAATAATTAACTGCTTTTCTTTCTGTCCTGTCTTGGTCACGGAAGCTGACATTCCAATTAGCAGCTATAGTATACAAACGAACTCTCCAGGTTTTGAAAGGAGGTTTTGTTAAAGCACTATGAATTTGAGGAAAGATGCCGTGATGATATTTCTGTAGAAACCAAGGAAGAATAGATGTTGCCCATACAAACTGATTCCATTCATCTAGCCGGATATCTTATTAAAATGGTTTGCAGTCACAAATGATCACGATCGCTGAAATGGAAGGTAGGTAGGTCCTCAAAAAAGGCAACGAAGGAGAGAAACTAGATATTTGGAAAGTGTACAACTATCAAATGGCAGGTGGTTATTTACTCTAAAAATGGAGGGTTTGGAGAATATGTATTAATTTTCTGATATATTTAAGGGAAAGTAGCACCTGCTGCCTTCTCCTAGCCACCAGGGCAGACAAGCACACACTTAACTATATGCATGTAAGTGACAAGACTAATTCTGCTTTGACGTGAAGTGTGTCTGTAAATACCTCTTGAGCTTTGTTGGATCAGCAGTCATAAAAATGTCATTTCAAAGGAATGTTTCTTCTAACCTGTAGATTATAATCAGCCCAGTTTCAAATTTTAAAGATGAAGCATATACCTATTCATATATTTGATACGTATTTCAGAATTTCATACTTGTATGTTTGCACGTGTTGTTGAATAATAATAGTTTCTGTGAGGCAGAGAATCACTACATCACTATTTTGTTCAGCATAGTATTCCAACAATGGACTCTTTTTTTTTCACTTTGTCCATAAGCAATAGCAAGAGAACATTATACAGATGTGATTTTGTGCACACTCCTGAGTATTTGCAAGTAACTTGCACATCAACTTCCTCAAGGTACAAAAATTTGCAGAAGTGAAGAGAGTCCTGTAAAGAATGGGAGAATGCTTCCCCTCAGTGAATGATTGCTGTTTCATAGTTGTACATATATTTGTTTATTGCAGGGTGCTTTTAGGGTATGACAGATTAAATATATTTTTTCCTAAAAATAGCAGTTCTGGAGGATGGTCAAAACCCAATATCCCTTTGTGCTAATCTTTATTTGCCTGAGAACTCATAGATGATGTTTTTGATAGCAGGCATGAACCAAATGAAGCAAGTAAACATTACAGAAGTGAATTGAAAGGAACACTTAGGCACAAAATAGAAAAAAAAAAAATAGTAGACAAGCGCAAGCCAGAATGTTTGGTCTTGAAGATGCAGATTTGCACACTGTTTACCATACAGGACATCCAACATACTTGCAGTTCTCTCTGTTTGATATTTGTTTTTTAAGGCTGGAAGAGAACTATGAGATTGCAGAAGGTGTTTGCATTCCTCGAAGTGCTCTCTACATGCATTACTTGGACTTCTGTGAGAAAAATGACACACAACCTGTTAATGCTGCCAGCTTTGGGAAGGTAAGTCTAAGCCGCAGTAGGATGCCTTGAGCTCTCGCCTGGTTCAGGTGAGTTGGAATTATTGAAAAGAAAGAAATCATCATTTACCGTTAGACATAGAGGTGTATTAATTGAATGTATACATTCAAGCTGTTGAACAAAAGCTAAAATTTTAAGTATTTAGATGGTTGGAATAATTTCCTCAGTGAAAAACAGGATGATATTTTTATAAATTAAAATTTTTATTTAAAACTGGCATTTTGCAATAGAATGTGCCACAAGCCTTTAAAACTTGTAGGCTGTGAAAAACAACCAAAGTGTAGAGTTTGCCACTGTTTTGAAATGCTTGCAAGCATGAATCTGAAGCCAATTTTCTGCAAGCTATTCTCTTCCAGTGTTTGTAATGTTTGTTCTATAGAAGTACTGGGTATTCAAAGAAGAAATATATTCCTAGGGTAAGGGCCTGCTTAAAGAGTAGGTGCAGGGGAAGAATGTATTTAATGAGGTATCATTTTCTATGTCATCAGTTTAGGAAGACAAGTAGAATTTACCATGTTGTAACATTACTGTTTGCTGTGTCTTAAAGACCTGCATAGCTCAGTTGATTCTGTACTAAGTTTCTGTTTAAATACACTGCATAAGTGTGAATGAAATTGTTCGTTGTACATATTCTTCCTTCCAAGTGGTAAATATAGTGGTGACATGTAATTTAGGGATGGTTACAACAAGGAACAGATTTCATGCAGGCTAACACATTTGAAACATGCGTAAAGTTTGCATGATGCTGCTTTTGCTCACTGATAAAAACTTCTGTAAATTGTAGGGTGTAAATATTCTGAAATTATTTCATCCAGACTTATATTTACCAGGGACTTCACAATTTTCAGTCTTGTTACACTGTATATTACTCCATCCTCCTCCTCCCCTGTCCTTCATACACATATCCCTGTTCATCAGTAGGAGTATCTTGACCTATCAGGACAGGTACAGTGTCTTCCATCCAAAAATCATGGTATTCCAATGTGTTTTTCATGTGCTGGTTTCCAAGTGTTCTCCACTTGGTTACAATAATGTTCTGAAGCAGTGATATATGAACTTTGTTTTCCCCTTTTTTGTGAAGAGGAAGCAATACAGGATCTTTCAAGCACTATCTCAAACTAGTGCTTCATGTGGCCATTACTTTTGGATCTGGGAACTGAGGCTTCTGCACAGGTGTGTAGAGGAACCTCAGGCAACACTGGCACAAATATTGAATTGAAACCTAGAGCAAACGCCAGAGATTCTTACCAACCTAGTATTGCCAAGAAAACGTACTGCACAGTCATGAAGGTCTGCAAGGGAGACACCCACTTCATTAAATCAGTAGATTGCAGTCTTAGCTAAAACTTCATCAGTGTACCTAACAGAGTTGTTTTCATTTAACTTAAATACTATTTTGGAAATGTATGTTGTGTAAATGTATTTGAGTTAGTGCAGTGTGATATGAATCCTGATTTAGGATCCTGCTGACTGTACCAATTTATCATGAACAGCTGATTCAGATAGCTTAAAGAACCACTGTCAAAGGTGTTAACAAAATATGGTGTTGTGAAAATGTGACCTAACATAATTCAATGGCAAAGTTCACTCTTATTCATTACTGCATGAAAGAAATGTATAAAGGAAAATTGAATTAGATTTTAGTTGGAATGATTGACAGAGAGGCCGGAGACACAAAAGGGTAAGGGAGACCCTCCCACTGAGTCATGAGCCTCAGAACGGATCCACTTGCTTTCTAAACTCCTCAGAAAGGAGTCTAGGTGTTATTGGATCCAGACTTTGTCCCAGACTTGGTCAGCGGATTTATGTCTAAGGGACTGTATACACAAAGTTTATTATAATTAATACTGAGTACCTGCACGGATTAGTAATGTTTCATTAGCATCAATTCAGCATGCAATCAAAGTTGCTAAGGCAAAATCAGAGTTACCGTGCCACAAGGTTATGTGCAGTATCGGTCACTAAATATCTGCTGTTGGTAAAAGACCTCTCTGCCCCAAGGAACATCTTTGGGAGGTGTCCCAGCTCAAAGGGAGATCACCGCCATGCAACCACGCTGCCACAGCAGGGAGAGCTCAAAAAAGGCTCAATTAGGCCATCATATTTATGTAATAAAGTGGTTGGCTCACAGTCAAATTACATGTGACAGGGAAAGGCATATGTGAGACTCCTTGTACCCACAACTTTCTTTGTTTCTTGATAAATGAGGTATTTTTCCTTGGAAAAGCCAGCAACCATTCATGTGTTAATTTCATGATCAGTGTTCCAAGCTCATGTGCGTCGATGCTTTCTGTCGTGCTCTGCTCCATTGCGGATTTGCAGAGAACGCATTGAAACTAGAGGAGTTTACAGCCCAGCTATGGTTCAGCCTGTTACCTCCTCTGGAGCCTGCACCAAACCACTGCCAGCCTGGTCAAGGGGTCGAGCTCACCCGTCACAAGTGAAATAGGTGCTGTTTGAGGGCTTCCGCACTCAGCTGCTGAAACAGAGACCCCAGACATATTTGTCCTCATTGGGAATCATCAAGAGCTCTGCAGCTGTCATGTCCTCCAGAGAAAGGAGTTTGTTGTTCTGTGAAATTGTAGACAGTTCGCCTTTCAATAGACCACATTGAATTTATGATTCATCTTTGAACTTTAGCTCTGTGGGCAATGTTAAATATTTAGGCTTTTTCTTTAACAGACTGGTAGTTTTTAGAAAGGGACATGGAGTTCAGCACATTAAAAAGATCTGTAATGAGCAACATCCTACTATGTTGTTACACACTCAGTTACATCTCAATTAACATAACAGCGTTGATTTCACTGTTTAAAGATACCACTAGAGATATAGGAAACTTGCCTGAAAATGATCTCTCCAGATTAAGGTTTTGTAGACAGTGCTTCAGCCCATGTGTGCTTCTTAAGGCTGATGTAAGTCAAATATATCCACAACAGAGCATGGCAGAGAGAAGAGACAAATTGTTCGTGAACAGCTGAACTAATGGATCTTGTTTCCCACCATCTCATACGTTCCCTAAATCCATAGCCTTACCTAAATCTTATGTAATATCTCCACGTTTCCCTGCAGTATGTTCTAATATTTCCAGGTCCCAGACAGTACATCAAGGACTTGCCTCTTTCAGTGTCCTCACACATCTGCTGCACTTTCTTTCTAAGTGTGTTTTGGATTCCCACATGTCTGTATGTCTATTTCCCTGTCTCTTTTTCTCTCATGCCTCTATGCTGACTGCTGGGCAAGAAGCTGCACATGGGGTGGTTGGTTCAGAGCAATAGAAGTGTTGACTGGTTGCCTCATACTCATGGTGGTCCAGTCAGGTAGAGTCAAATGGTTCAGCTAAAGCCTGAGCTTTCTTTTTGTCTTGTTCTCAGCATTAATATCAATACACTCTATGCACTATCCAGCCAGTGTTTTCTGTTAAGCTTCTAGGACGTGGACCGGAACTCAGGCATTTGGTAATATTTGGTTAGTAAAACAAAAATCAGTCTGGGAGTGAAGAGATTAACAGAGACAAGGAAATATCTTGTAGACTGCTTCCTGAGGAAACCAGGCTAATGCAAACAGAAGTAACACAGGGAGGGAAAAAGAGGAATTACTGTATAAAGAAACACATTTAACAAAGTAATCTGTACTCCTAAAGCATGAGATAAGAAATATTCTAATATGGGAAGAGCCATGAAGGTGATCAGAGGGCTGGAGCACCTCTGCTATGAGGACAGGCTGAGAGAGTTGGGGTTGTTCAGCCTGAAGAAGAGAAGGCTCTGGGGAGATTTATAGTGGCTTTCCAGTACCTGAAGGGGGGCCTACTGGAAAGCTGAGAAGGGACTTTTTACAAGGGCTTGTAGTGATAGGATGAGGGAGAATAGCTTTAAATTTAAACGGGGAAGATTTAAATTAGACAGAAGGAAGAAATTCTTCATGATAAGGGTTGTCCAGGGAAGCTGTGGATGCTCCCTCCCAGGAGGTGTTCAAGGCCAGGTTGGACGGGGCCTTGAGCAGCCTGGTCTGGTGGGAGATGTCCCTGCCCATGGCAGAGGGCTTGGAACTGGATGATCTTTAAGGTCCCTTCCAACCCAAACCATTCTATGATTCCATGATATTCTTATATGACAAAGGGAGCTGTAGTTTTAATGGTACCCAAGATTTTAGTGCTTTTGCTCATATTAAAATTGAGGCAGTTTTGCCTATACTAGCATATGCCAATCTGTTAAAGCTATGCTACGTAGTCTGTCATTACAAAAGTCTTTCTTGCCTGCAAAAGCCAGGACCAAGCACTCTCCTACCCATACACTTTAAGTAAAATGTGAATAAGGAGGGCCTTTTATTTGATGGTTACAGCTCAGCATCAGCAAGTGAAGACTCCAGTGTTAAACTTCTGCTCTTACTGTATGCAGCAAAGCATATTATATCCAATGGGATCATGATTTCACCCACAAGTGAAGCAGAATAAGCAAAATTGTTCCAGTGAGAACACAGAAGTACAGTGAGGAAGGGCAGGTATGTCACTGAGTTATTAACAATAAAATGCTGCATATGAGAAAAAGCTTTCTCACAGGGAACTTGTTTAGACTGTGAAGTAATCTTCAGGCAGGAGTGAAAGACCTTGCTGAGACAATTTAGAAAAGACAGCAACCTTGTGCCTCTCAGCCCTGCGCTGCAAATGCCTCAGGGTCTGCTCTGGGACCCTGTGGACTCAGAGCAGTTTAAATTTTCTGTATTTGGAAGTTTTGCCACTGCTTGCAACAGGGAGGGTCAAGCAGGTGTATGTTTGTTTTTTTCTGAGCAAGAAGTTAACATAAAATGCCAGTGATAGTTAACACAGGTAGCTAGGAATTATGGTCAATGAAAGTTCTGACTCATTATTTTCATTGGGTTTAGTGTCAAAAGCTAAACAGTTCTGAATTGGGGCCTTCATTGATCCAAATAAAAAGTGGGAATTCTTTGAGAATTTCCAAGCCCCTTGGTAGCTATTTGCGTATGCATGGGTGCCATAAGGCTGGGTGGTTCTCTCCTGTCTGTAGCACATCACCCAGCTGTTCAGATGGGTCAGCAGGTCTTTGAGCTTCTCTTTCACTTTCGTTTCCGATACTGATTTTTGGGGGTGGGGTGGGGTTTGTGACCCTGAATACGTAGTATTTTTTTTTAATCAAGCCCCTTGAAGGTGTAGTATTCCTCCTCTACACCAGTTTCCCCTGTCCTCCATGTCCTCAGTTCACTGCGTTAAGTTTACTGTGCAGTGTTAAGACACCTCCTGGACCCTGCCATATCTCTCATATAGAACGCTCAGCAGTGCAACCTCTTTTGCGTCCTCACGGAGTGTTCTTCCCACAACTCCCATATGCCCCCTGGAGGTTAAATACTTTCCTCTTTTGTTTTTCCTTTTCTCTTTTGGTGCTCTCCTGCCGCGTCTTTTGACAAGCAATAATAAATTAATATTTGAAAGGGAAAAAGAAGGATGCTGGACTCTTCGCAGGGTGGTTCCCCCTCAGCATAAAGAGGCTTAACGTGGATGTATGCTCACACAATTTTTAGAGTCGCTCTCTTGTGCCCTGACTGGCTTTGCTGTAGAAATTTATTTCACTAAATAAAAACGGGTAAAGTCCACAATAGATTTGTAATATTGGTTAGGAAAGATATCTTTTACATTTTTGACCAATATTTCCACATAATTTAAAAAAAATTGGGCTGAGGCACAGTTATGCCAGTAGAAGAGTGCACTTTTTTCCCCAATAGTTTGTTTTGCTTCAGGGAGATACAAGCTGTACTAGCCAGACTCCTCTTTTATCGCTATGCACTGTCTCTATGCCCAGAAATTTTGCCAGCAGGACTGCTCCTTCAAGTACGATTAGCATAAATAAGATTTACACTTTCATGCTATTGTACTATATATAATTAATATTTAAGAAGGACAGACAAGTAGCCTTATTGAAGCCTCTTTGATGATGACATGGCAATGTGATTGCATTCTGATTTGTCTTTGTATTGAAACGCACACTTCTGGAAATTGCCTGCTGTGCACAAGGAGGTATTTCTCATGAAGACCTATTTTTTTTTTTCTCTTTTTCTCTCAATTTGCTCCGAAATAGCCTCAATAGTAACTGGTATAGCAAAGCCAAATATACTCTCAGTGCTCTCTTCTGATAGAGAGATAGAGATAGAGCAAATAGCATTTGCTTTATTACAAACAATTACTACGTTTAGAATTTTTTGTGTGTCGGGATAGGAAAGAGAATAGAACTGTGGAAAAATCAACCTAAAGCTGAGAATGCAGTTTCTGTTATTGCATTGAAGGACCATATTAGTCTGTCAGCCCTATCTGAGCAGTCTCTGCTTTTCATTCATCCCTTTTTAATAGCTAAGGTTCCTGACTGAAGAGGACAGTTAACACCAGTATGACTTTTCTTCCTGATTCAGAAATTTCTAGGCCAAACTCCTCTGAGGAGGCTAAAATGACACAAGTACCACAGAAGCAAGCAATCATGCTGATGTGGAGAGCAAGAGTCCTACACTGTAGCTGCAAAACTCTTTGCCTGCCTTGGCTCTGCCTCACTGGTCCCTTGCATTATCACTGGTTGCTTACTATTGCCTTTTTCTCCTTGAGCTTGGGGAGTAAAAAAACTAGCAAGGTCACCTCAGTTTCTTTGGAGTGACTTTTCCCTTCCCAAAGATTTGCCCTCTAGCAAAAGGATTTTTACTGGCTTTGCCACTTCAGGCATCTGGTTTCTAGATAGATTGTCAATATGAAGTAGAATAGCCTCTGGGCTACCTTATCTTATGCCTTGTCAACACGTCGCAGAGGCTGTTCTTACAGCACAGGGTCCACCAGAGTGCAGGGATCCTGGCACTCAGCCTTTTCCCACAGATATGCTGGGTGATGGCAGTAAGCATGCTGGCACCAGTACAGAGCACGGGGAGTTGTGTAGGGTTTTAGATCTGCTTGGCTTCAGCAAGTCGGCACCGAAAGTGGCTGCTGCTCAGCTGAGTGTCTGAGTCAGAGCATTCGATGTTTGCAATAATCTGTTTGATCATGCCCTAGGCTGAATTCCATCTGGCCAGCAGAGCTGCTGAAGGAGGGTGTTATTGTACAAAGATGAATTTGAGGAGAGGTCTCACAAGCTTCATGGAAGGGCCCAGTTCAGTTGGAGTTCCTCATGGTGTCTAATCTCTGTAGCAGGCAGAATCGGGCATAGCTATTAAAGAAAGTGCCAGCAGGCTTCTATAATTTGCTTTGAAGCATCAGTTGAGATGTATCAGTGCTAGAAACAAAATATTATCCTACAGGTAGGTCATAGCCTGTTTCACAAAATGATGAAAGTGAGTGGAGAGAAATGGGAAAGTCATTGAATCTAAACAGACAACAGACCTGGGGTCAAGAATACTGGGCCCATACGCTACAGTCTTGTCTCGTGGTCCATGCATGTAAGCGAGAAAAGGGTAGAGAGGGTATAGACATGCCTCTTCTCCTTCACTCAATTGGGTGGATTTGGGGGACAGGAAAGATATTTTGTAATGGACTAATTTGACTGTGTTCTTTCCTATCAGTGGATGTTTCTTGGGGCAAAGATTTTTCGACCTTTTCCTCAAGGCAATCAGGTGTTAAGCCAGCCCCAAGCCATCTTTGAGTCAAAAACTGTCTGTTAATGCAGGTGTTAATAATAACAACAGACCGTCTCAGTGCAGGATGTTCAAAAGCACTGAAGCAGATGGGGAAATCCCAGAATGATCAAGCTGGAGCAGTACCAGGCCAAAGGCGAATGGACTTAAAAATCCTACACTTACCTAAGAGTGAAGATATCAGCATTGTTTGTGTTTCGCATAACCGAGAATAAGGAAGGCATAGCTGTGTTGGAGGACAGTTATACATGGCATCACTGTTCTCTTTCCTGCTGCTGTGGCAAAGGAGTTTAAGACTGAAACACTACAATGGAATTTCATAAACAAATACAGATCTTCTGTACCTGACTTCATAAAAGAAAAGCATGTCCTCTAGATATGGGCCTTGAAACTTGAGCTGAGATAAACAGAGCCAGACACTGTTACGAAGAATTGAGGAAATAGAATTTATTCCACTGTATTTTGAATCTTTTTAGAACCTCCCAGAGCTACAGAGCCTGGAGCCTGAAATCCATTTCTTATTCTGACGAAGTGCAAATGGTGGATTACAACTTAGTTTGTTTTTATTCTTTTAATCAAGGAAGTTCTAGAAGCATGACTAGAATTATTTAAAATAGAAAGGATCAAGAGTAATGAAGAATAACATTCCTGTAGATCAGATGCACTAACAAAATGAACATGCGTTTTGAGAAGTAGCAATTTGAATTATTCTAGGGAAAAGAATTCTAAAAGTCATCCTCTGCCTGTTGCTCCAAGAGCAAAATTTAATATTTTGACACAGGAAGGTAGGAAAAAAATTACTTGACAACTTTCCAGACATCTCTGGCTTCTTCCATCTGTATTTATTTGCATTAAGACAGACACATATGATGCTTTATAGGGTGGTTTGGGGTATTTTTTCCCTCACTTGTTTTGGCATCTTATATTCTAGGAGAATTTATATGGAATAATTTGGAAACAAGAAGTTCAATGTTTGATAGTGAATGCAATACAGAGTGATGGCTCACAGTGTAGGGATGAAGGCAGAATAGACAATACATTCCTCATTTTAAAGTTGGGCTGGCTCTGCTTGCATTGGAATGTCACAGTCCTGGAGATATGAGGAGAAATATGTGGCAGAAATTACAGCTGACAGCAATCAGGATGAAGGAATGCACCTTTGTGGGTAACAGAACAGCTCCTGTAAAGAGATTAGGTTGTTCAGACCACAATGCAGACCTTCACAGAGGAAGTGCATTTCTCTAGTTGTTGCTCATAAAGCTTTCTGTGTTTTCTGTGGGTGCTCAAGAAACTTCATTTTCATTGCATTATTTTAAGAATGACCAAACCCACAAGTAACTGATATTTAATTCAAGTTTATTCAAACATCTCTGCTAAGTTTAAAAAGCTGAAATGGGATAAAAATTCTGTTAGCTCCAAGATCTCTGCAATGTACATTGAATGTTCTACTGCCAGCATTGTAAACTCAGTGTAAGAGAATGATGTGAGAAGACTTGACTTTCCTGCATTCGCTTTGGCTGCCCCATACATTGAGTGGAAAGGTTATTGCCTGTCAGAAAGAAAAAGGTTCACTTATGTTCTGCCTACCCAAGCAGTTCTAAAACCATGTGTCAGGATTGTCTGCAAAAGGGTTAAAAAATGATGACCTGGATATACGAGTCCCTGAAAAGGTGTAAATGGCATATATGTTGGTTTATAGTGTAAAGATGTCTAACTGGCTCTTATGTATGCAATAGGCAACCACCAAAAGAACTGCAGAGTTGCAAAAATATAAGGTAGTTCTTAATATTTTTTTTTAATCAAGAAAGATGTGCAAGGTCTTCTGTAGGCAAAAGCCAAGATCAAATCAGAGGAAAGAGAGGGCAAACACAACTAAAGTTAAAACTTTAGAAAGAAATTGAGGGAGCATTGGTTTCTGAGGCTAGTATAGTAAGGATGGAAGTTACTTGCGTGTTCAACTCCTGGCTTACCTCTGTCTCAAAACCAAAAAAACAAGTAGCATAAAGTAATGCCTAGCAGTCAAAACTGCTGTGTAATTTAGGTGGAATTTTACTTGGAAAGCGTAAAACCTGGACCCTTTTACCCAACAGATCTCATGGGGCTGCTGGGTTTGTGGTCACTTTGGAGAAGTCTGAGATATAATTTCAGTTCTGTTGGAGGACAATTGTAAAAGGCCTGTTCACTCCAAAATTCCCTCGCATACCACCCATGAGATCTTTTGACCACTGCTGTGAGAATAGGGACTGTGCTTCATTCAGAAAATGGCTCAAACTGCATGGTCTGGTCTTGATTTGTTTGCTTGCACAATCCCACTGCAGTGATGAAAGGAAAATGATCCAACTTACTTTTCAGATGCAAACCTGAATTTTCATGTCTGACAAATAGTGACCCCCTTCCCTCCCCACCCAACTGTAAAATTAACTAATTTTCTCTGTAGGTCTTTAAAAATTAATAAACAGGAAATGCAATTATGTATTATATAGGGTGACTTTTCAAGCTGAAAGTATGATTTAAAAATCAACATTTTGGACCCTCTACTTTTTCTCTATTGACTACAGCACACAGTGAACTTCACTTTGCCCTAACTGATCTGGTTTTCTCTCTCCTTTCGGGGAAATCTCATTGCCTTTGGCAATATCATTGCATAGGAATTCACATAAACATTGCTGTATATAAACATTCATATGAACAGCTAGTTCATTTAGTATTTGACTTGTTTTCTTCCAAACATAAATACCCACGCTCATGTGTCTGATCATCCGAGCATGAGTGTGCCATGTTACACATATTATATTTCTACAGCATTATTTAAAGAAGTCCTTACATTTTTTCAAAGTTTTGCAAAATTATCTTTTTCTTTTTGTTATAAGAAATCTTTCATTCATAAAGCATATTGTAAGTGATTTCAGCTCTATTCTGAAAGGTGTATCTCATTGTTTAAAATGTGCTGGATTTAAAAAAGAAAGAAGGAAAAGAAAAAAGGGATCATCTGATCAACTGTTCCACTGTTCTTCTCTTTTCCTGATCACCTCTGCCCTGGTATGTAGAAATTGGCTGATTTATTTAAATCCCAGGAACTCCCACGGCACATGGTTCATAAAGTAGAATTTACAGTGTGTGGTGTAACACTTCATCAGTAGTAGAAAGACTTGAAAGCAATATGGGTTCATGTTGTTCCAAAAGCAAAAATAGCATAAAAGTATCTCTAATGTTACGATTTACTTTTGAGTCCACTGCTGTAAAATCAGCTTTTGGAAGGGAATGGTGTTTTCTGAATGACAACTGCCACCAAAAAAAAAAAAAAGAAAATAAAACTCCCCTAGCCCAAAAAAACCATCCTCAGAAAGAAGTTCTTCAACACTGCCTTTTTTCCCACAGCCTTGTGGAGCCCCCAACCCTGTCTGCAGAAAATGAAAGAGAGAGGGGTGGGATTAATGTGTAATTAAAGGGAATTTGGAAGGCTGAGATGTTGCGGAATGTTAGATCAGTAGCTGGAACAGCATGTGGTGTTCTTTAGGCAGGCTTCATTGAATCCATACAAAAAAAGAAAGAAGGGCTGCTTGCCTGTCTGCTCATTTATCAAACAGCTAGGCTGAACTTTCACAGCTCCACAAAAGTGTTTTACTGTTTGCTGAAGTTTTGCTCCAGAAATTAAAGCTGAACAACCTAGCGACTCTGAGTCTCTGCTGCATTTTTGACATCAGCCGCGTTGTGCAAAGCTCTTGGAAACCAGTGCAGGTCAATTTTCACATGATACAAAGGGAAGAAGATTGCACATTTGCTAAAAATATATATATATTACTGAAGAAACAGTTGAATATGTGACATTGTAATGTCTTTATTTATATAGCACCTTTTGATCTAAATACATGTTCCAAAGCTTTCAGTCATCAATCAGGATTAAATATTTATCACAGTGGCAAAATGGCTAATGGAGAAAAAAAATCTATATTAGTAAATCAATTTTAATTGACGTTTTCTTCCAGTCGAGCAGTTATATTCTATCTTGTATGCCTGTTTTCCTTTAATATTAGTTGGTGTGTCCCCCAAAGAGGAAACATTTAGCAATTGATGTAACAAAAGCATAATTAAAATAGATTATAAATTTAAAAAGGAAGAAACTCCTTTTGTAAGTGAATCTTCAGGGCTTAGGGCAGTCTTTCTTGCGTGACTGTTCTGCCAGAGGATTTTCCTCCCACTGCAGACCACACTGAGAATCAGGTTCAATCCTGTGATGTGCTGAGCACCACCTTTGCAGGAACTACAGCAAAGCTTTTTCGTCAGGACTAGGCTGGTTGACAGAGACTCTGATTAGTGAAGGAACAATCTACATCTATTAATCCATTTCCTTAAATGTGTTAAGCACTAAAGAAGTTTTGTTTTGCAGTAGCAATGTTCTTTTTTATCTCAGCTGAC
This sequence comes from Dromococcyx pavoninus, assembly GCA_033558185.1. Classification (NCBI taxonomy): domain Eukaryota; kingdom Metazoa; phylum Chordata; class Aves; order Cuculiformes; family Neomorphidae; genus Dromococcyx; species Dromococcyx pavoninus. The sequence continues at coordinate 1,064,431 of JAUMJL010000209.1, forward strand.
AGACTAGAGTCCAGATTCTTGATGATACCCTGCTGTTTCTGAGATGCACTCGTTTCCCATAGAGGATAAATTGATTATGAGTTATCTTTACAAATGCAACAGTGAGTCTTCCCAAGTAGAAATGATGCCTCTGTGAAATATCAAATTTTTTTCAGGGAAGCATGTTTTAGAAAAGGGAGCATTTAATGGCCAGATTGTGAAGGTCGTGAAAGAACTGTGGCCTCTAAGACTCTCAAAAAGAGAGTTTCCTCTATTTGCAGCAAAACCAAGTTTGTTGATCCTGCAAACTGACATAAATAGATAGTAGGCCTATTCTGAAAACAATCCTCCTTAGTTTAGAGGCAGAGTAGATCCTGGATCTTAAGGTCATGTATTCTACTCCAGCTACTTCAGAAAGTCTCTGTTTAAACTAATGGTAGTTAATGGAATTATATTGAAATTTAAAATCTATTTCTCCTCTTTCAGTAATGGAAAATACCAAAAGCTTTTTTTATTTCCCTCGCTATGTGTTTAGCTGACATTACAGCATTGCAGTACAGTTTTTCTGCTTTTAGGTCTTAACAGTCTATACTTAATTAAATATTAGTAAAAATACTTTCCAATGTTTTCTAATACCAGTTCTATTTATTTGCAGATAATAAGGCAACAGTTTCCACAGCTGACAACAAGAAGACTTGGAACAAGAGGCCAATCAAAGTAAGCAGTGTATAGTATTATTATCATCTCACACAAGGGCCCCATCTGACTCTGGCTTTGCTGAATGAAATAGTATAAAATCAAGGAATGATTTGTCCAGTTGAGGATTTAAACCCCAACTTCAGTGGAAGTTCCATTGTAGTCTTTACATTGTTGTATTGATTCAGCAGTGATCCTGCAAATGTAGTGTAATGCAGATCTTTTACTGATTTAATTAGCAATATTTTCCATATTGTTTCTGTAATGTTTTTCATCTCAACTCACTTTACACAACATAAAGAGCATGCGTAACCAGGACTAGGTGAGCTACTGTTAGAGGCTGGGAAATGTTAGCTGGTTAACATCATGTTTCAGTTTAGAGCTATCTGGCATTCAGGTAGCATTGATCTAAACTGAGACTGTTCACAAACATGGTGATGAAATCCAACATCTCTTTAAGTGAACAAGGAATTAGTTTATTGCCTTACTCAAAAGATGCTACTGAAAACAGTTCATCCTAATTCCAGAATGAGAAATTGATTCACAAAAAGAATGCAATTCCTGGGTATTTGACTTTTTCCAGTTGTTGACAAGACACGATCCTACCAATCTGTAGAGAATACAGTGATGTTTTATACTTTTTCTGCTTGTGGACTCCATGAAATTTTTCCAATGTAGCATTGAATCGTCTTATGGCAAACATAAGCCTCCTAAAAAAAAAAAGTGCTTTTCTTTTTTAACTTTCACAGAATCCTACTGGGTAGTCTCTGTAGGTCACAATACGAAAACTATGGAGAGGGAAATGAAAACCTGGGACAGTGTGTTTGCAAAATTTTGCTGGTAAAGATTCTTTGTCAAAACAAAGCTTAGAAACACAATATTGCTAAATGCTGAGAAAAAAAAAATCAATGAGAATTACACTTACCATCTGAGGTTAGAATGACCCACTCTTTAAAGAAAAAAGAGAAATCAAGATGCTAAACAAAATGCCATTAATATTTACTGTGCTTTTCTGACGTGTTGTCCATGCCAAGTAGTATCCCTTTGATTGGACTAAATGTCTTGAGATTCTCCTGATTTTTGTAACTAAGCTTTTTTTTTTCCTAGAGCAGCCATATTTAAGCAGCTAATTGAAAATTTGAAATCTCTTCCCAAATGCAAATTTAGAACTACCACAGTATCGCTCATAACAGAGCTACCAGGAATCTCTCCGGTGCAAGTTCTGTGCTAGTCTGACAGCATATTAGGAGAATATGGGAGATCTGGACCCATAGAATCAGGATTTAGCACAGGATATAAGTTCTGTGGAGGTTCATAAAGATGGAGTGGAAGCATGCACAAGTTGCTTTATGGAAACATTCATATGAGAGTATCTGCTGTCAGCCATCAAATCCCTCTGACAGTGCCTACAACTTTGTTATTTGTCTTCCCGTTCCGTGAAAGGAACGACCGCTACTGTATTTCCAAACTGAAATGACTCCCACAGCTCCAGGATTCTCTGAGGAGCAAGATGTTCTTGGTCTGTTGGCCAATGGAGTCTTACATCTCCAAAAGCTGTCTCTTACTCTCAATGAGGCTAAAAATGAATGAGACAATATTTCTTCCATATTTCCCCCCTAACCTGAGTGCCTATCAGAGGGGCCTTCAGGTCACATACTCCTCTCATGCCACCCTTTGCAATGGTTCTGCTCCCAGTCTAGCAAATAAGAAGGGGTGTCTGTAAAGGATGCTGTCTTTGCTCTGCCAAAATCCTTGGCCCCTGAGAGTCTCTGGTCACCTCTATGAGGGAGATCATAGTCACTCGTATTTCACAGCCTCAGTAGGTATGAAACTGAGCTCTGCTGCTCCAAAAGAGGATGCCTGCATCTTCGTCAGTTGTTAACACTCCAAGGATTATAGCATACAGAGGAATCATTCTCATTTGATCCAATGAAGAGGAAAGGCATAAACATACACACGCTACGCGCCCGCTGTTTTTTACCAAAAATACACTCCTTGCTAGACACAGCACAGCTGTAACTGAGCTCTGGTTTTGTTTTCAGAAACATCTGACTGCATTCCAATTAAGTGTTACGTAAAGAAATTACTTCAGGCATTAACACTTTAGACCCTTTATCGCCAGCTCTGCTGACCAACTGCTGTCAGTATGATTTTCATTCCACTTCCTTGCTACTGCCAAAGGAAATTTGGCCATAGAAGTGGTTAAGATTATCTGACTTCACATTGTGTTGCCTTCAGGCTTTTTATAGCACTGCTGCCTTGTAGCGTGACAAAGTTCAGAGCTACAATGGTGCTACACTCTTGGTCATCAGTTGTGAGGCTTTCTTTTTTGCAGCTGGGTTTATTGCTGTAAGCACGCAGCTGCTCTCTGTCTCACTGAGCTTAAGAACAGTTCCACCACAGGTGAGCCCTGACAAGGCAGCTAAACACAAAAGCCGATTTCTTTCTGTACTGTAGTTTGAAACTCTTCAATTATGTACTCAAGAGGTTAGTTAAACCGATGGAAACTACATGGTGTGAAGGGAATTTCTCTTCTTTCTTGAAAGGAGTGCTAGACCAGTAAGAGTAAAAAGCATTCCATTATTTACCAGAAAAACTATTGTCTTGTCTGTATGTTACTCTTCTATAGATCAAACTTTCAAGCCATGTTTATTGAATTAAGTTGAGTTTTTTTCTGATAGAAATACAGAAAAGTGTTTGGAAAATAATCTTTGTGAACTGCACCAGTGAGTTTTTGCCATTTGGGATGGTAAAATCACTGAAGCGGGAAGTTATCTGGAAAAATTTTGAAGTTGGCTATTGCTGTCTATAAGACTTTGAAAACACTTTTACATAGTTTATTGAGAAATGCAATATACCAGAAACTAAATAACTCACAATAAAATTCTACTACTTTTTCCAGGCTTTCGTTCCTTTTTTTTCTTTTAAGAGGAAACGATATGAGACTGACCACTGTTTAAATTGTACAAACCTCCTAATCCATCTAGAACTTAAGTAATCCTGCTTTCTCTGACTTTTTCCTTTTTTTCCACTCCTTCCCTCAGCAATTTGTAGTGTTGTCTCCCAGCAGCATTTCCTTTTGGTTTCCCCAACCCCAGATATACTTCACAGGACATGTGAGTTTTATGACTCTTATGTGCAGTGCATGCATGACAGGTGCCAGAGACCACTTGGGCACTTGAACTGAAAGCTGAAGTTGTTATCATTCAAGCTAAAAAGCCAGACTTCTACAGCTGCTGATATAACCCCAGTGTTGGCACAAACTTGCCACTAACTATCTGTAACAGGTTAGGACCAATCCAGAGCCCTGTTTCTGGTGTGGAACACACTTTTAGCCTAAGCCCTGATAGGCACATTTGGAGCTGATAATGTGGCTTTCTAAGGTATTGAAGCTAGAAAATCCCATTCATACCATGTCGGTTGAATGCTTTAATAAATCTCACTTGATTATCCGGTATTGTGTTCAAAATAATTTTTATGGAATGTCCTCAGTGGGCATGGCAAGGGAGCCACATGGTAGAAGTCTGCTAGAAATCTCCAGGACCCCTTTCAGCCTGTCTGTGCTGGTAGAGAAGATCAGGCCTTCCAGCTCTTTGCCACCACTTTCTGCTGGACATTGTGACATACACTGGTGTGTGGCTGAATGAGTGAAAAAAGGAAGAAAGTCACCTGCATTAGTTTACCATCACTTAGATGCTACTCTTTCACTAATTTAATTGTGAAAGATTTTAATTGACCTTTGTAAAACAGCTGATTTTGCCTAAAGCAAACTCAATTTCATTCAAGTGAAAAGATCTGCTGACAGCATTCTGAAATCAGGGAGAACAAGAAACATCCAGAGATACTGACTTCTCCTGCCACCACAGTGGGATCCAGAAGACAGTGTCTCATCGTGATCTGATAGTCTTTTGATAGGCTTTAAGGAGAGAACTGGAAGATCAGTGAAAATTCTCTCTAGAAAAGCAGGGTGATTCAAAAGTATATGAACAATACAATTTTATGATGCCTTTTGTAATCAGTAAAAATATTGCTGATGGGTTGGTGGTGCCTGCAGTGGAGAAACAAATAAAATTTAGCAAATCATGGAAGGAATAAGATTGCCTTTGCTGCTTTGATGCAAGAGTTAGACTGGATAATCAGTGCTTCCGTTAACACCTATAATGAGGTTAAGTCATAGCACAAGCTTGTGCCATAAGCACAATCCATTTTTATAGCACAGTGGCACTGTGTAACTCCCACTGTGGTCTGCACAGACAGATTTTGTGTTGTGTAGTATCTCTTACTGATCTAAGCCCAGTGTGGATGCTAAGTTATGAAGCAAATGTTTTGAACTGCATATTTCCTGCCTTCATTGCTTTCCAGCACAAGCCTTTCCTCCTCCCCCCTTTTCATTTAAGAGTTTTTGATTTTTGGAACATTTCTGATCAATTCATTTGTAATAAAGACTCGTGCTTTTCAGGGATCAAACCAGCCCTCAAGTCTGAGAATCAGGGATCTGAAACAATAACAGAAGGGCCAGTCCAGAGGGTCTGTACCTCTGCTTATTGCTAAACGGAAGGAGCAGCAGCACAGCAGAGCTCTGCCAACAAGTAGCTTTAGGATTCTTTTTTCCTTTAATAACAAGAAAAAATAAGTGTAAGTCTGTTATTTTCCTGCCATGCAGCAGAGTCAGCTTTATTAACTCTGAAAACAGAGTTACACTTCCAGTTTTACACTGGAAGCCGAATATAACACAGCAATTTTCTGCTATGGGATCAATGCCTGTTAATAATATATAAAGTATTGCACAGTCAGTTTTGCTGTAGAAATCATTAGCATTATCTGTTTCTCTGAACCCTATGTCTTTTTTTTTTCCTAATTTTCTAACAATCTGCTTTATAAAATATACATCTCTGTGTATCAGGTACCATTATTATGGGATTGCAGTGAAAGAAAACTCCCAGTATTATGATGTGATGTATTCTAAAAAAGGAGCAGCCTGGGTCAACGAAACAGGAAAAAAAGAAGTAACCAAACAGACAGTGGCGTATTCACCACGATCCAAACTGGGAACATTACTGCCAGAGTTTCCAAATGTCAAAGATCTAAATCTGCCAGCCAGTCTGCCAGAGGAGAAGGTAACACTTTGGAAATATTTTCTTGGCCTATCTTGGTTTGTTTTTTTTTTTTCATGCTCTGGATGAAAGCTTTATCTAAAATATAAAGACTTTAAATTAGAGTAAGTTTAGTAATGCTTTGACTTTATTGGGAATCTTCTTACTTCATATCATAGGAAGAAATATATTCCCTTAAAATAGGCAGCTGCACAATTTTTCTAAAGCCTGTGCACACTCTTTTTTAAAAATTACGTTTCATAAACCAGGTGAGGTTTAAGGGTAACTTTTTTGAAATATGTTATAGCTCTTTAGTCTGCAAACACATTTGATGGCAAATTGAAAAACAGTTCTGATGTTTTCTTGAACAGAGAGAGACTTCAGGCATTGCTTATCCTTCTAGAGTAGAAATTAAGAGAATCCTATCTGCACATATGACAAAAGTGCACTGGCTGCTCTTAGCTGAGCTTGCTAGTTTTCTGATGCTATTCACATGTGTAGTATCAATGTAGAGTTGACAAAAGAATAGGGTTTTATAGTTCTTTATATCCTAATTAGGGCCACATTCTCGTCTTTGATCTCACTGAGGCTTTTTGCTCCTCTTACATTTGAAGAATTCCCATTGACATAGAAAAATCCATGAATTCAAAGGAAGAATTTACTTTCAAGAAGAAAACTCATCTTAAAGCTAATCTAACTAATCTAACTAGAGCCTAACATTTTTCATTATTTTTGCAATTGTGTGTAGGTAAAATAAGAAAAAGCTTACTTTTTTGTGCTCTGTATTCTGATAGGTTTAAAAGTGGATTTCTTAAAGTAGAATGATCTTTTGTGTGTCTCCCTCATTCTTTTTCAGGTTTCTACCTTTATTATGATGTATAGAACTCACTGTCAGAGGATACTAGACACTGTAATAAGAGCAAACTTTGATGAGGTATGGCTGGAAACTACAGTTGCATTTAATGATACCTATGGTATTAATGGATCTGAGAGCTTATTTTGAATGTGATGTTACAAACTCATGGTTTTGTGGTGGCTAATCCTTTCCATGAATAATGAACAATAGCTATATTTGAGTACATAATATGTGACTGATAGCATTAAATCTCACTCATGACACTGTGTGAGCCAGAAGAATGAAAGCAATGGGAGTATTTTTTGTCTCTTTGTTCTCCAGCAGGATTAAGGCAACAATATCTCCTTACAAGGTGTTGGACAATCCAGTTCTTACAACTCAAGAAGTGTGTCCACCACCACTTTTCTAAACTTTGATTTGAGACGGAGCTCTGTTTGAAGGAATTCCTCTGAGTGTTCAGCACAAACCCAGAGCAGGTGTCACAGCTCAAATGGTGGGCTCTGCTGGTCCGTTAACAATGGTGCAGGGAAGTGAGTAGCCTACAACCTTCCAGACATCCCAGAAAGCTGTAGCTGAAGTCCCCAATTGCTCAGTTTTACTGCAGCGTGCCCTGGAACTGCAGGAACACATGCACTGCACTGCAGTTCATCCAATCCGTTAGAGATAGATAAGGTTTTTACCTGCTCTATATCTGACTGTACCTAAGGGTGTTCTGGCAGTGCATGCAGACAGCTCTATAACTAGAGCTGAAAAATAAAACATTACTGGAATGCAAGCAGTTTCATATTACATGTGGAGAAGGCCTCTAAGTTCAGGAAAACAAGTCTGATTATAGAGATGTTGAGGGCCCAGATTCAAACTTGACGTCCAGGTCGTGGAAAAAATCAAAGGAAATGTGTCTCTGTCCTCTGAACAACAGCAAGAAATTCCCTGTTTTATTTCCTCTTTCTGTTAATTTCTCACAGTATTCTGGTTTAAAGCTGAGGCTCTTTTAAGCCATTGTACTGGGTCTAGATGTTTCCATGTGAGAGAAACGTGACATATTCAGGAAGTTTTGCTGGATGAACTCAGGAGCCCTTCCTAAGATTAGGATCTTACATTTTGTTAGGGAATGTGTTTGTCAGGATCAGTGGAGAGGAAGGGGTTGGGCAGAAACAATATATAAATGACAAATATTCTTCAATGCACCTGGTGTGGTTACTTATTTCAGTACAGATTATGTGCAAAAGGTTATCACTTATGAATGCTGGTGTTCTGACCCCTGTAGAACTGATGATATCATACTCTTAATAACACCTTCATTGCCTAAATGAAAATTTTCAGAGGTATATTTGATGTGTCTGAAATCTCTTCCCTATTTTCTTTTTTTTTGCGTGTGTTATTCCATTCTTTCTTCTGTTTCCTTCATAGTGAAGGAAAGAAGAAATCCAAAACTGTTAGTGTTTCTTTCCAAAATCAAGACAGAAACCGGTATATTGACCCCTGTAACTCACATACTGTCTTGTGACTCTCTACACCAAGCCCTAGATTGCATTCCTTTGTATACAGGCACAGAGAGCAAAGAGAAAGAAAAGGGCTTGGCATGTGAAAGCCAGAGTTACACTCACCAGCCATTGATGCAAGGTAAAAATGCAGTGGTACCCATGGGTGTGTCTACCACAGTAATGTAAAGACACCCTGTCACCAACTCAGACTGTCTGCTTGCCATTTGGTTAATTATCCCATTGTGTGCTGTGTTACACTGTAAGGAATATGGCTTGCCTGTGTTGTACACCATCAGTCCAGCCCTGGGACTGAAACATATGCTGAGTAAACAGGGTGATTTAAGGAAAATGGTACTTGTGGCTTTTTACTATTTTCACTTAAACATTCCTGCTTCTTCTTGTGATTGCAGGTTCAAAGTTTTCTTCTGCACTTTTGGCAAGGAATGCCTCCTCACATGCTGCCTGTATTGGGTTCTTCAACTGTAGTGAATATAGTGGGAGTTTGTGATTCAATTCTGTACAAAGCAATTTCTGGAGTTTTGATGCCAACAGTACTACAAGCATTACCCGACAGGTCCGTATCGTTCTCAGCACTGACCACCTTTAACTCAGCTGTCTTTGTTATATGTCTTTTCTTCAAGACTGGCACCAGTTCTCAGAAAACTCTGCTTCCCATTTCCTGAGTTTAAATCACAGTATCGATTCAAAAGAGTTGACATGTTCCTAAAGAAGTGCTCACATTTTAGTAAGACTTGTATTGTGAAAAACTTGTTAATTTTGTGTGATAAAGGATACCACCCTCTTCTTGGTTTATTAAGGTCAAGCTGATAGTCATGGCCTAACTTTCAGTTAAAGTCAGACATCTGCAGGCTGCAGAGTGCCACACTGTATTCTGCAAATTTCAGTCACTTTCCCGGTACTGTGAGATAACAGCATAACAGTATTCTGAATTATAGTGACAAGTGGATCTGTTTGTAAATACTCACATGCATATTCAGAAACTGCAACCCAAGCATTTGTTTCTGTTTATACTCTTGAAAGCCAACTGTTATTCTGCTTGCAGAGTATAAAAGATGAAGATCATACTTGTGAAGTCTTGGACAACCTGGTTTAATTTAAGTACTATCCTATGAAGAACAGATGTATGCTTATTTTAGAATGACTTCATTAGTATTAACAAGTAATTGCCGCCTTTGTTTCAAACCTAAGTTCATTTTTCCATTCCATGAATGGTAGAACTCAACTGTTCTCTTTCTATCTAGAGCTCTTCTGAGTCCAGGAAGCCTCGTTTATATAGGTAAAGCAAGATAGAGACCAGCAGTTCACAGCAAAAAGTATAATCACTAAGTGCAGTCAACCTGTTTCCCTCTTTGATTTTCCTAATATGAACACCAGGCAACTATTTTTCTAAATATATGTGTGCACCTTTAGTATTGTTTGACTGATGCATTCCTGAGGTTGAGCGATTTGTTAAGAATATTGCTCTAGGAATTTGTTATTGTGGCTGTTTGGCCCTCGAGATTTTAAAGCAGCTCTAATTATGGCAAATGTTCTGAAGATGTTGTTCTCCTCTCCTGTGCACACTGTGGAACTGCTAAAGTGTAGGCAAAGTATTTTTCTACAAGAAACCTGTTAAAAGCATGAGCCTTCCTTGATAAGACATGTACATTTTTACAGGCTTTTCCCCTCACCCCCCCAAATCTATTTCATTGGAAGGATTAAACAGAACAGCAGTCCTTTTCTCAAGCTGCTTAGTTCTTTCATAGCAAATAAGGAGAGACTTCAGTGTGAATATAGACTTTTGTAATGCATATAAAGGGCCAGATTGTGGCTATTAAGCCATAGCCTACACTGGAGGGGGGTGAAGAAGGGTCTCATTGCAATGGAAGCTCCTGAAGGAAATCTTGCTGACTCAGCCAGAATCTTCTGAGGTACTTCCTGGGAACAAATGTTAGCTGTCCAGAAAAGCCACGTTTTAGTGGGTGCAGCAATGTCATCCATCCCCTGTCCTGTTAGGAGTCTGTGTGGAACAGAACAGGCCTGTAGACATACTTATTTTACCAGCTGTGTCCTCAGTGCAATGCGTTAGGAGTGCAAACACAAAAAGCTGCCCGGCTGAAAGAGGAAAAGTTCGTTGCATCTTTTCTCTCTCTCTGTTTTTTTTATCTCAAGTATTGCTACAGGTAGTGCAGCTCAGTCTGGCAGAACCAGGTGTTAGGGTTCCACACACACCACTGTGCAAGTTTTCCTGGAAGCAGTAATTTTATATTGAGCAGTTCCGAGAAGAAGAGCAGAATGAGCTGCCTACCAGGTTTAGCAGGAAACGATGAAGCCATCAGGAAAGGGTAGTAAGGGAGAAGAGAGAAATCTTGCTTGTCTGGGAAAGTCTCTGTCCTGTGCAGGGCTAAGCGGGCAGGTCCTGCTCTACCCTGACTTTCCCCACCTGTGTGGGCTTGGCCTGGAAATTCCTCTCCACCATAATCACACACTCCCTGGCTTCAGCCTGCAGCACAGTTGGTTGTTGCTTCCATCTGTATAAACGTGGATGCAGCTGAGCTAAAATCCAAAGCTTGGTCCATTGTCTTCTTTAAATGGTTCTGATTTTATGTTCATTCAGAGTGAGAATGATTTTATTTCAATCTAAAAATACTGTTCGTAAGCATAAAAGCAGTGCAGTACAGACACTTCCAGTCTTTGCGAGGTTTGGACACAGTGGTATGTTTTCCTTTTCCTTCAAACATTTTCAGAAGATTTTTTTCACTCCTACAAAACAAAATGTGTCAGCAATTCTGTAAAATAGTGAGTTATAAATAACTGAGTCATAGTCTTTACGTGTTCACAGGTTCTATACTATAAAGCAAACGTTTTGATGTAGTGATTTCTCTTTTCAGTTTGACGCAGGTGATTCGGAAGTTTGCAAAGCAACTGGATGAGTGGCTGAAAGTAGCTCTCCATGATTTGCCAGAAAACCTGCGAAATATCAAATTTGAATGTATGTATTGCCCAGTCTCTCTCCTATTAACCTGGAATGTATATAGCTTTTATTGATTACAAATTAATTAGAAGTGAGACCGGTGTTGTTTTATGAATTTAGAACTGTCAATGTTATTAATCTTGTATTCACTTACAATCTCCACTTGTTCATGAGAACCAATTTCATTTAGTGAAACAAGGCACCGCTCAAAATGAGAAGAATTGCTTTTCCTTTCTTGCAGTTTCTGATAAGAAATTAATTTTGTTGATAGTAAGCAAACATTAGGGATGATATTAGGCAAAGGAAATTATTAAACAAACCTTTAGGCTAGCACAATTTGAATACAGCTTGAGGCCCTTGCTCAAAAAAGTGCCAGAGTTAAAAATGAAGGAGATCAAATTACCCTGTCACCACAGGAAAGGGCACTAGTCCTTTTCAGACGTGCTTTGTAGATGCCTGCAGTGCACATCACCTATTGATAAAGCCTGCTTTATTTCACGGCTCTCAATTCTTTGCCTTTCATGAGCACTAAATTCCACACCACAAAGTTAAAGGAAAAAAGAAAAAACTAATTTAGGAGAAGGATTAGCTATTTTGATCAGCATGGAAAATTAGGTGTATATTTTACTGAGAACAGTCAGGATGCAAATTGGAAGAACTCGTTTTAGATTTTTGTGTTGGTTACTAATTTATTTTAAAAGTTACACAAAGACAACACTGAGAATATACTTTATCTTATCTTTGTTATTTCAAAAATATCAAGAATCTGCAACAGCAAAATATTTTCCAGTCTTATAGCGAGAGAGAAAGAGATGGATAATGCACTTTCTAGACATTCTCAACCTGTACTCTTTAACTGCCTCTGTGTACAGAACAGAGGGAAAACTTATGCTGTTACCACATCTGGGGCCTGTTTAGATAGACCTGTAAGTCTTTGGTGATTTTTGCGCAAGGAAAACTTTGGAGTGCACCCTGACTTTTGCATGAGCCTTTGTGGCTTCTGCAATTGTTTCCTCCTCATCAGTTTTTGTGACAGTGTGTGCAGCAAATGGAGGCACTGACAGCCCTGGTCAGGTTTGCAGTTCCCAAGTCACAGATTACAGAAAGAAGATGCACAATACAGCATTTTAAACTTCAAGTACATGAATGATATGATATGATGTCCATATTGCTTTGAAAGAGCTAAAATAGGAGCAGAGGACTGGCAAGTGCCTCCAGGGCCATCTTACCTCACAGCATGTTAGCACACCTCTTCCAGAAGCTCTGATAAAATGCTACCTGAAACTGATATTACCTCCTACTAGACCAGTGAGAAGACACCTCCAAAACTTGTTTGCATTAAGACTTAGCAACCTTTTCTGATTTCCACACATAATGTTGCTGTCATTATTTTATGTCCACTTGTTCTTGCGCCAACATTTTTCTTCCTGTTGAATAGTCCTTTCTGGTCCTCAGTTCCTTTGTATATCAAGAGAAAATTTGCTATGCTGAGCAAACGAAGCTCTTCCATTGTCCTCTGTATTTCTCTTGTCATCTCATTATTCACAGCATCTATAAATCACTGCTTGTTATATGCCTCTGTAAAACTGATTGAGCATCCAGATTTAAGGTTTTAGGTCAAGGTTTAAACTGTTAAAACTGGGCTACTTGAATGAATTTTATGTAGCCACAATTGTATATAGGAAACTGGTTATATTTTTTGTTCTTTCTATAATTTAGAATTTTTAGAAATAATTTTCTTTAGCACAATATGTAAATATTTATCTCTTCTTTCCTGTAGTGTCCAGAAGATTCTCACAAATACTCCGGCGACAAACATCACTCAACCATCTCTGCCAAGTAAATACTTTAGTTACTCAAGCTTCCTGAATGTCATTTTTACTGACTTTTCAAATAATTTTATGAATTAGCAGAATAGACTTTGCACAAAGAAGAAGATATCATGTTAGCAGTTTGTCTCCTGTGTATAGTGTGACCATCTTTACAAAATCAAAAAGTAATCAGTAAAAAATGCTTTTCTAGACAACTGGCAAGCCCTGAAGATTAAATTCAGCAGGGAAATTTTATGAAACAAAATTATTATGTGATTTGAAGGGATGGATCATTTCCATTAAATAAATAAGAGGTGTTCCTTTAATTTTCAGAGTGGTTTGTATCAGGCAAAGAAAAAAAATTCTATATGCCTATCAAAAACCTCTCAGTTTGATTGTATATCATAGACCAAGTGCAAATTAGTAAAAAAAAAAAAAATTGAACCTCTGGGGTATTAAATAGAAATATTCTTGCAACCACGGCAAGTGAATATAAAAACTACTCTGAAGCGTTTTTTTAATTTCACCAGTTAGCTCAGATGACAACCACCTATCAAAAATTCACGAGGCCAGATTCTGTGTGGTATAAAAGAGGGAGGATGCATTGAATTAATTAACATTTCACTTGTATTGGAACAGACAGTTTATTTTCTCCATCACACTGAAAGCTCCACTTTTGGAAGTTAACCTTTGGTTAACCCTCTGTGTGATGAAGACCACAGGAAGAAGCTCTGGGGAAAAAACCAACCCATTCCTGCAAGGACTTCTTTGCAGATATCTTCCTCCATGGTTTTAGTGGTGGAGACAATGATGCCAGTGTTACTTTTCCCCAAATATGGTCGATCATCACTGAACTTGGAGATCCATAGGGATTCAGAGGAAATCAAGATACAGAGACAAAACCTTCTGCCTCAAACCTGGAATCAAAGTGTTTACTTACATGGAGGGCTCTTTGAATGCATCATGTTCTTGGAGAAGCTGATAGCCTTAATGTGGATTATCATCTCTGCTTAACTTAACAGAGATCCGGTGTACATTACATAACTATGACCTTGTGGCACTTCTTTTCCTTTCAATGCATCCTCCCCTCTATCAACAGCAGACCCCTGTCTTAACCTCATAAGAAGCAGATCTGATGCAGAAGAAAATGAGCTTTAACTTATTTGTGTGGTTGAGGGAAGAATGAAAGTCTTCATAGTTTGGGAGAGTACAAACCTGAGTGGTCTTTGTTTGATTCTGGCTTAGTTTGTCTTCTTGCTTTTTGGTTTTCAACTGAAGCTGGTCGAGAAAACTGACAGAGCTGTCAAAGACTGAGGAGTCTAGGAACAACATCACCAGATTAAGGTTTCTTATTGGGGTTTGTGGTGGATGCAAGAAAAACATGTGCAGTTCATTAAAGTGGACAAAATAACTTGGGAGTTCTCTGTTGTTAGAGGGCCTCATAATATCCCTAAGACATCAAGCTGGTGGGTGGGGGTCCATGGGGAGAGTCAACTTAGTTAGCCTAGCTAAGGAAGCGTAAAAGGGGATAAAGCCCATTTTTTAACCTAATAAACCATGAACTAATGAATAGATTGGATTGGATTACAGGCGTCAAGAACGGTGATCCACAGTGCAGACATCACTTTTCAAATGCTGGAGGACTGGAGGAATGTGGATCTGAATAGCATTACCAAACAAACCCTCTATACTATGGAGGACTCACGGGAGGAACACAGAAAGCTCATCATACAATGTAAGAGCAAAACCTTCAAATAAAGCCAGAGGAACTTGGTTTCCTGCTGGAAACAAAGCTCAGTGAAAGTAATACTGGGTTTGCAGCCATTGCTTTGCTTGAAGCCTTTAAGACAAAAAAAAAAAAGAAAACATTTACCAAGATGTAAGGCAAAGCCCTGTCAAGGTCTTACATTTTGAGACATAGACCTGAGCACTCTTTCATTAACCGGTTTCTTTCTAGTATCCAGAACAGCCAAAAATATAAAAACTTGCACCGAAATTCAGGAGGACTTTTCTCCATGAATTTGAACAAACTAAATCTATGAGTTAACCATTGAATCTAGTAAAGTCCAACCTCTCCTCCTGTAGGGTTGCAGGAGAGTTGTCTGTTGAATGGCTTTAATGGCTAAAGTGTGTATTTACATCCCTTGTAAATTTTATTTATGAAAAGCTCCATTTTGCACAGTGTTTTCATAAACAAGATAGTTTGATGGGTTAAGCTTTCACCCTGAACTTCTATGACTAAGAAGTCATTCCATATCAAGCAGGCTCATTGGCTAATTTTGATTCTTCTTAGTATAGTGGAGGACGTGAACCGAAAAGAAACTTCAGAGATGTTGGCAAATTGGTTTTACAGTCAAAGTTCTTTTGCAAATATAAAACCTAATTTGCATTGTCCAGAAAGAGTGTAAGCTTGGGTGTAATCCTGAGCACACTGAGTTTGTCCCTCTGAGGCACCAGAGGTGACCAGCTTAATATTTTCAGCATTGTTCATAACCTCACTTCCCTGTGAACCCACCTGTTGTATTGCCATCTCTCTCCTGAGGAGGACCAGTCATCTTTTATCCAGAACTAGCCTTAATGGGGAGCAATCCAGGCAACCACTTGTGGGAGCCCTGCAAGGGTAGGTTTGTTAGTGGTGTAACTCTTTCAGTGAGTGGCTGGGAAAAGGAGGGGTGACACCTTTACATGTACACTGGACCCTGCAAGGCTGACTTTGCCACTTGTCCCACTACATTAACACTAGAAGAAGTCTTCTCCCTATCTTATGGAAGGGCCTTGTATTCTCTGTTCACGCTGCTTTCCAGTGCGATGCGCTTGGTACTCTTTCCTCTCCTTCTCAACCCTTCATTCATTTCCTGAAATGGCCCTCTTCCCTTTTGAGGAGATAGAAACTTGGCTTGACAGTAGGGGAGGTAGCATATAGCGTTATTGGAGCGCAGAAGCTGGTTGCAACCTTCTGTCATCTGTTATGCTTTCAATATCTACCCAACATCTTCCCACTGACCAAAAAAAGAGAGTTCTGTAAGTTTTAATCCTTAGTGGCAGCAACAGTTTTGGCCCTAACTCAGAAAATCCTTACTGCTTAGGAAAGTTATTTGTACATGTGCTGATTATATAAATACAAACTTAAGTGTGATCAAATCAAATGGAATTTTCTTGAATGATAATAGAGTTGAACGTTTACCATATTTTAGGCCCATATAGTCCAATAGGCAACTACTCATAAATGATAATGTAATATGACTGCCCATCATGAGATGGGATTCCACTGAGATGTGCAGATATGTACAGATATTATTCTAAAATTTTTCCCCCATCTTTGATATTTATTGTACTTGGCCAAAGATTTGTGAAGATCATACTCTGAGTGACTCATATGACATGGAGTTGAAGCCTGCTTTCGTATTCTAGGTATTAATAGCCAAGGAACTATAATTTCCAGCTGCTATAACAGGCAACCCCCCCCTGTTTATAAGCCTATAAGCAAACTTAGAGAAAAATCACTGGGCATAAGAGAAATTCTTTCCTGCTCTGCTGTGTTAGCTGTCTCTGACCTGGTTTCTTCTTTATTCCCTCTTTCTCAGATCCTATTGAGGTATTTTCAACGATTACTAAAGGCTAAACACTCACTTTTCTCAAATAGGTCGTTGCACACAGTTGCATTGCTCCAGCAGCAAAGCAGGCAACTGATTTGTTTTTCCACTCTTGCTCCCTTCTTTGCACAGCATGTGAATTACTTCATCTGTTGTATCAGGCAGTTTTTGTCCAGCCAAATACTCAGGTAAGGAGACAACATTCAGATTTCTCTGTGATCCTGTTCTGAATAGAGAGAAGTTGCCTATTCAATGAAACAAGATAAGTGTGGCCCAAGCATCATTTTTACCTTCTTCCCCAGCTAGTGTTTCTTGAACATCCAGCCTTTGCAAATCTAAGTTAAACAAACTTTAAGTCAGGTGTGAAGCATATGCGTTCCTCATCTTGCTGATCAAACTTAGAGAGCAGGGAGCTCGTTGTTTGCGTTGTTCTTAGATAGCCTCACTTCTGTAGTTATCATCTATAAGCTTTGTCTGCTCTACCACCCTCACTATCTTTCATATGATGGGATATTCCTTCCTCCTGTTATTTATAATTAAGCATAAATGGGAACAAAACCTCATTGAGATCATAGTGTGACACAGGAGGTAAAAAATTTCTTCTTGACTTACTGGGCCTTCCATTTTAGCTGAGTTGAAGAACAGTTTCTTATGGCGTGAAGGCACAAGATTATTTGTCTTTGAGTCATTGATTCTGTTAAATAAACTACAGACTTGCAGTTTTAAGAGATGCATTTGAATGGCTTTATTTTTTTTACTTTCTGTATTTAAATACGAATACGTTTGCTTGGGAGTGATGAGAAAGTTTTCAGGTTGTTTTTGGAAACTCCTTGATAAATTCATTATAGCATTTATGTAATGGTAGCAGTTTGTATTGAAGAAGCAGAAGTTTATGGAAATTCTTTGTGTGTTCGACGTTGCAAATAGATGATTTGCAGCAGTTAAACCATGTTTTTGCAACTAAAGCATTACACAGGTGAGAGCCCTATCAACAATACTCATTCACTTGGAGCTTAGAAGATTGTGCATTTCTAAATGAAGTTCTTGTATGACCTTTTTTCATCACCAGGGTCAATGCCTAGCTTTGCATTCTTCATAGAGAACACCATAAAATTTTCACTTCTGGGCACACCAGACAGCTGAAGCTTAATTCAAAGGATTGTTTTAAGTGATAAGCCCTGCTTTGCTCACAATAAAATATCACTTCCAATGATTCCATTTCAGTAGAAACAAGAGACCAAGTACACTTATTGGGTCAGCACCAAAAAAGATATATTTGTCATAGCTAGACAATCTGTTATAAAAACCACATCGAACTTGTGATGTTATTGGCAGCTTTTTGTGATTTGTTTCTCTTTTATTCAAAATGGAATCCAAGTACTGAGATGAGGTATTTTTTTTCTTTCTTTGCCAGTGTATCAGGAGTTTGATCACCTTCTGGAGGAGCAGTCCCCCATTGAATCGTACATCGAGTGGCTGGATTCCATGGTGGACAGATGTGTTGTAAAGGTTGGTAAGCAGGAGTAAGGAACTCAGTCGCTGATGTGCATCATGAGCTCTACTCAGGTCAAAGATTTTTAGACAAGCATTGGTAATAAGGAGGAGTAAAACAGCAGTGGGCCAAATCTCACCAGTTCTCATGTTCAGTATGAGAACTGCTCACATTTAGAATTGTGCTTTTTTCTGCCTTTGTCTATTTTATCCCAAAAGATTACATTCAAATATGGAATAGGGTTGAGATTTCCAATCAAATCTATATTTCAGGGGTATAGAGAGATAAGTTAAGAGTCATCCTAACTGCACGGTGCAAATAAAAAGCGTCATCTAGCCTGGCCTTTTAAGAATTTAATGAGAAGGATATTTAGGTTTGTTAATTCATTTATACAGATTCAAACAGATTATTCATTTATACAGATTCATTTATACAGATGAAAGTCTACATCATCATTCAGTCAACAACATATTTATGTTGTCTGTTGAGCTGATTTAGGATATCAAGGACTTGTATTTTATTTTAATTTAAATGCATGCAGTAACCTACTAGCAAATTTTTTAAAAATATTTTCAAAAGTGATCAAGCATCACCATAATTTTACATGAAGTATAAAACTATTATTTTAACTTCTGTTGCTAACTATAATTTGTATTAGGATGTCCTATTAGAATTTCAACTCTTCATTCCAGTTGTGAGAGCTAGGAATTAAAACAAAAATTAAAATCCTGCCTCTCTCTGTGATGCAAAAGATCCATACAGAAAACAACAGATACTTCCCCAGGTTACTTTAAATGGATTGATTGTTTTGGAGATCTTTATGTTTAGTCAGTGGAATGCAATTTGAAATTCAGACCATAACTGCTAATTTCCATGAAGAACTTGACATGAATTTTGTTAACTGATTGAATGAATCTAATTCTTTAACCCACATATGGTCAGAGTAAATAAATTTTTGAAGATCTGATGCCTGAAGTGTGCTTTCCAAAAGGTATTTTTGCTAGTAAAATGATTATGTGAATTCAGAAAAATAAAAACATGAAAGAACAACAAAAAAAATTAAATGGTAAAATTGAATTGAAATATTAATATAAATTTTCAGTGTAGATCAAGCATTCTTGATTATAAATTTCTTCCTTGACCAGGAAGCCAGAGTGAACATAGAAGTAATTAGGTTAATACGAATATCAGAGCAATATTTTGACAGTCATTTCATCATTTATAAAAGAAATTCAGTCTTGGTGTTGAATAATACCTTATGTTGTCCTTTTTCTGAATGTTGTATATTGGTACACGATGGCTTTCTGAGGTTCTTCTTTAAAAATATTTAGTGTGTATTTTAATGCAAAGATAACAGTAAGTAGTTTTTCAGAATAATAAAAAAAAAGAAGACTGACATATGTATCATTTGGCTGTATCAGAC
Source organism: Dromococcyx pavoninus (assembly GCA_033558185.1). Taxonomy (NCBI): domain Eukaryota; kingdom Metazoa; phylum Chordata; class Aves; order Cuculiformes; family Neomorphidae; genus Dromococcyx; species Dromococcyx pavoninus. The sequence continues at coordinate 1,083,832 of JAUMJL010000209.1, forward strand.
AGTGGAAATGAAAGTTTCTCCATGTCAGATACGTCTGTATTCTTGCAGGTAGCTGCCAAGAGACAAGGCTCTTTGAAGAAAGTAGCTCAGCAGTTCCTCCTCATGTGGTCCTGTTTTGGCACTCGAGTGATTCGGGACATGACTTTGCACAGCGCACCCAGCTTTGGTACTTCCGTTTGGTTTTAATAATCGCATGCCACACTCAAAAAAATCTGTATCCTGGCTTGTAATGTACAGGTTAAATGAACCATAACTAGTTTTCACACGTCCAGTGCTCTATTAAAAAAAGGGGTAGGGCTGCTGGCATTTGGAAATAATGGTCAGACAGATGTCTGTGTGCAAGATCCAGCCAGAGGAGCTAGAAATGTTACTACTTCCTTGTGTTTATTGTTAGCCAATAGCTGGAGTTATCAGTCACAGGTGAACTGAAGGTGTTGATTACAGGAGCATTCCCTAATGCACTTCAGCGCAAAGTGAGCCTGGTTACCCAAACCACTCTGACCACGTGTTATGCTCAGAGATGACTTTGTGCCTAAGTTGTTCAAAAGCTCTCTAGTGCACCCCTTTGCCTGTTCTGCTTTTAAAGGATATAGCATTTTAATGCAGTCTTTGCAACATGAGTGTGTTTCTATACCCTGAACAGATTCTCTTTCATTGTGTTAGAATTCAGTCAGGGGAGGAAAATAGACCTTTACTTTTTAAATGAAAAAGCACGTTGCTTCTCTACAGTTTCCAAATGGGGCTTCGTCTTGAATCCTGTGATAGAAACAATTCAGATTAAGATCGGTTAAAAGCAAGAATGATTGAAATGGACTGCTGTCATGAATGTGAACATTCACAGTCACTTGGGACTAGATTTGGCACAAGGGGTGTTTTTTATAAATGCACATTTGTCAGAATATCTTGGTTATAATTAAGAATATAATTAATATATTAATGAATTTATGAAGGCACTGTGTTGAGCAACTGCCAGCTGAGCTTTGAAATCCCTTATGCTTTTAGAACCATATAATGCCATAAATTCAGATACCATCAGAGACAGGCATAATATGATCTGTATTTTTATTTTCATCTGAAACTACTTTCATTGACTTCCCATTGTAAAGAGTTTTCCCAACAGGTATTACTGAATGACCAGTAGAGATCAGGATCGTGAGAATCCCCAAGATGGCCATAATTTCCATCTGCTAGCTTGTGTTTTCAGCACCACTATTCTGCTTACATCTATTTTCCACATCCTCTAGGACTCCTTTTCTCCTTGAGTCACTAAAGCTTTCTTTTGTTGTGGGTACAAAAGTAGCTGATACTACTGAATAGTGTACTTTCCCCGAGTGTTCAAGTCGCTTTGCATGAGTGTTGAATGAACACTGAATTTTGTTTTCTAGCACTTTGTGTTGCTACCCTTCTCTCCGCAGGCATAATCCCAACCTGAGAAACACACTGGTACTTCACAAAGGAAAAAAAACATCCCCCATTAGTGCAGTGTTGAGGTTACACTGTTACAAATGTTGAAATACTGACATTAAAGTGACCCAAGGACACATTGAGTTGCACATTGCAACATATTTTAATTCCTGTGCAGGATGTGTTCCTAACCTTATCAAGCATTCGCTGTTTCAAAGCATCAATCACCAAAACATCTTTAATCAAGTGGGGATTCCTCCACCAGTTGTCTGGACAACCTGTACAGTGAGGTTCAGCTGTGATTTCTTGTTTATTGATGGGAACATTTATGAATTTGCCATGTAGAGAGTAAATCGGAGTTGTAGAAGTGTTTAGATTGGAAAAGACCTTTAAGATCATTGAGTCCAACCGTTAATGTAATACTGCCAAGTCTACCTCTAAACCATGTCCCTAAGCAACACACCTACCTATCTTCTAAATACTTCCAGGGATGATGACTCAGCCAGTTCCCTGGCAGCCTGTGCCAGTGTTTGACAACCCTTTCAGTGATGAAATTTCTCCTAATATCCACTCTAAACCTCTCCGCCAGGACTAAAGGTCTTTCCTCTTGTTCTGTCACTTGTTACTTGGAAGAAAAGCTCAGCAACCACCTCACTACAACCTCCTTTCAGGTAGCTGTAGACAGTGACAAAGTCTCCCCTCAGCCTATTTTTCCTAGACTAAACAATCTCAGTTCCCTAAGCTGCTCCTAATAGAATTTGTTCTTCAGACTTTCACCAGCTTTGTTGCCCTTCTCTGGATGTGCTCCAGCACCTCAACATCTTTCTTGTACTGAGGGGCCCAAAACTGGACACGGTATTCAAGGAGCAGTCTCACCAGAGCTGAGTACAAAGGGACAATCACTTTTCTAGTCCTGCTGGCCACACCATTTCTGATACAAGCCAGGATGCTATTGGCCTTCTTGGCCACCTGGGCACAATGCTGACTCATGTTCAGCCAGCTGCTGACCAACACGCCCAAGGCCCTTTTCTTCTGGGCGGCGTTTCAACCATCTTCCGCAAGCCTGTAGCTTTGCATGGGGCTGTGGTGACAGAAGTGCAGGACCTGGCACTTGGCCTTGTTGAACCCACAAAACTGGCCAAGGCCCATTGATCCAGCTTGTCCAGATCCCTCTGGAGAGCCTTCCTACCCTCAAGCAGATCGACATTCCCACATAACTTGGTGTTGTCTGCAAACTTACTGAGGGTGCTCTCGATCCCCTCATCCAGATCACTGATAAAGATGTTAAACAGAATGGACCCCAATACTGAAGACAGAGAACCATTCATTGGCTCAAGTTCGGGACCCACTACAATATACGGTATATCTGATGCACTGAAATAACTTACCTCTTATCTGTGTTATAAATTTGGCTCTTGAATTTCTGATTTTTGAGAACTTTAACCCCTCAGCTAGGTTTATAGGGTTTGGGTGGGGGTTTTTTTCTTTTTATTTCACTGAGCACACCTGCGTGTACAAATGCATGATTATCCTTCTTATATGTACATACACCTTTGAACATGAACTTGATATGTTTATGTGTAACCACAGTCAGGGAAAGAATGTATAGGTCATAGTTGATGTGCTTTTCATGGATATGTGGTGCTATAATTAGAACTAGATAAATAACTGTTTTTCGATTTAGTAGCCAAAGCAAGAAGTTTTGTTCTGTTTTAAAAATCATGCTCAGTGTGAAGCTGAGATAGTTTGGGATTTTCATCAAATTCAGAAATCTTCATTTCTAAAAAAAAATAAAATAAATGAGAATTATTTTACCTCTGCCACATTTTTTTGCTTAGATCACGTTTGCCTGCCTCGGCAGAGTCTTGGAACAGTGTTAATCACTGCCAGAACAAGATCTCTAACAAAAGGCCCAGTGTAGGAGGGTTTTCTTACCTTTGCCATTGAAACTACTTCACTTTGTACAAACCACATAAGCATTTGTTGAGTTGCAGAGTTTTGCTAGGTGAGAAGCATTGGTTCAGTCCCTTTTCTAACCCTTATTTATGCAGTGTGAAATTTTCCCTGTTCAGGTGGAACTCTAGTGGAGGGAGGAGGAGATCTGAGCCTTCGGATTTCCAAAGGGGAAAATTATACCAAAACCATATCCTCATCCCACCAGGCAGAAGCCTGAGCCGTACTTGCATTTTTTCCCCCAAAATGTCCCAAATGTTTTTTAGCCACAGACACAAATTAATAACAATTAGTATTAATGATGACACTCTTTCACAGCAAGACCAGTTGACACATTGTTCATGAATTAGAGTTGAGCAAGTTCAGAAAGAATAAGCCCTAAATGTAAACAGCTCAGAGCTGGATGGCAGAAACGCTTCTGCTCTTAATTTAATACAGTTCCTTCTAGCTTTTCAGAATAATACATGCATTTAAGTGAGTTCTATGGACAGAAACAAATTTGCTATTCTGAATATTTACATTTGTATACCTATGTTCTTAACTTAGATAAAAACTTTGCTTTGTTACTGCACTGGAAACTGTTTCAGTGGACTGATTTGTAATGCTTTTTTTCCACTTCAAGTAATATGTAGACTCAGATGCTCACAGTCCGGGTTTTTGTTTTGTTTTGGAGGTTTTTTGAAAGTAAAATGATGTGTTAAATGATGGGATCTTTACTATGGACAGGACAGTATATTTTTATCTTTGAAATATACGATACAGAAATCTGATTGGAGGAAGCTGGAATACCTGGCGCTGGGCTGGCTAGCACGGAGATTTGATACTGCAAAGCTTTTAAGCATGGTGGCATGAAACAGTCCCTGGCAGAAAAAAAAGCTCCTCTCTCCCTTTTTCTCTCTGCCTGCCTCCCTCCCTCCTTCCTGTCTCTGCATATCAAAGGCACAGTTGGTGGCAGTGTTTGGGTAATGCATCCAGTGTATAAAGTAACTAATTAGGAATAGAAGTTCCACAATTTTCTCTAAACCTGGAAGTCTTACTGTTGTTTTGTTGCTTATACATAATTGCTGTATCTGTTAATAGCTGCTGATACTTACTGTACATTAGCTGGGTAATCACTGCCATGATTTCTGTTAAGTCCTGAAAATTAGAGGGAAATACTATTTATTATTGTAACTACAGTCTCCTGAATGACTTCTTACTTCTTCCTAAAGAAGTGTATGATTTACCAGCCACAAATGGATCCTTTTCAGTACTTAAAGATATACTTGAAAGAACCAAACAGTTTCATGTGAAAAACAGTAGCTTACAAACACAGAATAAATTTTTGTACGTCATGCTGAATAGCTATTCACTGTGTAGCTGAAATGCGTGCCCTGATATTGGTTTCACACTGTAACTTATATTTCATTTGACTCATTTAAAAATGTAAAAATATTGCATTCATTCAGCACCAACAACTTGTTTGTCTCATGTCTTTCATGGAAATTCTGGGCTCAAAAACTCTATACAGAGTTTAAAAATACACAAGAGGAGAAATAATAGAAGAGGAAGAGAGAAATTCAAAAGAGTGACAAGGGCACTGGAGTGTTTTTTAAATGCTGCATTCAGTATTGCCAACCCCAAGTCTTCAAAATAAAGCATTAGACCCCCCAAAAACAAAGATATTTTTTAAAAAATAGTAAATCGTGGGTTCTTGTTGTTTGCTTGCTAGCATTTTAGTGTTTAGAGTTTGCACTTTCAAACATTTTAACAAAATTACAAGAAATCTTCCTTAATTATTTTTTTAAATTAAAGCTGAGCAAGGATTTTGGTGGCAAGCATTAAATACCCCATTAAATGCCCCTAAATGCCAGCATTTAGGCCCAGTTCTCTTGCCTTGGAAAAGCTTATCAGAACTAATGCACTGAAATCAACAGAAACTTTCCACTGAAAAGAAGTAGTCAGAAGAAGAGAAAACATTTGGTGGAGATTCTTGACAATCTAGGCTTCCATTGGGGAAATCCTAGATCAGAAACAGGGTGAGCAGCCAGATCTGCTCTCTTTCTTGTTGTGCTCGATTCAATAGGATTTTTTTTAACAGGAGTTTTAGCCCAAAATATTTCTAAAACAAAATTTCTGTGGTTGTTAAGTGCTGATCTCCACTATTTACCCTTGCAAGGCCGAGGAAACCTGTTACCTTTTTGCTTTGCTTAGACGCGTGAATACTTCTGGTTCACCAGCAGCCAAAGATTTCCTCCCTATAGAAAAGGTGTTGCAATCACAGATGTCTTTTTTTCTGTGCACAAAGGCTCATGTCCACCACCCAGTGTGTGCACTCAGCTCCTATCAGTGACACAGAAGCCATGCAGGCACAGAGTGAGAGAATGAAACACAAAGACTATCTGAGTCACAAAGAAAAAAAATGTGCTTAGAATCACCCTGAAAGCTGAATTGCCAGCTGGAATTGTACAAGGATACAAGGTCTTTCAAACTACTTCTTCTGCACTTCAGCAGTAGGTTTGAGCAGAGAAGCTGGAGTAGGGGTAGTTATGCTTTGTCGTGGTAAAACCCAAGATAAACCTAATTTTCCTGTGAAGAAACCAATCATTATGAAATTTGATTGAATTTGAAACTTCTTGCATCTTTTTCCCAATGAAATATTTTTTCTCAAAATGTAATGGAATTTTGAAAGGGAGTGCATTTAGTTGAGATCTTTTTTTTTTCTTTGGCCGTAGTGGATCTGTTTCCTTCTCAGCTGGTGATGTTTCTCTGGTTTAAGCCAGCTGCTGGACTGAATTTGCACTTGTCAGATTTATTTAATGACTTATATGAACATGTTTTAAATATTCCATGCAACTCTAAGTAAACAGAGGAGCTTTTTTAAAAAAACCAAAACATTGCGTGGTCAAATCTTGCCTGGAGCTATTACAGGTACTCCGTGTCATGGAGTCTATTGCATAAATTGACCAAACTCCATCTCGATACTTGTCAGTCTTCCCCTGCAGATGAACATTATTCCTTTTAGTAGGATACTGCATGGTGTCTCGGCTTGGATGCTTCACTCCTCTAATTTTGCCCTAAAATGCATCTATGGTCTCTTCTTACACATCTATTTTTGTGCCTAAGTATGCTCTAGGGCAAACGTTTCTTCACCATCCCTGACATGTATCCTTCTTGATAAATTACGGGAAGCAACTCACTTCATTTCTGCACAATTAATTCAGCTGTGCAATTTATGTAATGTAAATCTATTGTTCATTCCTTGCATCCTCTTGGTAATCTTCTCCATACCAGTTTCAACTTGTACTAATTTTTGTTGAATATGTATGACCTGAGTTATATGCAATATTCTAAGCGAAGTTTCATGAGTGCCTTGTGCAATAGTGTTAATACTTCTGTTTCTACCGAGGAAGTATGTAAATTAGAGGACAACATAAAATCTCTTGGGGCTATTAAACTTCATTCCCATTCCCCCCTCTAGTCCGTACCATCACGCCATCCTTCCTTCTAACAACACTAACAAGCTCTCCATCTGTACTCTAACCTTACTTGAGGGTATTTTTTTGCAGATAGCTATCTGTTTAATCTCCTTTTACTATTAATTTTCAAAGAGTTTTTGACTCCATCCTCCACTTTTTTTTTTTGTCCATATGCTTCAGCCCTTCAGCCCTTCAGTTCTTCACATGCCTGTCATGGCAGTTAAGAGAGAGTATCAAGGGCATCTTCAGAGGTAAACACAGAAACAGGCCAAATGTTACACTGCTGATACGCTTCAAACTGATAATTAGGAAAAGATAGTGTAGTAGGAAAAGTATTTCCCTTTAAGACATCCACAATTGCTGCTAATGTCTTAATGCTTGGTAGTTAATGAAAGTATCATCTAGTCCAGGCAATGCACTAGAAATATACCATAGATATGGAAGGGTCTTTCTACCTTCCTATTGATTGTCTCTCATTTCTTTATCCAACAGAGGTATTTTAGAAAATTCTTACCAGGTTGGCTAAGGCAGCCTGTTCAGGTTTCTATATCTGACAGAAACTTATATCTGTCCCTTTATTTAAAAAGAAACAATTCCACTGTAGTGTAATTGTCTAAATTGTTCAGTGCCAATGCAGGACAAGAAAGTTCCACTAAGTCCCACCTCTCAGCTAGGCAACATTCTTGCGCTACAATCCTCAATAATTGGTTGTACAAGCCTGTATAAATTCAGAACTGAACAGAGTTTGCTAATTTCCAATTTTGCTTTGACTTCTCTTACCTTGAGCGAAAGATACGTCAGTAGCAGTAGTACATGAAGGCAGTCCTACTCAATATTGTTTGTGTTGAATACTGTAATCATTGGTTTAATGAGTATATTGAGACAGTCAATAGCTTTTTTGTTTGTTCACTTTATTACCAGGGTCTTTTCACCTTATTCACTTGATGTTCGATGACTATGTATTATATCTGCTAGAGTCACTCCATTGTCAGGAGAGAGCTAATGAGCTAATGAGGGCAATGAAAGGAGAAGGAAGCACAGGTGAGTTTATTCTTTTATTAATCTTTGATTGTTTTATTTCACTGCATTCACCATTTTCTATGTTAGGACACTTCTTTACCTTCATCTAACACGGTGAGGTTTATCTAGGAGCAAAGTGTTTTTCAGTTCCTTCGTGATTTGAAATAAGTCATTTCTGAGGGGGGCTCCCCTGGTTAATACATTCTGAAAGATGCTTGCTTGCTTCATGATGTAACTCTGGGTGTCTGAATCCTATTCTTTAGCAACACTTGGTGTTTCAGTAAGAGATTTTTGTACTGAGCCTTCACCTCAGGTACTCTGCCTAAGCCACCGTTGTATTTCAGTGAATGAAGTCTTGATTCTCTCACCCTGGTTTAACACTAAATAAATTCACTAATATTAATGGATTTTGCCAGTCTGAATAAGACTCCCTAAATAAGAGGGAGAAATGGGAGAAGTGAGCAAAGACAAAACCCAAAGCTGTCATTTCTGGTACACTTTTGTTTGAAGAGCCTGTACAGAAGTCAGTTCTGAATCTTATTCTGCTCACTCTGCACTGACTCACCAGAACAGAAGTGAACAGTTTGTCTGCTCAGGGCAGCGCCTTGTAATGAGAGATCCTCAGTAATTAACCTTCCTTGCATCTCCCCTTAATTTTGGCAAGCTGTACCCCTCTGTCACCTTTGCAAAGTTCAACTCTTCATTTTAGTTGTGACTTAATTTGTCACCCTGTAGATTTATGGGAAGAAGAACATTCCAGTGATTAGGGTAATACCTTCCATGTGTTGAAAGACCTGGATTCAATCCATTCCCCTGCCATAGTCTCTTTTTTCTTCGACAAATAAGTAGCTTACCCTTGTGTACTTTCTACATAGCTTTAGCAGCTAGAAATATTTAGTGTCATCCTCTTTAGAGAAGGTCATGACCAAAAGCTACTGGAAACCACTACATATTCCTATTTCTTTCCAGTGTCTCTAGACAGCAGGAGTGCCAGACTCAAACTGGACTCTTTATGTTAGGTATCGAATAGGATATTATGGGACTGTAAACCTTAGGTTGTCTGTGCATGAGTTCCCTGTCTACACAACAGGAAAAACAGCACTTCCCTTTAAGAGGTCTTATGAAGTTACTATGAAAGTTGTAATGCTGAATGTTACAGAAGTACTTCTTGAAAACATTTGATTCCCCATACGCATTTCTTGAAATAAAGCCTACAGAACTGCTTGCATTATTTCTTTTAGGTTTTTTTGTGTTCTTTGGCTCTACCTTTAACTATGTTTGATGATTTTTCTCTCATCCTGCAGCAGAAATACGAGAAGAAATTATTCTGAGTGAACCAGCTCCTCCAACTCCTTCCCCAGTGCCGTTCTCCCCAGCTAAATCTGCCACATCAGTGGAAGTGCCCTCTGCCCCCTCACCTGTCAGCAATCAGTCCCCAGAGTACGGTGGCATAACAGTTACAACAGGTAGGTAGGTTTATGGCAGCTGGATCTGCTTGAAGATGGTCACCTGAAACTGAGCCTGAGAACATTATGTGCTGGCTTTCAAGAGATGAGAAGTCTTCCCAAACACAAATCTGTTTAAAGTATCGGTTATGCTTTCTCATCGTGTCCAAACACGATGTGCTGCCTAACAGGAACAAGATCTGAAGCCTGGGTGTTTTATATACTTCAAGGAAATGTGCCAGATATTTTAAGGTTGAGCGAGGTTTTCAAAACCTGAACTACTAGTGGTTCAGGAATTCCTATTGGCTAAAATGGCAACTGGATTTCTTTCAGCATATTTGTGACCCAAATATGTTTAAAGAGCTGTGAAAGTTTCCCTTGGCATGTTTTACACATAGTGGATAACTTCCATCTTTCAATGTTAGAGACTAGGAATTAGATGTCAGGAGCCTGTTTTCAGTTGCATACTCTATTGTGGCAACTCATGAGGTGGTTGTATTCTGGTGGGCCCACAGATGAAAAAAATCTGTGCTTAAAGTTATTCAACTCGAGGACAGGATTGACAGAAAACAGGAAGCACAAAACTGGCTTCTTGTTTGGTCTGTATAAACGGGCAACCATCCTCTGTACTGTGATGTAAAAACTCATTCATTACCTTCTGGATGTGGGCAGGACAGTCTGTCTGTATGATCAAAAGGCAGTGTTTTCTTAACTTATGGGAAGAAAGGCATAAATGTGAATGGCTTTCAGAAAGCGTTCCAGGCAGTGAAATTCCAGCTTTGCTGCTCCATAGTGAAATGGGTGTATAATCAGAATGTGGAAACTATCACTTTTGTGACGTACTAGAAAAATTACAAAACTTTCTTGAAAGAATGTCAGAAAGTGATGATTTACCACACTGGAGAATTTGGCAGTGGCTAAAGGACTAATAAATCTTCCGGACAAATGGTTTTCATGTTTTCAAAAAAGGCATCACGGGGAAGCACAACGCATAATTTTGGTGGAAAGAGATTCAAGAATGTTTGTCCCTAAATCAAAACTTAAGGTTTTTCATTGTTGGAGACAATACCATATTTAGGAGGTAAATAGGATGGTATTACCCCCAGAATAGTTAGACAAGAGACAGGTGAGCATACCACTTTGGATCAGGCAATGCTGGAAGTTCTGTGTATGTTTGAGCCTTGAAATGTTGATCTTGTGGGTAACTTCCTTGATGGACTTTGTGGCCCAATGGGATCATCGTGATGTTGTAACCAGGACTTATTTAGAACTGTACCCAGAAATCAAAGACTGAAAAGTAAGGAACTGTATGCTCTCCAGTGACAGTGACAGGAATGGATACCTATCAGCAATATCACTTGGTGGATTCTTACATCATTCCATTCATACCTATTAATCAAAAGATTATTCCATATTTATATAATAGCCTATTTGTCAGCTATTTGAGCTTCCACTTTCAGCTTACTTGCCTTCGATACTTGAATTAAGGCATGAATCTGGGCAGGCCTGGGAACTGCATCGGTCTTGCATGTCCTCCCTGAATCCCACCAGTAATGCAAGGGAAAGGACTCACACAAATATTACAAATGCAATTCCTTTTTAGTTTCATGCTGTTTATTGTTTTATTATAATCTGTTTTATTATCTCGCTCTGGGTTTTTTATGTCTTGGTAAGACCAAGGTCTGTTAGTGTGAAGCCTCAAGCCGGGAACAGGATCATTTGTGAACAATGGTTGAAGGACCTACTTCTCACAGTATAGATGGTAGAACTTAGCACAGTCATTCCCATAGCAGAATGTCTTAGGCAAGAAAGCTATTTCTGATTATTTTAGCTCTCTGGTTTTTTTCCATCTCTTCATTTTTAAATTGTTTTTAAAATTTTGTTTGGCTGAACACAATTTTATTCTTACAGTCTGGTGCAGTTTCACTTTTGCGCATGTAAAAATCATTTTTGCCTAGCACAAGCCACATTTGTCTACACACGTAGCGATCTGGTTAAGATTAAATATAAGTATGTTGCTATTCCCTGTTCTTAATTTGGACAATTAGTAACACCTCCATTTCCCATGCCCATCATGCAGAAGAACTGATCACAATTTTAGTTTGCCAACCATTGTGCCATGAAATGCAGGGTTCATTCACATAAAGTAATGCAAAATAACAAGCATGTTTCATCTATAGGAAATTGCTATACTCTAAAATAGGAGTGCTGAAGATGCACTACATACAATCAAACTATTCCATATCCAGATTTGTGGCATTAATATATGGAATATTTTGGAACAGGAATCTTTGTTCTGGAAAGATGTTTTTAAGGTACACTGTATTGATTTTCTTATGTGTCTTTTATGAGGTAAATGTAAAACTCCACAAAAGCTTTACAAATCTTGAGATCCAGTTGTTTGTTACCACTAGCTCTCTGTTCACCAATTTAAGGCATCATTAACACTTCCTTGCTTATGGCATTAGCAGTAAAAGTTAACTATTAAACTTGCATTTTCACCTTTTTGCCTTCAGTCAGTGGTCAGCACAAAACTAGCAAATTAAATTGTTGCAATTACACGATACTGAGCCATAGAAAGGTAAATCCTATGTATAGCATTCAGTGGCAGAACATCTGCCATGGCACAGCTAACATTTTATTTAAAACTTTTTGTTAAGTTAGCAGACATTTAAAAGGATAATTAGTCTCCATTCTTTCTAAATCACAAAGGCCAGATTAATGATTATTCAAACTGCAACAATATTGTCATAAAAGTGAGAGCTATATGGCAGACTATCCTGTTCTCTCTTAAAGACCCTCTTAAACTGTGGTTACTCATTTGCTAATAAAATGTTTTTAGACAACCTGAAATGAACTCTGAATTGTAAGTAGTTCCTAATATATTACTAAACTAATTGATTAAGTTACTGTTTAGTTTCAAGATACGTGTATGTGAAATAAGTCTTCTGGTCAGTAATGGTCACTTAAGGTCACCGTTCTTCCAAGTAAAGGCTAGGTGTTAAAGTTCTGGGAATTTGGCACAGGAGATACTTGCACAGCTACCACTTGTCATTTTTGTGGGTGTGAGTAGGACAAATTTAGCTTCAGGCTGATAGTTAAGGTAATCTCTTCATTGTGTGTGGGCAGAATGGGACTCTGACTCCAGATTTTTGATTGCTTGAGGTTGACAGTACTGCTTACTGTCAGACATAAAACACAGTGTTGTGAGGGTCTTGCTTGTACCTGGGTGGTCATTTACTCCAGCATAAACCAAATATAAAATGCAGCATCATGAAGCAACTAATTTCTTTCTGCACTGCTTTACATGAAGGCACTAATGGCAAGAGTGCTTTTATTAAACTGAGAGCAGTTCGATTTACATTTGGCTCTCCTACAGGTGATGGCCTCTTGGTTATTATCCTCAAAGCCAAATTTTTTGTTAAAAGAGAAAAGAAAAAAGAGTGATAATAAATGAACTTCCCTTTTTTAATCAAACCCTGCATGTTCAGAACACAAAGCAAAGCAAAATGTTGCTCAATCGCCATTGTTTTTGCTTATTTCAGAAAGCAGTTCAGTTGGGTTCAGTCATATCTAAAAGAGACTTGATCTCCTGGAGTTCAATTCTGCAACCAGCTGAGGAAACGAATCATATAGGGGCTGGGACATAAACAGATATTAAAAAGCTAGCTATGAAAAACTTTCAGAATTATCCTTTCCCATCCATCACAACTTTGGCAGTATCCTGGCAGACCCGATACATACATACACAGGGCTGCAAGTCTGTTTTCTTCTTCTATCCTTCCTCTCCATCTTTGTGACTAGATCACTGAAAATTAGGCCATCTCTTCCACAAAGGCAAAGAAAAGTGTGGTGACTGTAGATTCCCAAGAACATCCTGAAAAAAATATTTGAACGGCTTTCTGTCACTCTGTAAATCCAGGGTAAAATCCAACACACATTTGTTTCTAAATCATAACCTGCAAAAGAAAGTATTTCCTACAGCAGCTGTGTGAGGAACTATCCTGTAGTACTGGAGACAATTCATGGTTGGGAGAATTAAACAAAGATATTCCCAACTCTTCCAGTGCAAGATGTATTTGTTTCTTTGTTGTCTCACCAGGCACAAAGCATGTTACACTCTAAACATTGATTTTAAAATTGAACTGAGGTGTCTGCCAGTTAGACTTCAATGCAAGGAGTGGCCAAGTCCTCTCATCCAAGGAGCCTGACTTCCCACAGGGAGCACATGAAACAACTTGTTGTCCTGGACTGACCCATTATCCTCAGACTGAGATAAGATCCCTACTATATTTCAAAAAAAAGAGAAAAGAAGGCTATTTCAATGGCTGTGGCCAGATAAATTAACCACATTTGTGTCCAGTTCTGGAATCCCCAACATAAGGAGGACATGGAGCTGTTGGAACGGGTCCAGAGGAGGCCTACAAAGATGATCAGAGGGCTGAAACACCTCTGCTATGAGGTAGGGGAAGATTTAGAGTAGACATTACGAAGAAATTCTTCATAGTGAGGGTGTTGAGGCACTGGCACAGGTTGTCCAGGGAAGTTGTGGATGCCCACTCCCTGGAATTGTTCAAGGCTAGGTTGGATGGGGCCTTGAGCAGCCTGATCTGGTGGGAGGTGTCCCTGCCCAAGGCAGGAGGGTTGGAACTGGATTATCAGTAAGGTCCTTTCCAATCCAAATCGTTCTGTAACTCTGTTATCTTTTGGCCCTGTCATTACTGCTTCTTGTTAGAGGTAGGAAGTCATGGGATTTTTGGCATAATGGGCAAATTTTTCTTGGAAAAAATAAAATCAGGTCAAAATAAAATTTGTTTATGTGAGTTTAAAAAGTGAAAAAGAAAGGAAACCTCAATAATGTTACCTAGAAGTAAGTATTTGGGGTTTTTTCATCATCTTTTTCATCCTTCTTTTAACTCTTCTCGTTGTTTTTGCCTTTAGATTTTAGCTCTGGTTTGAAACAAAGTTTCAAATTTTCTTTTGGAAAATAACACTAGGAAAATACGTTGGCCTTTTGAAATTGAAATGTTCCACCAACATATTCTGCAGACAAGTTATTGATATTTTCTAATAGTTTTTCTCTTGTTTTCAATGAAGCTATTTGATGGCTGTGTAAGTAGTTTTGGCCCCTTCCACATAAACTGTATTTTCTAGTGAAGGTGGCTTTCTTAGACACTTTTCTTCAACTCAAGGAACGATGACCGCTCACAGTTGCAGCAGCACTGATGTGGTAGCTCAAATGTGTATGGCTCCTCTTTGCTCTCAGAGATCTCAATGGTACTTTTCAATGGAAGGACACAAAAGACTGCAGATTCAAGAGACCGTGACAGAAAACGCAGACAATGTGAAAACAGACCTAGCACAAATATCATTGGTTGTAACACATCCAAGGATTTCTCTACTGTAAGAGCACCAAATCATGCCCTGCTGTAGTGTGTCAAGCTGGACTTACCTCATGAATCTCGGAATGCCTTAATTCACACCCAGAATTAACCATTTCCCATTTCAAAAAATTATTTGTCTGATTTTGCCAAATAAAGTTGCCTGCACCTGAAGAAAATTATGCACATCTGAATTAGGCTTTTCATTCCCCAAAGCCACGGATTGGACACAGACCTGGTAATACAATCACTTCCCCCTCTGAATTAGGCTCTTTCATACTACAGGAAGTCCTAGCATCCACACTGAAAAAAGGTGCCACCTCCTGCAATTCCTTTTAGCTAGTGAAAAAGAGTCAAGAATGCCCAGAGACCCCCAAACTAGTGTTCATATTGGGTTAAATTCAGTGTTCTGGTCCTCATTTGCAGGGTAATCTCAGCCAGTATGGTCATGACCTCCAGCGAGAGCTATGTTATACTGGAACAATGGATCTGTCAGCCTCCTGAGTGAAAGGGGTGTGTGCAAAGGACAAAGGTTTCTCAGCAGCTGGCTCATGAATCTGGAGTTCCTGCCTGGAAGGGATCAGGATGATTAAAAAACTCAGCACCTTCCAAGCAAAATGGAAAACCCACTTCATTGCTTTGCTCTTCCCACAAATGCTCTTCATGAAAAAATAAATTAAGTCCAGTCCCTGCTGCCTCGAAAGAAGAAAGAAACATTATTTGTGGGAAGAAAATGGCTAAGCTCTTTCTGTCTGTATATTTGGTATAATTTGGAGTATCCTGCAAAGGCTGGTACCTCGTTGGGTGGAAGAGATACAAACTGTAAAAGGATTCAAAGAAATTTATTTGCATAATGACCATCTTTTTCTAATCCTTCATTGTTCTGATCAGAATTCCTGCCTTACTCCAGGCTTGATCAGCCTCAGAGCTAAACAGGCCAGCAGCCCACTCCATGTGAGAGAGACTCCAGGGTTTTGTGCTCTTGTTTGAGAAGTATTAGCACTGATGTTCCTCCATTTCTAAGTCCCAACCCACCATCACTTTGGTTGATGCTGTTTCCATTAGGAGAGCCTATTGGTTTTCTTTCTTGTAACCATCTTGGCACTGTATTTGGTAATCAGTACTCGGCACTGATGAGGCTGCACCTCGAATACTGTGTTCAGTTTTAGGCTCCTCACTACAGAAAAGACATTGAGGTACTAAAGTGCATCCAGAGAAGGACCATGAAGCTGGTGAAAGGTCTTATAAGGGGAACTGAGGAAACTGGGGTTGTTTAGTCTGGAGAAAATGAGACTGAGAGGAAACCTGACTGCTCTCTACAACTACCTGAAAGGAGCTTGTAGCAAGGTGGTTGTTAGTTTCTTTTCCCAAGTAGCAAGTGATAGGACAAGAGGAAATGGCCTCAAGTTGCATCAGCTGACATTTAGACCCGATATTAGGAAAACTTTCTTCATTGAAAGGCTTATTGAGTACTGGCACAGGCTGCTCAGAGAAGTGGTTGAGTCACCATCCCTGGGGGTTTTTAAAAGGTGTAGGTGATTAGGGACATAGTTTAGCAGTGGACTTGGCAATGCTGTGTTTACAGTTGGATTTCATGATCTTAAAGGTCTTTTCCAACTTAAACTGTCCTGTGATTATAGGGTGCTATGATTCTATACTCATTTCAAAGCATAACACCTCTTTTAATGACAGCCCATGTTAGCTGTATTCTTCTAATGCTTGTTTGTCTGCAGGAGCTATGCAGTCCTATACATGGTCACTCACCTACACTGTGACAACAGCTGCTGGGTCACCTGCTGAAAATTCCCAACAGCTGCCCTGCATGAGAAGTCCACATGTACCATCATCATCTGTCACACACCGGATACCTGTCTATCCCCACAGAGAAGAACACGGGTAAGTCACTTCCCAATGCCTCGAGTTTTTGTGGGTTTTGAATGAAGCTGTGTTTAGGGATTTTTTGGAAATGCAGTGAAAACTGCATTGCAAACATGCGGGCATCATTATTCTTTGGCTGTTGTTATTATCATATGATTATATTCTGTCTCTGTTTTAGAATCTCATGTAATTCTATTTAAAAACACATTAGGCCTGAAGAATATTTTATAAAAGACAAAGCTTCAATAGATTTCTTCTCTGATCCCTATTTTCCTGTGCTGTGTACTATCCCAAGGGCTAGATATGCCCAAAGAACTATCCTACTTTACCACATCTCAGGTGAGGTGATCCTTCTCCACTGTTCAGTACTACTGAGACCACATCTGGAGCAGTGGTTACAATTCTGTGCTCCCCAATATAAGAAAGACACAAGGATACTGGAGTGAATACAGAAAATGGCCATTTAGATGATTACAGGACTGGATCATCTGTCATACAAAAAGAAGCTGAGAGAGCTGGGATTGTTTAGCTTCAGGGAGAAAAGGCTCAGGAAGGGTCTTATCAATGTGGATAAATATCTGGTGGGAAGTGTAAAGAAGACAGACGCAAACTCTCCTCAGTGGTATCCAGTTACAGACAAGGGACAATGGAAAAAATTGAAACTGAAGAAACTATGTTTAAAAAAAAGCAAAAAAACCTAATAAATTGTTTTACTGTAAGAGTGATCAACACTGGAACAGGTTGCCCAGAGAGGCTGTAGCGTCTCCATCCTTGCTGATGTTCAAACCTCATCTAGTTATGAAACTGGTCAGCCTGCTCTAGCGGACCCTGCTTTGAGCAGGGGAGTTAGATGAAACAATCTCCAGAGGTCTCTCCCAACCGCAATGATTCTATGACTACTGTTAAACCTGCAAATCAAAAATGTCCAAAGTTTGGAAAAATAACCACATTTTCACCGTAATATAATCCCTTTCCATCACCAAAATTTGCTCTCAGTAAAAAAAATATATTTACAGTAAAAGTTTATGTAAAATTATTTGATCCTGGAAAACTTGAGAAACTCAGACTAAGACTCACATTGGTCTTTTCATCAAGCAACACTTTTCTGTGCCATCCTCATTTGAGTAAGTGTATAAAGCATAACTAAAAAGAACAATCACAAAATAATCAATGGAGAAGAGCCAGGCACATAGCAAGATCAGCAAGTGCCCAGATGCTGACATAAAGCAAGACATTCAAAAGACTTTACATAATTCCTCAGTCTCCTTTCCTACTCATTACACTTGCAGAAGTGCTTTTCCCATGTGGAAGATTGTATACTGTTTGGCAGGGTGACGGTAGATTAATTTGAACCCTGCAACTCCTTTCCTCTTGGGTGTGGACAGATTTAGATTTGTGTTGGAAAGTCACTGCTGATCCCTTCCTGCAAAAAGCTGGATATGGAGAGATGGAACTTCTCTCCTATCCAACAGTATGACTACTTGGTGGAGGCAGAAATAGGGCAGCAGGGAGGTTCAGGAGCTAACAAGATGCAAGGATTGGAACAGACCATAGTCAGATAGTGAATATATATATAAATATATATGTGCATACACACATGAAACTTCATTGTTACTAAAGGACTATCTCACCTTTGATAGGTGATTTGAGGAAACACATTATCTGGGTGAATTCACTTTTCTGAAAGGCACCAAAGATTTCTATTATCCTCCTTCTTTTTGCCATTCCATTTTATGTGTGACACACGGAGAGAAGAATTTTTGGTGATGCTTCTAAACATTTCAGTAATATTTGCCTTCTTCACTGGAATTGACTCTGTCAGCTCAGAAGCGTGGTGCCTCTGAATCCGTGTTTACATGGCTTCTACCACAATGATTTCCTGATCTAATTTGGTCTTTATATAGTACTATTAAAAATCTTTTTGATCATTACAATTAGTGTTTATTTTGTATCTACAGCAAAATCAACATATTGGTATTTCGGTTTTTATATGATTTGAGTATAACGTGACAGGCTATAGAGATATGTTCCTGAAGGAATCCACA
Organism: Dromococcyx pavoninus; assembly: GCA_033558185.1. Taxonomy (NCBI): domain Eukaryota; kingdom Metazoa; phylum Chordata; class Aves; order Cuculiformes; family Neomorphidae; genus Dromococcyx; species Dromococcyx pavoninus. The sequence continues at coordinate 1,102,416 of JAUMJL010000209.1, forward strand.
GTGATATTCTCCACACACGTGGAGTCTCAGGACTGTAAATAGAAGATCTGTGGTATTAATAGAGGAAAATATCCTTATATCTAATTGGAATTTCCCTTGTTCCATCTTGTGTCTGTTACATCTCACGCTATCACTGTAACTTTGAGAAGAGTTTGACTCTAGCTGCTGCATATCCTCCTGTTAAATAGTTGTAGATCAACCCTTTTTCTCTCTTCTTAAGACTGGACAAACCCAGTTCTCTTCCTGTAAGTCATGCGCTTCAGTCCCCTGTCTGTCTCGATGGCCCTTCACTAGACTCACTCCAGCATGTTAGCATCCTTTCTATAGAGGAGAGCCAAAACCAGGACACGATACTGCAGATGTGGTCCTTACAAGTACCAAATAGAGAGCAATAATGAGTTTTTTGGGCCTGCTGTCTACACTCCTGCTAATACAGCCCGGTACATAGCTGGTCATCTTTGTTGAAAGGACGTGCTGGTGACTCATGTTCAACTTTTTGTCCACCAGAGCTCGCAGGCAATTTTCAGCAAGGCTTCTTTCTCTCCAAATGGCCCCAACCTGTACCACTGCAGGAGTTGCACCATCCCAAATGCAGGACTTTGCATTATTTTCTGTACAATAAATTGCCCCTTCTTTCTGAATTATAGCTGCTAGACTCTAGAGTAACTGCTAGTTCCCAGCTGGACTTGCCCAAAGACATGCCATCTGAGTATTATCCCCACTACTCAATGACTATAGATGTGGTTCAGCAGTCACTGTAGGACATGGTACTTGCCAGAAAATATTTTTGTTGGATTTTTCTGGTGTGTTTTCTTCTTGGGGACTTTCAGGGCTCCTCAGCCAAGCACTTTCAGACACGCAAGAGAACACTAGCCTTGAAGGAGCATGGTCATCTCCTTCGCACGTCCTCAGTGCTCTCTTTCCTGAAGTTGAAGAGAGAAAGAGGGAGTTTCCTAGACCAAAAGTACACAACAGAGACAAGGATAGGAAACTTCATAATTTCACGTTCTAGTGAATTAAAGTGCTAAATTTTAGCTGAAAGTGATGACTGTTTGAATGAAGGAGACAAGATCAATAGCTTCCAGGCTAGGACATAGCATCCTTAATGACTGGAGAAAGCATGAAGTGCAAACACTGCTGTACAGGACTTGAGGGTCCAAGGGCACCCCAGACTGCAGGACAGACAAGATAAATGAGCATCTCCTTCAAGCAGAGAAAGCTGCACCATGAATGTCAGGCTTATGCAGACTGCCAAAAACTTCCATTACAGATCTTACTGACCAGTCTATTATATTGAAGGAATTAAAACACAAGATATCTGCCTACCACAAGCAGAGTGCAACAGCTCCAAACACAGCCATTCCTCTCTTCCTGACCCTGCAAAGAGAGACTATCAAAGTCACATCACGCAGACACCAGCTTGTCTGAGTTAGGTTATGAAACCATTCACATTTACAGCGCTCAGCTGTAACAATAATAAGAAAAGAGAAAGACACTTTCTCCTTAGAAAGTGCACAAATGAGTCTGCATTTTAAAACTAGTCAGAGAAACATGCTGAGTCTCGATTTGTTGCTGTCTGAACATATCATTTCACTAAGTGATATCTGCTTCCCATCTGACCTGGGAAGTCTCTTTTTCTAAAAGGTTATTTAAAATATCACTCTCTTACGCAAGATGTATGTTTCAAAAGTTATAGAGTTATTAGTGTCAATACAACTATTATGCAAACTAACTAACCTTTTTAAATGGGTTTTAGATACACGGGAAGTTACAACTACGGTAGCTACAGCAACCAGCATCCCCATCCAATGCAGAGTCAGTATCCATCCTTACCACATGATACCGCTATTTCTGGACCACTTCACTACTCAGCTTACCATAGAAGCTCTTCACAAGTAAGTTGGATTTATTACTTGACAATGCTTGCTATAACTTTTTAAGTAAAGTTTTGCTTGTAAATTTCTTATCACCATATGAGCCGTCTGAATTGATAAGCTGTCATCAGTGTAGTCATTGATGGCCCCTAATTTTTTTCTTTTCTAACATTACCCAGATATCTTTTCATTTTGGTGAAGATTCTTTTATCAGAAGTAGTTTTAGATCGTACTAACCTCTAAAATCCAGCAGTCTGGTTCATAAAATTGTTTCTGTGTTAAGAGTAGCCAAACCAAAAATTAATATCATTAGTTGTGTACTACTTATGTGTTTGGAACAGGAAGAGATTCCTAACAAGAAATAAAAGTGTTTTCATATGGTTAAAGAAGATACAGAGACCAAAGTGAATTCTTCTGGGGTCTCTGCTTTTGAGAACACATGCGTTTAGGAATCTGCAAAAAATCTTGAGTTCTGAATAAGTTTGAATACCATCAGGATGCCACTGCAAAGAGGTTGTTTAATCTGCATGCCACAGCCTGCTACTATAATGCTGAGAAATTGTCAGTAACTATTTCAGGACTATTTCATTTCACAAAATTGAGTCAACAGAAACCAGCACAGATTAAGTGGGAAGATGGTATTTGGCAACAGTTCTGCTGCTTTATTACATCAATTAAACTGGTGCTTCCCCAGTGTAGGAAGTTGCTCACTGGAAGAGTTGCAAAAGGCAGGAGTTCATGGCACTGGGATATTCCACCCACATGACACCTCTTATGCTGTATTTACTGGAAAGTTATACAGGTATATTAGGGACCACCATGCTTAACTACCGTCACTGAACTGGAACAGTTTCACACCAGATGAAAAGATGTGAATTTGACAGTGCTTTGGACTAGAACACAAGAATCCTGCATCTCGTTCTGGTCTGTGACATCAGTCTTGCCAGGTGATCACAGAGTAGTAATTTCTCTTTTTTATGTCTCATTTTCCCTAGCTGTAAAGTAACAATAATGATAATGATCTGCTTAAAGCTTTTGGAAATCTGCTGGGCAGGTTGTCCTATATAACTCAAATACCTCATTTGGACCAGCTCAACAATGGCTCCTTGGCTTATGTAGAGAACGAGTCTGTAACTTGTCTCTTACTTGTGTAGCACCTGGTCCATCAGATTATATGAGGGTGAGGAATTGTTTGAGTGTTGTTTCAGCTGCTGTATCTTACACAGGAACAGCAAGTGAAGGTTTAAACACAGTGTCCTGTGATAGGTGTGCATACATTGGTCTTTCAGTACAGGACTTACCCTGTTACCTCGAGATTTTTTTCCAGCATGCATCGCATTCTGACTTAAAATTGACTCACCAATTTTCTCTCTCTTATTCTTTACTACAAAAAACCCACATGACTGCTAGTTCTGAATTGGTCTGTGAGGTCACAAATCTATATGTAAAATGGAGAAATAGGCTTATCCTCTATAGAATTGTCGGCACCTGCACAAGGTATTTCTTCCTAACCTCTCACAACTGTCTTTGTCACAGTGACATTAGACAGCAAAAGCTAAACAAAAAATAAATAAAGCAAAGCAAGATCAATACATTTGTACTTTACTCATGTCCTGGTTAATGTGTTAGATGAAAATAGTAATATACATTAAAATAATGCAAATATTTTTCATAGTGTCATAGGCTGTCTCTAGTGCAGATGTCAGATCATTTTTTCCTCTCTTGGTAGACCTTGAGTTGTCCTGCACACACATGAAGAACAGATACACTTTAATGATCACATTTGAGACCAAATTATTTCAATTGCATTTAACATGTTTGTTCTCATGCTGCTTGTAAACTGAGATGGAATCTCACAGAAGGACACAGCTGTAAAATGCCTGCCCTGATTATAAGTCCTTTCTTAGCTGCTTTTAACCAACAGAAGGCCATAATGTGTTGTTGCCTATGAAGCCTAATGAGATGTTAGGGAACTACTCTTTTTCTAGCAGACTTTTTGAGTGCAGCATGGCCCAAGGAATCCTAGAATCATAGACTCATAGAATGTCCTGAGTTGGAAGGAGCCCACAAGAATCATCATGTCCAACTCCTGTCCCTGCATAGGACAACCGTAAAATTCACATCATGTGTCTAAGGGCTGTTCCAGCGTTCCACCACCCTCTAAATGAAGAATCGTTTCTTAATACCCAATCTAAACTTTCCCCTGGCACATCTTCCTGCCATTCCCTCGGGTCCTATCATTGGTTGCCAGAGAGAAGAGATCAGCATCTGCTCCTCCTCCTCCCCTTGTGAGGAAGCTGTAACTGTGATGAGGTCTCCCCTCAGGAGTAGGATTCCTGAATTTCTACTCAGAAGTAGGACTCCTTGAATAGCAATAGGACTCATGACATTGCAAAATCAAAATACAGGAAGCCAAATTTGCAACGAATATATAAACAACTGCTATTATACTGAAACCAGAGGAGATGCAATGTGTATGGCTGTGGTAATAAAAATAGTTGAGAAGTGGAGACATTGACCGTTACTCTTCAAAAAGAACTCTTTGTTATAATTTACATTCAGTCCACTTTATCTAATATTCTATCATGTTCTTTGGGGTTGTGTGTAGGGATTAACTCCAAAGAACACATCTATGTGTTCTCCTCTATAAACTTGGAATCAGAGAGAGCCCTTGTCCCACAAAAGACTCTGAGCTGAAACAGTTGACATGTAATAGAGGTGGGCTTTAGGCTGCAACTCTAAATGACTTCTTTGGTCTCAAAGAATACCAAGGCCAACCTCTTCACATGGAAGCGAACAACATACTTCAGGTTTTATTAGGTCTCTTATTTTAAGGATATTTTCCATCCCATAGCAATGTACCTAAAGAAAAACAGAGGTGTTTTTGATTTTTTTGTTCATTTGTTTAGCAGAACTTTAAGATGGATCATTTCACAGATAGGATTTACAGACCATCACCAAAAAACCCCAAGTGGATTTGAAGAAAAGAAAATGGAGGGAATAGCTTTTATTTGGTGGAAGTGAGGAACGGAACAGCTGGGAAAGAGGAAGGGAATGGATGACTCTTTAAATTGTATTTGCTAAAGTGTAACATGTTGATCCCAGCCTAACAATACAATGATGGTTGCATTGTATTTATTTTAGGATGTCTTCTGTGGCTTTGTCATTGGAATCTTTGTAATGGGACTGTGCTGGGGGAGGAAGTCACACAGCTGTAGATCTTGTACTAATGTTTAGGTCTTGAAAAGTGCAAGTAGGGGTCCTAAGCCACGCTTATCTCACCTGACTAGCAGCAAATCCATGTTAGCAACAGGTCTCTGAGTCCCCCAGCATCAGAGACAGTGGTAGTTACTGATACCACTGAGGTACCATCTGTCACAACTGCATGCTCATTCATAAAAATGGTGAGAACCCTTGATGTTGTTGTTATCCCTCACCTCTGAGACAGTCTTGGAGCTTACCTTGGCTCACAGAGGAATGTGATCACTGTCTTGTGACTTTGGGCTAAACAGACATTTTGATAATTAGGTCATAGTTTTAGTAAGATCAGTGACTCTCAGATGGACAAGAAGGCAAATAAGTGTAGAAGGGGGCTTGTAAAAATTCTTTAGAGGGGAGTAAATGTTCTGATGAAGTAATATCTGCAGCTCCTAACCCAACATGGGCCAAAAAAATGGTTCCTTCTGGCAGTGTAGGCTGACCAGTTCCCACTGATGGCTAAGAGTCTTTTTCATGATAGGGACAGTCTGTTCAAACTTTGGTCTTAATTGGAATTATTTTTTTTCATTATTTCACCAGCATCTGTGAATAGTTCTCAGAACAGTAGCTTCCTTGTAACTTCAGGCCTGCTTGCTCCTTTCTTGACTTGGCTTACTGGCCAGGAGCCTGGCACACAAATAAAGAAAATTGTTCTATAAATTGATTTGTCACTATCCTTAGTTCTCTAAGCCATAGTGCAGAAATGCACACAATCACATGGTGCTATTCCATCATCATATGGAAGGGGACTGTGTAATGTGTGTACATAAACACATCTCTACTGATTTATGTTTTGTAAGTTGTGCGGTTTTAGGTAATAGATAACAACTGTCTAAAAGCCTCTGGGTGTTCCTATCAACCTGTGTCAAGTTCAGCAGAGAGCTACCTGCTTCAAAGATCATAGAATCATAGAATGGTTTGGGTTGGAAGGGACCTTAAAGATCATTCAGTTCCAAACCCCCCAGCCACAGGCAGGGACACCTCCCAACAGAAAAGGACACTCAAAGCCCTGTCCAACCTGGCCTTGAACACTTCCAGGGAGGGAGCACCCACAGCTTCCCTGGGAAACATGTGACAGTGTCTCAACCACCCATCCTGTATTGAAACTGCAGATTGCCCTGAACCAGGACTAGGACCTTGCACTTGGCCTTGCTGAACCTCATGAGGTTCACACAGGCCCATTTCTCCAGCTTGTCCAGGTCCCTCTGGATGACATCCTGTCCTTCGGATGTGACCACTGCCCCACTCAGCTTGGTGTCATAGGCAAACTTGCTGAGAGTGCACTTGATCTCACTGTCTATGTCATTGAGGAAAATATTAAATAGCACTGGTCCCAGGACAGACCCCTAAGGGACACCACGTGTCACGGATCTCCATCTGCACATTGAGCCATTGACCACTACTCTCTGAATAAAAAAAAATGGATGAAATAAAAAAGATAGCCCCTTCACAGTGTAATCCAGCTCTACAATGTACGTGTGACTGGCTTTTCATCACAGCTTTTGTCTGCGAGTTTCACCCTGACTGGACAGGTCTTAATCTTCTTTCAGGCTATCCATAAATATTTTAATTCTTATCATTCCATCTCTTCCTTAAACACAAAGTAATTCAAGCTGCAGTCATTTTTTTGTTTCTAAATCACAAGGATAACACTTTTAGTAGGAAAAGTGACTACAGAAATCTGCAGCAATATCTATTTCTATATTTTAATATATCTGGTAACCTATGAAGATGCACATCATATGAATGTGAATCACTGTACGTGCAGTACAAAAAATGGTAAACCTGCAATGTATGTGTAAGTACTCTAATACATGGCTGTAGTGAATCATATTTAGGTCCATTTATACAGGTCCTATCTCCAGCAATGGCTGGAAATGGATGTATGGATGGGTTGCATGAAACATATTCTTTTGTTAATTTTAAGCTTGCTATCTCATAATTGCATTGGGTGCACTATGTTTTTTAGGTGATGAGACATAGGGAATATTCATTCCCTATTCATCTACTCTTGCCACTTGAGACATTCTAGATTTGCATCATTCACGTCACCTCCTTCCTCTCATCTCTTTTCCAGACTTTATAGTGATAATCTGTTTACTTTCTCAGAATGTCATGGATGCTCTATACACAGGAGTTATCTAAGGACTGCAGGGCAGGTCTGGGAGGGCATTTGAACGCCCTGTTCTCTCAACTGTGCTGAACCAGGAACCTGCTGGAGTTGCAGCTCCTCTCCAGCCTTACTCTGCAAACCTGATCTCAGAAGACATAGGAAGGATTCAGTCAAGAAGCTGCCAGATCAGCCCTTAGATCTGAAAAGCACTTCTAGATACCATAATGCACACAGTCTCATTTTACCTGTTTTTCCTTTGCACTTCTAAGATGGGGCAACCACCTCCAGATGGTGAATCTCTACTTAACAGAGAGCCATAGCAGCGCCATAGCAGCGTTTTCCCTTTTGTTCTTTGAGACACAGTTTTCACCTTAAAGACAAGTATTTTTTTTGTTGCTTCTTTTAAGCTATCCTCTGTGGCTTTCAGGAACATAGCTTGGGTCCTCAAGAAGCACTTAGAGATCTTTTCCAGCCTTAATGATTCTATGATTCTATGGGTTTTGTTACAGTTAAGGAGCCAAAGAAATTCTCTCTCAGACATAGTTTAGTGTTCATTCACCTTGGTCCCTCTATACCACACATACCAAAAAAAAGGGAAGAAGTTCTTTTTTCCCTCAACACACAGAGTATAAGCTCCTGGCTGTACCAACGTAGTAAGAATAATATACCCTTCCCAATAATGACTCTGTCGTTAAACACTTAGGAATGACAGAAAGAAAAAAATACTGTCCAAATCCTACCCATGCAACAAGAATCATTGTTCCTAACTGTATGGCTTCAAAATGGACTTGAGATCGTTAGAACATAATTGAAAAAATTATGTATGGAATGCAATGGGAAACAGATATTTTTAATTCTTTTTGAATAATTACAAATAACATTTTCATAAGGTTCCAAATGCCACTCCCAAACTACTAAAATCACCTAGATGGGCCTGGATATTTCACCCAACCTGTTTGACAGGCTAATAATAAACTTTGATCTGTAGAGAAAAGGATTGATTATGGCTTTTTTTTTAGCTTTTAAGCATATTTTTATGAAGTGAATTTATAGCTGTTTCTTCTCAATCACTGTTATTTCTGGCATGAGTTATTTGTAAAGTCCTAAAGTAGTGGCTAACATGCAACATCAACTTACAGCATTCTGCAAAAGGATGAGCTAATGCAATGTAAAGTCAGAGCCACATTCATAAGGAAAATATTTTGCTGTTTGGACAGAGACACCTTTCACCTCCGTGCATAATCAGTCAGTGGGTTGAGGATAAGAATAAAGGGATTACTCTCCATCCTCACACTGCAGGAACTCAGACTTCACTTCATGGAGGACATACTTAGTGTTATATTTTCTAAAATAATGCAAAAAAAAAATTGAATTAATTTTACATTTTTGGGCAAGGCTTTATCAATAATCTGCTCGAAGTCTCCCAGACTTAAAGGGCTTCTTGTCTAGGTCCAACGGCAGCAGTAGCAGTAAGTGTGAGTTAACCCAGAAAATCGTAATTTCCTGTCAAGAACCCTCCAACAAATGTCGCTTTTATATCTGGCAAAGATCACTAGGCCCCAGTGTTTTGAGTTCAGCATGCTTAAGCACTCTTCATTAAACCGGACGTAGAGTGTGAAAGGTGATTCAGGCAGCATGGGCAGGCATCCGCCCAGATGGCTACGCTTTGGACACTCCAACAAGGCTGAATGGATGCTTCATTGGGTGAGTTAATAGTCAGGCAGGGGCCAATGAGTACTTTAAAAATATTGTCTTTCAATAGTCTCTTCACTGTAGGGAAAAAGAAGTCACTGAGTCATTTGCGATTAGCTGACCTACCATTACAAAACTTTCCATCTCGCATTCAGTCATAACAGAATTTATTGTAAAATACTAGATATTTAGAGTCCATGTTATTTTCAAGCAATTATTCTTTATACATTCATGACACACTCATAAACACAGCTGCACTGGGTGCGCCTGATGAATAGGAAAAGCAGCACACTGTATCCTGTCCCCTCATGCAGAGCCATCAGCCCTGCCTTCTTAGGGAGCCTTAGCGTGGCCTCTTGACAGCAGATAGGAAGAGGATTCCTTTCCTTTTCAGTGCATCACAAAGTTCATTCTGGGAGCCAAGGTTTCAAACCCAAACAGCTTGGGGTTTGTGTGTCCAAACTACCTAAGAGAAATTATGTGGCTTCCCCACATAATGCCATGTACAACCAGGAGAACCAGCACGATATTCCTGCACAATATTCCCAGGGTTGACTTTGTTTCTCTTTCTCCTAGATGAAAGTTTTGCAGTCTACAGATTATTGGCAGTAAATTACAGTGGCTGAAGCCAGGACTGTCTCTTGGCATTTGTGTGCAAGTGATTCCCTGTTATAAGTCACAATCTCAGGTTCACAACCTCAAAGGAATATTCCACTGTGTCAGGATGGCAAAGGATTCTGTTATGGTTCACAACAGAGTAGATAAATTATCACACTGGGAAGAAAATGAGATAATCATTGGTATATTCTAGACAAAAGTCTAGAATAATCTCATCTAAGTATATTCGTTAATATAGGAATCTCTACCGACTTCAGGTTTAGATCAATGGGTAATAAAGGCAAAGACCGTGCTATTTAGCATCAAGTAAAACACTACTGAAGACAAAGAATGTTTCTAGCTTGGCCTATGTCTTGCAGCTCCACAGGTGATACATAGACAAGAATAAGTTCATTTTTTTTTCCCAATGATACATCCTGGTCCTGACTCCTACCATCAAAAAGCATTTTGTGGAGTCATTCATGGGACATTTGAGATCAGCCACAAAAAACAATTTATGGCTTTGACAGCTATGGAAAAGGGAATGTTACTTAACTTGAGCCAACCTAATCAATAGAGTGCATCATGTAGCAGAAGGAAGAAAAGAACCATCTTCTGAGGACTGCTCATCTTCTGTCTTAAACATATTTTTCAAGGTTTGGTAAGTTCTTCCAGCGGCTGTAGATAAAGCACAGATGACTCACTTCTATGAGATGCCTTACTTTTTGATAACTAAAGTTAGCTGAGATTAATTCAACTCTGAAAATAGAATGGTTTCCTTCGTATTCATTATGGTAAGAGCTTTGTTCATGATGTTCATGTGAAGGCAGTCAGCAGGCATTAGCATGAAAATGACTTTCATGTATTGCAAGTACAGACATGGAAAGCTGCATCCTAAATATATTAGCTCCCAAACATTAATAATATGATAATTGTCTAACTTCAACTTTTCTGGGACCTCCTATATTGACTGTCTACAACTACCTGAAAGGAGGTTGTAGTGAGGTGGGTGTTGGTCTCTTCTCCCAAGTGATAGGCAAGAGAGGGAATGGCCTCAGGTTGTGCCAGGGGAGGTTCGGATTAGACAGTAGGAAAAATTTCTTCACTGAAAGGGCTGTCAGGCACTGGCACAGCTGTCCAGGGAGTTGGTTGAGTCACCATCTTTGGAGGTACTTAAAAGACAGGTAGATGAATTTCCCAGGGATATGATTCAGTAGTGGATGTTTACGGTTGGACTTGATGATCTCAAAGCTCTTTTCCAACCAAGTGATTCTAGGATTCTGTGACTTAGAATACTTGTAGATTGGTTGTCTTTTGATAGTGTCCTCTCCTTAGTTAAGGAGTTAAAGGAGGGAACCATAATCCTAAATTCAAATCACTTCATTTAAACCTTCAAAGCTTGAGTCTGATTGCTGCTGGGTGCTGACAGTTCTTGTCTTCAGCAAAAGCTTCTTCTGGGAAGCCAACAAGTCTGGAAACTTGATTATTCTGCAAAGGAATATAAGTCTTTCTGCCATCAGTATCTAAGCGCTGCTGAATTTTTCTACTGAAAAGCCTTTATTTGGGATGAAGATGGAAATCTATATGATTTCGTACAGACTTGTTGCCAGTGTTGCCAATACAGCTTATTCTGATAGCAGTACTATTGGAAGCGTTGACATTCCAGTACGATGCTGCCATTTATCAGCCTGTTTCAGCAGCTGATTGCACAGGTAAATCCAGTCTTTGTGGTGATAGGAAGTAAATGCTAAATAATGCATCATACAGCTTTGATGTTTCCCCTCTCATCTGCTAACCAGCCTGTCTCCCCAGGACACTGCAGAATATGCTAAATCACTAACTACAGAGTGTTGGTCAAAAATAGTCTTCTCTTTCTCCTCTCTGATTAGGAATAGCCAGCCTGAGGCTTTTGAGCTACCTGAGGCTGGTGAACTGTTCGAATACGTTTGCCAAGGCAGGGCTGCCTTCCTGGCTGTGGTCTGGAGAGAGTCAGCAGAAACTCCTCATGGAGGCATTGCTGTAATTACCTTGGAGACCACTTATACAACTGATTAACCCCAGCCCCATCCGGCAGTGGAGTAATGTAACGAGCCTTTGTGAATCACTGCCATCTCCCTCCTAGGAACAAATATGGTAGCTCTTCTCTCCCTGATCCTCCAACATATGGAGAAAGGGGGTTTACAATACTCAGTCATATAAAATTTTGGCATGGAGCTTGCAACATTTGTAAGCATCAGCAGTAGTGACAGTCCTACTTTGGTGACAACTTTCTAGTTAGGGAAACATCATGGTGTCAAAAAACCAAGATTGTGAAATTTATAACACTATTTGTCAAAAAGGTACAGCCCCATGTGTACATTTGTATGTTAAATGCAGAAGCTCTGAAGATACTTGCTCTGAAGATACTTGGCTGCTCAAGGTGAAGAGCAATCCTAACCATCTTTGTGATGCAAATAGATAGCAGGAAGACAAAACAAGGAGAGCTGTTTCTTAGGCACAGCGCAGAGATTATCCACTCCTGTAAGGCAGGCAATGAGATAAACACATGTTAAGCAAGCACTCATAAGCCCAGTTTACTTTCTGTTGCTGGGCAGCCTGTGGCTATAGAAGGTAAAAGCTGTTCTGTTTTCCTACGTATCCTATCCTGCGCACATCTTCTCCTTAGTGGGAGGCATTTGTCGAACTTTGATTTCTAGTTTCCAACTGTCACTGTGAACAACTGGGGAATCGAGAGATTCTTCTGCCTGCCTCTTTTCATAAGTGCTCCAATTAGCTGATAGCTCTGAGGCCAGACCATACTATTTTTCTGCAGAAACTGGAAGGATGGCTTGTGAACATTTAAAAAGGAAGACACTTATCCAGTAGTAAAGATTTTTTGCTCTTCTCCCTCAAAAACTCAGTTGAGTGAGAAGGAGTTGGGACATTTTGTACTCTTTTTTTTTTTACTGAATAGTAAGTTTCCAAGTATAAGCTGTGAGAAAAAGATTGCATTACTTCAATTATTTTTTTCCTTCCAGATACACCTGCCAGTACGTAGCTCTTTGATAAACTAATTCAATATTTAAATGCAGTGACTGCTTTGCAAGACTTTCCCTGACACTTCGGTTTGACTGCAGACATGAGTTATCTGACATTCTACCTTCCATATGTTACCCAGTGTTGAAGTCCTGCTGATTCATATGATTTTGGTTTTGTTAAAGACAGAGTTGATGCTACTAGCCCTTTATTTGAAAATTAAGTATGTGGTAGATAATTCTTTAATTTGTTTTTCTTTTTTTTTATTGTAGTACCCTTTTAACAGCCCAACATCAAGAATGGAGCCCTGTTTGATGAGCAGCACTCCAAGGCTGCATCCCACACCAGTGACTCCTCGCTGGCCGGAGGTCCCGGCCGCAAACTCCTGCTACACGAGCCCATCCATGCACTCCTCAAGATATGGAAATTCTAGTGACATGTACACCCCCTTGACTACACGCAGAAATTCTGAATATGAGCACATGCAACACTTTCCTGGCTTTGCCTACATCAATGGGGAAGCCACCACAGGTTGGGCTAAATGAAGATGACTGGTGTCGGCCAAGCCCCTACGCTTAAGAAAGTTCTAAAAACTTCACGTTATGTGGGACTTTTCATGGACCTTCTTCAAGGGAGGTGAAGATGGAAAAGATCCTGAGCAGATAAACATAGTTTATAATGTGGGCAGATTGGAGACCAGTATGACTGAATGTTCCTGTAGCCGAAAAAGATTTCTGTGCTATTCTAAACCACTTTTGGGGCCAATCTGTGCCTTTTTTTAATTCTGGCACGTGGGCCAACCCTATGTGACATCAGTTTGAGCGAGCCATTTTTGTCCCATCTCTCATTCACAAATGTTAACAAGTCTTACAAAAAAAAGTACTGGAATGGGACCTATTTATAATTTGAGTTAAAGACAAGAAATTCACCCTCAGCAAAACTCTGACAGCTGTTCTTCTTTCAAGCTCTTAATACATTCCTTAAAAAAATCTGCCAAGTCATCACTTGATCATATCGATTCCTCTGTCTGGCTCCCTAAAAGACATGGTGTTGTAGATTTCAGTTTACACCTAACTTTGTATATTGATGCACCTTTCTGTTGATCCACTAAGTTTGATTTTTACGGAAGAGAAGACATGTAGCATTTAATTACACACTGCCTTAAGTTGACTATTGTTCTTATTATATATGTATTTGTGTTAAGTTTGCACAATCTGGAAAAATCTGATTTCTCTGGTCAGTAATGACAAGGTTAAGAAGGGACTTGGGAACTGGGAAGATTTTGGATTCAGAGCCACATATGTTAAATATGATGATATGAAGCAATTATGTAAAGAAAATGACAATGCAAACATGATTATTCATTTAATTACCTATTGACAGGTATGAAAATGTTCTCTCAATTCCTTCACGTGGTGATAATTCTATATACTTCTACAAAAGCAAAATTCAAAGCTGTGCCTTTGAACTTATTCTGTACTGTGTATGTGTGGAAAAATGTATTGTATTTTGGGGAGAATTTTTCTTAGACATTTTCTGTCAGATTTGTAGCTATTTGTGAGGTTTTGTTAGATTTTATTAACATAGCTTTTTCTTCTGTATTATAAAATGCACCAAGCAATTGTGGTGGACCTATTACCCTATGGGTAAGAAATAAATAAATGGAAATATGACATCAGGCATTTTAGTAATTGTTTTGTAAATAAATTCTTTGATAGCACTCAGTGTGATTATAACCATATCTATGCCTAAAATGGACAAAAGTGTTATTTGTACAGTTGTGCAAGATATATGAGGGATTTTCACACTCAAATAAATTTCTTGAAATTAAATAGGTACCATTTAAATTTACCTAAGCACAGAAACAAACCCTAAAAATAACCCTGTATGTGATAATGTATGCTTTTACCCAATGAAAGACTTAAGAAAATAAATAACACAGCAAATGAGTAGTCCTACACCTGTGCTTTCAGCAGAAAGGGTTGAAGACTATGAACAGATTGATGGCTTTGCATTGTCTGGTTTAAGTCCTGCTGCTGTTCCTCACCCAAGCCAAAGCACTCACTGAGGCAGGTAAGATGTGCTATCTTTACAGCATCTTGTAAAAAACACTGGAACATGGCCACTGGGATATTGGAAATGAAAAAGTTATTTTTCCTTAGGTGAGTAAATAAAGTGGCAACATTCTCAGCCCTTGTATATTTAACTAGTGGGTAAAGTGGTGGGAGTTTAGGGTCTAAAGTAACTACGGGAATGAGCTGGAGATCTGCAAGGATTGAGGGAGGAAGGGTATTCCATGGCAGGTTTGACAAGTGTCCAGGTTCTTAGGCATTCAGCCAAGTTCCTGGTGTGATTTTCAGAAACATGGCAGACATTTATCTCCACCTTTATGTACCTGATGAAAATCTTATTTCCTGGCCCAGTGTCATGGAGCTTCTGAAATGCTACCCTTGTCAGCTGGAGTCATTGCCCAATATACATTTACTCTTCACTTTTATTAAGGAGAGGGGAGATCAGGCTCAGGCTAACCCATCTATTTTATTCTTACTCAAGTTACCTTCAGGCAAAACTGTCTAAACATGAAGAAAGTAAGTCATGTGAGGAAGTTTTTTTTAGTGGCTAGTCTTTAGCAGATGGAGTTTTGATGTGTTTGAGACCAAAGTCCTACTTTGTTATTGAAGATGTTTAAAACAAAGCATTGACCTATTAATTATTAACAAAACCAGAAATATCTGCCTCATTAACACTGTGAAAAGTTAGTATGGAAAAGGAAGTGTCACTAGAATAGAAAAATTCATTTTCTCTTCCCCAGTATTTTCCATTTCCAGGTACCTGATGGACTGTTGGCCATGACCTGCCATGGTCCCTCCAAGGACCAGACACATTGGTGAGACATTTGTGGGCAAAACTAACCAGAAACTCAAAGCTGGGTTTTGTCTTTTCCCTTTCCCTTTCCCTTTCCCTTTCCCTTTCCCTTTCCCTTTCCCTTTCCCTTTCCCTTTCCCTTTCCCTTTCCCTTTCCCTTTCCCTTTCCCCTTCCCTTTCCCTTTCCCTTTCTCTCTTTTTCTTCTCCTTCTCCTTCTCCTTCTCCTTCTCCTTCTCCTTCTCCTTCTCCTTCTCCTTCTCCTTCTCCTTCTCCTTCTCCTTCTCCTTCTCCTTCTCCTTTCCCTTCCCCTTCCCCTACCCCTTTTTTTGTTGCTCATTTTCTCTCTTCTCACAACTAATGCACATTTTATTGAAAATGTGATCTTTCTCATAGGCTAAAATATGTAACAAAAGATAGATAAGTGTAATATATGCAATATAATATATGGTAATATTATATATTACAGCATAACTAGCATAACATCCATAATATTTTTGAAAATATATATTTATACACAAAACTTGTATGTATGTATGCATGTAAAAATCCATTACAATTCTTCAAGATTTTTCATTACCAGGTAGAAAAAAGACTCAGCGGGGGAAGAGCAGTGAGAACTCCATTCACTAGCATGAATCCTCTTTTTGTTAGGCTACCTCTTGCTGTTAAGGTCACTGCCCTTTGACAAAAATGGCCTTTGACCTCCTCAGCCTCACAATTCTGTTGTGACTGACCCTGAAATCCATGAAATTCAGGGGCAGACATTGCTTTGGAAAGTTTAGATAAAGCTGACTAACATGGGAAGGGCTCATGGTATGCACCCATCTGAAAAGGTCTGGCAGTTCTTTGGTAGAGGATGCAATTTATTCTGTCCCCGTCTTTCACTGAAATCCTAATCCTTCATATGCTACCGAAAGTGGAAACTAAAATGCACTCACGATGAATAACAATGTGCCTTTAAAGGGCAGTAACAGTTTTCTAGTCTTTATTTTTTAGGGGTTTTAATTAAAAAAAAATTGACAATGTACAAGTAAAATAAGTGTTTTCTTGTGCTGTGAAGTAAATCTAAGCAAGCTTATTCTTCATGACAGAAATATAGATTCAACAAACAGTTTATTTTTACCGTGTTTCTCTTAAAAGTTTCACTAATATCTGCACGGACCTGACTCAGAAAATATGGTTACGCACTTTGAGCTGGATTTTGTTACTCCTTGCTGTCCAATGACTGTATTATTCTGATTTTGTATCTCAGTTCAACACATTGTGGCACAAAAACCCTAACCAGAAAATTCAGATCCTTTTCTTGGGACTGCATCTTAGTCACATAGAAGCATACGCTGACACAAGACTGGTTTCAAGACCAAGTCGGATGTGGCACTGAGTAGCCTGATCCAGTGAAATGTGTCTCTGCTCATGGTGGAGAAGTTGGAACTGGATGATCTTTAAGGTCCCTTCCAATCCAAACTATTCTATGATTATATGATTCTATGACATGTCTTAGCACCTTCAGCGCTCTTCAGACCTACCATCCAACTGTGGATGAAACCTCTGTGCCCTGTACTATTTTCCACCAAGGAGCTGATCGTTTGTGAAACAAAAGGTTTTTCTTCATGACCATGGAGCTCCTCCTGAGTTGCTGCTGAAGGAATAAATCCTTCAAGGAGAGACCAACTGCAGCCTCCTCTGAAGTTTTATTACTGATGGTTTTTGTTAACTGCCACGTATTGTTTTCTACATGTATAGTGAATTTTGATTATAGGGCACCCTGAATATGGAAATACCACAGATCTTCTCAGCTGTATTTAAATGTGAGGCCTTGCAGAGCACTTCAGAGACACAGCTTACCTTTGCTCTGTCAGTGCTGACTGTTGCCTGGCCTTGTCAGTGCATCTCACCCTCCCCTCCCACTACCCTTCCAGTAAAACGCAGAGGCAGCCAGGCTCCAGCATCTCTCCTCCCGCACCGCCCTGGCTGCTCACCCATGTCAACACCATCCAAAAAATACATCGACCCCTCTCTTAAAGGATATGGAGGCAGTTTGGGGAAGGTAGCCACGCTGTTGTTCAAGGTGGGTACAGGGAAGATTCTCCACAGAATCATAGAACCGTTAGGGTTGAAGAAGTCTTCTAAGACCATCCAGCCCAATCATCAGGTGTGCTTGGAATCAATGATCTCAAAGGTCTTTTCCAAACACAAATCCTATGATTCTATGATTCTGTGATTCTATAATTAATTCTACGATCAGCCTAAAAGGAAATGGAGAATTTTTGTGTGTTACCACCTCTCCAGTGGCTTGGATTTGAGAACAAAGGCTTTGTTCTGCTGCCAGATGTTACTCAATAACAGACTTAACGAGGAGGGCACGTGTCGAGGTTTCGTTTGATCCACAGAGCAACCCGAGCGCGCTCTTCCCGGCCGCCGTGGCTACTCGAGATTAGGAACCACGCCCCGCCCCTTCGCCTCGCCACCCCTTTCCGCCCAGCGCCGGACCGAGCAGCCGAGCGCGGACCACACCACCCATCGTCCCCCGCGACACCGCAGTCCGCGGCGCCCCAGCCCCGCCCCCTCGCTTGGCGTGCCGGGAGGCGGAGTCCTCCCACCGCCCTTCCCCGCCCGCGGGACTGGTAGCCAATAGAAGAGCTCGGGGGCGCACGCGGCCGCCCGCCAGAGCCAATAGCACGCTGCTCCTGTCGCGTCGCGTGGCGTCACGAGGGGAGGGGGAGTGGGAGGTGGGGGCGCGCCGGGGCGGTGGCTGCGGCTGCCGGTGGGGAGGGACGGGGCAGGCGGCGGGCATGGAGCTGGACGCCGTGCTGGAGGCCGTGGAGGGGAGCGGTGGCGCCGAGGCCGTGGAGCGCGTCCTGGCGCGGTACAACGAGGAGGTAACGGGCCGGAGATGGGGAGGAGGCAGGCATGTCGTCCCTCCCCAGTCGTCCCCTCCACGTGTCGTGTCGTTTCCCTTCCTCCCCCCCCGCCCCCCCCCGGCGTGTCGTGTCGTCTCGTGTCTATCCTCCCCTGTTGTACCCTCTCTTTCCATCTTGGCTATTCTCCCCTCGCCTCCCATCCTGGCTCTTCCGCCCCACTGAAAAATTGTGTAGTTCTAAAGTTTCAGAAGACCTTTGTTCAATTGCTAAATGCTTGACTTTATCTATGGCTTTACTTGAAGCTAATGTTCAGTAGTGTGGTGACAGGAATATGTGTGCCCTTTTTAATCTTCCCCGCCGATTCCCGGCTTCCCCGTCCCGGTTCCATGCCGGGAGGGGTTCACAACACCGCTTCCCCTCTCCTGCCGGAGCTCTGGCTGCTTGGCCCCCGGGCATCGCTTCAGCTGCTGCTCCCTGATGTAGCCCTAAGGGAGCGCAAAGCCAGCGGCACCGCGCGCGGCTCGAGCCGGTTGCCAGGCTTGGCCCTCCGTGCCTTCTGTCTTGTCTCTGCTTTGCACGCCTGGTGTGTGGCGTAGCAGGTTCTTGATGGTTGATGAGAAGCTTGGCATTAGCCGGCAATGGGCACTTGCAGCCCAGAAGGCCAACCTCATCCTGGGCTGCATCAAAAGAAGTATGACCAGCAGGTCGAGGGAGGTGATTCTGCTCTTCTGAGATCCCACCTGGAGTATTGTGTCCAGTTATGGAATCCCCAACATAAGAAGGATATGAAACTGTTGGAATGGGCCCAGAGGAGGGCTACAAAGATAATCGGGGGGCTGGAGCATCTCTGCTATGAGGACAGACTGAGAGAGTTTGGCTTGTTCAGCCTGAGGAAGAGACTGCTCTGGGGAGACTTTTTAGCAGCCTTCCAGTATCTGAAGGAGCTACAGGGAAGCTGGGGAGGGACTTTTTAGAAAGGCAAGAAATGATAGGATGAGGGGGAATACCTTTGAATTGGAAGAGGGAAGATTTTGATGAGACATAAGGAAGAAATGAGGGTGTAAGGCACTGGCACAGGTTGCCCGGGGAAGTTGTGGATGCCTCCTCCCTGGAAGTGTTCAAGGCCAGGGTGGATGGGGCGTTGAGCAGCTTGGTCTGGTGGGAGGTGTCCCTGCCCATGGCAGGGGGTTTGGAGCTGGATGATCTTTAAGGTATCTTTCAACCCAGACCATTCTATGAATCTCTGATTTGTGATCAAGCTGTAAAAAGAGCTATTCCACAGCGTAAGTTCACCTCAAAAGTCTCCTAACCCATCTGTAGCTCTTGGAAGAAGCTGCATGGGATAACGGCGAAGTCTCCGGGATAACTACATGGTGCACCTAGTCACCTGCCTGAAGTGCTGCCCTTTGCAGGCAGTCAGTTCTTTGTTGCCAGGACCAGCTGCCCTGTGGGAGAGAAGCCTTCGCATCACACCAGCAGCAAGTGTGTCCCTGTGTGGAGGAACAGCTGTGCAGTGGAAGGGGGCGTGGGTTACAGGGACTGCCAAACCTCACTTGATTTTTCTATGTTTCTGGCCAAGCGAAGGAAAAGAAGAGATGGTGAAAAGTAGGGCTACCACAGGTTGAGCTTTTAATGCTGATAGGTGTTAAAGAGTACCTGGTGTCTACTGCTGTTACAGTGGGATATGACTATACTGAGTCAAGAAGTGAAGAAATTTCCTCATAGTGTTGGGAAGTAGAAATTGAAGTGAAGCTAGGTATTAAGTGATTTTTCTTTTATTCTCCCCCCTCTTATATAGGGACATTTTGACACCTGGATTTTAGTAGAGCTGTACGGACCATTTCTAAAGAGCATGTCTCAACCCCTCAGATGTCTGTTCTTTGCCAAGACACTCTGAGACTGGTACCCAAATCTCTAAAGCTGGTACTGACTCAGAGTTTGGCTTTGGATGTAATTCAAATGCAGTTGTGTTGAACTATATATCTGCTGAAAGCTAGGAATCTGTTGCAGACATTCGGGTTTTTAGTTAAAGATTCCTAGCTCTATTATAAGGGGAGGAGCCAAACGAATATGGATTGGTTTATGGTTATTCTTCAGCTTTCAGGAGATGTCTTGAAGTTTGCTGTCTTATGGGCAATATGTTTTAAGTCTGGCAATGGCAGTAACTGATGTCTTCACTCAAACTTTGGCTTCTAGAAGAAGCTTAAGCAACAGTCTTGATATAGGCTGCCTTTACACATGAAGCTCAAATATAGAGATTAAGGCAGCTCCAGGGCGCTTTCTCTGAAGGACTGGTAGATCTAGAGTTCATTAGACACATCTAACTTTTGATTCTGTCTTTTATCTTCTGTCTTTACTCTCACATATGGCCCTTTGTTAAATGTATTCAGTCAAAAAACACATGCAAACATCACTTATTAATTTTGCTGTGCTGGATTTTATGCCTTCTCATCAGCTTCCCCAGATGAATTGTTTCAGCTTAGGTTGACTTCTCAAGAAGAGAGTCAGAGCTGGTGTGGTTTCTATTCTGGCATTTCAAGTCTTTAAATGAAGTTTTAGAGTTATGTGTGTAGCCAAATGCTTCTTCTGAAGTGGGATGGGAATCTTTTAATACTGTCGCAATATGACGTTTTCTTATTGTGCTTCTTGTTAAGAAGTTTGCTGTGATGTTTCTTACAGCTGTATTTCTGTGCAATGCATTGCTAACTCAGATCTATTGCCTGTGGGCCAATAAAGGCTGGGCAGAGTACTCCAGGTTCTAGATCTTTACCTGTGCCTCTTTTGGGCTATAGACTTTTCCTTAGATTTTTTTTTCAAATAACTGATTAAATATACTTAAGTTGAAGAAAAAGAATGGATTAAGCATTGTTCTAAGGTGCAGGTGGCTATAGAACAACTACAATGAGAGAATTTAATAGGTTGGTCCTTGCTCCTCTGTGCTGTCTCATTTGCAGTCATTATTCCAAATCTCTGTTCCTCCAGCGCTTGGACTCCTTACTGTCTCTACATTGCATTTGCATATAAACATTTTTGGAAATTCACAAAAGAAAAGATTGCTGTCTCCTGCTTAGTTGGTCATTGTTAAATGTTTGCTGGCTTTTGGCTGGCATTTTCATGAACTTGTTTGGCTCAGTAGCGTTATTTGCATCCCTGTAACATAAAGGAAAGGAATTATTTTCCTACCCTCCTCCAGGATCTAATTGATATTCGTAACCCTTGATGGCAGGGTAGATGTCCAAGGCCTTTCTGTGTAATTGTGAGCTTGTGACAGGAAAAAGAAGATGCCCAGCCCATGCGGTACAGTCACTCGTGAGATGTAGCAAGTTGTGTATCGAGGTTTTAATTTTTAATGGCAGAATAAATTTTGTGTCATTCAAATAGTTTTTAGCTAATAACGTACTTCAGGATACTGTCATCAAACTAGACTCAATTACTGTTGGAATTGTTTAACAGGAAATATGTAGTCATTGTTAGACCATATCTATCTTGTCTTTAACTACTCCAGAGAAACAAATACCTTGGCAATGTGTTTGAAAACTGCCGTGATATGGAAGCTGGTAGTTTTTGTAGTAAGGCTTATTTGATTTGTACTGCTGGGCAAGATTATCCTATGGTTGTTCTGGTTTGGGATCCTTTAAAGTGCAGTCAAAACTTGCAAGCAAGTACTGTTCAGGGAGGAATGGAGGAATCTTGAGTGATAAGGTGCTTGTAAAACACAAGGCTGAAGCTAACATTTTTCACCCTGTAAAGGGCTGTGTGTGAAGTTGTTGACCTGCATCAGAATGACAAGCCACAGCTAAACACTTGCTCTGCACCAGTAGTGATTATGTAATTGTAAGTTGGAGCCACCTACTGAACCTCTTGATGTTTGGTCAAATGGGAAGGACGTGAGGAATGTGGTTATGGCCTCAGCATCTAAGGCTGGTTTTAACCTGAATCCTAAAGTTTTGTAACAGTTTTGCAGGTATTACATATTCAGCAGCTGACATTCATGTAACAAATGCAAACTCTTCTTTTTTTTTTTTTCCAGAATCGGGGCATTTTCAGATTTGATCCAGCAGATGAAGACAAAAGAAAAGTAAGTAAAATGTGCTATTGAGCTGCATACCTGCTCTAGTTCATAGTATAACAAAGGAAAAGCAGTCTCTTAACTTAGCTGCCGTTGTGAAATGGTGCAATTAGTGATTATAAAGTTCCGTTTTCAATTTTGTTTCTTTAGGGCAAGAGACATGACATACCCGTTCCCCTTTTTCAGAAAGAGAAAAACAAATCTCCCTAACAAAGCCCTGTCTTGAATAAAAGTGGTAACAGAAAAGCCCATCAATAATTTTGTTGCATACAGATTAGGGGTGGGGCAGTAGAGGTGTTCTTTTCATCTGGATCAGTGATAAATGTTTTGCAATACATTTTTGCATTTTTTCAGCAGATAGGAATTTCTTGTCTATGTTAGATACAGAATATTAGAGATTAAGATGAAGGGGTAAGTACATAAGGAAACTATGGAGCTATAAGGGAGACAAAACCACAGAAGCCTGTCAATGCAAAGGTAGCTGTAATCAGCAGAATGTGTACTATGCATATTGGGTTTCCAAGATGGGAGGTGCTGGTGTATTGTATCATGAAGCTGTACAGGTGTGTCAGGGCTTAACAGGTCCCTTGAGATTCATCCACAGCCGTGCATTTAAAGGTTGGGCTGCCTTTGATTTTTATTTTATATTTGTTATTTTTAGGGCATAATATATAATGACAAGACCCTTCCTGTCTTTTCTGTAATTAGTTTTGGGGCTGATTTGCATATTCAGCAAATGTTCATTAGTGAATGAGGCTGCATGTTTCCTCTATTTCTGAAAGACACTGAAAGCTTAAAATCAGAATTGTGACATTCCTGATGGGATGGCTTGTCTTATATTGGACACACATCAATTCATTCCATGAATCTGTGGAAAAATGAAATATTTTCAGGTATTAGGTCTTTTTCTGGTAGAAATAATGGGGGAATAAGTCTCTGTCCTTTGCATTTACAAACCCGTCAGTTATGTGTATGGTGATCTTAAGTGGCAATTGTTAATTCCACAGATGACTCGAAGACCTCTTAGCTTGACTTCACTCTGGTGTGCAAGTGTGCTGTTGGCTCTCGTCAATCAAAATGAAATAAAATGTGGCCCAGAAGTCTTCCTTAATCTTCCTGTAGGATAAGTTTGTTTCACAATCCTGGGAGCTCTCTGAAAATGTCTTTCTCCGCTTTGCTTTTTGTATCTTACAGAATGGCTACTACAGACTTCATGAGATCTCCACCCCTTCTGATATATGTAGCTTTCTTGATTAGGATGTAGATATGTGTTAGATGCAGAGATATAACAGGATTTTTATGGGAAATAGCTTTAATTTATTATAGGATGTGGAAATTTGATTCGGTGTTTAAAGCTGTAGTTAAGCAATACCCAGTATGACAAATGCATAAGTATGTCTTGTAGTTTTGTAAGCTGAAGGTTTTAGAGATGTACATAGAGTCGAGTGCTGTTTTATCCAATGTTTTAAGCCTGAGGCTGTAGTTGGTTGTGGCTTCTGTCTTGCTAAGAAGTATTCTGCAAATCCTTGGTAGATTTAGTACTTGATTAGTTAAGTTCTTGACACATTTTCTGGACAAATTGTTCTTTTTATGACATGAACTTAAAGCTGAACGAAGCTCATTGAGGCGTGTTTCGGACAGTAGGCATACTGAACAATTCTATTCTAATAAAAACTTTAATTTTTAAAAATTGCCTTTTCATAGCAGTTCTTCCTTACTGGAGAAGGCATTAATCATACTTCATCAGAGTCATTTTTATAAAGGCAGCTGTTGTGTACCTATACTTGTTAATCAAAAACTGTGGCTCTTTTTCTTAGTTTGTTCTGGAGTCTTTCCTCATGCTTCTGCAGGAAACAGATAAGAAAAATACACATCTAAATAGATGCCACTGAAAAATTATGTAGTTCTAAAGTTTCAAAAGACCTTTGTACAATTGCTAAATGTTTGACTTTATGTCTTTACTTGAAGCTAATATTCAGTAGTGTGGTGACAGGACTATGTGTGCCCTTTTTAATCTGTATATTTGCTCAGTATCCTTAGCATCTGTAAAACATAAAGGATTGTCCTTTATCCTTTAGTTAAAATAAAAGTGCTTTAAATTGAAAGGTAAAACATCGCCATGCTCTTGCTAAGAGCAAACTACTGCAATTGTCACCAAAGTTAATGAGGAGTTCTCAAAGGCTTCATGATACAGCCTCATGCTATTAAACAAGTCCTTCTTTTTTGTTTAGTGACACCAAAATCCACTTGAGTTGACAGCATGCACATTTTTGCTGCTATTGCCTAAGAAGGACTGCAGTGAAAGAGCGGTCAGAGAAAGGGTCACAATCCATAAAGAAGTCATGCAGTAGGTTTGAAGTTCAAGTATGGGGGTTAATACAGAGGGACTTCAGAATTTTCTTTGGTTTCTGGTGCTGTAGGAAATTTGCCATGTAACCTGGTGAATGCAATAGATACTTCTTACCAGTCTCTTGCTGCATTTTGGGTTTGTGCGTGCCTAGGAGTAAATTTTCTTTTAGGAAATGGCCTCTTGAGTTGTGTCAGGGGAGCTTTAGATCGGGTATTAGGAAAAAAATCTTTACTGAAAGAGTGAGGAAGCATTGGAACAGGGAAATGGTGGAGTCATCCTCCCTGGAGGTATTCAAAAAGTGCGTAGCAGATGTGGCACTTAGGGATGTGGCACAGCGGTGTCTGACTGACAGTTGGACTTGATTGTAGTGGTCTTTTCCAGCCTTAATGCTTCTATGATTCAGCAAGCCTCATTGGCTTCGTTATTGCTCGTTCATGTCAATGCAAGGCTGCAGATAAAAGATCAATAGTAGCAGTGCAAGTTTTTTCTCTGCCTCATCACAAAGTCTTAGAATTATATCACAGTTGTGTCTGTAGTGTAATTGTATTGTAACATAGGTGGAACTGAGTTTTACGGTTTCTTAGGTTGGATACTGTTAGGGAGAGGACAAACCTGTATGTAAAAGTGAGGTGCTGTAAAATATGAAAGACAGTAAGATCAAAACCATGCTTTTACTGTAGAATCTGAGTAAATCAGAAAGCAAAAGTTGTTCTGCCGTAATATGACTATCAAATCATGATGCTTTAGGCTGTAAACTAATTAAACCAGCTGGGAGTTTGTAATACTGAACTCCTGGAGGATGGTAGATTGTGTCTTCTAGAAGACAGGAAGAAAGGTAATGCTATTAAGCTTGTCTATCTGGACTAGCCACAGGACTCTGGTACATCACAGGATAAAACCCTCAAGATTGTCATGTGAGCTATTCCTTGTCCTGGTTGTTCTGTTTAATGAGGTTATGTGTCTGTGCTGGCCTATGTTATGGATGCTGCGGGTATAAATCAGTTGGCAACCTGGGTTGTATTGGAAGATCTACTCAGATACTGGCAGATCAAGTTGGTGCTATTCCTTCTTGTCATATACTAATAAAAAATGAGTTTCTGAAAGCTTCTTTTCAGTTTGTCGGTGTAAACAGTATAGAAATTGCCCACCAGAGGTAAATGTGTTCTGGAATAGCCACTGAAAATTTGTCTCAACTAGCCAAGATGTTCTTGATAGTGTTTTGCTGGAAAGAGTGAGTCTTCAGAACCGCAACATTTCACAGCAGTTGGTTCTTTAGGTTCATTCTGGAATTAGCTCCAGAAAATGAGTATCTGGTAACTCGACTGGGCAGTCACCTTGGAGAGAGTTGTCAGATGTAGTGCCTCCCTCTCGATGTGGCACAGCAGGCACTTCAGCTCAAGCCTCACATGTCCTAATACGAAAGGGAAAGCTTTTTAAAGAACCGCTTTCTCATCACTTAATAGCTTTTTTCTCCACTATTCATACCTTAACAGGCCCAAGTCCTGCTTCTGACGTAGCAACACATTTGTGCTGTTTACAGACTTAAAATGGCAAGAAAATCACAGCACTATTTGTGGCTGGTAAACATCTGTCAGTAGCGATTCCCTAATTAGCCATGGCATTCCGCAACTGGAAGGAGCTACAGCACCATTTGCCTAGAGGGTAGAACAGAGAAAGTAAGTCTGTCCAAGGTAGCAATCAAGGCTGACTTTTTAAATCAGATGAAGATGCTGAGTTTAGTGGAGGACAGGGGAAAAACAGGAAGCAGCAGCCAAATGTAGGAGAATTACTCATGAGCCATACTATTACCTGAAATGGTAGAGTCTTCATGATGGACATATTTCCTCTTCAACTCCTTGTGTTTTGTCTGCTTCACCTTTTGTAGTATTTATAACATCTGGTTTCTACTCTGCTGTCTCTGGCTTATTGTGTTGGGTCAGTCCTGTAATTTAAATCTTTAAAGTTTGAGACCAGTTTTCTTGATTTACTTTCCAGGTTCGGTTTGAACATAATGGATCTAAAATTCAAGGCCTCCCTGAACAGTGGGAAGAAAGTCACCAACAGTCTTTTCCCCTGCATTGCTGAATATTTTAAAGGTGTTGTAATAGATGATGGTAAATCATATCAAATGTCTTGTGGGGCCTTTCTCTCCTAATTAAATCCATGATGTGAGGAGATTCCTTAAGGCTGTGGACTGTACTGTGTTCGAACTTTGGCAGGATGAAAGCAATAAAGAATGTTGATGGAGCAAGTTGCTGTCACCCTTTAAATCTCAGCAGAACCTCCTTATTAGATAGCACTGTTGACACTGTGACACTTACGGGAGGTCTGAAGGTTGGTGCAGCCACAAAGGCACAGAACTTTCTCCTCCCAGCAACTTTGTTGCAAGCTTTTAAAGCTCATTAGTGAGTGTCTTGTAAAAATATTAAGCTCAAGGCTCCTGTGGGCACCCTGTGTGGTATCTTAGTGTTAATTGTTATTATTGTTCCGACTTTACTGAAACCTCTTAAGGCAGTACCAGTCTGTAAGAGAAGAAAAGTAACTAAGTATCCTTCATGAATACTAAACATTTGTTCTAATTTCCTCTGGTCCTGCCCACTCCCATCCAGCATTTTTCAGTTTCTACATCTCTTAAGGTTTATGTCAAGCCAGTAAAACCCATCTCTCCTTTTAAAATCCCTTCTTTCATCACTAGGTTACAGAAGTTATAAAGGGTTCTCCCTCTCCCTCTTCAGTGGGAAGGGCAAGGAGGGCTGCTGAGAGCGCAGCTTCATGGAATTTCACCTCTCTGTGACTCTCAACTAGGTGTTTATTCCACTGGTTCTCACAACACAGATTACTCTGCATGCTCCTCACCTTACCTGTGGAGTGCTGTCTAGGCTAAGCTCTCACGTGTGTTCAAATCTGTGAATTGGACCTCTGCCATGTCAGAGCTTGCAGGCTCCTGCCAGACAAGGCCAACCTCCTGCTGTTGATATGGGAGGAACAATGAATTTTTGAAGTGAAACAGAAAAAATCCTGAAGTGTACATCTTTCCTCTCCACCCACATCTGTCCGCAAAGACTAGACGAAAATTGGGCATGACTGTTTCAGAGGAGGTAATCGTCCCATTATTCAGCACAGTTAATTATAAATGTTTTATAAACATCTTGACTTCCAAAGAAAATGAAAACTTGAAGTAACATTTCAAATACTCTTGGGCTTTCTTTCTTGCTGTCTTGGATGCTTAATTCTGAAACCTAATAGCAGAATAAAGCAATTATTTTATTCTTTTTAATGCTGCTCTTGTGAGCAGAAACAATCTGCCAATGTTCTTATTCAGCTATTCCAATTTACGCCTCTTTGCTTCTGTAATCTCTTATCTCTGACAAGCCAAAACCATAGTTTCTCTTTGGTTTTCTGCAACAGTATTTGCATAGTCTACTGAAAATATAAGAAACATGTAAAATATTTAAATTTGCTTTATATGAGATGGGCTTGTGTTTTAAGGGAAGCTTCTGAATAACTTTGAGAGCCACAGAGACTTAAGAGTTGTAAAAATTCATGTGCAGTTTATTGTGGTTACTCCTAATGTTCCTTTCATCTACCTGAAAATTTATTACAGTCTGCTATGAATCTTCATGTTCGTAGTAAAGCAGAAGGTAAATTTGAGAAATGGACAGCAGTACATATGGAGTAAACAGTAGAGTTTGGAGCATGGAGTATGCAGCCTGTTGGGGAAATACGGTTCCTTGTGAACTTTGTGTTTGATGCTGCGATTGATTTCCTTAACCATCCTTACCACTGAACAGCTGCAGAACTACGCTGAATTAAATTAAGAATGTACTTCTCTCAAACCACTAGAGACAATTTAATTAAAATTGAAACTTAAAAATTATGAAGAACGTGGATCAAGACAAAGTGAATTAGAAAGGCTTAAGCCAGTGCAGGACAAGGAAAACATGACCTGTGCCACTTAAAATGTTCATGTTCTCTTAAATAAATTATGTGCTCTGGCACATAATACTTGATGAGGTCAAATACATGGCAGATGCTGGATCACCTGTGCTAAAACAGTGAGCAAGCCCTCACTGTTAGGTCTCTGTTCTTTCCCAGCTGTTAAAGAGTGGAGAGGACTGGTGATTTTTGTAGGCAGTTCTTTTAAAGACTTGTTTTTTGTTTAAGTGAAGCCTAACAAATGTAGCTAGAGTTTCGTAAGTCTGACGTACTCATATTGCTTCCCATATGCTACTATCACTTGCTGTTCTGTCAGGGTGGATGTATTTATGCCTTGAAATACACAAAGCTAAGAACATTGACCTTGAGAAATAAGTGAAAGTGATACAAAACCAAGCACACCTCCTGTGTTCTGCTGTTGTAGAATTTCCCTTCTTGATCAACTTTTCTGGCAATTTTCTTCCTAATGTGCTCTTGCACTGAGAGAAGAGGAAAATGGGAACAACATGTATTTTCAAGTCATTTTGACAACAGGTTGGGTTTTTTCACTGGGCTTTAGTTTAACTCGATTGCTAAGAAGCATTCCTGTCCTGGTACTTAGAGCATCTATGGCATAATTCAAAACTAAAGGTACAGAAGAGAAGAGAGAAAGCATGCACTCTGTTTCTGTAGTGTTTGGCAGAACTTTTGTTGTTCACCTTTAAATTGCAGCTTCTCTAGCACTGAATAATCTGTGTCTAGATTAAATGCTGTATTCAATAAAGCAGTGTTGTTTGCTAAGATTGGAATACTTGCAGAGTGGAGACTGTGTTCTCTTGTTCCTGCTGTAATCCAAAGGCCTGTATAAGTAAAGAGAACTATCTGTCAAAGAGAAAGAAGCAAATAAAGGGAAATTGTCTCCTTTTCTCACCAAGGCATTATTCTGGTGTTGAGAAGCTACAGTAAATTCAGCTGACATAATGTAGCCAAACTTTAGTGGTCTGTGAATTGAAAAAAGTTGAATATAGGTCAAGTGTGCTTTGTAAACATCTGCAAACACAAAGAGAGGAGTTGGAAAAGGACCTGATGTGCCGGCACCCCAGGACTAAAGAACAAGATCATAAAGTACCATATTTTTCACAGGCACCTAGTATTATCAACACCTGCTAATAAGCACTTAAACAGTGCTCTACTCTACTTCAGGGAAAGTTTAGGCTTGATGTGAGGAAGAAGTTCTTTACTGAAAGGGTGATTGGCCATTGGAATGCGTTGCCCAGGGAGGTGGTGGAGTCGCCGACCCTGGAGGTGTTTAAGGGGAGATTGGATGTGGCACTGAGTGCCATGGTTTAGATGATGGTTGGTGTTAGTGTTGGGTTATAGGTTGGACTTGATGATCTCAGAGGTCCTTTCCAACCTTGTCATACTGTGATACTGTGATACTGTGATACTGTGATACTTTTCCTCCCCATCTAATTAGCCAGTAAACAAAGACGATGAAGAAAAGGGAAGCAGAGATGATGCCTTTTTGCCCAATAAGTCTGTGGCTGAGCAAGGAAGAAAACGCAGGTCTCTTGTTTCTCAGGATATTGATTTTTCTGTAGGATTGTGTTGCTTCTTAGCATCAAGCATTTATGCTATCTGGATAAAGGACCAAAATGGATTAATATTTTACTCTTCAAGACAAGATGACAAATGGGTGTCTCTGGGCTTCCTGTTTTAACATGCAATAAAATCTTAAAATGTTTTACCGTTACTCGCACTACAGCAGAGACCAAAGGAACGGTGTCTGTTGTTCTGTCATAACTTTACTATTACCATGAAAGCTGAGAATTCTTGAATTTTAGAGAATTGAATGTATTTTACAATTTAAAAAAGTTTAAAAAGACTAGAAACTCCTCTGATTCTGTGGAACAGTGTTTGAAAAACACTTCTTGCTGTAGCGTGACCGAGAAAAGTCAAACTCCCTTTTGAGACAGAACTCAAAAGAAGAAATGTTAAATTCATAGAGTAATTTAGGGGATAGCAGTAAAACCCTGAAACTAGGACAGTCCTCATGTATTTTGTGATAGGGGAGGTACCTTATTGTCTAAATTCTCTTACATGTTTTCATTTTCAACCAAATAAATAACATCTGTGTCCTTTAGTTTATGCCATACTAACGGCTTACAGGGAGGTAGAAAAAGCACCACCTAAAGAAAATTAAAAGAATAAAATTTTGTGATCACATCTTTTCCTGTTTCTCATCCCTATGTGCATCACTTCCCTCACACCATCAAGGAGAAAGCAGAGAATGTGCCGTATGGCGCTGGTTTTAGTTGTCTCCAAGGGAATTTCCTAATACGATTAATTTTGTTTCCTTGTTTCAAAGCTTTCCATGGATAACTCTTCAACTATAATCATAGAATTATTGGTGCTGGAAGGGACCATGAGGGTCATCTAGTCTAACACCCCCCCCCCCCCCTACAGTGAGGAGGGACACCTTCCACTAGATCAGGTTGCTCAAAGCCCCATCCGACCTGACCTTGAATGTTTCCAAAGATGTGACTTACAGTACCTCTCTGGGCAACCTCTTCCAGTGTTTCACCACCCTCACAGTAAAAGAGTTCTTATATCTAGTCTTAACTTCTTTTAGTTAAAAACCACCATTACACCTTGTCCTATCGCTACAGGCGTTACTAAAAAGTTTTTTCCTATCTTTCATATAAAGGCCCCTTTAAGCATTGAAAGGCCACAATAAGGTCTCCTTGTAGTCTTCTCTGCTTCAAGCTGAACAACCCCAACTCTCTCTGCCTCTCTTCATAGGGAGGTGTTCCAGGCCATTCATTGTTTTAGTGGCCCTCCTCTGGACCTATCCAATAGGTCCACATCTTTCCTGTGCTGAGGGCTCCAGAGCTGGACGCAGTATTCCAACTGGGGTCTCACCAGAGCAGAGTAGAGGGGCAGAATCACCTTCCCTCGACCTGCTGGCCATGCTTCTTTTATGCAGCCCAGGATATGGTTGGCCTTCTGGGCTGCAAGTGTACATTGCTAGCTTGTGTCCAGCTTCTCATCCACCAAGACCCCAGGTCCTTCTCGGCTGGACTGCTCTCAATCTCTTCATCCCTCTGCCTTCATCAACACTGATAAAGTTGTAAGTAGGTTACTCAATGCTTGTATTCAGGTCAGTATCCATCTTTAGTACAACTATTTAGAGTTAAGATTCTTCTCTTGCTGCATGTCACAAAGATCTGAAGCCATGAGATGATGTTTATTATAATCCTTAATTAATTTGCAAGGGTAGTCTTCAAATGTATGGAGGAAGGGTGAGGCTTCCACCTCCCGTGGCAAGCCAGTGGGAGTTTGGTGCCCTTTGGGATGTCCCCTGCAGTGCTTTTGACATTTTGCAGTGACACTTCCATAGCAGCAGGTAGGTGGGTGTAACTTATGGGAAAAAAAATCAGTCTGAATTTGGGACGATTGGTCTCTTTGTAGTCAAATGAGGTTTGGGGTTTTATCTGACTGAGGTTAAAGACCAGAGCACCAGATGCAAGAGAACAAAAATAGGTGGAAAATTCCCTTAATTTCAGTGGGTATTGATTAGATCAGATAATTTATGAAGTGATCCTTGCTATTTAAAGTCCAGGAAAAGACCTTCAGCACTGTTAATGAAAAATCAGATATATTTTCGTGCTCTGTTTATTTACTGATAAGGCTGTGTGACTGGCCCAGTATGTCTTTGAAGTGTTCGCCTTAGTTTGGGGAAGGATGGTAACTTGGCTTCTTGTGTTGTTAATACGGTCCTGCTACACCGTTCCTGAAGAGAGGGAGAGTCCAGTTAGGAATCAGCTATTGAATTTGGGTAAATGATGACAGACCGCCTTGTAGCAGCTGATGTCAACAAGGAAGACTGTAACTGCTAAGTCTAATAGAAATGTGCTTAAACACGGAGAAGAATAAACTGGCCTTTTCCCAGAGTTCTCTGAAATGTCCTTTCAGTTCTGAGCTACTCCTCAGAACCAAGCAGTCTTGGTGACTTGCTTCAGCTTGCAAAGCAAAGTTAATTGTGAGGGAAACTCTCTTAACAATAGAAACAAAATTCTTGTAAGAAGTTAAGCTGCAACAGGTAATTTGACTGTGGATCTAGACTTTTTTGGGGTAATTTTTTTGGTTCTGAGGGATTTTTTTAAAATGCTTCAAAGATGCCGGCACCTTCAGAGACATTTGGTGCAGGTCTAGCATACTGTACTCAAATTGAAGTTGTAGAGATCTGTGGGAGCAGCATTAGGTTAATGTTGAAGAGCTCTGAAAACTCTGTACTTAAGTATCTTTTTCCACATCGTTGTCTATGAAATTCCCATGGTCAGTACCTGACCACCTGAACTGGTAGTCAGATGTGATTTTTATATTGTTGCAAGTGCCTGTAATATGCTGATAAAGATTTCTCACCATTGCCTGCATGCTAGCAAGAAGTGAGATCTACTGGATTGATATAGTCAGGGCTATGGAGATGCAGTCCAGGTCTTCGTCGTCTGTGTGGACTTCACCCCGGGACAAGCATACTGGAAATCATATTGTGAATTCCTAATGCCTGACTTTGTTTACAGACTGTCTTTTAACATTATTGAGGACTAGTGTTGTTTTCTCCCTTTTTTTTCTGGAGTGTCTGTTCTAGATTTGCTTTAGGTAGAACCTTGTTTTTATCTAATTTTGGCTTTTAATTGTACACAAATTACAGCTGTTACCAAACACAGAATACTAATACTTGCATGTTGAGCTGCAATTATTTTGTTTTGGTTTCTTTTCTCCAACCCTATGGACTGAAACAACCTCAACTTTTAGTTTTGCAGGTAATGTAGGTGTGCCTGTTCTACTTTGATGTGTTTTTAAAACTTTTGCTTCTCTCTAGCCTTAGTACTCTGGCTGCTCAAGTTTTTAGTCCTGATACTGAGATAACTTGGTAACTGGCAATGCTGGAGAGCATCTGCCATTTTGACTTAATACTTTTGCTAATGTTGAGGTATTTGGATTGTATCCATGAGGAGAACTATCTTTGATGGTCCTTAGAGGTCTTTTGAAATAGTTTGTATTTTGAAGAACTAATACAAAATACGCAGTTTCTCAAATCAGCTGAAAACTCATAAGTGATACGGGAGACTTAGCAAAAGTAGTTTCCTATTGCCACCAATATTTTTATGCTAAAGTTATTCCTTTTTTTGTTTGTGTTTGCATAGAAGCTATGTGAAGGAATTCTAAACATCCTTGAAAAAGACGCAAAAACTTCATGTCAGCTTGCCTGCCTAGAGGCCCTGCGGATTCTCTCCAGGGACAAGAAGGTTTTAGTGCCTGTGACTACAAAAAGGAACATGCAGATCCTTATGAGGCTAGCAAAGCTGGACACTGTGGAAGATCCATTGGAAAGAGTATCTGAGTTTCCTGTTATGGTAGAAGCTTTAAAATGTCTCTGTAACATAATTTTTAATAGTGCTGTTGCACAGAAGCTCAGTTTGGAACTGAATCTTGCGGCTATGCTCTGCAGTCTTCTGGAAAAATGCAAGGACCAACAGTTTGTTGATGACATTAAATGCTTTGATTTGCGTCTTCTCTTCCTCTTATCACTTCTGCATACAGATATTAGATCGCAGTTGCGGCAGGAACTACAGGGGGTGCAAGTTTTGACTCAGGCTTTGGAAAATTCCCTGAGCGTAAGATGGATGGAACAGTATAAAGCGGCAGAAGATCGTGACAGGCCTCCTTTATGTTTGAAAGAGACAGATTGTGCCATTGAGGCACTAAAGGCTCTTTTTAATGTAACGCTTGACAGTTGGAATGTCCACAGCGAGGTAAGGCTTAGCTGAAGTGTTTTTTTAAATAGGTCTTGTTTAGTCTGCAAGAGTCATAAACAGCAGGTAGGGGCACAAGAGGCAGTTGCTGTCCAAGCCCCAGAGCAAGGACTTTAATACTTAACTTTTTCTACCGTAATTTTGATAGGATATAACTCTATTTTTCAAAATAACATCTAAGGTAGTATTGACATATTGCATCATAACTTCTCTGTATGCAAAATCAGTCTGAGAAAATTTGTGTCTCTGAATTTTGATTGTGCCACGTATTTCTGATCTTGGGCTTTCAAGAGGTGTTGAGTCCTTAATGCTCATTGCTTTGAACACCAAAATGACTTTGTTCTTGTTACTACTTAGGCAAAAAATTGAATCCATACATTTTCTGCGCAATGGGAGAATAGCTTGGGTTATATCATGCAAATTAGAAATGTGTATTTTCAAATAAAAATTGCAAAGAAGACTATTTCATGAGAGCCTTAGACTTCCAAAAGAAAGCAAATGCTGCTCACTAATAATTAGCTGGTTAGGAAAAACTTTTTAAGATAAGTGTATCAGACAACTGCATCTCTGGAGATTGTGGACTGTAGCAATGGAGTAATAATTAGAGCTGAGAAGTCTCCCTAGTTTTCTGTTTTTCTGGGTGTGATGATAAGCACATCGACTCTTAATTTTTAACTACTCTTAAGAAAGAGTGGTGCTGCTTTTAATATCTTTATCTCCCATCCTTCCAACACCAAGTTTGGACTCAAATGTGAGCTTTTAAGAAGAGGTCAATTACAAGAACCAAATGCACTGTCATTGTTTTGTCTTATGAATAGGTTTTATCTTGTTTTTTTTCATTATAATGTCGGATATAATTTTTTTTTTCTTAGAGAGGTGTCCCATATGTTGCATCCCTAAATTTACAAACAGAAACGATAAGGATAACTTTTTTTTCTTCAATAATTGAAGTCTGCGCTACAGCAATAGAATTATATAAGGGATCTAAACCGGTGTTGTTAACTTTTCAATGGGCATTTCAAAGATGTAGCTAAAAATATAAAGCTAAGCAGAAGTTTACAGTAGTTAAAACTGAAAAATAATTGTTCTCTTTAGTGAATTCGGCTAAACAAAAAAGACACTAATCGTAGCATTAAGGAATGTACAAACTTGAGTAAAGTCTGAAGTTTATTCTTTGCTTTAATGTCTGAAGGATACACAGACTTAGAAATCTTGAAATTTAACATAGAGTGGAGGGAAAAAATCAGAAAAGCCAATACTTCAAATTTCAAGGAAACATAAAGTGAGGGACATTTGTGTATATTACTAACCTAGACCTTATTTTCAAGTATCTTTGGCAGAGAAAGTATAGGCAAGCAATTGTTTTCAAGGTAGAAATTTGAGTGGAGAAAAATTACCAAAAGTTGAACATGTATCAGAGCTGTATGAATATTTGCAGGTTCAGAGTTCAAGAAGTATCATCTTTGTGATTAATTTCTTCTTTGTGGAGGAAATAATGTCAGGTGTTAAGTTGGAAAGCAAAGCTATGTCACCTCTTCACCTCTTGAGAAGTAAGCTCTTGAAATCTGTCTCTTCAAGTTCGTATATTCTTACAAAATATTGAGTATCTTGAGAGGTGAAAAGCCCATTTTACCACAGAAGGGAAGGCAGAAGGTGGCACGCAGTTGTGGCTTTACCTGATGAGGTTTCATGTGGTTGCTGTCTGCTGTCCCATGAGACTTCCTCCCTAAAGAGCCCAAGCATGCTGCTCTCAGGAAGATTTCCTTCAGGAGGGAATTATGGTATTAGTAACCTTTATTTATTTATTTATTTTTACTTATTTACTAATTTTTATTTGGATGGGAGTTTAAGACATTCTAGGGTAGGAAAAATTTATTTTATTTTGAGTTAAAGCGTATTTTGTAACTCTTTACTGGTTCCTAAAAGCAAGGAACCTTTAAATTAAAAGAGTGTTTCAGTAGTTGTAAACTGTAAAGTGACATTCTGCTTAACGAGTGTCCCTGTGGAAATATCAATGATCTGTAAAAAGAGTAAACAGCATGGTAATTAATGGGCTGAAGATGCAGGATTTGAAAAGATTGCAAACAGTAGACAGGATGGAAAATTAAAGGAGAGCGGAGAGGTTAGATGTGTGGGCAGAAAACTAAATGACATCCATCCTAAGGAAGAGAGGACCACTTGAAACACCAGTATTTAATGACTGGAGATGGTTTCAAAGTAGTGAAGCCAGACAAGAGCCGCAAGTGGTACAGTTGGCAGATTTGGATGCTGACGTTACAAAAGATGCATTGGGAGGCTTTGTGCTAGGTCAAACACACCAGAACATATAATGAATGTCAAGAAGGGCTATTGAAAAAAGATGAGGACAATGATACAATTAGATGCTTGCAGTTACTGGCTGGTGTACTTTGGTGTGGCTGCTGTCTGGTGGGAGACTGGAAGAGGGAATTACTTGGAGAGAGCAAAAGTAAGGCAAATAAAGTTGCTGAGAGTAGAGAAGTTATTAATGAAAAGGAGAAAAGCAATCCAGGGAACAGAAGCAAATGAATTAGAAAAAGAAACAGACTGGGTGGGAGAATAAAAGTGTTGGCAGCAAAAGGTTTAAATGAGGAGGAGGCAAATAAATTAAGAACTTATGTAATCTAAATGGAAGAAGAGGTGGCCGGGTGTAAAGGCAGGAAGGAAGATGGTGCTACATTAGGAATAGCGGTATGGTATTGAGAAAATGCTTGTAATGGGATTTTCTGCTAGTGAAGGCTCATTTAACTGGAAAAAAGTCCCCGGCAACTTTTTCAAGGCATAGTTAAAAGGTCAGTGTATGATAATTACGTTGCATTGAGCATTCAGTCAATTCTAAGGAACAGTCCTTTTATTGATAGGGGTGGATATTATGATCTAATAGGTATTTTCCATCTTTAATTTTTATTATTCTAGTGACCTGAAACCCTCACTTGCAATCTTCAAAATGAAAAAATGTCTTCATAATTTGTATTTATATAGAATGAATCTCATCAGTTTCGTTACATGGCTGCCATCCTTCGACACTGCTTATTAACCACGGGCCCTACTGAAGACAAAACTGAAGAGTTGCACAGGTTGGTAGAATTGCAGAACAAATCTAATTTGGAAGGTTTCTTTATTTTTTAAATAATAGGGAAAAACCTCCCCTGTTTGAAATCTTAAGCAACAGTGAAAACTATTAATTTTTAATAAAATACTATTAATCTTTTTAATGAAAGCTGTTTGCCTGAAATGTTGTGTAAGCATGTCCACTATTCCAGAGAGTAAGTGGCCAGCAAGTTGGGTTTTATTGATCACTGATAATGAAGGTGAGCTTTCTGAAATCTCTTTGTGTGTATCTGTAACTGAGGATGAAAATACATATAGAAGTTCTAGAGGTAGTGCAAATTGAAGTGAAGCGCAACTTCTGTTGTTTTGCAGAGAAGCTGATGAAAAAACTGCATTTTGAGATTTTTTTGTATGTAACTTTTGTGATTCTGATGGATTGGGATGGAAGTAACAAGTTGATGTTTTCTCTTCAATAGTTCTAGACTGCTTTATTAAAGCTATATGTGTCAGTTCCCTGGTAACAACCTTTATTTTTTTTTCCCAAAGATGACTGAATCATCTTGCATTTCTGGGTGCACTGGGTTTTTTCCCCCTCAGTCTTGCACCCAACTGTTTGTTGCCAATAATGCAATCAAAATCAGGAGTATTTTTAGTGAGGCGGTGATTCTCTGTTCGATGTTACAGGTTTTTTTCCATGCCATCCTTATTTTTATCCAAGTAGGTCAGCTGTTCCCAGGGTCTGACAGTGCAGTATCTTCAAACACTATCCCATGTTGTCTCTTGGCGGTGAAAGTTAGTGTTAGCATTTTCTTCTTCAGAGATGTCTGTATATCGACGTGTAGGATCTTTTGAAGATTGTCTTCTGAACCAGCAGTCTCCAGGAAGAAGGATGTAGCTTTTCACACCCAGCAATTTTGAAAGTGTTAAATGAAGTTGATTAAAATCTTGGGAAGCTCTTGGAGATCAACCGTCTTAGTAGGTGAACACTAAAATCCTACATCAGAGCCCTTCTCAGTCGGTGCAGACTAGTTTGGAATAATTTAGGATACCGCTGCAGTAGTTGCCATGACTAAAGTTAGTGCTGAGGGTGTCCTAAAAGGCAGTCAGTGTTTTCTCTTTGCTGCTGCTTATGGCGAGTGTTTTGCGCTCTCATCACCCTTTAAAGGAGGGACTGGTGGGAATAAGTTTCCTACTGCTGGGAAAATTGAACAGATTTGGATAAACTCAAGAACTACAAGAAACCAGAGTCCAGCCTTTAGCATTTAAGCTAGTACATTGCCAGCAAGACTGCCTGATATTCTGGTGAATTATTATACAGCTGATGCTCTTTCTGTGAAATCATGTCCTATTTCCTTGTCCAGGAATCTGAGTAGTCTAATCATTTTGTAAAATATATCAACCTGCTCTGCAGGCCCTTTTGGTTTTAGCTTTTGCAAACATTTGCAGATGAGATCCAAAAAGGGCTTTACATACAGAAATAGGCACCTGTTTAGGATATGCAGTATTGGTATGATTTCTGTCCTTGCTTTTTTAAGTCAGAAGGGCTGTTTGGTGTAGAGGTGGACCTTATGGACACACCAAGTCAAGGCAAGGATTCTTCGTAATTCTGAGAGGGGAAAGATATGAGGATGGTTATCACTGCCTTGTGTTGCTTTGATTGTTTCCCTTTGTCCATCAGACTCAGTATGGTACTGTGTCAGTCTTTCTGTTATGCTAGGAAAACAGCTTTCCCCTCTGTTAGCTAACTGCAGGTAGTTTGTTTAGCTCAAGTTGATAGAAGAAAATACAAGTGTAGTATTGCTGCATGTAGTATTCAATCTTGGTTTATGTCATACTCAGGGTGGGGGTTTTTTTTAACATGCTGGAAGAGCACTGCACAGGTTTTGACTTTTGTGATTCAAATATTTCAGCTGTTTTGCAGAACCTGAGTTTTGTCTTTGAATGCTACAGCATGCAATGGAAGCTGAATAATTTAATACACTTTTCCACCAATACTATTCATCACAAGGCAGCTCTGGAATAGAAGAGGTGTAGTCAGAAGTAATGCACCTGCATATCCTCAGAGGGATCAGGGACCTGGATCAGAGGGCCCCACTTGAATTACCTGATGTATTTGGTCAAGCAAAACTTTCATTCCTGATAGGAGCTTCAATAATTAACAAGTAGACTTGTCTTAACAGCCTGTAGTTGACATAGCATAGCTAAAAGAATGAGGCTGTGTTGTCATTTGGGCTGTTCAGTGTGCTGGACTCTGACTGTGTAATCTTTATTGCTAGAGATGAGGTGTGAGAGAGCAGAGCACAACTTCTCGCTCTGCTTTCCACCTGGAGCCTGTCAGTAAGGCAATTATAGAAATAATGTTAAAAATTGAATAAAATACAGGCAGTACTGAATGCAGAATAACCTTTGTGAAGTGTCAGGGAGACATGAGTATATTTTTGTACAATAGCTGATCACTTGCACTTCTCTAAGTTTGTAAATCTGTGGGATATATGATGCTTAAGTGAAGGGTTTGGACAACCTATTAAAGGACATTGTATGAACACTTCTGCTCTTAATGTGTAAGCTGAGGATTTATTTTATGTGAACATCAAGTGTTGGATCCGTGCCCTGGGCTGTGATGTGCTGATTGTCAGTGTGACTCTATTTCTAATAAGTAAGCAGAAGTTGCCTATAAAAATATCTTAACTAATTTAGTACCTGGTATTGTTGTCATTATTGTGGTTCTGTCATGTCATTACTTAACGTTTGAATATGAACAGCTTAAAGCACCACATATTAGAGTGAGTGCCATTTTTGCCTGCTAACAAGGTTTTAATCAAGGCATTCAGCAGCTCTAAATAGGCCTTTGCTTCTGAATTTGCATATCAGGAGGGGGCTGGGAGCATGAGTGGGTGGATGTCATGTCCCAGTGATTAATGATCTCTAGGATGCCGAAAAGGGGAGAGTAATATACGCAGTATTTCTACCCCCTGGAGTAGGAATGCAAACACTATTGTGCGAATCTGTGC
The DNA here is from genome assembly GCA_033558185.1 of Dromococcyx pavoninus. Lineage (NCBI taxonomy): Eukaryota > Metazoa > Chordata > Aves > Cuculiformes > Neomorphidae > Dromococcyx > Dromococcyx pavoninus. The sequence continues at coordinate 1,142,925 of JAUMJL010000209.1, forward strand.
ATAGTCACTGACTTCCTGGTAGCTGGAGAATTTCATACACTCTTCTACCACAAATAAAACTGTCAGTGGAGTGACAAAGATCAGAAAGCCGGGCTTCATTTATTGAAAAGAATAGCTCAGACACAGTGATCCAGAAAATTAATTTTGTAGGTGTTTGGGAACTTGGTTGTTTAATAAGAAGCTGGTAAAAAAGAGGACTTTTGATGAAAGGCTTGATGCCACCAAATATTTGTTGAATTTCAATCTGTTTTGTTTCTGACTATTCCTGAATTATTGGAGAGGAATAACTTCCATGATTTAAAAGACATATCTTAAACAGGAATTAGAAAGAAAACAAAAGAGAATAAGCTTTCCAAAAAGTAGAAGTTGTCTGAAATACAGTTGCTAAAAGAGCAAAAGGGAGATGGCACAATGTGGAACAGCCACCCAGGCTGATCAGACCAAAACCAGCACATTTATTAGAAATCCTGTTATGTTTGACTGCAGTGATTTGCTTTCTCTTTTTCTAATTCTTCATTAAAATTTTATTAACTATAATTTTATATTTTATAATTATAAAAACTGAGGGCAGATTCTAATTAGGTATTATTAAAAGTGTTAAATGAAATTGTTTGAAAAGCCTTTCTCTATTCTTGGAAGACTTTGCCAGTCCTTGAAACATCAGCGCTCATAGTTCCGTTCATAGCTTTGAGGTCTGCCTAAATAGTTCTGTGTATTTCTGAATATATCCATTTGTAAATTTAGCTGGACATCGGCAAATAAATAATGACAGAATTCTAATTTTTGCAGCATCTGTGTAATTAAGCCCCATATTCAGGAAGAATACAAACACCTGTCTGTATAATGAGAACAGGATAGGTAGCAAACTCGAGGCATGTGTACCATAAAACAGATCCTTGCAAAGTTCCATCTTACTCCATTAAAGAGGAGGGAGGGACCCTGTGGTGTAATTTAAATCACTTAAAGATATTTGGGGAAGTGCTTCTCTTTGTGATTTGTGGAATGCAGAGACTGCCAGTTACTGAAAGGTAGTGCTTGGTAAATAAACCTGATTCGTTATTTAATGTGTTAAAAGCCTTCTGTATCTCCTACAAATGACAAGCTAAGTAGCAGTGAAAATATTTCAGGGGACCTGAGAAATTGCCACCGTGCCCCCCTCTTATAGAAGAGGAAATGTTTTCTCTCATGTACTTTGTCATATTAATGGTGGTAATGTGGACGTGTTGTAAAATATTTTAAGTTTCAAGGAGGAAAAACTCTGACTGCTGCAAATCAATGTGAGAGTTCCCCCTGCTGTCCTGCAAGATCAGCTGCTGTAACACACCCTGCTGGAAGCTGTGCTTTATCTGTGGGATAGGATACTGTGGGGGCTGGAAGTAATAATGCACTGCTGCAGTATAGCTTTTGGAGCTTTTGTCTTTCTTTTTCCTTGTTTGTTCCAAGAGCCAGCACTCAGACAGTAATGCATGCCACCTTCTTTAAAACCTAGGGAGCAGAAAATAAGGGATTGTTTGAGTTTCAGGGCCTCTTTTTGATTGCAGTTGTACAAACAGTTTATGGTCTGTTGTACTCTGTTTTTAATTCTTTCTTCCACATGAATAATGGATGTTTTAAATCTGTTTCAGCAATGCAATCAACCTCTTAAGCAATGTTCCCGTTTCTTGCTTGGATGTTCTTATTAGTCCATCATCCCAAGAGGAAACAGATATAAAATACAATGGTATGGATATGGGAGCAATTCAAGTTTTACTGCATTTCATGGAGAAGAGAATAGACAAGGTATGAACTGCAAAGATTCTTCACAAAAGGAGCCTCTTTCATTAAAGCAAAAAGCATATGTGGTTTCATTAAAGCACATATGTAAAGCTTCTTACAAATGTTTCAGACAGTATTTAGTACAAATGTGGATGTCCTTGCTTTTAAACTGTGAAACACCTCAAAATTGAGAACAAATTCCTGTGAAGATCTGAAGCATACTTGCTTGTGTGTCCGTGTGTCTTTGTTTATATGTATGTAAAGTTCATTTTTTGGCTGTCATGCTGGACTTCATTGAAGGATTTATGTGATTTGAAAAGGAAAGTTTGCCCTTAAAAATGTTTTGTTTGTGTTTGGTTTTATTTTAGGGAAGCAGCTATAGAGAAGGTCTGACTCCAGTTCTCAGTTTATTAACTGAATGCTGCCGAACTCATAGGAATATCAGGAAGTTTATCAAAGCTCAGGTGCGTAAAATATTCATCAGAATTTGGCTGTGAAGTTAATTATAAACTTTCTGAGGTTTGTACAACAGTGCAAGGTACCAATACTTTAAAAGTATGAATCGTTTCATATTAAATTACCCACAAAGTTCCCTGCAGTGTTTTTTTTTCTGTTAGGTCTCTGACAACTATCAGCTATAGAAATTATTTTTCAGTCATGTAAATCAATCGATATTATGGCCTAAGTTCCACAATACATTTTGTAGAGTTGTTAAATAATAACATTTGGGTATCATAAAGCTGTGTTAATGTGGGTCACTAGATCATGTTATACAGGGGCAGAGAACTCTGTGAGGTCTGCCCCCTTACATCCAGCATATCAAAAAAATTTCAGTGCAGTTATTAAAACTTTACAACGCCGTGTGGTAGCCAGTGAGGCTTCGGGTGTTTTGATGGCATCTACTTGAGCTTTAGTTTGATCTCAGCAGATAGAGTCATTGAAATCGAAACTTGTAGTGCATCAGTGTGTATCAGCTGTTCAGTCAGAGTAAAACTCCATCACTTGGTCTCTTAAACGAGCTATTTAATACAGTACACACTGTGGGCAGGCTTTTTACAGGAGAAAAGGATTTCCATGCTGTAGTTAAAGATCTAAAGGATCTCTGTGGCTTAGTGTGTATTGTTTGTATGTTTTGCTGCTTTTCCTGAAGTTAGGTACAGAGATGTTAAAAGATGAGGAAGAAAAAGAGAGCTGACACCAGCTGAGAAATGTTCTTTTTCCTAAGCCACAGTGATTTTCGGGTTGCATCGTAGATGCCACTCCCAGATCAAAGCTGCACCTGAATTCACAAATGGAGTTTATAATGGAAAAGAGCATATATTTTCTGTCTCTCTTATCTATATCAGAAAAGTGTTTTTGAGGAATTTAAGTAATTTGTTCTTGCTGATTATTGTTTTTGTTTGCAGCAGTTCTTTTCTAGGATACTCTTCTGATTTGTTAAGTTAAAAAAAAAGAAAGTTTCAGAGCCAAATGTTCAGAACTTAGAAAATGAAGTTGTCTGCATGTTTTTACAACATCTCAGCATCTGGATCTCAGGATATAATTGCATCCTACCGCAGGGTTACTGCCTCATATAGAGCACAGAATAGATGGATACTGCTGACTGCGTGACCGGATGTTTGATATTTTGAATTACCCTCATTGTTAAGTATTGGCATTAGGCTTTATTTATTGTGCACTATTCAAATTCTGATCTGAAGACAGAATGATTAATTTCCTCATGGACTGTCCTGTGACACTCATCACTGTATTATATTAGAGTACTGTAAAAGCATTAATTCATTCTTACAACACTCTGTGAAGTGGCAGTCATGGTACTATCCCCACTGGGGAAAGTAAGCAGGGACAAAGTGAAATGGTTTTGCTTATTGTTTGAATACTTAGTTTGAAGAAGACAAGGTCTGTTTTTTCACAGTAGTCGATACTGTAGCATTCATTTTTTGAGTATCAGTTTCCAGTGAGTCTGATATCAGTAGTAATTGTGTAGTAATTTTGCACAGAATGTGGCATTTTACATTGGACACCTAGAAGACAAAGGACCTGCAGTTCTTATGACAGCGACAACTTTGGTTTAGTTGAAGATCTGTAATTCTTATAGGTATCTTCAGATCATTAAATATTTCACGTTATGGCCCAGATTTGGTTTCATATCATATCGGATCATATATCATATCCTATCATATCATATCTTGTGAGTGTGAAAAATATAATGTAGGTTTTGAGTATGAAGATGTATGCATAAGGAGGTAGAAGTTAGGTCACAAAACTGGCTGTATTTCAGGCACCTCCTGCCTTTCTTGACCATTGAAATTAACAATATTAATTATGTTTAATGAGAAGAGAGCATGTTTGAGGAAATGTTATATAGTTTTCTCCAAAACCTTTTAAAAGAGTGTTTTCTGGGAGAAGTACGTTTCCTCTACACATGTAGAGCTTATTTTTGAGATTTATGGTAGTCGAACTTGCAATGTGACTTTTCATTGTAAGTATATTCATAGTTTTGTATAAATTATACACCACGTTAATATTGTAAGTTTCCTTAAGCTGCTATTTTTAATGCTTTTACTAGATATCTGAGAAAAACAGAAGAAACAAAGAACAGGAGGTTTCTGCTGCCTGTTGGCCAACTATTTTGGGACACTCATTTGTGCTGTTAAATCCCTAATAGTTGTCTTTTTTTTTAAAGTCTGCCTTTGGGACTGAGTACTCTTCTGCCCGGGATGGCAGACCAGAAGGCCTGAATGTATTAAGAAGCAAGAGTCATTACTAGTGCATGTAAGCATAGCTGGGTTGATTTTATTCCTGTTTATGAAGAAGCAGAGCTTACAGTATTTTCTTGTTCTGTTGACTGTGTGTGTTTCTACAAGACTTGGATAGGTATTGCCATGCATTCTGTGCTGTCTCTCCTTTGTTTTTGTGCTGCTAGGTATTGCCTCCATTAAGGGATGTATCCAATCGTCCAGAAGTTGGCACAACAGTGAGAAACAAGCTTGTGCGCCTTATGACACATGTTGACCTTGGAGTAAAGCAAATTGCAGCAGAATTTCTTTTTGTTCTTTGTAAAGAGAGAGGTAAAAATTACTTTTTCTTAAAATCATTGAATCCTTTGAGTTGGAAGAGACCTTAACGATTATCCAGTTCCAACTCCCTGCTATAAGCAGGGACACCTTCCACTGGATCAGGTTGCTCAGAGCCCCATCCAGCGTGGCCTTGACCACCTCCAAGGATGGGGCACCCATGACTTCTCCAGGCACCCACTGCTGCTGGCTCATCACCTTCACAGTAAACAATTTCTTCCTAATATCTAATCTAAATCTCCCCTCTTCCAGCTTAAAACCATTACACCTCGTCCTGTCACTACTTTCCGTGATAAAGGGCCCCTCCTTATCTTTCCTGTGGGTCCCCTTTAAGTACTGGAAGGCTGCAGTAATGTCTCCCTGGAGCCTTCTCCAGGCTGAACAAACCCAACTCTCTCATATGGGACGTGCTCCAACCCCCTTATCATCTTCATTACCCTCCTCTTCTCTCTTACTATATGTCTTGCTGTAATTAGTGCATTTGCCCCTTGCTGTAGCTCTTGATTCTTATAACACTATGCTGGATTTTGTTTTGTAGCTGATCATAGCTGAATAATTTTCTATATCCACTCTTTGCAGTTGACAGCTTGTTAAAATATACAGGCTATGGTAACGCGGCAGGATTGCTGGCAGCAAGGGGCCTGTTAGCAGGAGGAAGAGGAGATCATTGGTACTCAGATGATGAAGATACAGATACAGAAGAATACAAATCTGCAAAGCCGAAGTATAGTATTGTTTTCAATTCTGTATATCCTGTTGCAATTTAGATGTTTTGACATGATTTTTTTTCACCTTTTCCAGAGAGGCCAGTTTGGAAATTACATGTACTTATATCAACTGTCATCTCCTGTTGACTTCGTGGTCTAATTATTGAGAAACCAGCCTCTAGCAGTGACCATCATATAGTCAGATGGCTCAAAAAAACCCAAAACCCAAAGCAATATGAGAATGATTTCACTTCAGTAGGAGGAACTATGTAAAAGTGAGACGTTTGTCAAAAAGAAATGTGAAATGTTTGTGGATTGCCTAGGAGTAGTTTCAAGCTGCATATTAGATGTTCAGAGTACGTATGTGTTGTCCGTTTGAATGGATACTTAGATGGAATTGTTAAATGACAGTGCAGGAGGCTGTTTGAGATCATACAGTAAAAGAGTTAACAAAGCAGGCCGAAGGGCTGTGAAGAGCAGTTTACTGGAGGCACTAAGAATAAAGGGAATCTTCTTCACAGGTTCATGAAAAGCTGGAAGCCTGCAGAGAAAGGGGTCAAGTCCGTAGCAGAAAAGCTAAAGGAATTTTTTGCATCGTTATAACTTTGAGGGAGTTTTCAGGTGGGACCATTTCTTTACAGACTCTTAGTTACTATTTAAAATCCAAGCGTGAGAAGAGATTTTTTTAACAAATTAGGTGAATTTTAGAAAAAAAATTGTAGTAAGAAACTTAGCAGCCAAACTACTGACTGTTGTTTGTGGGGCATATCTCTGTAACAGAGAAAGTAGAGGTGTCAAATGTGGCTTAAGATTTTAAGTGGGACTTTGTGAAAGAAGGAACCAACCAGTAGGTCTGGTTTCAGTCACTTAGATTGCCTGGTACAAAAATTTTCCTAAAGAATTGAGTAGGTCACGTAGATAAGTACAGAAGGAGCAGAATAACTTCTGTAGAAATCAAGCATCAGGAATTCATTATATTTGTTTGAAGGATTCAGTGATCATATAGAAGTTCTCTGAAAAAATCATCATGGGAGGGGAAGAGTAAACTGAATTCAATAATTTTCATTAGTAAGAAAATGTAACTGGAACCTGTTTATATTTTTAGAATTAAGCCTGTACAAAATTAGTTGCAAACAAGTATCTGTCATTTTGTTCCTCATCTATTTCATTTTTGCTGATGACATTGTCATTATTACCATCATTATTCCCTTGCTTTCAAACTGCTCGTGTATGGATTATAACATAACACGTACTAGTGGACTGTGTAGCTAATGAGACATTAATGCAGTGAATCAACAAGAAGATAATACCATGAATCATGGGAAAAGGTTACAAAAGAGGTATAAATATCAAAGTTGGCTATTTATGGTAAAAACTTTCATGTGCAGTTTAGATAGTTTTAGTCTTGGTTTCTGTTATTGTGTTCCTCTCTCCTCCTCTCAAGAAGACAGAAGTTTACATATATATTTCTATAGAAATGTAAACTGTTGTTTTTCCACCTCCAGCATTAACCTTATCACTGGTCATTTAGAAGAACCAATGCCCAATCCAATGGATGAAATGACAGAAGAACAAAAAGAATATGAAGCTATGAAGCTTGTCAATATGTTTGATAAACTTTCCAGGTATTGTATTATGGCTGTCTTTGAGGGAGGCAGCTCGTGTCCTGCCTTTTTACTGAGGTCTAGTGCTTCAAAATAGTGCTATAATCAACTTTTTTGGAGGATTAGGACTACTCTAACTACAGAGAAAAATGTTTAGCACTTCAAAGAAAAGAGGGATATTTAACAGGACTTCAGAGGATACCTCATTTGGAGAGAATTGGACAGAATCTGGTGAGGAGGGGACCTGCCTCCTAAACAGATAGGCAGATGATAATAAGGATTTCTCCTTTTAAAATATGGGACACAATCCAAGCCCAAGGCCAGTGCACTCATTTTCCCCAAGCGAATGAGCAGCATCTCATGGTAACTACTTCTGTCTGCTGCTTCGGTGAAGAACAAATACAGTGTGAAAATAGTTGTCAGCAGAAGCATTACACTATATAATGGAGCAATTAAAAGAGAGTTTACAGTTAAGAATTATTGCCATTTATTAGAGGAAGTGTGGACTGGTTTACAAATGAGCTTTTTTGATTTCTTTTAAATGACTGATGTAATGCCATTAAAAATGGTACTTAATGGGACATAAATGGGTGCGTTATTGATACAGAAAGTTTATTTTGTAACTTTCTACATAGAAAAAGTGAGCAGACCTGCGTTCTTGACTATGGCGTTTTTTTCTCTTTGACTCAATATGCCTGGAATTTACTGGGTTTTCTTCCCCATACTTGTAGCCATGTTGAAGTGACTGCTTGTAGTTTGTTTTCTGTATAAGAAAAGTTTTACATTCTTGAGAAATACTTAGTGTAATACTAATTTACCTCTACATTGAGCTGTAGGAGTTGAGGTAAAGATATAAGTGGGGTGTTCTTCAAACATGGGAAAACTCAGCAGCTAGAAATGTGTTTGTGTTTCGTAAGAGTCTGTAGATATTCAAATAACAAGATCTGTTGAGAGAAATTCAGCAAACCCAAGTGTTTTAACGTCTCTGTTCAAGATTAGGTATAGAGCAAAAGATACGGGAGAATCTGCATTTTATATTAGCTGACAAAGACTGAGTTATAAGCAGGAGTGAAAGCAGGGAAGGATCTCGTAACAACTGATCTGAGACTGGCAGTGAAGTAATTGGATACTTTTTCACAGTATTTGCATAGAAACGGGCATAGTATGGTACAATTTTCTCAATGAAGAGAAGGAAATGCTATGCAAGTGTAATCTTAATTGAACTGCTGCGTAAAATGGAGTGATTGCTATGTAAGCTAGGGAATTAAGATGCTGAGTGTTAGGGATACCACAATAAAATGGCTAAATGGTCTAAAACTTTTTAAAAAGGAAGATTGAGACCGGAGATAAGCTAAGACTGAAGACAAGTCAGTTGCTAACACTATAGCAGTTACACAAAAAGTCCAAATGGCGTTACTGTAGCACAAGAGCCTTTTCAGTGTGGAGGCTCGGAGACACCTGCTGGGTTGCCTGCTACATGCTGACAATAACTGAGCAGCTGGTGGCCTGTGTCACTGCTTATCCTCTTGGTCAGGAGCATTGCTTCTACCTTCGGCTTTCTGTGTCTGTTACGTCCACCTGCAGCTCCTTCTGTAGTACTTAGGCCACACAAACTCTTCAGAGCTGGGGTTCTTTTTGTTGTAAGGGGTTTTGTTTGTTTGTTTTTCAGTATGGTGATTACTGTGGGACAGTGTTGTTGATGTAACCCCTTTTGGTGCTGTGATAACACAAGTAAAATCACTTGAGTGTTCTTCCCACCCTTTTTGTTTTACTGGAAATTGGGTGTGGGAAGCACTGCCAGGAAGGATAAAGAAAGTAAGACTTGGTTTTAGGAGACTGTAGGATGTTTTTAATGAATGTAATTGAATGCAATTGTGGCTTTTGCAGATGTTAAATAAAATGGGAAGCTGCCAGCTCTGCATACAAGCCAATGACACCTTCTAATATTGAATGATTTCATTTAACTTTATCTGCGCAACTTGAACAAGAGTTTAGAGTGGGCTTGTGTGATGTATAACAAGAGTTGCTGATAGTAGTGGGAGTCCATCCATGTTTTTGGAATTGAACTCTTCTGCCTCAGTCTAGAGCCCTTCAATGCTGGGAGTTTTCAGATACTTAAAGCTACCAGTAGAATGCACTTTTTTCCCCTTGATTTGCAACCTACATATCTAAAGTGGAGGTTACCTTGCTAGGAGTCTTCAGTTGATCCTGGATTTTGAATCTTGCTTTGAGGCAGACTGCTGGTGGCAGGTTTCCGGCTTCTGCTGGTCTTTGTTGTTGTCACTGTAGGAGGGGATGTGTACTGGGAACTAAGCAGTTTCATTTTGGTGCAGTGCTTTAGTTATAAGAGGGGAGGAAGTTGGACAGGAAGCCAATGACACCTTCTAATATCGAATGAGTTCATTTAACTTTATCTGTGCAACTTGAACAAGAGCTTAGAGTGGACTTGTGTGATGTATAACAAAACAGGTTTTCTTAGTACAGTCACGGTAATGGAAGCTGAGCTTTAAAGAGCAAGCGTGCTTTTACTGGAGAAATGCATGGGAGAAAAAAGAAGTTAAAGGACTGACAAAGTTCTGCAAAGTTATCTGAGAGAATCATAGAATGATTTGGGTTGGAAGAGACCTTAAAGGTCATCCATTTCCATTCCCCCTGCCATGGGCAGGGACACCTCCCACTGGATCAGGTTGCTCAGAGCCCCATCCAGCCTGGCCTTGACCACCTCCAAGGATGGGGCATCCATGACTTCTCCAGGCAACCAGTGCCACTGCCTCATCACCTTCACAGTAAAAAATTTCTTCCTAATGGTCTAATCTAAATCTCTTTCAGCTTAAAATAGTTACCCTTCATTCTGTCCCTGCACTCCTTGATAAAGATAACAGATCGAACTCAGAAAACAAATTTGCCAAACAGTACTACTTCATTGAGAAGTTCTAGACTTCTTTAATGGCTGCTAACTGTTTACACAGTACCCTTTGTACTGGTTTATTGAATCCATAAGTAATAAAGCGGCATTTAATCCCTTGTTCCACAGAACGACAGTGGATTTTTGCTCTCAAGGTTTCTCTTTATTTTCAGCATTGGGACTAATGAATTGAAACTGCCTTGAGGTGATGTAAAACTGATCCATGCTTTTGGTCATTTCAGGCCTTAACTTCGAGTTTTTCTGTTCTGTTAGGCTGTTGGTGTTCAGGCCTGTTCAGGCCTGGGGTAATTGACCATCATCAAGGCTAACTTAAAACTAATCACCCAGTTTAATTTTACCAAAATATGTGGAGGAAAGCTGAATATAATTTTTGAACCCATTTCCTTTTATACAAATTGATATTTTGCTCAAATTTGACTGCATTAGATTACTGGTTAAAATCATGATGTAGCTATAAATTATAAGTATAAATTAAGATGAAAAATCTTGATTACTGAAGATGTAGATGTTACTTAGATTATTTTGCTGGGTGCCTGAACTTGGCCCTGAAGTAGCTCTGTGGGCTTTGTCTGGAGTAAGGATCAATACTATTTTATTTATTCATTGAGAATTGTTTGGTGATTCTAAATCAGTGCCCTCTGTACATGATGTAGAGCTTTGAACTTTGAAAAACTCCCAAATCTGCAAAAAGATTTAACACAACCTTTCATTCTTGCAAAATATCAGCCACCTTAAATCATTGTTGTATGGTATTCTGTCTGTTCATATCATAGGTTATTGGAAATACTCTGAGTTAATTAAAATGACTGGGAAAAAAGCTGACATTTTTTCTGTTATAAATGGTAGGTGGAATTGTATATTAATTGACTAATTTAAAATGTCAGGATGCTTTTTCCAAGCCAACCTTGTATTAATAGCAAGAATCCTTTTGCTGATGAAATGGTCTCCAATTATCACAGCTTGGGTTTTGTTGTACATTGAACAGAAGTCAACAAAGCAAGTATGTAAGAGAACCTGTCTAAATAAGCAACCATGCTCATTAAAAACACAAAATTAATCATAGGATGAAAGAAGAAGGCAACGTTACATAGATTTATTTTTTTTCCTCCTCTTTCTAATCGTAGAACAAAATAATGTTACATGAAAGGATCAGAACTATTATGTAGTACTCAATTATAAGGAAGTGAATAGGTCTCTAACATGCCATTTTATAAAGGAGCAAACCAGTGTTTACATGATGGCTGTTTCATTGCAAACACCATCATTAATTCCATATGTCAATACTGCCCTACAGCACATAGTGCAGACAAGAAAGAGTTACCCTTCAAAACAATGGAATGATTTTTGAGTAGTTATCAAGCTAAATGGCAAGCAGGAAGCCAGAAATTGTATAGATACATTTGAAGGGACTCTTGGGAGATCTGGAAGTGGAAGAAGAGAATGCATTTTAGCAACTGTTTAATTATGGTGTGTTTCTAAGTACACTTAAATAGAATGCTTTGTTTGCATTAGAAAAATGAATGTTACAAGAAGATGTATTTGAGGATATGGGAGGTCACATAAGGATGTTCAAATATGTTTAAATATGCACATTGTGTACTTGTCTGAATCTTCACGGATACTGAAGTATTCCCGCTGCCACCTACTGGGCTGAAGTGATCCCTCATCTGCCCTATAGCGGTACCATGAACATCCAGTTTCTGGATAGTGGACTGTCTTCTGAGGCTGTACGTGCCAGTTTCTGGTGTTTCCCTTGCCACCTCGTATCTCACCTTGAACAGTCAGCACATCCTCAGCAAGCCCGAGTTGCCAAAGAGGTCTCTGAACACCCAGTGCTAAATGGGCAAATTGTTGAGGGTGGCAGAGCTGAGACCACTTGTACCAGGTAAGGATCAGCTCTGTGAGCTCTTGTGGGGTACTGAAGTTGGCTGAGTGGTGCCTCTTGCAGTCCTGCCCCAAATTCCATTATTTAGCAGATAGTTATTCCAAACATCTGAAGTGAACTTTGTAGGCAGCCCAGACCTTTTCACTTTTTTGTATCCCTCTGTATTTTTCTCTTTAAAACCAGTAATAAGCTTCTGTGGTGTTAGAGCTTGCAGTCAAGTATTCACCAGTAAAAGAATACCGTGTTTTTAGCAGTTTAGGACTAGGTTATGGTTAGGAAAAAAAATAGGCTGATTCCTGCTCCTCCTACGTCTTCTTTTGGTGGCCTAAAATATTTCTTCATACAATTCAGTTTACTGGGTGGCATTTGTCTGAGGAAGGGTGTATGGAGCACAACCTCCAAAACAGAGAAAGAACAGCAAACTTGTCACAGCCATCATTCATCCTGTTCAAGGACTTGCAAAGTAGGAAGGTCATGCAGGAACAGAAAGGTGACTGATAAACATTCTTGTTATTCTATGAAATGTGAGCTCATCCAAGCTTACAGTTAAAGCCCAGAGAGTAGGAAATGCATTGGGAATGAACCTCACATGCAGTACAGCACCGTTCATAATGGTGCACTTTGAAATGAGTATAGCGAGTTGAGAAACGGGCTTGCGGGCGTCACGAAAGAAGATACAAATGCAAATCAGTGACTCAGACTTCTACATTACATCGTCAAGCAAAAGTTAGTGCATTTATCCCCAAAAGACCCCCACAGAAACCACAGACCAGACTTGTACATATGGATGTGTCTCTTGCATCTGGTGTTCAGTGTCTCTGCAGATGACTCACCAGGAGAGGAAAAAGTTTCTACCAAGATCTGGGAGTGTGTGTAGCAGGATGTAAAAGTGAGGCATGGAAGGAAAGTTGCAGAGAAAGAGCTATTTCTTTATAAGTGACAAATGATGCGATAGGACTTTTTGACAATATTTATAGATATCTTGCAAATATCCTTACATGAGGAAGAGGGAGGTCCCCACGTAAGAGGACCACGGAACCTTGCTTTCCTGCATTTCTTTTTCCTTGAACTGTTTCTTTATCCTTTACTAGCCATTATAAAAAAAAAATCTAGGATCTTCTCAGCATAGAGGGCAAGCAAAGATGATTTTTTTCTTCGTGGCTGTGTTTTTACTTTTAGGATGTAAAAAAATAAGAGCAAGGACTTACTTTTCAAGTTGTTCGTCTCCAAAAAATAAGTGTACTTACTGAGGCTTGAACTTGAGTAAATGGCACTGAAGAAATGTTGCAGGACTGATTACAGATTTCAAAGGACATTTATTTTGTATTATGGTGATTAAAACCCAAGAAGACCTTAGATGTGCAGGGTTTTGTCCTATGAAAAAAAGCCTTTGCTACTAGGTACAACTCAAAAGCATTCCAGCTTTGCCTTTGGGAGACACCTACAGCAGGTAAGGAGGGTTCTAATCTTGTTTGGGCACTGGATGTGCAGTCTTCATTTTTTGAGCTCTTTCAGATCTGATTTTGAATATTCTTTTGATCACTTCTCCCAGATAGCCCCAGCAGACACCTGAAAGCTTAAGTGACATGAGGGTGCTCTCATTTGGGCAGAACCTGCACACTATAGATCACATTGTCTGAAGAAAGGGGACTTGCTATCAGTCCTCACGTACGGCAGGCTGTCTCCGGGCTGTTTAAAGATAGATCCTACTCACACACATAGAGGCAGAGTCCAGCCTGTGCTCTTCAACGATGGTCATTACAAACCTCCTTCCCCAGCCCACAGCTTCCCACCCAGACCTTGTTTGCCAAAATCACAGCACTTTCTCCAGGTCCAGTTTCTCATATTTAGAAATGCCGCAGGCAGTGGGATTTGTGAGCTTATCCCTGTAGTATCTGATTGCCACATCTGCAAAGAGCTGCATTTCTCTTGCTGGGCTCTGCTCTTCCTGAGCAAAAAAAGACTCTTGGAGACTGAATTTAACTGCTGCTTGACTGTCTGATACCCAGCGAACCCATGCCATGTAGTGCAGATGTTGCCTTTCCTGCTGTTCCTATGGTTGTGTTGAGGTGATATTGCCACCTGTGTACAAGCATCTTCTTTCAGCCAAGGTAGTTGTGCAGACAAGGCAGAGAGATGGTGAAATGCCTTTGCTTCCCCATGGAGTTTTATTGTCTGTGGCTTGGGAGGGTGGTACATGTGTGTTAAATCGTCAGTTTTACTGGGCTGCCTTTCAAGTGAGGTGTAAATTGACATCAAGTCTCCGCTCCTTTATTTAAGGTGACTCCTGAATATTTAGAGGTATTCTCCATTTATTTTTTTCTCAGCAGAAAATCAAACTGTTATCTCTGCCCTTACAGCTTTTACCATAATCCACATATAAATGAGGTGATAAAAAGTGAGGATTAAATAAATCTTTGCTAATACTTTTTGATTGGCTTAATCAATAATTAATCATCTTAGATGAGGCTGTAGCTTGTGGAGTAGATATAATTGGATTAGCTGCTGAGAGGCCTTTGCAGCTTTGAAGAGATTAAAATGGCTGTCAATCCTGTAATTAAACTGCCACAAACAAAAGCAATAGTATTAGAATCAGTCAGCTTTTTTTAGATGAATCAACAAGTACTTACACACTTACACACCCCTAGTAGTGGTGTAAGCAGACAGAATCTGTTCTTGTAACTCATTTATTTCCCTCAACAAGATGAATATGTACCAAATCATAGTTTTAATTCCCTGGGTGTATATTGACCAGTATGGCAGGTGGAATTTTAGGAAGAAATGACTGTCAAGAGAACTCTTAGAAGAACAGCTCATTTGTGTACTTAAAACAGTGAACCTGTTCCTTGTCTTGAGCCTATTAAGCAGTGACATTTCATGGTGTCTTTAATTGGCTAAGAAGGTTTGGCCTACATGAATGAAGTCTTTATCTGTCCTGCTTTTCCCCTCCCACCTATTTTGGAAGGGGTTTTGTTCCTCTTTCTTCAAAACAGAGGGCTTTAGCAGAAATAACTTCCTTTTAAAGGCTCATTATGTACTAAGGCATGTACTGTATGTGACTGTATTATACACATGTGAATTGATATGTGTGCATTGCTAATATATATCCTTTTTTTAAAAATATCTTACAGAGATGAGCTTATAAAGCCAATGGGAGTGCGGCCGGATGGTACAATGGCTCCTTTGGAAGAAGCAGTCAGCCAGTACCATACCAACAAGCAAGACAGTTCAGATTCGGACTAAAGCATCACCTGCTTCACTCTTGATTCTCCTCTAATCTGCACTTTTCCGTAGAGCCACATCTTTTATCTAGGCATTTTATCCTCACATTAGCCAGCCTCACTTTAACTGTTCTAGTATTGGGATATCTAAATGATGAGTCCTATGGTGCAATGTCTGAATTTTTATTATGTCTGTTTAAAAAACATATCAATTTATTAGTTTATTATCTTTATTAATTTAAAACTAAATGTATTTCAAAGGGATAAAAAGCCTACAATGTAAAGCAAAATACAAACCCTTTAATTTTCAAGAATCCTGTTTTCTGAACTCTGTAGGTTTTCCCATTCTTGATATTTTTTTTTGTGTTGTCTTGCCAGTCTCTGCCTTTATATAATTGTAATTGAAGAAGCATTTTTGCTTGATGGCATTAGGAGCAGAGGGTATTAAAACTTTGAAGTCTGACTGACTTCATGAAGCTGCTTTAACTGGCGTCTGGCGGTGCTTTCAGAGCTACCCATTTTAAAATGTCATTGGATTTCTTACTGCTGCACACTTTTGCAGTTAAGCTGCTGCTCAAGATTTTACCAATGTGTCAGTCACTGACTGCTGCTAAAATTGCCTTTAAATTGGGAACAAGATGATGTATGTTATGTCCATCCTCTCTCCCTTCCCTCCCCGATTTAGACTACACAGATATATCCTCACCTCTCGTCTTTGGTTAAGTAATAACATCCCTATTCAAACCAGCATTCAAGTATGTAAAATTAAATGTTGCCATGAATGAGGGTGGACTAGAGTGAAGTGCATGTGCAAGTTTTTTACTGAATTGGGGCCTACTTTTGGAGATTAACGGCTGTGCCTCGTTTGAAGGGAAGTCAAACTAATCAATGAAGAAATATTTCCTTTTAGGGAGAACTTAGGAAGCAGTGGGGTGGAGAATGGGAAGGTGGGAAGGAGAAGAAAGTATCATTTTCTGTACTTTGTAAAAAGGAAGATTAAAGCTTTAGGCGTGCTGCACTGCTGGTGTTGCCTCTTTGCCTGTTTGATTTCTTCCTCTGTGAGTTTCTCCCAGCAAGAATTATGTGAAGAATTACCCATGTCCTAGTTTGTAATTCCATTTTTAGTTTGCTCAGAAATGAACACATGCCATTCGTGTGAACCTTTCAGAGGTTGGTGAAGGTTCTCCAGTTTGTCTTTGTTTCCTGTGACTTGACACTGGTTCCCAGAGCTAAGAAAGATGATGTTCAAAGACATTGTAGAGGAGGGACTTGCTATGAAGTCATGCTGCAGTTTCCCATGTGAGGAGCTTCCACAGATCTCCTTGGTCTTCTAAAAGAACTGAAAAGAAATAACGTACTGCTGTCCTCTCAGCAGTTAAGTTTGTTTTCTCAATGGGCACTGCCCAGCCACAGCAGTGCCTTTTTTTTTAATTAAAACAAAACAAAACAAGGGAACTTAAGGACATTAACATTTCTGTATGCTGGGAGCTTTCTGAATGCTAAAATCATTGATGGTTTGGGTTATGACTTGACTTGGACTACATTGTCTGCTGCATCTATGTGGAGCATCACAATTTGCATAGGGGGAAAAGAAAGCCACTTGCTGTTCCCACAAAGCCAACAGCTACAGCACCACTTGTCAATGCATTGATAACACAGGTGTGATTACAGTTATGTATGAATCCAGAAGGGGGTGGGAGGAGTTGTCCAGAAGCCAAAAAATACGCTTAGCTGCATCTAAGCTGGCTCTCAAAACTGTAATACTGGTTTTAGCATCATCCACTGACTACTCTGAGCCCAGCACAGGCAAGAATTAAGTACACTGCAGGCACAAAGAATTTATGAACAATTCCTGAGGAGCGTAACCTAACTAGCTTTGTTAATGAGGAATTGTGTCTTGTCTTGATACCAGCTGAGGCTGCTTCCTGGGGCTGGAGATGCAGCAATTTCAATAACAGGCTGTATGGGTTGCTACAGGAGCATGAGTACAGAGGAAGGCCAAGAAGATGATCAGAGGGCTGGAGCAGCTTGCATATGAAGACAGGCTGAGAGAGTTGGGGTTGTTCTGCAGGCTGGCCTGGAGAAAAGAAAGCTCCAGGGATGCCCTATAGCAGCCTTCCAGTACTTAAAGGAGGCCTGTGGGAAAGAGGGGAATGGGTTCTTTGTCAGGGAGTGCAGTGAAGGGAAGAGGAGTAATGGTTTTAAGCTGAAAGAGGGGAGATTTAGATTAGATACTAGGAAGAAGTTGTTTTCTGTGAGGGTGGTGGGGCTCTGGCACAGGTTGCCCAGAGAAGCTGTGGATGCCCCATCCCTGGAATTGTTCAAGGCAAGGTTGGATGAGGCTTTGAGCAGTCTTGTCTGGGGGGAAGTGTCTCTGCCCATGGCAGGGGGGTTGGAACTGGATGATCTTTAACATCTTTTCCAACCCAAACCATTCTCTGATTCTGTAATTCTATCCCTTTCCTCCACAACAGGGCATGGATGTGCCACACCTATGTTTGAATGTGTGTCTGAAGTTCCTGTTCAGAAGTGACTGTGAGAGTCTGCTGCAATATGAAATGTTTTAATACCGAGTTTTAATACCCCAGAGAGGGATGGAGGGTTTGCTGCCTCTGCCACCACCAGCTCTGATAGAGTCATTAGATATGTATTTGACTAATGCATCGCATTCCATAGGAAAGGGGTGTCAAACTCACAGCCAAATCCAGCCCTCCACCTTGTTTTATCTGGCCCGGCACCTTGTCCCTGTGCTTCTGCCAGCGCTGGTCACGTGTGCAGCGTGTGACACGGGTTACGCTGCAGGAGCAGGAGAACGGCGGGAGCTGTGGCTTTGACACCCCTGAGCTATTCTGTATTATATAAGTTTTTTGGCTATATAAATACATACTTTCATTTTTTCTCCAAAACATTTGAGTTGATACAGAAAATACTGTAACTGGAAAAAGGCACACTTCTAAATAAATTGCCAATAGATTTTCTGGTGGTGCCTGTAAAGTAGTAAGCCAGCAGGTTTCAGAGATGTGTGCCTTTCATTCCTAAAAAACCCTTTCATTGTCAGTCCCAAATACAGAAACCTGTGTTTCAGTCTTTATTTTGACATCCACAGTCCAAAGTAACACAGTTCTCATTGAAGCTCGTCAATGATTTGGAAGCTCTGCTTGTCTTTGTTTCCCATTAGAGTTATGAAACAAAAGATGATGAGAAATTGCAAGAAATTTGTCAGAATACTTTGTTCTTTTGCAAAATAGCTGAGACATATTTGTTTCAATGTCCATGAAAAATTCCTGGCAGGTATTCTCAAATGCTAATTGAAACTTTATGTGCCCCAAAAGTGGTTTTCAGGAAAAAGGGACGTTTGCTATCAGTTAAAAGTGGTGTTGTGAGAAAATTACCAGAACTTTAATGAAATGTCCCAGGGAAGAAGGCACCATTAGCTTCGATGTTTTGAATAAACAACATCGCTGTATATTGAGTGTTGCCAAAATAGATTTTTTTACTCTGCATCTGGACTTTTTTCAAGCACCTGAAAATCTGCCAAGTTAAAAAAGAAAATTGAACAATAGTGTATTTTTCTTATAGTTCTTCAAACAATAATTTTCCTCTACCTAGGTGAAAAATTGTGATGACTTTAAGGAAGAGCATATTAAAATGAAACTGTCGTATTAGTTGGTTGCCAAGCATCGCAGTCCAAAAGAGGAAAGCAAACCCTGAAGTATACAAAGTCCCAAATCTCCTGAAGGAGCATTCCACAACATTGTCCTTCATCTTATTACCACGAAACAGCTAATAAAATCCTGTGCTTTAATAAAGCTGGCTGTAAAGAGACTGTTCCACTGTTCAAATAGTTGAGAGCCAGGCTTTGCTGGTCTTTGAGGAGCAGCAAGTTAAACAGCTGCCCAGGTCAGATTCTTTTCTGGCCAAGCATGGAAAAATGATGATTTAGTGGTAGTACAAAGAGGATGGGGAATGAGTGAATACAATTTGATCTGGCAAATGAAAAATCTTTGTTGTGTTAACATCTTAGTTACTTGGATGGCTCTGGCTCGTATGGAAAGTAATAGGGAACATCTCCTGGTTTCTTCATGCAAAGACTTTTGCTTACCCTGAAGTTGCTTCTCTTCAAATTTTGTGTTCTCACTGTGGTGATGCAATATTTAGACCAGGAATTTTTGAGGGAATTGATGTTCTTTTAGCTTTGCCATGTATCTTCCAGCTGGGTGTGCCTGGGGCTCTTGCGCAGACTGCTCGTTGCTGGCTGGAGAGCTATGCTATCACTCCTTCCCAACCCCTGATGCCAGCCGGCTGCCTGGGGGTGACCTGAGGGTGGCGGAGGCCCTGCCTGGCAGAGGTGGGACCTGGGAGGCCACCCTCCCTATGGGTAACCAGGGCAGACACAGGCTGCAGAGTGGCCAGGTCAGGTGGGGGAGATGCAGGTGGCTACGCGGCATGGAAATGGTGGTAATTGCCTTCTTGCATAAAGCTGAGTGTTTTTGAGGGCTCCTCCTTTCACTAGCAGCACCAGGTGAGTCTGGTTGATCCTCTGCTTTTACTTGTTACTTGGCCCCGTGGAAGATTGTGTCTTCATAATGGTGTTGCCTTTGGTTGCTGCATGGCTGTCTCTCATTTTGAAGGCACACAATGCCTCTGTCTCTTGCTTTTCTTCTTGAGGCCAAGTCCCCCTTCATCGTTTTGTACAAGTAAGAATGAGGAAGAGGAGATTCCACAAGGAGGTATCCAACTCATTTGCTGGGAAGGAGGTAGAAGCAGCCATCTTTCCTGTCTATGCAGCGCAGGAGCCACTTTGAATTCCACCACTCAAAGGGCCAGGTTGTCCTGCAGCTACGTCCATCTCAGTGGCCTCTGGCCAGGCCTGAGGACAGCAGATGTGCTTTGACAGGTAGGGAAAAAGAATCCAACCATTGCCACAACTAGTCCGACATCATGATCTGACAGTGCGTGGCCTGAGTCACCTCCATCCTGGCTGGGAGCTACAGCATCCAACAGGATCGACTAAGCTCCTCAAACATCCCAGCTTTCTCTAGAGCAGGCATAAGTGAAGATTACTGAACTGCTGACATTCTTGGGAATGGATCCCTCCGATGGGATGCCAATCTCTGTGGGGTACCTAGGCAGGCTTTTAGAGGCTGATGGGGAAGGAATTATTCAGACCACCCATCTTAGCTGGCTAAATTACCCAAGTAGTCTCTTCAAACTCCTCCTCCAGTCACGGATGAGAAAGAGGACAATTCAGAGTAAGGCTAATTTGGGTGCACTGAATGACCCTCTGCAGGAGCTTTGCTTTCCCTCCCTTGACTACAGAGGGAGCCTGGGGAGACCAGCTGGTTACATTTAACTGCTAAATTGGTTGCCAAAAGATGGGTGGTGAGAATTCCTTCCCATTTCCCCTTTGCCGTGAACTGCACTCTTCCCAGAGCAGGATGCTCACTCACTCTCTCCTGCAAATTTGGAGAGTGCTCAAAGCAGTGGGATGCAGGCCCCCAGGAACCACCACAAGGCAAATTCTGCATCACAGGAGTTGATAGATGCTGTACATTGCGTGTAGGATTTCATGGACTTTTGCTTAAATAGATGCTTTAAAGCAGCTTGCTTTTGGGAACCTCTTTAACAACTTGCCTTGCTATAAGCCAAATCTTATATATGTTCTGAAATTGTAAAAGCAAAGTGAAACCTCTAGAAAGATTGTAATTAGGGAGGTCAGATAAGAGAAAAGACTTGTAAGTTCTCTGCAGATGTTCCAAATGGAGAGGAAGGTGAAGCCACTCAGGATAAAGCCTGTTGTGATTGCCTTTTCCTCTTTGCCCGATAAACTCATTACAAATTAAAACAAAAGCAGCCAAGATCCAGAGGCTTCAGGGCATCTGTAAGCCCTCTTTTACCTTTTAGGGTTTGTAACAGATGCTGACTGTGGGTGTGAGTCCTCGCCTAATCAAAAAGGCCGGTTCCTCATTGTAGAAGCTTAAAATACAAATTTCTGCCCTATAAAAACCAGCAAGTGTAAGAATCCAAAACTGAACCTAAACTACCAGGATTCTAAGGCTTCAGGAGCTTTTTATGCTTGAGAAGTGATCTTGCCTGGAAAATCAGGGCTGTAGCACATCACACTTCCAAAGGCATTTGAAAAAATCAGTAGCTTATTATTTTTTTCCTTTTTGAGAAGAGAGTAATGACTGCCTGGATTCCTCTCTGTTTTCTCAGTCCCCAAGTGTTCATAACACCCTGTTGGGGAGGAATAATTCCCATCCAAGTTGTAAAACACACTTATAAGTAGATGGGAAAAGCATGAACAGAGCTGTACGGAAAACAAAACCGCCAGGAACAAGATCTTATTTTGCATGCTTCTCACTGTTGTATTTTTGTCCCAATTAGCATATTTTAAAGACAAGCCTTTTTTAAAGAAAATAAAAATTCTGCTATCTGCCTGAACCGTTCTCAAGCTTTGAACTTTTCCATCCCTCCTATTGATTATGGCCAAGTGACCCATATTTAAAAAGCATTTACAATAAAATTATAGCACTTTCTTTTGTGCTGCCGGCTTTCCCAGTGAAAAGCTAAAATGTTTTAAAATTGTCACTTTTTGACAGAGGTAATGGCTGTAATATATTTAGTCTCTCCCCCCTTGTTGTGTTTAAAATGGCTATGCTAATAAAGGGCACAGCTGTCGATACTTTATGGCCTGCTGGGGGGAAGAGGGGGAATGAAGGCAAAAAACAGATTGACTGTGTGTCAACAAATGCAGCTGGGAAAGAAAAAAAGAAGCCCCTTGAAGGCCCCTGCAACTTAAAGTCCAAGATAAATGATGTCCCTATGCTTAAAAAAAAAAAAATCGAGGTTGGAATTCAATAAAGGGGGTCTGAAAAGGAAACTGCTTAAAACTGAAAGCCTTTTCTCTGCCTCTAGACAGCTTACAAGAGAAATGAGCAAAACTGACCACAGAAAGAGGGTGAGCGGCCAAAAAAAGAAAACAAAAGCCTATCCTGGAAAATATATTGCGTCAACGAATTATCTGAAGTGCATTATCGCCGGCGGGCGGAGAGTGTACAGTTTAATGGAGATGCGACAAGAAACTTTTACATGCCGCTGCCTTTTTGGGGAGAGGGCTGCTTTGTGCCCAGGCCGGAGGGGAGGGGAAAGGGGAGCTGTAATTATTCATAACAAATAAATAAGACCAGGACAAAGCAGCCGGTGAAAGTCGCTCTGTGGGGAGCCAAGCTGGGCTGGCCCTGTGGCTCCTGCCCGGGATAGCAGTGCCCTCAGCCTCACTCCCAGTGCACCCTGCTTTGAGGGATTTGGTCCTTGGGGTCACTCTGGTATGAACCTCTCTGGCTTATGGGAAAAGAATGATGCTTTTTTTCCTTCCTGTGGATGGCAGCCATAGGAGGAAATACCATTTTGTGTCCTGGTGGGTCTGCAAGGCCTCCCACCGTTAACCATGGTGAGCCAGGTCCCAGCAGCCAGCACAGCATGGCAAGCACAGCCCTCCATGGGCCCACCCATACAAGCAAGAAACGGCATGGATTGACTACTCTGCCCAAGCACTGAGGCAGGGAAATGTGGTGGGAGCCATTCCCCAGGAGGCTGCGGATGATGGAGGGAGAAGGGCTCTTGCATCCAGGAAGACCCATGGGAAATGCCCCTATATTCCTGTGGAAAGTACCCCTATATTCCTGTGGAAAGTACCCCTATATTTGGCACCTGTGAGGCTGCACCTTGAATACCGTGTTCAGTTTTGAACTTCCCAGTACAAGAAATATACTGCTGGAGTATATCCAGAGAAGGGCAACGAGGCTGGTGAAGGCTAGAGAACAAGTCTTATGAAGATTGGCTGAGGGAACTGGGGTTGTTTAGCCTGGAGAAGAGGAAGCTGAGGCTTGTCACCCTCTACAGCTACCTGAAAGGTTACAGCAAGGCGGGTGCTGGTCTTTTTTCCCAAGTAAAAAGTGACAGGGTGAGAGGAAATGCCCTCAAGTTGTGCCAGGGCAGGTTCAGATTGGATACTAGAAAAAAGTTCTTTACTGAAAGAGCAGTGTCACGCATTGGAACAGGCTGCCCAGGGAATTGGTGGAGTTGCCATCCCTGGAGGTGTTCAAAAACATGTAGATGTGGAGCTTTGGAGCATGGAGTAAGCATGGTGGTGTTGTGTTGATGGTTGGACTTGATGATCTTAGAGAACTTTTCCAACCTTAATGATTCTATGATTTTATAAATGGCTGGCCTGTCCTAACCACCCTGGCAGCACTGGTGCTGAGTTATTAGCAAGACCTGTCCTCTCCAGAGGTGATAAACCCCAAACAGATGTTTTGATTGTGGTGGTTTTGTTATTTGTTAACTAGTGGCCCGTCTTTTTTTATTCATGGCAATGTATGTCAGCAACCTGGCCCAAGCTTCAGATGGAAATGACCCCTCAAATGGCCGGCTGGGAGGTGGAAGCATCCTGGGTCATCCCCATGAGGAGCTGCAGCAAGTCCTGCTCAGCTGGCCATGGGGGACCTGGGCACACCATGAAATTCTTTCTGAGGCATGGCAATAGGAGCGACAGGGTTATAAAAGGCATAGGGGAGATTGAATGTGACTGAAACAGCAACATTGGGTGCAAATCTGCAAGAATCAGGCAGTTTCCATTCTCTAGGTCATGACACATCTTGTTCTCATGGAGGCAAACCCATAATAAAATAACAAGTAACAGGGAGCCATTTGTCCATTGTCATTTTTTGGACAACTGTGGAAGATGAGGACAGCTTCTCCCAGCCTAAGGCAAAATGCTTTTATAAGTGTGTCTTGTGTTTGCCGAAGGCACGACAAGAGTATGGGTAAGGCTGCATCCACCCAGTGAGAACCAGGGTCCAGACACTCCTGCTACCTGTTTTGGGTTTGGAAAGAGGCTTTCTGGGAAATAAAGATTTGACAGGAGATGAAGACAAGAGAACCAGTTAGCCTGCAAATAACCTCTCCTTCTGCAATCGGAGGGTGAGGAGGTGGTCTGGGGTGGGATGTCCAGGATGTCCTGCTCTTAGGAACAGCCTGCACATCTTTTCACCTTCCTACTTTGGTCATTCTCCTCCCCCACTGATTTTTTGCTAATTTACCATTCAAGACAATTTTTGCCTGATTAGTTGTTCCCATTCAAAAACATCTGGAAAAGATAGTCAGATGGAAAAAGGGTTATCTATTCTCCCCATTTTAAAATTTGTGTGTGTGTGTTCTTTTTAAGCTCTGCAAAGTCTCTAAGAATGCGAGGAAATAAAAATAAGTAAACAAAGACAAGGCAAAATCAGGAAATTGGAAAAAATTCTGATATTAATTAAAATGGTCATGTCAAATTTTTATTGAAAGAGTGGGTCATTTAAATGGCACATAAAGTTCTCATTTCCTTCTGTAATTGTTTGGAAGAGTTTTAAAAGGCCATAATTTTTATTATTTGTGATAGATTTTGCTTGAATGAGTAGAGGTCAACACCTGGAGTTTCCATGTCTGCAGGATGAGCAATTTGGATTTGCTTTTCTTTAGAGAAGAGTGGAGTTTTGGTGTGGCCGGTATGCCAAGAGGGAAGCTGAAAGGTAGCTGTGTCTAAGGACAGAAGAAGTAAAACATTCCCCATCCACACTTTGGTTTCTCTGACGTGGCCCAGTTTTGACTTTGGGAAGCAAACTTCCTTCCCTGTGACAGTGACTCATTTTACTCCTACTGCCTCTTTGTAGTCTAGTGCTGGAAAAAAAATGGAGAAAACCAAGAGAAAAATACCTGAACTCTGAGTGTGTGATACAACCAAGATGTTCACTGGTGAGGGTTGATGTGATTTTACAGACAGAGGTTCTCCTGAAGCTGGGTTAAAGGTAGAAATGCGTAGTCTCCTCTTAAATAAGAGGTAACTTTAAGAGAAGAAGTAATGCTGATGTTGCTGCAGTGCACATAACATGACTGTAAGTAGCTCAGCAGTATCTGGGCTGCAACCGCTGTTGGAGAACGTCATCCAAAGGAAAATGTCCAACAGGTTCCTAGAAGAGCTGTGCCTATATGTGTCATTTGGAAAACAAGCTGCAAGTGCTGGAGATAGCACAGAGATTGTAAGTTACTCTGGGCCTCCATAATCCCTGCACAGGGAATGTGGGAAAGTGCTGTTAACTATAAGGATTTGATTCCTCCATACGGTGCTGGTGAGACCGTGTCTGTGGCCAGCTTCAGTGCCCATAACCAATGTATCTGCAGAGGCCTGAAAACCCCAGTGGGATGATTTATGATCGTGCTGCTTAGCACAGCCAGAGGAAGGCCAAGGGGGAGGCTGTGCGGGAGCCAGAGCAGATGGTTTTTATAATTTTTGCTTTTCAGACCACCACAATTTTCGCGGGGAGGTGCAAACCCAGGATAGTGGCTCTTGAGCTCATAGACTTGCTTTGTTTAATTATCATTCGCCAACTGTTTAATAGGGACCCAGAGACCCCAGGACCCACCAAGAGCCAGAAGATGACAACCACCAAGTATCTCTGTAGGAAGAAGGTATGTGAAACTTTATTTAATGAAGCTTAAAAAACCTCAAAATAATATTTTATGTGCATAATTGGGCATTTAAGTGACAGACTGTGAGGTCTTGTGTGTTTGCTGTCACCTGAAGCTCTTTGGCTGGTCAACTTGCCTTCAGATCTGGACAGTCAGGCTTGCTGCTGCCATTGGTGTTTCATGGGGGTCTGCAGGCCTTCAAAACATCTGTGCTTGGTACCAGCTACTTGTAATGCAGATCTTCATGGCAAATCCTTTTAGGTATTGTGTCTCCCACAACATTTTAAACAAAAATTTCTCAGCAAGCAATAGGTCAAATTTTACCTCTTGTTTCAAATATTTGTTTAAATTTCAGGGATTTTTTCACATTGTCCTCATTGCTTGTTCTATCAGTTCTAATGGTTAATGTCTTGTGTCGTAGCCAGAGTCTGGTGTTTGGGCGTGGTGTTACTTCTCTTATTTTCAACTCACCTGGTGCGTGGCTCCCTCTGCCTCCTGTCCAGGTTCCTGTCATCTCTGCTGGTGTCCATCTATCAAATGTGGGCAATGGGTAAATGTCTCAGAGGTTATCAAGTCACCTAAAATTTGACTAAAGGAGCCAGGGAGAGGAGAGGGAAGCGTTCAAGTGTGTGCTTAGCCTTTATAAAACACCAGAGGATCCACATGAAAAGGAAATTATTAAATACCCTAATGCAGGTAGCGTTTTGGATTAAGCTGGCACTTTCTTAGGTGTTATCAGCAACTGGGCACAGATCTGTAGGAAATGGGTTCTGCTGGCTCTTGTGTGCGTGAGTAGAGGGTCTTTCTCAACAATGGCTTTGGTAATTGTTTCATCCTTCTAATGGCCTGCTTTCTGGTCACACCGCCACTGTGTGAAGGTACACAGGTGTTTCCCTCCCTTCCCTGTGCCCTCTCTGGTAGCCTTTAAGCCTGCTGGGCAGTTTCAGATATGTCTATCAGCACAGTAAGGGTGTCAGAGATACTCTAAAGCTGTCAGACTCTCCTACATGCTTAAAGAAAATCTGTGTTCTAGAAGAAAAGTGAGATGAAAAATGAGCCCCCATGGAAGGAGAAGCTGCAGTACAATCTTGCATTTTGCTGGAGAATTTCCCATGTAAATATCCCAGCTGAGCCAGCCCCCAGGTCTCCATCGGATCTGCAGCATGCCAGATGTTAACCCTTCCAGCACACTGCACTAGTTTTGCCGTACTGCGTCCCTGCTCCTTTTCCTTTCCCTTCACTCCCAGAAAGACAGTACCTGGCTTTACCTTGCCAGCTGATGTTTAGAGGTGAGTTTAAAGATGCTTAGGGGATGTTTAGGGGATGTGGTAGAGCTCAGGGTTGCACCTGAGATGGGCATCTCCTTGCTTCTCTGCTCTAGAGAGCAGCTCATCCCACCCATGAGACTCATCTTGGGAGGCAATACTCAATCTCCAAGAGTGCCCATCTCTCCACTGACTTCAGACCAATTTGCAGCGGATCAAGACACCTATTTTTCAGACAATTAAAGCCTGGAGTTTAATTTTAATACTGCTTTTAATTCAGACAGTTAATTCCTGACAACTGCTCTCAGCTACCGTGTTTTTCTGGGGAACAAGGAGGGCTCTTTTGCCTCCCTGCTGCCCCTGAGCTGTATGGTGAGGTACGAAAAGCTACAGCCAAGTAGCCTGGAGTGGCTGTGCCCACACCAAGACTGCAGCCATCCAGTACTTCTGGCTGGGAAGGAGGTTCCCATGCAGCACGGTGACCCTCTGGCTGAGCGACATGCACACCCACTCATGGATGCCCATGTGTATTTTTAACTCTGCCACCAACAATGCAGAGTGAGTTATGAGATGGCTTCTGAGAGATGGATTTGGCCCAGGCTTGTGTCTCTACCACAAAACCAGGCTGTGGTTCAGTGCCAGGCAGGCTCTTCAGCCTTTAGCTTGCCCTTAGGTGGGGATGCAGCAGCTGCTGGAGAAATTTTTGGTGAGAATTTATGCAGAGCTCAGTCTCCAAATTACTTTCTGCTTGTGGGCCCTTGTATTACCCTAAATGAATCTAAGCAGAGAAGGACATGACAGTGTAGGATCTGGGCACTGTGAAAAGATTGAATCCAAACGTCTGAGAGAGTCAGAAAGCCAGCTAGATCCTGACAAGGAGGGATGCTGGTGCAAAGCCCTTGCCGGGTTTCTGACACTCAGAAACCTTCCTAGAAATCCCCATGAGATGAGCGCTTTGGTGCAGAACTATATAAAAGCAGTAAAAGTATAAGCTACACAATAAGGTGTTTGGGATCACAAGGGAGACCTCAAAAATCTCGCCCTTGAGGCATTTACATACAAAAACAACCAAAAAATGCAGCTTCTTTCAGCTGCAACCTAAACTTTGTGCTGAGTTAAATCTCTCCAGCCCTGGGCTGATCCCTGCAGCCCCTCCCGGGTTTTCAATGCATCCAACAATGAAAGTGAAATCCAATCCCATCCAATTAGAGGAAAATGAATGGCTCATCTACAATAAATGGGCACTGAATAACAATAAGCCAACAAGAGAGCAATGAACTGGAGACAGAGTACAATCTTCCTGAATGTTAATCGGCAACTAACTCCACAAGCTTCTTAGAGGTGGAAAGAATTGGAGGAAAATAGATTAGGGAAGCTTTAGAGCACATTGCCTTTTAACAGCTTAGGCCTCACATTTTTACCTAAATACAAGAATGTTTCTAATGCTGCCTTTTGCAGGGTGGAGGGAGGGGGAGTGGTGTATGAGAGGGGTGTTCTCAAAGTTAAACGCTTTCAGTTTATTTATAATTTGACATGGCAGGTCCTACAGTATGCCCTCTAGTATTATTTCATGCTTTTATGTATTGGAAAGTCCACTTATAAAAATTACAAAGTAAAAGGACAGAAGCCTTGGAAAACGTTTTCTGTAGATGTGAGGATTTGGGGAATGAGACTGAATGAATCCAGAAGTCAGCCTGAGACCGAGGAGAAGCTGGAGAGGCAAAAGATAAAGGATAAGGAAAACTCTGCAGTTCAGCAGTGGAAGTGCTGTCCGTACCCAACAGATTCCCCTGATGCTGCCTACTCTCTGGTCCCACACAGGCTTCTTTGCACGCTCCCAAGGTTAATAACACATGTAACACCTACAGAACAGTGCAGCTGCTGCTTTCCACTGTCCTCAGCCACACAGATAATTTTTGTAAAGCCAGGGAAGATGCAGGATTCCTGACCCTTCACTAAGAGATGAACTCACAGCCACACAGGCTCCATATATTCAAGGGAATCAGGTCTCACCAAACGGAGCTGAGTTATTCAGCTGGACCAGCACTGCCATTCCCTCCTGCCTACCTTCATCCACAGAAGTCCAATGAAAGGTCATGGAGTGCCAGTGGCCAGTGTAGGCATCTGATCAGGCCCCACTACATGAGAGCAGGTTAACCTCGTGGCAGCCTGGGCACTCACCTTGGCAGTGGTGGCAGAGGAAGAAGTACATTGATCCACTAGGAAGAGAAGTGCTCTTGTGCTGGTGATGTGCAGTCACGGTGCTGTGGCAAAAGACAGCACGTGGTGAGGTCCAGCAACTCACAGTGCTCATTGCTGTGGAGAGCCTGCACTGTTCTAGTTTGCAGTAAAATTGTTTGGTTTGACAATCCTGGTACCAATAATAACATATATAACAGACAAATATATATGTGTGTGTGTATGTATACACAAGCTAACCCTGCTTGCTCCTGAAGAAAGCTATCAAGAAATTTCTTGCAGATACCGTGAAAGCAAAGGGCCTTCAAAAAGTGTAGTGATGTGAGGGGAAGGTGCCACCACTGGCTTTGAAAAAGGTCTGGAAATGTGACACATGGTAATGCATGCTGTGATGCCCAGGTTTGCAAAGAAGCTAAGGTGACACTTTCCCATGCATGCCAAAGGGGTCTAATTTCTGGGAAGGTGCTCCATGCCCCTTCACTCCTCTGTTCCTTTGGTGCCTGCCTACGCACGCTCTTCACGATGGCTCACTGAGGTGAGGGGTTTCCTCATATCACCTGGGAGGGCTGCAGGGAGAGCACACGTAGCTTTTCTTTCCTCTGTTGGAGCTGAGCACTCAGCTTTCACGCTCAGCCTGTGCTGCCAGGGTTGCTCTTTACCCACAGGAGAGAGAGAGGTCCCTGGGCAAACCTGAAGCTCTGGCTGAGGGCAGTGGGGTGCGATATGGCAGAAGGAGATAAGGTCAGCTCCGAGCTCCTAAAATAGCTTGTCCTGAGCAAATGGTCTTCCACATTTCATCTATGTAGCTCCTCAGGTATGCAAAGGCTGCAGTGCGCAGTCCTTTAGAGAGTTAAATGATCCCCATCAACACAAATCTCAAATGCATAGAACAAGCCAAAAAAAAGGAATGGGGTAACTTTTAAGTCAAATGCTAAAAAATACCTTGATATTATAATTTTTTCTATTAGCAAGGGTTACTGATTCAAGTGTTTCCTGTGTTGCATTCCTTATCACAAATGTTCTCCCAGAGGGAGCTCCAAATTTGATCTCTTATGGCCAAAAAAGCTGGCAAACAAGTCCATAGAAAATACATTCTTTCTCTGTATGACAAGACAGGAATGAAGAGAGGAGCCATATCCCCCTTTCCTACTCTGCTGTACAAGCAAAGGGTTGCTCACTGTATTCTTTCAGAGGAGCAAAAATTTGATAGGCATATAGATAAGTTATTAAATAATATACATGCGGAGCTAAAGAGGATTTGGCAGTCAGAATTATTAATTTTTCAAATTAAATAACAATTTGGTCTCGGCAGCATTAAAATAAATTTCAAAAGACCATTGTTTGTTTGAACAAAGAGGGGATAGGAGCTGTTAGAAGCAGTTTATACAGTTCAAATATGAGAGGCTCCGTGCGTTAATAAGACCAGCATTGGCCCTCAGCATGTAGCACAAAATCCACATTTGCTGTAGTGTGCTGGACATGCTCTGGCCAACACTTGGGAACAGCATCGCACTCTGCCAAACTTAATGCTGAGAGCAAGAAATGCCAAAGGGAATTTCAGATTCCACAGACACTGTGGAAACAGGGCAAAGCAGTGGCCCCTGACTATGAAGGCAAAATACTATTCCTTTCCCTTCCAGCACCCTCGAAGCACCACCATCCTTCACCTTCCCTCATTCATTTGCTGGAGCCTCCTACCTTGTTTAGTTACTTGGCTTTGGTCACCACTAACTGCAACAGCAATTCTTTGGTTTTTCTGGGATTTTCAAAGCAAAAGATTTGCTCTTCAAGTCCTGGAAAGAGTTAGGAGTGCTTTACTCCCAGATAAGGTGTAGTATCACATTCAGGCCAGGCCCAAATATCTTAAAAATACTAAAGATTTTAATGCTCTGTCCTTATTATTCAAGAACTGCATGGGTTTATGCTCATTGTATGACAAAAAGGGCATAGCACCACCAGTTAAATTGTTGGTTTGTAAAACTGGATTCCGATAACTCGATTTACCCAAAATAGCATCATCTGTTCCTCATGCTTATGCCTGTGAAGACAGTGGTAGTGCTCTAACAAGTTGCTACCCATCGTGGGGGTGTCACAGTGAAGGTACAAGGTACGGTAAGGTGAAAAGGAAAACAGTTTTTTGTGAGAGTTTCAGAGTGTGATTTTCATTGAGAAGAGCAGTAGCCTGTGAAAACAAACTCAATTTTCACAGGTGCTCATCACATTTTCTTCTTTTGGCAGAAAAGCAAACCATCTCCACTTGCCCCTGGGACCGTAATGCCTCTGAAGAACCATAGTCAAAGGGCCGTTGTCCCATTTTCTTTTGGTGCTGGACGACCTCTCCTGTGAGGCCCCACACCAGGAGCTCCTAGGAGGCTCCTGTTCCTGCTCCACACAGTGGGCATCTGAGATGCCCAGTGAACGGAAAACCTCCCAGTCAGGAGACATACCTCATCAGAGAATGCAACAACAGCATTCACGTATCAGCCCAGAGGTAAGGTGGTTGTGGTTTGGACACTTAAGGCTTCCCTCATCCAAGCTCCCAATCTCCTTGTGTCTTTTAAGTGGCAGCCTGGCCTGGAGCAAGCTGTCTGCAAGTTGTGTTGGCAGAAAAGCACTTCAAGAACTTGCTCACAGCATAAAGCCAAGCCTTGTTGGGCTATAGGAAGGACTTACGGCTGAAATCTTTGCTCATGGCAAAATCTCAGTGCCTTGGACAAGGTCTGATCTCCATGGTCTAGTGGTCACGGTGGTGGGCTCCCCCAGATCCAAAGCATTTTGGCCTAGGAATTTTGTGTCTCCCTTCAGACTACTTACCAAGATGAGGAGCCCCATGTTCACATGTGAACCAACCCGGCTCCCCTCACCACGTCCACATAAAATGCTTGAAAATTCTCTTTTAGTTGCCTCCATCAGCTATATCTCTATTTGGAAACTAAGAGCCAAAAAACTCTGCCTTTAACCTTGTCCAGTCTTACTCACTTACTTTTACTTCCTTTATTACAGATAGATTTGCCCCGTCATGTTTTGTATTCCCAACCTGCCGAGGCGACCAAGCAGAGAGCAAGGCCAGCACTGTCCTGGCACTCTCACAGGGCTGCTCCCACCGGAGATGCCTGAACAAAGCTCCATTTGAGACTGGCTTTGGCGCCCGTGGCTCCCTACAGGGTTCTCTTCCATTCCTGAGCAAAAATTGGCAAATTTTGCTTTTTTCATCCTGACATTTGTAACTGTTCCAATGTGAGAAGAGGTAACTCAGGGTCTGAACGAGTGGGGTCCTGCAGCTCCCAGCAGACCACTGAAGACCAGACACCTTTTCACATTTTACAGACATTGCATCATTTGAGGGTTGATAATTAATGATGAACTCTTGCCTTGTTAATCTACTTTTTCTCTACTCTCTCTATGTCTACTGTCTGGGAAATCGAGCTGGGGAAAAGAGCCTTATAAGTAAGGTAAAAATTATGTCCAGGTAGTTCTTGGAGGGGAAGGTTGCCCAAATGACTACTCTAACTATTGACATGACCATCTTTACTGGCTCCAGAGCTATCAGTTGTTTGACAGAGAGTGCTTACGGAGAGGTGTTTTATTTATTAAGTAAAATTTTGAAAGAAAAGCATCTGCTTTAGGAGAACACCTGGCTGGAAGGAGTCTTGTTCTGGCACTGCTGAACTGCATCATACACTTGGGGCCAAAGGTGGTCTCAGGCATGAGACCAGTTGTACTTGGCACCTACACCCAGAGGTGTGAGGGTGGGATTTAAAATAGCTTTCTCTCTTTGGCTACCCCGCTGAAAAATATAGGCAGATTCCCATTTTTTGTAACACCTGTTCTTCAACCAACATCCTTGGAGGTGTTACAAAGAGAGTTGAGGATCAGGCCAGAGCTGCAAGTGGCACCTTGGGTTGAGGTGTCCAACTATAATCACAGCATCCAGCTTCTTTTCCAGCTTTAGGCATTCGCCAGCTCCCACATTTATCTTATAAACCCATATTGTTCAAATTCAGAGTTACTCCTGATACTGCCTTTCAAAGCCTCAATAAACCTCGCTGTAATCATCTTGCTTTTATGTGAGTAACTGACTATATCAATAATGGAAAGTACTTTGTTTTCCTCTAAATCTCATAGAAGAGCTCAGCTTTCCAGCCCAGTATCTACACGCAGCATGTCTAGGCCCCTGGAAAAAATTCAGGAACCACCATAATGCTGTAGCGCTCTTACAGCACTGCCTTCAGCAGAAAGCCTAAACTCAGACCCACCTTTTCTGATGCACAGACCTCTCCCCTATAAACTCAGAGTGTATCTTTATTAGCTGTAGCACTGCAGAAAGGACCAGCTCAGGTCTTCGTGCACACCTTCGCTCTGCTCAACCTGCCCCAAAAAAGAGATTTTAAAATATCTTTGCATTGGGGAAGCCGGGCTGCAAGTTCCTGCCACACTGTCCACTTTCTGAGGGGTTGCAGGTGTGACACATTCTTAGAGGCTGCCAGAGTGCAGAACAGTTCATTTGAATTTGAATAAAGCACCAAACTTTATTTTGACCCTTAAAATTCAAATCAGTGCAATGAACACACGCCTGGTGGATGTGAAATTAAAAAAGAGCCACTAAGCAACAGTAAGCAGAGCTCCCCATGTTTGCTCTCTCTGATTTTATCATCTGGACAGCAAACACTGAAAAAAAAAGCCTCTGCATTGAAACATCTCCCAAAACCTGGACCTCAGTGAAAGCTTTTCAATGACGTTTTCCTGTAAGAGGAAAAAAAGTGACTCCTTAGGCAATATATCCTTGTTTGGTTTTCATTAACATAAAATTAACACAGGGGGTCTATTTGAACTGTCTTAGGCTAAAAAAAAAATAAAGGGAAAATAAAGAGAATAAAAAAGGAAAAACTGGGGAAAAAAATAACCAAAATACTAAGATTTAATCACAGCTCAGTTTGTGGCAGTTTGAGAATAGTTTTGTTGTTTTGAAAACATGACCAAAAGTGAAAATTATCTCCAAGTTTGCTATAGGAAAACAGTTGCCACATTTCATGGATCTAGCAAAAAATTCTCAGTAATTTGCCACAGAGACAGAAAACCAGCCAGCCCATCCCTGGAGTTATACAGGGCTCCAAATTGGCAGGACTCACCAGGTAATCCTTTTTCAGCAGAGGCTTGCAGAGAAACTATCAAACCAATCCAAGAATAATAAAAATGTTAATTATAGGCTTTCTCTCCCTACAGAACACACTGATTTTAGAGCCTCTTGCATGGATTTAGCATATATGAGAATGAGGTATATATATATATTTTTTTTTACTGCTCCTTCTTGCTCTTTTGCTCATGAAATACTGGAGTTTTCCAAATACGATGCTTCACTCTTAAAGACTAAATCCTCAGCTGGTAGAAAATGGGATAACCCAGCTAATTCCTTCTGCAGTTATACTGATTTGCACCAGCTGCAGATCAGCCCCACTGTATCACCTAGGTGCAGAGTGGAGCTGCTTTAATTAATTCTTTATTCTTGTTTGATATCAGTTTCCAAAATAAAACTGTCTTACAAAATGCGTGTTTACAAACAAATCAAAACCCACTACACTGAAACTATTTAGTTGTAAGAAGGTTAGATCAGCTTTCTTGTGACAAGAGCTTCTGATATTAGTGTCTCTTTCTTGTGCAGGCTTAAAACTTTACTTGCAAAATCTCCTTGTGTTCCTTTGAACTCCTTCGGGAGATTTAAAAAAAAAATACTTCAGTTAACACTCCCTCATTTCATTTTTAAAGGTCATGCTTAGAGCTGGCAGTTGTTATAGGAGCTGTCCTCTGTAAAGAAAAGTCTTAACTAGCCAGGCACAGACTTAACCTCACCATCGAAAAACTAACATTGTCACTAGGATATGGAGAAACCATGGTGAAGAACTAGCAACAGCTACACCACGGCAGAATGAGCAGTCGGCATCTGCTCGGTGGGCCTTTATCATGCAGTGTTGTATGTACGATTCAAAATGCACAGGACGATTGTTGAAATGATGTAGACAAATTGACTCAAATTAGTTTAGCATGGGCCATGCAAAGTTTAAGCTTGTTGAGTCCAGACACATAGCAACAGCCGCCGCGCTTTGGAAGGCCGTGCGTTCGAAGCGCTAGCAGAAAAGTGGTATTCCAGCCCGCCTTTGCCGGGTTTGCTTTTGTGCCTGCTTGCCTCTTTTCTTTTAATTTTGCCTGGCTCTAGACATTCTTGGCAGAAGCGCTCTCTGCTGAAGACTACACTAGCACTGATAATTTTATAGAAGTACTTGTGAGCTTTAATGTCATTTTATACTTCCTTAATCTTTTGACTGTTACTTAATGACGAACAAATCCCCAAAGAAGTGGGGAGGGGGAAGATTAAAAGGATTTTGAGATTGTGCTCTCTGCTTTCAGTCAAACTGTCCCAAATCCTGCCAACACAATTCTCCAGTGCCCTATGACACCCCTCCCCAGACCACCAGGAGTGAGTTTCTTATTGTATTTACAGTAATCTAATTACAACAGTTCTTCAATTCACAGCCAGCTTTGGTATACAGAATTTAGCAAGATCTCTTCTCTCAGCGCAGATTGCAAACTTTAATCTTTTTAAATTAACACAGTCACACACCCCCCTCAAAAAAAGATCTGAAATGCTTGAGTAAGCTAATGTGTTCCCCCTCCCACACCCACCAGCACTTCTCTTATCTTTTGTTGTTTTCTTTTGTACCGATTTACTGCCTAAAGGTAATGCAAGAGTTCCTAAGAGATAACATTTTGTATTCTCTTAATTAAAAAATTATGGTAAAACTGAGTTGCCTACCAGAAAATTTCTTTTAAAAAGATATTATTCTAAACATGTGTAGTTGCCTTACACTTTTTTTAAATATCTCTCTGTATTTCTGTACTTAAAGAAGCATTGACGTAGAGGAAATAAAGACTGAATATTTTACTTAGAAATGAAATACAGTCTTGGCTTAAAATTGTCATTGTCCCAAATCTTTTCATGCAAATCTTAAAGCTAATTAACTTTACTTAGAAGAATCAGATGACAAAAACAGACAGAATTTGTACATAATAAAAATGTCAAGAAAACGAAGACAGAAAATATTGTTTTATATGAAGCAAAATATAAAACAAAAGTAGAATCCACAATGAATTAGCAAATCTGGACATTCTCAGTGTGTCATTGCAGCCATCTAGCTATATACACAAGTACTGCACTCTTCAATTTTATTTCCATCACAGGTTTTTCACTTAAAGCTTTTATGGTAATACTGGGTTTACCAACACATATCTTCTGGAAGTTTGAGGAAATTCCAGTCTGGCATATGATTGTCTGAGCTGTGCTCACATAAAGTCTAATCTCAAACTCGCTAAAATTAATAAAATCTTCACTCCCTAAGACATCAGGAATAATTTAGGTCCAATATTACTACAAAACTTGGGTCTTCCCCATTGGCATATCTTTTAAAAGATGTACAGAAGGCAGAAACACATGTATGTTCCTATTTCACTTACGAATATTTCAAATCCTCAGTTTTGCCTTTTGGTATCTGTTTGGTTGGTTTCCATGAGCCTCATCAATCATTTTGCTTTCTAGTATGTTCCAGCATCCCTTGTCATGTCAGTATTGTTCTAATACTTCATTCCTCCTGTTGAGATTCATTGCTATGCAAGCTGAAATCAGCTGGACAGTTAAACCTCAGCTATTTCCTATTATTTGTTTTCTGTGAACCTTGAAAAAATGGAAACAGAGTAGTGTCTTTTCTGGTCTCACATTCGCTCTTGAAAAAAACCTACTTCTAACGCACCTTTGTGCTGTTTTCCTCTGAGCAAACTGGCCATGGTAACGCTCACTAAATGAAGTGATTATTCAGTTTGTAAAATCTTTCAGTTTCTAAATAATGCATATTCTCTGCTCCATCTGAAGAACTCAGAATAATGAAATGGCTTGGAAAAAGCCATATGAAAGAGTAAGAGATGGCAGCTGTTTGGAAACCTCCCAACTTTCATCAAAGTGTTTTGGAAATGACATATTGTACGTAGTAGTTTACTTCTGTGAGATCTAATTTAAATATTAATCTCTGGGATAAAATATGTAATCTTCACAGTCCAATCATTTATCAGGTTGGACAACGTACAGGAAATACTCCGACACTTATAAGAACAAAGTTCTTCACCAATTTGGGAGATATTCTTGTGCGATGACTTGGGCTCCCCTAATTCAGGGAAAACATACTGTTGCTGCAAAACGAGGCATGGAGCAGGGAAGCCTGAAGTGTACGAATGCCATCTGCTGGCTTGATTAAAAATATGACCCTCCAGCAACCCCTGCTGCTGTCTTTGAAGATGGATGCGAAGGTCCAGATCTCATTTCACATATTGGTATGAGATGGTCACATTATTACATATCTAAACTCCTGTCAATAGAATAATAAGGCTGAGTTTATATAAACCAAATCTGCCTTAAAATATACGTCTGTGCTTGAGCATTAGGTTTGTTTTATGCTTTATGTCGTCAGAGTTTAGTTAGATTAGGTATAAAAGGCAACTGTGCTTGCAGGTTTGCTGAAGATTGTGTTTAAATGTACTAATGCTCATGTAAGTTTATAACTACTGTACTATTGTTTCATTGTTTTAAATGCAATGCTGCATGGAAAGGTTTACACACAGCAAAGCCAGCTTTAGCCCAGGTGATTTCATCTCTCTGGGTTAGTGACCAGCTTTCCTTTTCAGGGCAACAATCTAGCTTGCACCAGAAGGGAGTCTGGAGACAATGAGCTGCCTGAGGGTGAAACACAGGGCAACCCAACCAGGCAAAGGGGAACTCATACCTCTACGGGAGCTTGTAGCCTCTGTGAACATCTCCCTAGGGTTCAAAGTGCAAAAACCCGTGAAAACCATGTATTTCTAAATTAAACTACGGGTTAGAATCCAATCATTTGCAGGAGTTAAACTATTTCAAAAAATATTCATGAGTACTTTAGGGTTTGTCTTCTCAGCACGCTCCTACAGAAACTGGTAATTCAGCCTGGAGTGTGACAATGAAAGGCAATCTCTTCCCAAAAGCGGTCAAGCCCATGCCTTGTATGAGTGCTGGCAGAGATCTGTAGTCTATCTACCCTTATAGCGATAGGCCAAAGCATCAGCAAATACAAACTAAGTATAGGTCCTCACTATGGCTTGACCTCCTCTCCTGGGCTGAATTCGAACTCGAGGTGGGGAGGAGGATGGTTCCTTGCTAGGCTCACCCCTATGTTTAGGCAGAGTCAGCTGAGTGTGGGCCCTGCCTTCCCTGAGCTGCTCAGGTCCAGTGAAAAACTGGCAAGAGATAGACCCAATCTGTCCTCTCATTTCTTTTTCATGAGACTAAACCAGAGAAGCAGCAGCTGCTTAGGGATTTTCTAGCTCACATGTTTTTGGAGGAAACACCAGACCACAGTTGGAGACAGTGCCCTTTACGGCAGGAGGGCAAGACACAACCTTTCCAAATCTGATGCAGACCTCCAAATTCACAGGACTTAAAAAACACCAAACACTGAGTGGGTTTAACTTGCCCTTACTTGCCTTCTGGCTCCTGAGCTGTTAAGATTTAGCGGCAACTCATTCCCTCTCCACAGTGTTGCTCCAGAGACCATAAGACATCAGCACAAATGGAACAGCACTGACCAGGTTGTGTGATTTTATCCGTATAGTGACGGGACTGATTTGGGTGGTTTTGCTTAGAAATACTAGAGGGGTTTTAGACAGTATGTTTGCAGTTTATAGTCAAAACAATCATATTGTCATTTTACAATCAACAAGTAGTCAGAATGTTCCCTTCCTATATGTTTGATTAATTCTCTTGGGTCTGTGTGTTAACAAATGGTACCATCTCCCTCATATGCCCGATAATGCACAGTGAAAAAAATATATTTTTCCAAGGATGATCCATTCTTATGAGGCTTTACCCATTCCGTGATTCTACTCAGAAAAATTTCTTCTTTTAAAAGAATGTTTATTCTAGGTATTTCGTGTTGCTCAGAAATGGCCCACAGCCAAGCAAGTAGAGAAGTTTCTCGTTATTTAGTGCCTGAACTCTAAAGCAGGGTCAGAGCTGACAATATAGCTAATGATGGGAAGTGGTTAATGACAGGTCAATGATGAGCTATGACTAATGAAGGGAAAAGGATTGCAGAACTGCCAAGTCACTGAGTGCACTGCATGGCAGATTAAAAACTCTACAAATCCTTGTAATCCCAAGCCTGCAGCCACCCTTTGCGCTCACTCTCCCCTCCTTGGCAGCACAGTAAGAATTTCCAAACCACCCATGGAAGGACTTTGCAAAGCCGCAGCTCCCATCATGAGAGTTCAGGCTGACTGCACACACCACCTCCGACACCCAGCCTCTGCTCCACAGGATGTCAAGTAGTTGTATTGGGATGTCCCCTAAGCATGGACAGCAATCCCACCACTTCTTTCCGAAAAAGTGACTTCTGTCTCTTCTACAGACTGTTAACTGCATTACAGGAGTGAGTCAGTGCAATAAAATGCAAGTAATGTACTATACCATCATCATTGTTATCTTTATTCTTTTCTTGAAGAGAAAAAGGAATTAAAGGAAATGCAGGTTTTGATTAGAAAAATAGGGAGAAGGAAGGAAACTGTTCTCCACATTGAGAGGGGGTACAAAACCATTGTGCAGAATTTAGGTCTAATTGTGTATGCGATTGTATTTGACAGCATTCAGAGGGTGGGGTCCAGGGTCTGTGAAACCACATGGCTTCCTTTACTTTTGAATGTTCCTTTTATCCCCTCAATACACCAACAATAGGTACGGAGTGATCAGGCAGAAATCAGGCACAGCATTAGAAAGCCATAGGGTTGTAAAGTATTAAATTCTTAGCAGTGCCAGTATTTTCTTCTTATTTGAAATAGGTTATTTGTAGTTCAGAATTTAAGTGAAGGAACATTTTTTTCTGAGTATTCGCACACTTGTTTTACAAGTCTGGGTTTCATATTTGTCTTTTCATTTGCAGGAATAAACACAGTAACAGCAAAAAGAGCCTGGCACGTCACTACGGAGATATGCACACCCTGAGGACAGGTAGCAATCATCTATTGGCTCTCCTAATTAGCAGCTAGCAATGATCAGACCATTTACTAGAGCTTAAGACAGACTGGGGAGTGTTTCACTGTTATGCTCTCCACTTCTGGAAGGTACCAAGAGAACGTGAAAGCACTAATTAAATAACCGTAGCAAAGTATGGAGATATCTATCTGATTTTCCAACTACTTGGGTGTCTCAACAGTCCACTGGGAAGAATAAGGAAGCAAAGCAGAGAGCTGAATGTCTAATTAAGCTGATGGAAAGCATGTACTCAGCTCTGCAGAGACCCCCTGGAAGACAAAAGCAAGGGAAGAGGTGTTCAGTATCCTTGCAGGCCTGGTTTTGATCTTCATTTAATTTGTAGCCTTAAAAAAATATTGAAGAACTTCTTGCGGTGCAGATCTGTAAATCTGACA
Source organism: Dromococcyx pavoninus (assembly GCA_033558185.1). Classification (NCBI taxonomy): domain Eukaryota; kingdom Metazoa; phylum Chordata; class Aves; order Cuculiformes; family Neomorphidae; genus Dromococcyx; species Dromococcyx pavoninus. The sequence goes on from JAUMJL010000209.1 coordinate 1,183,569, forward strand.
ATCTTTATTTCATAACAAAAACGGTGACATGGTAAAAACAGGCACGAGAAGTGACTTCATGCTTAGCACAGCTTGTTACTCTACATGTCAGTCTCCTGGGGGAGGTTCCCGTGCCAACAATTTTCTTCAGAGGTTAGACGCTATGCAAGTGGATGAACACACACCCAACTCATAGATCAGCCAACCTTCCACCTTCATCAAACAGAGTAAAAAGCTTACAAAAATGCACTAATAAGTAGAACACACAGCTGGGAAACAGCAAGGAGGACATTTTATTTAAAACTGAATAAAACCCCCCAACTTTCACAAAACAGTTGCTGCACTTGTACGTGCCATGCCACACCTAGAAGACTAAACAGCAATATTATCATCCATTCCTATTTATTCAAGGTGAGGATCTGACCTTTCTAGCCTCATTTGTTTCTGCAAACTTTGCTCATGCTACTCCTCACTGCTCATATTCATAAGACTTGCAAGACTGGAACATCAGTAACTGCTGATATAAAGAAAGTGTGATATGAAGACCTATACTGTTCCTTACTATGCAACCATCTTCTTTTCTTTAAGACTCTGAGAAATCATTTCAATTATTTTGATCATTTTTCCTGCCAAAGATACATTTTTAAATTGGCCACTGCACTTCTACAGATAGGAAGATTTTCTGTGATCTTTACAACAAATCTGAATGGACACATCAACCTTGGTAATACAGTTCCACTGATAACACTATTGTAATTATTTTATTCCAGGTCTGGCAATGTACACCCAATCATTCTCTCACTTGTATGGAGGAAATATCACCCTGCAGGTTGAGCAACAGACCCAGACTGCTTCAGGGGTTGGGTGGTTTCAGTCTTGTCAGCTGACCCCAGAACAACACTGTGTCCTGACCTATAAAATGATGATGACAGAATCTATTCACCTTTGTAAACACCGGTGCAACATATGGTTGAACAGCAGTATGTAAATTTAAAATCTTAATTAAGCTGAGGCAGAGTGCCAAGTAATCACAAAGCATACGCTACTTGAAACAAGCTCATTAATAGTTCTGCTGCTGGAACCAGTTTTTTAATGGCTTAGTAGTGAGCTGACAGTACAATCTGCAAAACCACAGTTCTTGATAATATTTTTTTACATATATAATTATATTGTGATAATGGCTTGAGCTTGCATGTGCACATGTAACAAAAAAGATATCTGCAAACAGGTAAGAGCCTAAGACTTAAAATCTATTCTGGCTTATTCCCAGTTTGTATGGGTATACCTCTGCAGTCAGCTGTGTTATGAAAAGGAATGAGGATACTCTGGCCTTTCTGTTGGCATCCAGCACTGTAGAGGTACTTCAGTAGCATGTTTGATCTGCTACTTTCTGAACCACCAACCAAAAATGTTGTACAGCTAATGCAGGTCTCTGACTTTCTTCCCTTGCATGCTAAAGTCACCCAGTACTCCTAGCAGACAGACTTTCATTTTCTATGAGACAAGTTGCATCTGCAGGTGAGACATCACACTTGATTAAGCATGTCTGTTCATACGCTATGAAGACATTATGTACATTTGAGTGGAGTATGCTGCGCTTTCATTCCTATCTGGTTTTGTTAGCAAGATAACGTCAGTCAGTAGCTTCACTGCCAACAAATGTTGAATACTAATCTCTCTCACTCATGCTCTCCTTACCGCACATTATTAACCTAGGTTATCTACTCAGAGAACCCATTTTTAAGCCTCAAGGTAGAATGATATTTCTAATTTGCAAAAGCACAGTTCTTTTTCAATCTTCCTTCACAGACATGAATCTGTGAGAGGGATGTATTCACATTCACGGCATACAAGTTAGGAGATGGCACCAGCTCTGGCCTTCACCTTTGGCTGCTACAATGATCTCTATAAATGAACCAAATAAAACAGCACACGCAGTATCTCAGTATATCTTGTTGTGCTCCTCATTCAGGTCTCCTCTTAGGCAAACAGTCCAGACAGAGTTTGCTGTCCACTCGCATGCCTATAGACTACCAGACTGAAGAACCCGATGTCCTTTCAACAGCTTTGACTTTTCACAACAGCTGCCTACAACAGGAAAGACAAAACTGCAAGGCCTAGGAGTTCAGGAGATGTATGCCACATTTTAAATTAAGTTCTGCATTGAAAAAGAAGGAGTTCTTTCAGAGCCGTTTCCCAGGTCTACATTGAATCCAATATAGTGAAACTCCAACCCTGGCTGCAGCTCCCTGAAGCAGCAGGAGAAGTAACAACAGTCATCATCATGGAAACAAAATGTATGCATTTCGACCTTAACTTCAATTATTTTCTGCGTCTGTAATCACAGTGCATTCACAGACTCTAAAAACCTATAATCTGAATGAAGGAACAAATCCTCCATGGGGAAGTGCTGAATGTTGTGGTTTTCCATTTTAAAATTTTAAAGAAGCTGCTTATATGCTATTTACAGTGAAAGAAAGTTATTTATTTTTCATAAAGACTAAATAATACTAAAGAAATCTTTACTGAACCAACAGAGGACCACTTTTGACAGTCTGTATGAAGGAAATGTTCAATGCATGAAAAATGAAATGCGAGCAAAAAGTGTAACGCTCTAAGTGACTTTTTTTTTACTAAACAAGTCACAGTGAGGACATCTCTGCAATAAACACATTTTCCTCAGCTTCAGTGCTGGCTTAGCAGAGTAAAAGGGTCGCCGCTCGTTTGTCTTCTGTTGTTTGCAGAGATGCCACCCTGAAGTTATTTTGGCTATGACACCTGCCAGCGAGACTCCCCCACCAATTGCTGTGGTTTTATGAGGAAGTTTGCTCTTTCTGTTTGCTCAGAAAAACACTTCACCAACCCAAGTCCTTCTGTGCCATCCTAGGTCTTTCAGAGTTTGAAAGAGAATTTAATCTCTGCAATGCCTTTAATTTTCAGTTACTAGGAGACAAAATGTTCTTTGATGCCTCATGCTGTAAAGTTTATGGGTGATTACAGAGAAAATATTCAAGCAGCAACTCTTTCTGCTGGCATCAGAAACATGAAGCTACAGGCCTTGCATTTGAAGCTGAGCACCTCACTTAAGGAAAGCATTGTGTATGCCTGGGCCTTAGGACAAGGGATGAATAGCAGCTATAGGAAAATCCCCTTTTCTCAAAGACCAAAAGGATGGTAACTGTTGCAGTTGTCCTCTGTTAGTACCAACCTGTCATTTCAGGTGGAAATCAAGATCCCAGAGTAGTAGTGCTGTGTACCTGTGTAGTCTTTCCAAAGAACACAACTAATTCATGCACCCTGTGTGCCCCCTGTGTCCTGAAAGATCCCAAAGCATGCTTCGGACCAGACACCGCCCTTGGTTTTTCATTTGGATTCTCCCGCATTCCTGCTTTACTCATTCAGTGCAAACTAAAGAATATGGCTGCTATTTGTTCAGCAAGTCAGGAATGTCAAGCCCCCTCCAAAACCCCTACAGTGTTACTCTGGCAGGTTATATTGATGCTCCTGCAACTTTCCAGTGACATCTGACTAGATCTGCATACTCTGAGGAGGACAGATCACTTTCACCTCCGTTTCACACCTGTCTTATGTCCCTCTGCACTAATCCAGAGGTAAACTGCTGAGGCTCAGGCTGATACAGAGCCTGGAAAAAGCCTTTTTTGACAGATCTCCGTGGAAAAATGGTGCTTCTTTCTCTTTTTCCATGTAGGAGTTGAGTTCACACTTCAGACAGGGACTAAAGATTTTTGAGGAGTCCGGGAAAATTTATTCTCCATACACACCTCTTCATAGAGAGGAGGGTGGAGCAGAAGGGAGGCACTCAAGCACAAAGCTGGGCAGAGGAAGCTGTGGTGATATTTTACCTAAGCAAGTTCTTTAACCTTGTGAAGCATTCTAGGGGATATTCAGTATTCCTGTGCTGCTGAGAGTTCTGTTTCTGAATTCACATAGAATCACAGAATGGTTTGGGTTGGAAGGGACCTTAAAGATCATCCAGTTCCAACTCTCCTGCCATGGGCAGGGACACCTCCCACCAGACTAGGCCGCTCAAGGCCCCATCTAACTTGGCCTTGAATGCTTCCAGGAAGGGGGAATCTATAGCTTCCTTGAGCAACCCGTGCCAGCGCCTCGCCACCCTCATCGTGAAGAATTCCTTCCTAATGTCTGATCTAAATCTTCCCCCTTTCAATTTAAAGCCATTCCCCCTCGTCCTATCACTACTTGCCCTTGTAAAAAGTCTCTCTCCAGCTTTCCCGTAGGCCCCTTCAGATAGTGGAAGGCCACTATAAAATCTCCCTGAGAGCCTTCTCCAAGCCAAACAATCCCAGCTTACCTCTCTCCCTTGGCCATCCAACAATTACTTGTCTAATAATCTTGAAATCACTATTCATCCCCAAAGATCCCCAAAGACATGGAGAGGTCCCAAATAAGTGGGCAAGTGCCAGAAATCCTGTCTTTCCCCAACTATTCTTGTAGGCATAGTTACCTAGAAAGCCATGCCCTTAAAACATTGCAACTACAATTTTATTCCCCACAGGCTGCACGTGAGGAGCTCCACTCACTCAGATGATGGCTAGGATACAGGGTGCAACGTAAACACTGCTTAATGCAAACCCAGATCCTTTGGATTAGCATAGTGGCTTCACACCACCCTGCTGGCACCGCACTGTGTGGTGCTCCTTGCAGGATGGTGTCCTCCTTGCTGTAGGGAGCTCGTGTAGCCTCCCTTTTCCACAGACAGCACAGCCACGGTGCCCTAGGGGCGCATCTATGAACCTCAGACTCTTGGATGAGGGGCTCCGCAGCCCAACCAACTGCTGCAAGCCAAACTTCTGCACCCTGCAGTACCTGGTGAGCACCTGGCAGTATTGTGCTGATGAGGCTGTACCTCGAATCCTGTGTTCAGTTTTGGACTCCTCACTACAAGAAGGACATTGAGGTGCAGGAGGACATCCAGAGGAGGACAACGAAGATGGTGAAGGGGCTGCAGCACAAGTCCTATGAGGAGCAGCTGAGGGAACTGAGATTGCTTAGCTTGGAGGAGGCTGAGGGAAGACCTTATTGCTGTCTAAAACTACCCAAAAGGTTGTAGCGAGTTGGGTGTTGGTCTCTTCTCCCAAGCAGCATGCGATAGGATGAAGGGAAACGTCCTCAAGTTGCACCAGGGGAGGTTCAGATTGGAAACTAGAAAAAATCTCTTTAATGACAGAGTGGTGAAGCATTGGAACAGGCTGTCCAGGGAGGTGGTGGCGTCTCCTTCCCTGGAAGCATTCAAGACGAGTGTAGACGTGGCACTCTGGGACATGGTTTAGCAGGCACAGTGGTGATGGGCTGACAGTTGGACTGCATGATCTTAGAGGTCTTTTCCAACCTAAAAGATTCTACGACCTCAGTCAGCGACGATGATGTTCCCTTCCCTTTCGTCCTCCGCCCTGCAACTGCCTGGCATCTCCCGCAGCCACACGGACTCTTCGGCGCAGGCCAGACGCCGCATGGCTGACCCCCCTCCCGTGGGGGTACGCCGCCACGAAAGGAAGTACGATGCCGGGGGCGGGTAGTGCGGCGCCGTCCCCCCGGCAGCCGCGGGCGGGGAGGGTGGGAGCGGCGGCGCCTGCGCCCCCCGGGCGCCGGGGCGGGGTCTGCGGGCGCGGCGGGGCGGGCGCCACGTCGGCAGCGGGGACGGCGCGCGGGGAAAATCTGCGGCGGGGCCCGAGCCGAGGTGAGTGCGGGCTGGGCGGCCGCTGCTGCCCCGGCCGCAGCCACGCGGTGCCCGCTCCGCCGTTACCTGGGGGAGCCCTCTCAGCGCCCCGCCTGCCCCCCTAGCGCCCTGTTTGCCCCCCCCCGCTTATCCCCCTAGCGCCCTATCTGCCCCCCCCAGACCCCTGCCTGCTTCTTCCCCTCTGCCTGCTTCCTCCCCTCTGCCTGCCTCCCTTAGAGCCCTGCCTGCTCCCCGCGCCTGCTGCCCCCCAGTTACCCTGTGTCCCCCCCAGCGTCCTGTGCCCCCCTATTGATCTGCTTGCCTGCCGCCCGCAACTGCCGTGCGTGCTCCCCCGCCATTGCTCTGCCTGCCCCCCATTGATTTGCCTGCCCCGCCGTGGTCCTGCGTGTCCCCTCCCCAAATTGCCCTGCCTCCCCCCTCGTTGATCTGCCCCCTCTCCATCGATTTGTGTGTGTGTGTGTGTGTCCTACCCGCCCGCCTTTGTGCTCCTTGCCGAGGCACAGCGGGCCGGGAGGAAAGGAGGGAGGCAGGTAGGGAGGTCCAGATCGGCCGTAACGGCCCCGGCTGCCACATCAGACCCGGTGCTCAGCGGGGTCGCTGCGAGGGGTCGCATTCCTGGCAAAGCTGCCCGGCATCCCTGGCGGAGCAGCCCTGGGAGAGCAGCTGAGGCAGCCGTGCCCCCTTTGGCCTCGCTCCTAGCCGGTCTTGCTCTCCTCCATGAACTTCTCCTTGCTAGGAGAAGCTTTGTTTGGGGTTTTGTCTTTAAACTTTGCCATACTCGGGTGTTTACTGTAGTAACCCGTGCTTTATTTCATCCATCGCTCTCTGTTCCAGCTTGATGGAGCAGAGTTTGGAAGTGGGTTTTTTTGCAAACTGGTTGGGAGCAGCTTAGCTTTCAGCATTCACCCAGCCTGGGCGTTTGTGTGGTGTGGCCTGAAAATAAATCCGAGTTATTTCAGCCATGCAGCTGGTTCTGGTCATTGTGCGAAACTCGTAGACAGCCTCTGCGGATGCAATTAAATGCTTCCTTCTGCTCATTTAACTGGGCTGAAAACAAGATCTCTGAATCAGGATGTTGCTTCATAAGGAAGATAAATGCCAAGTGCACGTAGGCTGCTTCGGTGTGTTCAGAGCATTGCTTCGGGCAGCACTTCTCTGTATAATTAGAAGGGAACATACAAGATAGCTTAATTTAGTACACAAATGTTGGTTTGTATGCATGTCAGTTTTAAGACTGCCCAGTAAATGCTATCCAGCTCTCTGTTAAGCTGTGCTTAAACGTTCACTAGAATTCTTGTGGCCTCCTCAGTATAGAAATGCACTATGTTGCAGTAGCGCAAACCAAAAGGTGCTCCTTGTCCAGCAAATGAACAGGTCCACATGTCAGACAGGAGCCAACAAACAGGGGGTGAACACAAGGGGAAAAAGTTAATTATTTCATTAGCAGGGGTAGCAAGGAAGTTTGGCAGCTGCTTAATCACTCTGGCTGTTAGGCACTGTCAGGATTTGTCTTTGCAGGCCTCATGGAGAAGGAGAGCTGGGGCAAGTGTGGAACTCAGGCAGTTGGGAAACCATTAGAAGAAATGGGGAAGGCTCTGCTTTGGAAAGCTGAGCTAGCAGGAGGCAGAGGTTAGCAAGAGTAATAAAATGGAGCAAGTCCTTGGTGTTTCTGAAGCTGCGCCTTACTGGAATTTAAGATTTCATTTCTAGAAACCAGTTATGGATGACTGAAAAAAGGAAATTAGGGTTCCTGCTGCCATTGGTTTGGTTCCTTGCTTTGGAGAAAATTTTATTGCCAATGTCATTATGGAGCCTCTTCTGCAGCCTGATATGTACTTCATTTGAGGATGATGGAGAATTGCTGGATTCTCTGATGGGCGGATGCTGTAATGTCCTGGGCAGAGCTGGATGTTTTGGGGGAAGGGGTGCCAGGAGATATGCCTCCTTTTTTACTTTTAATTGTAGTGTGTGTTTGTTTTCTTAATGCAGAAATGTTGCATTACATCCCAGCCGTGTGCTGAACCCTGTGTGCTGGGAGCCTTTGTTATGGCACTTGGTAACTTTGGGGGGTGGGGGGAGGAGGTGTAGCCCATCCTGCTACAGGTTTGCAAGGAAGCTGTAGTTCACACCTGGAAACTTCTAATCAGCTTGCTGAAGTCTTTCTCTGAAAACTGTGTCTTTTTTTCCTCTGAAACAGACGTTCTTGCTTCCAAGCTGGTCCTGCTTTGTATATAAATCTGAATTTTGAAACTTGGCTTTTAAACAGAAGGCTCGTTGAAATGTCAGCTATGCTCTTGGGTTTTAGCGACATGCTTTCTACGTGCCTGGATTTGTTTTATTTAACTTAAGCGCTATTAGCGTAGTCTCTTTTTTTCTTACAGAAGCTGATCACCTCTCTTCTTTACATTAACTAACTGAGAAACTAATTTCCATAATGACCGTGTTCTGAGGATAATATCTGAGCGAACTAACAGCACTGAACACTCTTACTTCTAACATGTTATGGTCCCTAATCCAAAGCATAAAGCAGGAAAGCTTATACTCAAGAGTCACTTGTGCAGCTTGAAGCAATACCCTGAAGAGCAGCCGTGGGTGCAATTGCCTTTTGGCTTCATGCTTATTTCCTTGTTTAATTTGCAGAGTGGAGCACTGTTCTCCTCCCAATATGTATTTCTTAAAGTATCATCCCTAAAAGTAGTGTTTTTCTTGTACATGAAAGATACCAGGTTCACTTTGAAATCTGCTGCAGCCGCTGGAAGAAGGGAAGGAGAGCTGTGCACGTGGCAAAGGTTGTCCTGTTTTCCATCAGCTCTGTAGCCAAGCTTCCATACTGCATGGCTAGCGGGCAGAAGGAAGATAAATTTTTCATGGTGGACTAAGATGATGTGATTGGTTTGTTTGCAGTTCTATCAGGTGAATAGTTCCAGCACTATCTGCTGCTGCAGTGGCCTTCTGGAGTGGCGTTATGCTGCCAACTGAAATTGGCCCCATCCTTAGGTAGTTTCATTGCTGCCTGCAAATGTGTGAGTAGTGGCTTTGAAACAAGCCAGTTTTCACTGGCTGCTGCTTGGGCCAGGTTTGTTGTGTTGAAACAGTAGGGCTTTTTGTCTGTAAACTCGGAAAGGCATCAAGAGCATCGTCTGAAGCTCAGGAAGTTGCACACACTTCTGTAATGATTACAGCCTGCTTCTCTTTCTATCCAAGAACTGCAGACTCGTTAAGAAGAGTCTTAACATTGTGTCTTAAAATTTGATTACCATACTTCATAGTAATCCTCATGACAGCATGTGGTACAAGTAAAATCATCTCCATTGCCCAAGAACACAGAAGAAATTGATGTTTTGGTGAGATAACTCTCATAAAATATTTGGTGTCTTAAGGCCATGCTGAGTGTGCTTCTTCCCTGCCACAGGGCTTTGTGTTTATGATTCCCACCATCCTCCCATGGCAAGTATGTATGACAGTAGTGCTGTTCCATAAGATGTCATTAACCTTCTACTTTTCTCACAGGCGTCTGCAGGATACTTTCGTGGAAACAACTAGCTGGACATCATTACAAAGGAATATATTTGGTGAGAAAGATTTAGTTTAATCAACTTTGTGAATGTGCCATTACCTCAAAAGCTTCCTAGAGCTTTCATTCAGGGTCCTATAAAAGTATTCATGTTGTAAACAGCTCTTGAATTGAAAATCCTCTTCTAAACCACTTCTTTCTTTACAACTCTGTAAAACTTTGAAGCTTCATACTGTCAGAATATGAAATATACAGGAAAGTGTGTTTTCTCCTTTAAAAAACAATTGAGTGACTTCCATTTTTATTTTTTTAATTTTTTGTATGAAGTTTGATACATATTTTAGTATGTTGTTAAAAAAGATGAGAAGTTATCCCTTATCTCTTGAATTGAGTAGCATCCCTGTAAGCGCATGGAATCATAAGAGCACCAGAAAAAAACCCCAGGAAGTAGTTTACATGTGTCACTGTTTGAAATCTCTTTTAAAATCTGGCTTTGCTTCCACTTCTTAACATAAGCAAATACAAAGCTTATGTATTCATCTACACAGATGAAGGAGGAGGCTGGAGAGTGCCACTGATCTGTTAGATGTCTGCTTTGTGAATGTCCGTATAAATTCTGCCAGGATTTGCAGAGATCCCACCTCATTTGATGTGATCATTTAATGCAGGTGTTAAATGAAGCTGGAGGCTTTTCCCCAGTGACACGAGACACTGTGAATTGGTCATCACAGGATGAAAATGCCAAAGAAAGATCTATTTGCTTGCTTTCTTTTTCCCTTTTTTTGGCCAGTCTTAGCATACTTTGAACAAGATCCTGAAAAACATATCAGAAAAGCTCCAAAGTTCAGGCTTCTGATAAATCTTTGCCTTGTTGCGTGCGCTTGTAATACTGATAGTAGTTGTGACTAATGATTCAGTGCATAAGGGACTTTGAATCTGCAGCCTCCAACTTAAGTTTCCAGGGTTCCTTAATCAATACTGTGAATGACCAAATTCCCTGCATTGAAGTCTTATTCTTGAACCTCCAGATTGGTGTCTTAGGTGTTAGCTGAGATATAAACTGTATTTGGTCTCATGAATTTTGCTTTCTTCTTCTCTGGGGACACACAACTTCAGCAGAGAGGGTGAAGAACAACCTTCCTTAGGATACGCTACAGTCTGGTGGCTAGGAGACTCCTGCAACGTGGGACATACGAGCTTGGATCTTCTTGGACAAAGGAGGCATTGAACTGTAAGTGAGTGCTTTCACCTTGATGGTGTTACGTAAAGGGTAGCGAGTGGCTTCTGCTTTTTCAAGTACAATTTTTGAAACAAAAAAAAAAAAGAAGATACTCCTGCCCTCTTTTTATGAAGACTGGATGAAGTAATCTGCCACCAAGCAGTTATTCCAGGCCTTTGACCTCCAATCAATAGAAAAAATAGAAAAGCCTTAAATCTTTGGAGGAGCCAGGTTTAAAATATTGTTCTATGCGTAATGCTTTCTGTTCATCAGTGATGCTAGACCCTGTTTAGCACACAGAATTTTGGACCACTTCTCAGAGGCTCTTAAGTCTCCTGACCTGTTAAATGCATGACACAGGGTATCTTAAAATGAACTAGATATCTTAAAATTTTCTGCTTGAGTCCGAGTTGATTCTTGGTTTTGAGTCTATGATTCACTGGAGAGCTTCTACATAAAAACAAAAGGACTTGGAATTGTGCTTTGTGAGCTCTCTTGTGTACCAAGTACTGCTTTGAGTCTAGCTGTGAGCCTTTTCTGACAGCTGTGTGATTCTGTTTTCACTCGCAATGATGCAGTAGGAGAACAGTAGTGAGTAAAAACTTGCACAGGCTGGTTAGGCGAATCCCTTAGAGCATCCCTGGAGTGTTTCCAGGCATCTGTAGAACCACACATTATTCATTAGTCTTCAGCTTTCTGATCTGCAGGCCCATGAAGGCTCCCTTCTGTGTGGAATGAATTCAGTCATACTGACAGAGACTTAGGTGCTTAGCTGCTCTTCTCAGGCAAGCATAGTACTCCATTGGCTTCTGGGGTCTGATAGCAGCAGGTTACTGGTGCCTGAGCTGTAGAATATAGACCACTGTGGTCCATGTAGTTGTAAGAGTGAAGTGTTTCTGTGGTTTAGAAGTTGGACAGTCTGTTAAATCATTGCATGCAAGTGATATATTGTGTAATATTCCTGTTTAGCTTTTAAAAGTAGCTGTGGTTGAGAATTATGTAACCTTGAGGTTCTTGGGAAGGTGGCGGGGGAGGGAATACCTAATCTTGTCACTGCTTTTTACAAAAAACTTATTTTTTACACTTTTTTAAAACATATTTTAGTACTAAACAAGAAACTCTGCTGTGAAACTCCTCTTCCAACACTTTGCTTTGCTTGTTTAGCTCTGCAGGAACTGCTAGCAAATCTGATCGTGGCCCAGCCTAGATTATGGGGAGTTATGAAGGCATCTTTTTCTTGCACTGTCTGCCAGTCTTACTCTGATTCTTTCTGTTGGAGTTTAATTAAATACTTATATGATGCCCAGTGCAAGAGAGCCTCAGTACCTCATCAGGGCTGTCAGTGCTGCGGTGTGCAATACCTTCTTAATACTGAAAAATACTCAAACTTGGGTGGACCCTTGTGACACTTTTTAGTGTTCTGCTAATTTACTGCAGCTCCTCTCTAAACTTGTTGATAATCCCTGGCAGTGTTTTGTCTTTCCTCATATGATTAAATAACTTTCTGGGACTCTCATGAAGAATTGTTGACAGAAACTTTTTGGAAGCTCAAACAAGCAGTTGCATCTGGGTTTCTTTTGCAAGTTACATGCAGGCTAGACAGAAATACACTAGCAGAGGTAGTTCTTTATCAAAACTAATTTATCTGTGGCTTGCTTAATTTCTGTTTCTCTTGAGTGTTTTAAAACTATTTTTAGTCCCTTGTATAATTCCTTTGTTTGAAGTAAGGCTTGCTAAGTTGTGAGTTTTATTTTTTTTAGGACCTTCTCTCATGCAACAAACAAAAAACTCCTTCCACGTTTTAGGAACAAAATGGCTCCATGTTAAGTAGAAACACAGTTACTTCAGCTTTGTACAGATTTTTGGTAAAATAGTGTCAGGCCTGTCAGTTTCTTACAGTGTCTGCCTTCTCTTTGTTACAGTGCTTGATATTTTTGTTTCAGGTTGGAAAAAACCAACAACCTACCAGTAACTTCAGGCAGTGAGGATGAAATCTTTGTATTTCTTCCAGCTTGCATTACATGAATACAAAGTAATTGCCTGGTATCTAAATCCAGTCCTTTCTCAGAACCTGATTGCCCTTAATTGCTGCATGTGATCAGTGAGACTCTTTTTTTTTTCATGGCTTACTGACATGTGATTAAAAAAAAGAGTAAGGAATTACATAACTGATACTTTTTTCAAATTGCCTCTTAGCCCTCATGTATTTAGTCTTTCATCTTGATGTGTTCCTGCACACTTTCTTATTTCTTAGATTCCACATTGTGTTTCTGGCTTTTGAGAGGTACTTGTTCAGCATTGCCATCAAATCAGCCATCCTGGTAGTACATTCTTTTTGCTTCCTTTTCTGTTCAGCTTCTTGGGTAAAGCTACCCATATTTTCAGAGTTGTGAACTGATACCCTTAGTGCTGACTGTGAGGGCTATTTAATATTCAATTTAGCCTTGCTTTGCATCTGAAGATGTAGCACTTAGTGTGTGGGTGCCAGTTTTTACTGTGATGTTTTGACTTCAAAATTGCACTGTGAGGGTTTTACTGTTGTTTTCTAGGTGAGTCTTCCCACTTTCAAGTTCTGCTTCTGCCTCCTCATCCGTTCTTCAGATCCCAGCCACTGTTTTCTCACCCAAAGGAGGTACAGAGAGACATCTGGGCACAGCAAAAGAGGCTGAAATTATTTTTGTGATGGTTAGTGACTCTTGGAAGAAATTAAATTGTTTGAAGGCTTGTGTATATGTGCAGGAAGAAAGGAACTAAGAGTTCAATACCAAGAAGATAGAAGGATGCTCAGTGGTATAATAAAACTTGTTTTTCTTTCTCCTTTCACCTCAGTGCCCACTGAGGAGGGAAAGCAGGATTGGCAGGAGGGCTTAGGAAAGCAGGCAGAGTTTAAACACCAAGACACACTTAGGTGGGGGAGGAAAGCAGGAGTAAAACCTGGACTGGATATTGTTAGTAGTAAGCAGAGCTGCTAATTTGAGCTTTCTCCCGTGCTTCCCCTCAGTATCAGGGACTGCTGCTCTAGAACTGCTCTAGGAAACCGCTTTTGATGTAAAGAAATCTTTCTGAAATGTTTTGATTGGAAAGCTTGTGTAGAGTTGTGCTATCGCCACACTGTTTATGCAATACTGCTCCAAGATAAATGGATATTTTTCATTATAATTCTTCCGTCTTGTTTTCATTGCGTTTATTCAAATTCTACTCCAAGGACTTGTTTCTTTAAACTACTGCTTTCCAGGTACTAACATCTTATAGACATGCTACTGTTGTTTTTTCTAGTGCCCACCACCTCTGTGACCATGAGGCTTTTCTGTTTTGGTACATAAGCTGTTATACGGCAGTGGCTGTTCTATTTTTATGCTGGTTTTCTTCCTGATGGCTTTATAAGTTTGAGATGCACTTGGTTGGAGTGGCAGCTCTTACCGAGCTTGCTGACCTGGTGGAGGGCTCCTTTTTTAAGTATTGAGTCTGGCTGAAGAATGCAAAAATGCAATCTTGATAATAAAACAGCAGTAGATTGGCAGGGGCTGCTAGCTTATCTAGTAATGAAAAAGAAGTGCCTTTTCTGTAGAATTTAATCCACAAATCCAAAATTCATTTAGCTTACATGTATGTTTTGCCAGAAAAGATTTATAGCATATATGAATTTATTTTTTTTTTAGGCAATGATGAATCAAACGGACAAAAATGAACAGGAAGTCCCATCATACCTTCATGATGAACCAGCTGAAGGTATGTATCAGTTTTCATAATAGCAAGTAAATTCACAGAAATTAATCTGAAGTTCAGTTCTTTCTTAAAAAAATTGATCTGCAAGATGAAGACTTTTAATTATCATTTAAGTAACAGTAAAGAAGCCATCCCTGAAATAGGATGGGATGGGCCTGGATTATTGTTCACTTCTGCATTATCCTGATTACAATAAGGCCACTGAATATAACTCAGTAAACAACTGTTCTAATCAACTATAGAGAAGATAGGCAGATACTGCAGAACATAATTTGCAGATTGGTTTCCAGAGATGCAAATTAGTCCCATGAGTATTTATTTCTGCTGTTCATTATGTGAGATGGAAAGAACCCATTTTTACTTTTGGATACCTTGCTGAGTTTGTAGTGGTTGTGACTTTTAAACAAGATGTGTTTAAAAATGTATGGAACTTTATTACTACTTTTGGAGGCCCTTTTCCGTCATGCAATTAACTGTGGTTTTATCTGTTGACTTGATCTCATAGTTTCATAAAAACAAACAAACATTTGACTTCATTAATACAGCAGCAGCTTGGTCTCACGAATCAAATGAATCATAAATTGGTTATTATAACTGCAGAGGAAATGCAGTTGCAAATGAGCAGAGTTACCTTCTGGGCTGTGGAATGGCAGGACTGTGAAGTGTCCTGTTTGCATAATGTGACTGGAAGCATATTGGATCAAAAGCCATTCTTGGCACATAGCTTGTCTCTGTTCTGTCTTCTCTTGCTTTAAGACTAGATATGTAGGATGTAGAGGTTGGTGAGTTCCAATTCCTGTCGTTTCATTGCTCTTCAATTTATAATGGCCCTTTAAAACTCTGTTTGTTTGTTGGATTGTTTTTTTTTTCCGTCAGCTTTTATATGGTGTATAACCGTGCAATTTTTTTCACTTGAACAATAGTGTTATCCACTAACTGTAGCAGAAGGGGTTGAAGTGGAATAACTCACTCTGATCTTATCAGCGAATAGAAAGGAAATGCAATACAAGAATATGAGAGGAAAGGGAGAAATAGATTTTCATGGTACAATGGTTCTTAAGCTCTGCTATACTTGAACTTGTTACAGTATCATGGTATGAGGACAAAAACCT
Organism: Dromococcyx pavoninus; assembly: GCA_033558185.1. NCBI lineage: Eukaryota > Metazoa > Chordata > Aves > Cuculiformes > Neomorphidae > Dromococcyx > Dromococcyx pavoninus. The sequence continues at coordinate 1,198,838 of JAUMJL010000209.1, forward strand.
TTCTTTTCAAGCTCTGAAGGGGTTGTCAAGATCCCAGAAGCATTTCTGAAAGTAAATGTCATATTGGAAACTATGCCCTAATGTGTGTTATCTTCAAGTCTATTTTTTAAGGTGCCTTTTGCTTGAAGATTGAATTGTGTTTTATATATTAACAGTGGTCTGACTGGTAAACTAAAACAATTTCTTTCTTGAGGAAGGCAGTGAAAAACAAGTGGGTATTTTTTTATCTACATGGAACATTCAGTAGGTTGTCCAGATTCAAAGCAGAGTCCTGATCATCGTTAGATATTGGAAGGTTTTATTTAAAATTTGTGAGCAATTGAGACATATTTTCTTCTGCACAGTGTATCTTCTTTCAGTCTGACAATAGCCAGTTTGAATATGAAATCTAAATGAATGTAGAAAAGTTGGTGTACTTAGAAGAAGAATGAAACACCTCTTCTCAGTGAAAACCCCATCCTTGAAGAGCCTTTTTCCTTTTGGTTCTGTTTCAGATGCACTCTTCAACCCTTATGATTTAGTTAAAATGTTGGAATACCCTTGAAGAACATCCCTGTTTTAATGTCAGACAAGGCCTTCATATGCAATATGCTTATTCCATCATAGAAAGGTGGCCAAATGTAGGTGGGAGGCTACCAGTTCAGTGCTGGCAAGAGGATAGTCTCTCTGAACAGGCTGCCAAAAAAAATCCTTAGAGGAAAGGCTCAATTCCAAAACCAACTTGCAGGTTTTTGTAAAGATATAAATAGTTCCAGCTTGTCCAAATCACACTCGACAAGCTTGGTGCCCAAAGGCTTTATAAAAATACATATATAGAAGAAGGTTTTGTGCTCGTGCTTTCTATGAAAAGTGCTATTCGAATGCTTCACTTTCTGTTTTGCAAGTGGCTCCAACCTTTGCAACCTGCATTCATTCAGACTCTTGTTTGCTCTCTTCAGCGGGAAACTGGATGCAAGGTAGCATGGTAGAGCCAACCCCTGAAAAGGGAACTTGTGTCATTTTCTCCCTAGATTTAGGAATGACCTGGTTTACCTTCTTTGTCATCCTGGTTAGAAACAAAGAAAACAGGAATGTGTATCCTAGAATAGAAATGAAACAGCGATAAAAACTTTGCAGCTGTGGGCATTTACTAGATCTAATGGACAGTGGAAGCAGGAATGAAC